>CM055122.1:980296325-980896325 GCA_029206835.1 Rana muscosa | reverse complement strand
TTCGCTTCTGAGCGCGAGCTATCCGGCACAGGAGCGTTTTAAAAAAAAAAATTGAATTTATTTTTTATTTTATTAATTTTTTTTATTTTTACACTTTTTTTGTGTTTCAATCTTTTTATTCAAGTTTTGTCATACAAAATGTATAAAAGTCGCCACATAACATTGTACAGTCACAATCAACATTTGGGGTAACACAATGAAGATCACCAAGTGTAGGGGTCCTTGGAGTAGTCCGAAGCTCCGTAGAGCCGTTAACCCCTATTAGCATCGCAGATCATATCTGAACCATCCACCCAGATGAGCCGCCCCCCCATCCATCTATCGGGGGGGCGCAACTCAGCCGGCCATGTGGGCAGCCCAGAGGTCTGATCAGACTGACAATGGTCCCGTAGGAGCTGAGAAAACAGGGAGCAGCACAAACCTCTAAGGTCTGGATCTGACTCCAAAAATAAACAATAAACAAATTTCAAAAGAGAGGAAAGAGGACAGTGACAAAGAATAGAAGGAAGGAGACAGAGTAAGGAAAGGACAGTTGAGGAGGGGGGAATGGGGGGAGGGAGGGGGGGGAGGAGCCCCGATTCAGGATCCAGACATCTCATCCTAATCCCCTAGGCTATGCTGTAAACATCCCCGGGTCATTAGTTAGGTAACGAAGCCATGGGTCCCAAACTCCATGAAACAGTTTCATTTTATCTTGGGCCAGAGCGGTCAAGCGTTCGTTTAGCATCAACCAAGACAATTTGCCTTTAAGCTGATCGAATGGTAGAGCTGCCGATTTCCAGTTCCTAGCAATAGTGATTTTGGCTGAAATAAAAATAAATGTCAAGAGCCTCTTGCAGGACTTGGAGGCTTCCACATCTCCTCCCCCCAGTAGTGCTTGCTTAGCTGATTTAGTTAGGTTTAGTTGGGTAAGGGAGTAAACTAAATTATACACCCTGATCCAAAACCTCCGGACCTTTGGGCATGTCCACCAAATATGATAGGTGGTGCCCATCTGGCCACATCCTCTAAAGCACAACGGGGTAGCTCCTGAGACAAAAGTTGCCAGTCTGACCGGCACCATATACCACCTCAGTAGAACCTTATAATTGGCCTCAATTATTGAAGTATTGACGAGCGAACGAAATGCTGTCTCGGCTATCCTATGCCATTCGTCCAGATCCAGGGTTTCCTGCAAGTCGGTCTCCCATTGGACCATATAAGTCAGCTTTGTCGATACACTCAGCAATATCGAATATATAGCAGATAAATGTCCTTTAATTTTATCATAATTTTTGCATAGATGTTCCATGGGAGTTTGGGTTGCTAGGTTGCTCTTGCGAGCCAGGGTTTGTACATAATGTGAGATTTGGGCGAACCTATAACCCTCCGCTGGAGGCATTTGATGTCTGTCAGCCATAGTCCGTTCGGTCAGCATACCTCTATGATCGCACAAGTCAGCAATACACTTAAAACCCTTATTAGTCCACCATTCGAACGCTAGTGGAGTGAGACCCGGGGTGAATGCTTTATTTTGAAGCAGAGGTGTCAGTGGAGAATGAGGAGATTTGAATTTGTGAGATCTGGAGAGTCTGTCCCATAGTTCCAGTGACATGGATAAAGTAGGGCAAAGTATAGGAGGTCGCTCCTTGATAGGGAGCCATAAAATATAAGAAATAGGTTTGGGACGGCAGGAATAAGATTCCATAGCCATCCAAATGGCCTGTGCCTGTTGGGAGTGAAACCTTGTAAGTTGTGCTATCTGGGCAGCATAAAAATATTTTAATAAGTCTGGAAGACCAAGTCCTCCTCTCCGCTTCAACGTGTATAGAGTGCTCCTATTCACCCTGGGTCTCTTATCACCCCAAATAAACTGTAGTACTTTATTCTGGAACCGTTTAAGGTCATCACGGGCCAATGAAACTGGCAAGGTACGGAAGAAATACAATAATCGAGGTAGAACATTCATTTTAATTGAGTGAAGTCTGCCAAACCACGATGGCGGGTGAACCTGCCACTTAGCCATGTCAGCTGTTAGCCGTTTGAAAAGGGCTGGATAATTCTCTTTGTACAACTCACCAATAGATGAGGTCAGCTGTATGCCTAAATAAGGGAGAGCTGTGGATTCCCATCGGAATTGAAATGATTTTTCAAGCGTAGCCTGAGTGGAGCTTAGCAAAGATAAGTTCAGTGCTCTTGACTTACTATGATTAATTGCCAATCCGGAAATGTTGGAGAAAGGCTGCAAAATAGCATACAAGTTAGGTAGGGATGTGATCGGTGAGGTCAAGGTCAGCAACAAGTAGTCCGCAAAGAGTAAACATTTGTGTTCATAGTCTCCGCAATAAATGCCCTGTATATCTCTGCAGGCGCGAATTTTGAGCGCTAGTGGTTCAATCGCCAGGGCGAATAATAGTGGCGACAACGGGCAGCCCTGTCTAGTTCCTCTCCTGATAGGAAATGTTTGGGATGTATATCCTCTGAGCATTAGCGAGGCACTGGGGGAATCATATAATATGTGAAGGAGATCCAGAAAGCGTCTCCCAAATCCAAAGCGTGTGAGAACATCAAAAAGATAGTCCCAGGAGATAGAATCGAACGCCTTCTGGATATCCAATGAAAGTAACATTCCCCTCCTAGTCCCCTTTCCATCCCAATCAGACCGAACTGCCGAGATAAGGTTAATTATCCGGCGGGTTTGGTCCGATGCCTGTCTTGTCGGGACAAAACCTGCTTGGTCAGGATGGATATAACACTGAAGAAAAGTATTAAGTCTCTGGGCCAGTATTTTGGTTAGAATCTTAAGATCCGTATTGATCAGAGAAATTGGGCGATAATTGGAACAGTCTGTATGGTCCTTTCCTGGTTTCGGGATAACACTTATATAGGCTACATTTTCATGGCTGGGGAGCTTGCTGCCGCTTCTCAGGTCATTAAAGTAAGTACAGAGATGTGGGGCCAGAAGATCGTGATATTTCCTATAGTAGTGACCCGGGAATCCATCTGGCCCAGGGGCCTTGGTAGGGTGTAGGGTTTTGATTGCAGCCCTGACTTCAGGCTCTGTAAGAGCACCGTCCATCAGTTCCGCATGGGCTTGTGTCAATTTAGGCAGCTGTAAGTCGCGAAAGAATGTGCTCGCTTCAGATGAATCGAACTTGTCCTGCACTCCATACAGCTTAGCATAAAATTTGTGAAATTCTCCAATTATCCGTTCGGGGTTCTGGGAGGTTAGGCCCGTGGATAGTCGTAGTTTAGGCAAAGTCGGTGTGTACGGTCGAGGAACCAGTTTTCTAGCTAACATTGTGGTAGGTTTATCACCCATCGTATAGAACCTGTGCTTAGACCAACTAATATGTTTCTCCGCTTGAGTAGTCAAGCTAAGATTTAGTGCTAGTCGAGCCTCGTCAATTTTATGCCTTATATCTACCAGGGGATTTCTGTGCTGTTCACTAAGTAAGTTATCTAAGTTAGTTTCCAGAATCTTATTTGCCTGTTCCCTATTGCGTTTAATCCTGGCTGCCACTTGTAACAATATGCCCCTAATCGCTGCTTTATGAGCTACCCAGTTAATTGCGGGGGATGTGTCCGATGCCTTATTAAGTCTAAAGTATTCCTGTATTTCCTTTTGAATCTCTAAAAAGATTGTAGGGTCATTCAGCAAGCTCACATTAAGTCTCCACGGGGAGGGTCTAGATTTAGTCCATAGCCCTGAAGTAGAGAGTTTTATCGGGGAATGATCAGACCAAGGGGTAGATAAAATCTTAACCGACTTAATAAATGGTAGCAAAGGCGTACGTACTAGAACGTGGTCTATCCTCGAGTAAGTATGATGGGCTTGTGAAAAGTGTGTAAAGTCTCTGACCGTAGGGTTATTTTCTCGCCAGGCGTCGATGAGGTCATAGAAATGAAACAGACGTGCAACCTTGCTGCTTCCAGTCGGTGGGCGTTTCAATGTTGGTCTAGAGGAGTCCGATTTATCCATAATTCTGTCCAAGGGAATATTACTATCGCCTCCCATAATGACCTGACCCTGGACTTTGGGCATAAGAATCTTCAGCATTTTGCTAAAGAATTCCGGCTGTCCAGTATTCGGGGCATAGTATGATATAAAGGACACCTCCTGGTCATGGAGCCGCCCCACTGCCATAATATATCTACCCCTCTTGTCCTTAACGATAGCGATGGGGGTAAAGGGGGTCCGTTTCGAAAAGCAGATGGCTACACCGCCCTTCTTTTCCCGACCCCCTGCCAAGTAAAACTGTGGATACTTCCCATTGAGGTAACGGGGCGCTGAGACATTGGAGAAATGAGTTTCCTGCAATAGCAGGACTTCAGCCTTCTGTTTATGATAAAACTGGAAAGCCTTAGTTCTTTTAGTAGGGGAGTTAAATCCATGTACATTGTGGCTAACTATCGAATAGTCTGTGTTATATGTGGTGGCCATCGTGGTAGGGCAGAGCACTCTTACCTTGCATAATGAATGAAGCGAGAAGGGTCCCGATGATGATGACTGTTTGGCTATGTGACCTCTCAGACCATGACATAAGGGAAGGGCGCTGAACCGAGGCTCCGAAGAAAGAGGGGGAAGGGAGAGAAGGAAAAGGCATTAGAGAAGAAGAGAAACAAAAATAAAAGCAAAAAAACATATACATAGGCCTTAGGCCCAAACAACCAATATAACTCAATCCTAGCTGATGAATGAAGGAATGGGGAATAACCCCTGCCGGAGACAACATCCGGCAAATTAGGTGCAAGGGTACCATCCTTGTCGTAGGATAGGTAGTCTTGCAGTTGGGTGGCAAGCATGACCACCCCGACCCAAATATGATTACACTCTGTACGAGCAGGCTATTCGAGGTCATATCGGAAATGACAAAATCAATCAATACAGTTTTAACATAACAGGCTGTCTATAGGAACATGCATTCCCAAGGCCAGTGGCGCCGGGGCCGGAAGGGTCCCCATCGGTCGTTCCGGCCCCCGAGCCACAGCCCAACAGGGGAACACATTGCGGTCCGACTAAGGCCCCCAGACTGCTAAAAAGCAAAAAGCAAAATTTCTTCGACCAGGTTGGGCCCGTCGGGGTTGTAAAATATTCGGCTGGCAGCCAGTCCGAAGAACCAGGAACTCCAGTAACTTTGTAACCCGTGACTTTGTAACCTGTGAACTGTGAACGGTAACGATGGCCCCATCAGGCCCATAGTCCACCATGGGCCCAGGCCATATCCGTGCAATCAAGCACTAACAGTTCCCAAAAGGGGGCAAAAAAGCAAAAAGAGAGAAGAGCAATAATACTCAGGTATTCCGGCGAGCATTTCTGGCCTGTGAGCGTGTGCGATCCTGCCATATCGGGGAGAGGGGACGATGATCCAGACGAGGGGGAGATGAAATCTGAGTCGGAGAGTCCCGTGCAATGATGCCGAGACTAAGCAGTAGGTCTTCGCCTGCTTGGAACGTGGAAAAGGAGTGGGACTTTCCGTTGTAAGTGAATGATAACTTAAAAGGGAAAGACCATCGATACTTAATCTGTTTGGCCATAAGTTTCTGGAGTAATGGCCGTAGGTTTCTGCGTTTCTGGACCGTTGATGGCGCCAAATCTGTAAAGAGCTGTATTGGTGTTCCAAATAGCGACAGGTCCGGCCTGTTGCGAGCCGCAAGCATCATCTTATCCTTAATGCGGTAGTGATGTGGCTTAACAATAATGTCTCGTGGTAGGCCGTCGGCCCTTGGGGCTGTCAGTGCTCGGTGAACGCGATCAACTTCCATGTGGTGGTTGGCTATATCAGGGATAAGGGTTTTCATCAGGTCTTTTACAGCCCCCTCTAGATCTGTGTGAGTTTCAGGGAGGCCACGCACGCGGACATTGTACCTACGAGAACGATTCTCCAAATCTTCAATTTTTGTGAATGCCTCTTATAATCTATCCTGGAGGTCTGTCACCATGGCTGAGTTCTGGTTGACCCTTTTGATGGCTCCATCCACTTTGGTTTCAATTAGCTCAAAACGCTCTCCCAAGCTATGGATGTCTTTTTTCAGGTCAGTGGTGATTAATGTGCAGGCCTTAGAGAGCTCCTGCTGCAGCATGGTGGAGAATCTGCCCAACAGTACAGCATCAGGGGAATAGTGTGAGAGCTGGGGAATTGGCATATCCTGGCTGGATTGGCTGGATTGGCTAATGAGGACTTCTGCTAAGTCTGCCATGTTCCTATCCATGGAGGAGGCAGGGGAGGCAGGGGAGTTTGGAGAGTCATGTCTATCAGCGTATATGGCTGGGGATGGGGGATGTGATAGTGACTCACCCCGCTGTCCGGTCTCCACCTCTCCCGAGGATTGTGAGGAGAATGGATCCCTAGTTGGCTCCAGATTTAGCTGCCTGTCTCCTCTCTGTGTAGCGCCGTCGGATCTGGCTGCTGCCGTGCTGCCTCGTGTGTCTGGCTTACCCGGCGCCATCTTGGATCGCGGCTGTGCTGTAGGGGAAGGCCCTGCTCTCTTCTGGGCTGTAGTTTGCGTATCGTGTCCTTTCCGCGGCTGCCCCTGTGCCCTACGGTTCATCGCCACTTCGGGGCTGGTGTGGGATCGGTCCTGGCTCACGGACCTCAGTGCCTGCGCTATCGTTAGCTCTGGTGGGCCGGGGTGCCGGGAGCTCGGTCAGCACACGTCCTTCTCCGAGTCCCCGCGCATGCGCACTTTTTACACTTTTTTTTACATTTTTATATTTTTGATCACTTTTATTCCTATTACAAGGAATGTAAACATCCCTTGTAATAGGAATCATTGTGACAGGCAGTGTTGTAAGTAACTGCGTTAAAATAAACTGCGTTACTTAACGCAGTTACTTTTGAGGGTAACGAGTAATCTAACTGATTACTCTTCCCCTCATGGTAACGCCATTCCCATTACTTGGGCGGCGTTACCGCAATTACTTGAGTCGCCGGCTGCCGTCTGCGAGTCATGTACATGCCCCTAGGCTTATACAAAGATTTTGCACCAGTCATCCCGCAAAATGGGCGCAACTGGGCATCCGGAGCTTGCCCGTTGGGGGGAGGCACTGTCAGGGAAATAGGCGCATCCCTGTGCGTAATGGTTCAGGGTTGGCAAACCTGCATAGGCAAAGGCACTGTCAGGGAACCAACAGCAGGAGAAGGACTTTAGGACCCAACATCTCTGGCAGGAGAAGGACTTTAGGACCCAGTATCTCTACCAGCAGATCACATGGGCCTAAATAAGGAAGTCTGCTAGTGTCTGCATTTGCTGGTTTATCTTCAGCTCCCCTGTGTTCCTGTATCCTGAATCACCTGTTGATCTAATCTCCTGTGTACCGACCCGGCTTGTTCTGACCCGCTCTTCCTGATCCTCTGTCTCGACCCTTGGCTTGCACCTGACCTCCTTCTGCCTGCTCCCTGCATCTGACCCCGGCTTGTCTATTGAACTCTGCATATCCTGCTCCCTGTACTAAGACTCAGCTCACCCGTGGTCATTCTGATTATGGACTGTCTTCCTGTGAATGATCCTTGGCCGGGCTCCCGGCTCAGCTCCCGGCTCCCCTGGGCCCTGTTCTCCCTCAAATACTATAGGAATTCTCTGGCTTTATCCTATACTCTTTATCTCACATCTTTAATCTCTCCCTCTCTTCTGGCATCTTCCCCAACTCTCTAAAACATGCACTGGTCACCCCCATACCCATACCTAAAAGCCCTTGCTGGATCCCACAGATCTTTAAAACCTATTACCCATTTCCTTGCTCTCCTTTCCCTCCAAACTCCTTGAATCCTGAGCTACCACCTCGAAGAGGATAACCTTCTTGTTCCCTTTCAGTATAGATTTTGTCAGAAACTGCTCTCCTGAAACTCACAAATGATTTACTAATGGCTAAAACCAATAATCACTATTCTGTACTCTTACTCTTGGACCTATCTGCTGCCTTTGATACAGTTGACCCCACCGCCTCCTTACAAAATACACTTCTTTGGTCTCCATGACTGTACTCTTCGTTGGTTTTCATCTTGCCTATTCCATTGCATCTTCATTATCACTTATAAATCTACCTCCTTTTTACTTTATCTGTCTGGGTCCCTCAAGGTTCTGTCCTTGGGTCTCTCTTGTTTTGGATATACATCTCCTCCCTGGGTCACCTGATAGCCTCCCATTGCTTTTACTATTATTATAATTGTTATTATTATACAGGCTTTATATAGCACCAACAGTTTACACAGCACTTTACAATACAGTTGCAATACAATAAAATACCAAAGGGTTAAGAGGGTCCTGCTAAGTGGGAACCCAGACCACTGTAGCAGTGAGATAGTGGGATACTTCGGTTTTTGAGTTGCTTTATGTATAAGTTTAATCTATGACAAGTATCTCTGTAATATATGCTCATTATTCATAGGAGACTATGATCTCCTACATTGTAAACACTGTTATAGTATGTATACACTGTTTATTCATGAAAAAATTTAATACAATTATTTGAAAAAAAAGAGGGTCCTGCTCATAGGAACTTTACATCTAATAGGGTGGGGCAAGTGGTATAAAAGGTTATAACTGTGACGGGTGAGCTGATGGAAGTGATGAAAAATTTGTTGGAGGCGTGATAGGCTTCCCTGAAGAGATGAGTTTTCAGGGATCGCCTAAAGGCAGTTAGGAGATAGCTGGACAGGTTGAGGTAGAGAGTTCCAGAGGATGGGAGAGGCTCTGGAGAAGTCCAGGGAGGAGGAGACAAGGGAGCTTGAAAGCAGGAGGTCTTGAGCGGGGCAGAGAGGACAGTTTGGGTGAAATTTGGAGACAAGCTTTGGGCAGAGTTGTAAATTGCTTTGTATGTTGTTGTTAATATTTTGAATTTAATTTGCTGGGCAATCAGAAGCCAGTGTAGGGATTAGTGGGGAGGAACAGTGGTTAGTGGTTGGTAAGGTACAAATAGAGAATAAATAGAATGAGGTACGATTGGGAGGCACAAAGGTCACCCATTAACCCTACTGGTATACCAGTGCCACATTCTAAAATCAGTTAATGTTTAAATCATAAAGACATTTTGAACCATAGTTCATGGACTTTATGGCCATGACTTTAAAAAAATAAGTAAAATACAACGCTTTTATTTATACAGAATATAAAAAAATGACATTAAAAAACAACTACATTTAAAACATATGAGCATTGAGCACCTCTTAACGAGGGCGATGGTGGCCCAGAATTGTTAGAAATATATACTGGTATAACATCAAATAGAATGTACAATATTCAAACAGTAGGGGGTTCCACCATCCCTTTAAAGAAAGCTCAACATGTTTCGTGTGCAGCTTCCTCGGGAGCCAAAGGTGCTAACATACAATTGCTACCTAAGTATAAGAATAAACAAACAATAAACAAATACCATTTGTATGCTGACAACATCCAAATCTATCTTTCTACCTGTCAGGGAAGATACATATATGTGCATAGGCATATGGTTCCTGTAAGCCCGATTCATGGCCATTTAGTTGGTGCACAAAGGTTTGTGAGCATGCGTGAGTGTGCATTGGTGCCAGGCGAACTATTTAAACTGCACTAGTGCCTTGTGTCAGTGCCATTTGGTCTATTATGTTTCTGAATCAACTGTGCAACTGTTCCTCTATTGCTCACCCGTTGCCAACCTGATCTGCTCCTGACTTTGCCTGAGCTCGGCACCCGCACCAACCCCTGACTCTCCCCAGGACTACGCTTTTGCCTTATCCTACTGCTCATCTGCCTTGTTATTACTGAGCCCGATCTGACTTCTGACTACTCTTCTGCCTGCCGCCTATGTCTGATCTTCCTGCTAGTTGTTGACCTGGACTGTCTGACCTTGCCCTGGCTCTTCTCCCTGCACCCGATCAAGCCATAGCTGTGCCTGTCATCTGTTCCTGCTCTTCTGCCAGCATACTACCAGCCAGCTTCTCCTCTGCATCCAGACGCACATCAGCACTCTCCAGCAGAAATCTTATCAGGCATTCATGCCACTCTGTGCTACGGCGTTCCCTGTTACACTACCAGGGTTCCTGAGCCAGAGCTGTCAGAGAGGCCTTCCTCTACACTTCAAGCTCCATCAGTCTTTTCATACATCACTAAATTATTGACAGACATATCAGTCTGGATGGCACACCACTTCCTCAAACTCAATGGGGGAGATTTACAAAAACTGGACCACACAGAATCTGGTGCAGCTGTGAAGTATAGCCAATCAGCTTCTAACTTTAGCTTGTTCATTTAAGCTTTGACAATAAAACCTGAAAGATGATTGGTTTCTATGCAGAGCTGCACCAGATTTTGCATGCTCCAGGTTTAGTAAATCTTCTGTCTATCCAACACCGAGCTTATAATACTTCCTCCCCCATATGCCCCTTTCCCTGACTTCTCTGTCAAGATCGATGGCACAACTATCAGTTACAACTTGCACCTTACTGGATTACCTTTACATAGGCTATTCCCCATTTAGTCCATCATGAATGCTGCTGCCAGGATCATCCACCTTGTGGTTGTAACCACTAAAGTTTTTTTTATCTTCTTCTCTGCATTAAGGTAAAAAAAAACAACAACCTTGCACTGCCTCTTTCCCCCTCCCCTCCCTCCTGTATTTATCCAGTGCTGTACCCAGCTGCAACTCTTCTATACAATCTTCCTGGTCTCACAGGCTTTGCTGATAGCAGCAGGAGCCATTGGCTCCTACTGCTGTCGATCAAACCCAGTGAGCAGAGAGCATGGGGCAGGGGCGAGCCCTGCTGTATATGTCTATGGATGCACTCAGCCTGGCTCCGGAGCGAGCACAAGTGGGTAACTATGGAAGCAGACACAGAAGAGGAGGACCCAATATTGCCAGCAAGGAACCACAGAAGAGGAGGTTTGGGGCCACTCTGTTCTGTGTGTTATTTCCAATAAAAAAAAAAAAACACGACTTTACTCTAAATAGGTTTTTTATGTAAAACAGCAAAGTATTAATCTGGAGTCCCCCATGCATTAGCCAATGAAATCAATGGAAAACATAAAAAGGCATGCACGCTGTTTATGTGTTTTCAAAACCCACGTCAATGCACTTTTTATTGAATATTACCTGCATAAGAATGCACATCATTGACGCATATCTTAACAAATTCATCTCTGCATGGAAATACATCAAGCAAAAAATGCACAGGTATGAATCCAACCCTAATCTGGCCACATTTAATACAATATGCTGTACAGTACAATGCCTGACAATGTACAGCAATGAAAATTGTCAATTTACTAGTAAACGTGCAATATGCCTTATTCAAACATCAATAAAAGCCTACAATTATAAATCTCCCACACCAAGATTTACTGAGGTTTTATTAAACTATACAACTTGTGCCTAGTAAATTGTTGTGTCGTTTTTCAATAAGACAAACCAAGCTCTGAGCTTATGTACTTGTAAATAAGAAAGATATACTGTACTTTCACTTAGGTCAGTGTTTTTTTCTTAGGATGTACATACAGCAAAACACTCTGTTAACTCACCTCTACCAGTGCAAGGCACCAATACTGGCAGCCATTGCACATACTGTATCTGACCCTGCTTCCAGTTGGTATTCCTATCCAGATTGCAAATTTGAGAGTGACATTGAAAAAGCACCTATTCTTTGAATTGCATTCTTCGGAGAGCCTTTTAATTTATATATGTTGTTAAAAAGCAGTGATTTTTATCGAAAGTGTCATCAACAATGTACTCTGACAGCATAAATGTCAGGTGTGTAATGGATTTTTAACATTTTGCTTGGTTTTCTGTATCTGTATAAAGATTTCGAATATTTTTTGATAGTTTTGGCTGCAGCCTGTTGTTTTTTTTTTTTTTTTTTTTAAGTTGAACAGTGGGTGTAAGAACCACAACAGATCTAAAAGCTGTAGAAAAGTTTGCTCTTAAAAAAAACAAATCTAAAGCCATCAGCTTTGTACAGGTTGACCAGTGACAAAGGAGTTTCATAATTTAGTTTATAAGATTTTTATTTTAAAAAATCCACTCTGCATTGTCTTAAAAGTGTTAAAAGTTATCTAAACAGAGTGCACAAAACCACAATCCCACTGTCTCCAAACCCCCTACCAAACCCATATATCCTATTGTTCCAAAAAATTCTAAACTTACACTTCAGACATGTGTTTGATATCAATTGGCTAGTGTCAGAACAGTACATTGGCATAGTATAGCTCACTTTATTAGAGATCACAAAAAGTATCATGCATGTGTAGCGGCCTCACCCCGACCTCTTTAGCTAGGGGTATGTCGAGCGACAGAGTGAGGTGCGCTACGGCCCATGTCCTCCCCATGGCTGTGGGTGAGGTGAAGGCCGGTACCAATCTTTTCTTCGGGCCAAATGTGTGCTGGTTATGAGGGTCAGTCCTTCCGTGCCAGAATCTCCCTTTGTTCCCATCAACAGAGTCCATACACCCATCAAAGTCCAAACTCAGGTTTATTGCGTATCTCCACATACAGTCAAATGCAACGGCATGATACGATGGGGAAGCAGGTCGAGGCACTGTACAGGTTCCTAGTCCCTACACTCCCTGTGCTATGACCAGGGGTTGCAGGAGTCTTTATGAAAGCTCCTCTGCTGCGCTGTAGCCCCTATCAGGGGAAGATGTCCTCCAAGGGAGTTACCGAAGGCCCATCCGTCACCGGGTTGACACTGCACCGGGTCTTCGGACGGGTGACCTCCCCAGCCTCCTCACCTCAGATGCGGGTCCCCTCGCAAGGGGCGCCCTGGAGCAACTTCACCCTCGCGGGACCCAGTCGGAGTCACCGGGTCCCAGGCCTCCTCAATAGTACCTCACCCCAGGCTGAAGGTGCCTGGGATGGACTCCATCTTCATTCCGGCCAGGCCTAGGGCGCCTAGGCCGGAACCTTGAACTGCCCGCACCCAGGCCTAAGGTGCCTGGGTGCGTGAAGAGATGATCCCCCCCAAAGACCTCGTGGCGAGAGCGTCTCCCTCTTTTTATCTCCTCCCATCGACACCACGGCGGGTTCCCCGCCCCAGCCGTACCATCTCCAGGAAGGGACAAAAAAAAAAAAAAGGGTAACACTGTGGTAGTGATTCTACCTCGAGCCTGTAGGTACCCCGCCACCCACAGGCCAAGGAGAATATTGCACCACCCAATCCTCCACGAATAACAAAAAGGGGTCTAATCCCTGACATAATTACACACCTGGGTCTCTCTACCCCAGGTGTATCCCACTAACTTTGAAGACCCCGCTACACACTCCCCCTTGTGATTTGACGCTGGTCCCCAGCGTCAGGTGCACACCCATGTCTCCCAAGGAGTGGTGACATGAAGTGGGCCCCAGAGGCTATCCCTCAAATTTTGGATACTGTGTGTGCCAAGACCTGCTCCAGGGAAAGGGAACTATAAAACATTAAAACTTTTTGTATAAAACATCTGTCATGTACACATATACAATCCCTCCCGTCACTGTCTAAGAACCACCCCATACTCAGTAGTCTTGACCGACGAATCTCCTGCAGAAGGGAAACAAAAAAAAAACACATCCTAACACTCTGTGTTAACTTGGCATGAGTGGGTCCGTCAGCCGAGAGACCCACTCACTCCAATAAGTAAGTAATGCATGTGTAACATTTCAAACAACCGTTGCACAACACTGCCACCTGGTGACAGCGCTGCGGTAATGACACTTGGTGAGATCTTCATTCTTCCTGCTTTCCTACTCTGACTCTACCCCAAAAGTCTCTGCCTTTGGCACATGAAGAAAAGGGAGGAAAAAAAAAACAACAGCTCCCAAGTCTCCAGTGAGTAAAAGAAAAGCCCAAATCAAAACAAAAGTAGGGCACAGTTCTAGGCGTCTGGGAATGTCTCTTCCAGAAAGTTTCAACAGCAACAAGATAGGAGCTCACTTCTCCTGGCTGCACGATGGCCTCCGGGTGCCGAGGTACCTTCACCATCTCGGGTTGCTTTGTCTTTGGTGCCCGCAACGAAGCACGCTGCATCCCCACCATCAGAGCGGGTGATGTAGTTGAATGAAGAAAGTTGGCCCGAGGACTAGATTTCCTCGGGAACTCCGGGGCCTGCGCCCGAAGCGTACTGTCTTCTGACAATGACTCTAGGTCGGAGGTGTCATACATCTCAGCGGGAAGGTAGTCTCTAGTGGACAGAAGGCTACCCTCCCTTGCGGGCTCCACCGACGGTGGACCCCCGACACCTCCAACCAACACCACAGTCCCAGCCCCTGGCTCACCTGGACCTTCTGAAAAACTGGGATGTCCGGGACTCTCTTCTCTACCGGCGCCATCCAAGCCAGGCAAGCGGCGGGGTGAAACTCGACCACGACCATAGGATGCCTGTACCAGGCCGACTTTCCTCTTCGGAGGTGGGAGCAGGGAGTCTGTAGTGACCGAAACAGTGTCTTCGGATTTTCCTCTCTCAGTCTCTGATTGGGCAGTCCCATCGCCCTGGTCAGCGCGCACGGGAAACTCCGCAAAGGCTTTGATCTCTCCCTCCGGAGTGGCGGTTCCTGTGATGCGGTTGAGGCGTAGGGCCCGGGGCCTTTCCGTGTGTGGTTCAACCTCAAAAAGGAACTCCTTGCATGCCTCACATCGCCCGAATGGCTTTAGTTGGACCACCAGTCCCAAGCATCCGGGACAGATCACATCGAGGGCCTCCGTGTCTCTGCATGAATACAGAGCCAACTGTCCTCGGGGCCTGAGCCTTATCCCCGTGTCTGTAATGGGCGCAGCAAATGCAGTCATTTTCGTGGGGTAAGGTACCGGCATCCACGGGGAGCTTGAGGCCATCCCGACCACCTGCTGTTCCATCACGCGCTCACCTCGCGCCGGAGTCTCCACGTGTATCTCCACACGTGGCCAGACTCCTCCCACGACTTGCACGTTTTCGCGGGCTTCCTTCAGTCTCCGCCCACGAATTGTACAGTCACGGGGTGCCTCGTGGTGCAGTGCAGCAAAAGTCCCCACATGTAGTTCGTCACACGGCTGGACTCCTCCCTCTTCCCGCTCTTTCTGCATGGGCCTCTCCCGGTTTTTCAGAGAAATTTCCACGACTTCGAGCACAGGGACGCACTTTGGCCAATCACATGGCCGACCTGCTCGGACCTCCTCTGGGCAGCAAAGTTCAAACACAGCCGTTCCAAACCTCAGGGTCAACACACATTTCATCCCGGACTCACGAGCCCCCACGTGTAGCGGCCTCACCCCGACCTCTTTAGCTAGGGGTATGTCGAGCGACAGAGTGAGGTGCGCTACGGCCCATGTCCTCCCCATGGCTGTGGGTGAGGTGAAGGCCGGTACCAATCTTTTCTTCGGGCCAAATGTGTGCTGGTTATGAGGGTCAGTCCTTCCGTGCCAGAATCTCCCTTTGTTCCCATCAACAGAGTCCATACACCCATCAAAGTCCAAACTCAGGTTTATTGCGTATCTCCACATACAGTCAAATGCAACGGCATGATACGATGGGGAAGCAGGTCGAGGCACTGTACAGGTTCCTAGTCCCTACACTCCCTGTGCTATGACCAGGGGTTGCAGGAGTCTTGATGAAAGCTCCTCCGCTGCGCTGTAGCCCCTATCAGGGGAAGATGTCCTCCAAGGGAGTTACCGAAGGCCCATCCGTCACCGGGTTGACACTGCACCGGGTCTTCGGACGGGTGACCTCCCCAGCCTCCTCACCTCAGATGCGGGTCCCCTCGCAAGGGGCGCCCTGGAGCAACTTCACCCTTGCGGGACCCAGTCGGAGTCACCGGGTCCCAGGCCTCCTCAATAGTACCTCACCCCAGGCTGAAGGTGCCTGGGATGGACTCCATCTTCATTCCGGCCAGGCCTAGGGCGCCTAGGCCGGAACCTTGAACTGCCCGCACCCAGGCCTAAGGTGCCTGGGTGCGTGAAGAGATGATCCCCCCCAAAGACCTCGTGGCGAGAGCGTCTCCCTCTTTTTATCTCCTCCCATCGACACCACGGCGGGTTCCCCGCCCCAGCCGTACCATCTCCAGGAAGGGACAAAAAAAAGGGTAACACTGTGGTAGTGATTCTACCTCGAGCCTGTAGGTACCCCGCCACCCACAGGCCAAGGAGAATATTGCACCACCCAATCCTCCACGAATAACAAAAAGGGGTCTAATCCCTGACATAATTACACACCTGGGTCTCTCTACCCCCAGGTGTATCCCACTAACTTTGAAGACCCCGCTACACATGTTAACAATGATTGATGTCACTGCAGGTACTGAAAAAATACACAAATTACAGGTTATATGGTACAAACTGAGTAGATATGTAATGTTAACGAGTGGAGTCAAGTGTGTATCAAAAACATTTTGTAATCCTGCTTTAAATACCCTGTGCTCAAAGTAAGGGTGACCTCAGGATTATACCCTGAACAGGAATTTTAATAGAAGAAGAACAGGGGGTAACTAATTGGTGATAAACACAAAGAGAACCTAAGGACCAATATGCCTAATTACAAAGTGAGTGTGAGTAGTCAGATAAAATAGTTAGGGTTGTTCAGCCAGGTGGAACAGCAAGTACTGAAATGCTTCTGAGAGTGATATTTCAGTACAATTATTAGTTCCTTTGGACATTGGAGATTAGAGATTTAGATCCTTAACAATGTTGAGGAAGCTTGGTTGTTGTGCAGAATTCCACAATCTAGTGATTTCCAATCTTGCAGGACAGGTGTTGGTGAAGGTTTTCAGGAAAAAGATTTGGTTTCGGTAGGAGCAAAGGGATTTGCAGAGCCAGAGTATATAGTAGAGAGAGCTCACCTCTCTGAACTCTCTCCAGTAATTGTGAGGGATCGTATTTGGAGATCTTGTAAGGTGTAAGGTACAATCTGAGTAATAATTTTTGCGGAGCTTCCCAATGGTTTGTGCAACAATATGCTCTATATGTGGTGGATATTGCTGGTTTTAAATGTTGATTATGATATTCAAGGGCCAGCTCGTTTTCCAACTTAATCCTTGTGGTAATTTTTCAAAAAGGAGCCAGTGCTGTTGAAGTGTATACCAAACATAATAGTCTTCATTAACTATGGAAACTATTGAATTGCTGAACCTGGTACTCTGGTGCCCCTTCAGTGAACAGAGTAGACAGAGGCCTAGCACCTGTTTTAATGAGTTTGTGATAAGAGATCTCTCTGAATTTAGATAGAACTTATTGTAGAGCGCACAATGATTTATAAGGGTTGGTGTGCATCAAGATGACATCATCTGCAATTTGACTACTTTCCTTCAAGGGGTATGTGGTTTGTGCAGCTGCAGGCTTCTCTCTTTCCCAGCCAGTTTCTGTACTACAGAGAGGGCTGTGTGAGATCCTTCTACCTTCCTTTTCCCACATTCACCCCTCTCCCCCTGTGCATGCCTACACTAGGAGAGAGCCCTGGGGGACCGGAGCTGTGTGCTGCATCCATAGAGGCTAAGGGCTGAGCCACTGAGAGCCTCTGTTGATATGGACTGGGGGCCCAGACCTGCTGCTCTTACCTGCCTGTGTCCACCTTCAGAGGGACTGATCCTGAGATTATTTGTGAGAGTCTGAAGACTGGGACTGACCCTTGTGGGAGACCTGATTGTGAGGACCTGATTGTGAGGACTGAGCTTTCTGGGACAACAGGTCACCAAGTGTACTGGACCAGATTCGTTGCATATCAGAAGTGGTAGCAGAACAATTGACCGAATCTCTTACTGCCCACAATTAATGCCAATAGATACTGATCCTTACCTAACAGCGCATAAGCCTTCTATTGCAAACAGCCTTAACCACTTTTCATCCAGCAATGTGCCTTTACTTTGCTGGATTGGAAGTGTGATATCTCAGTCACTGCTGCAGCCACTGTGAAGAATTTGTATCAACTTTGCCCATGCTTACTGGTCCATATGTCTATAGTTATGCATACCCTGTTGCTGATAGTGTGGCATATTAAATTATGCATGCTGGTAGAGGGCAGGGATAGCCTTCTGGGCACAATAATAGTGATTAGGTAAACGCAACTGTGGTGTAGCACAGGCCATAAATTTGCGTAATGGGTCAGATTCCACAAGCTGGAATGGAAGCACCTTAGACATGATACTGCTAGAGATGGTGGGTGGGTGGGTGTAGGGTAAGGAGCAGGAGGGGGATGGTGAGTAGGATGGGATGCGATCCGTGGACGGAGATGTGCCGCCACGTGGATTGCATCCCCGCCGGTAACAGAGCAGCGCCCACGGCCAGGGGGGCTGACCGGAGCGCTGCAGGGGGACCGACGCCGCGAGCGCTCCGGGAAGGATGGGACACCCGGAGCGCTTGGCGTTACAGTACCCCCCCCTTAGGTCTCCCCCTTTTCTTGGAACCCAAGAATCTACGGATGAGCTCCTTGTCTAAAATGTTGGTCTCAGGCTCCCAGGATCTCTCTTCAGGACCACAGTTCTCCCAATCAATTACATTTTTTTTTTTACCTCGGATGACCTTGGAGGCGAGGATTTCTTTCACCGAGAAGACATCGGAAGAACCAGAGACAGGAGCAGGAGCAGTGACCTTGGGGGAAAATCGGTTAAGAATGAGGTGTTTGAGAAGAGACACATGAAAAGAATTGGGGATACGAAGAGAAGGAGGAAGATGGAGTTTGTAAGAGACAGAATTGATTTGGTTTTTGATTTTAAAAGGTCCGAGGTAACGAGGGCCCAGCTTGTAGCTAGGTACCCGAAACCGAACATATTTGGAGGAGAGCCACACTTTGTCACCAGGGACATATGCAGATAAAAAAATAAGAATTCCTCCTGTCTGTCTCTTCATGCGGGCAGAGGCCAATGATAGCGACTTTTGAGTCTCTTTCCAGATAGAGGTGAAGTCTTGAGTTAATTCATCCACGGCAGGAACTCCAGAAGAAGTGGGGATGGGGAGGGGGGGCAATGGGTGACGGCCGTAGACGACAAAGAAAGGTGATTTGGAGGACGATTCAGAGTTCTTGAAATTGTATGAGAATTCTGCCCAGGGCAATAGGTCGACCCAATCATCTTGACGGGCAGAGACAAAATGTCGTAAGTAGTCACCAAGGACCTGGTTAACTCTCTCCACCTGTCCATTGGATTGCGGGTGATAAGCGGAAGAAAAATTCAACTTAATCTTTAGTTGAGTACAGAGAGCTCTCCAAAATTTTGAGATGAATTGAACGCCTCTATCAGAGACGATATGTGAGGGTAGCCCATGGAGACGGAAAATTTGAAGAAAAAAATGCTTCGCCAACTGAGGTGCAGTAGGCAGACCAGGAAGCGGGACAAAATGAGCCATTTTCAAAAAGCGGTCAACGACCACCCAGATGACAGTGTTACTATGAGACAAAGGAAGGTCCGTGATGAAATCCATGGCAATGTGGGACCATGGTTGTCCAGGCACAGGTAGAGGAAGGAGAAGACCTGCAGGCTTCTGGCGTGGAGTCTTGTCACATGCACAGATAGTGCAGGCCCGTACAAAGTCAGTCATATCTTTTTCCTGGGTAGGCCACCAATAGTGTCTGGCCATCAATTGTATGGATTTTTTGATCCCAGCGTGACCGGCTAGATGGGAGGAATGGCCCCACCTGAATATCTGGAGACGAAGGCATGGAGGAACGAAAGTTTTTCCTGGAGGAACTGGCACCAGAGAAGCAGGAGCAGAGGAAATCAGACACTCAGGGGGTACGATGTGTTGAGGGGGAGTCCCGGTTTCAGAGGCATCGGAGGAACGGGACAAGGCATCAGCCCTGACATTCTTGTCTGCGGGACGAAAATGGATCTGGAAATTGAACCGGGCAAAGAACAATGACCACCTGGCCTGGCGAGGATTTAAGCGCTGAGCAGACTGAAGGTAGGACAAATTTTTATGGTCAGTGTAGATGGAGATAGGGTGAAGGGATCCTTCCAGGAGATGTCTCCACTCTTCTAATGCCAGCTTGATGGCCAACAGTTCACGGTCACCTATGGAATAGTTTTTTTCAGGAGGGGAGAAGGTTTTAGAGAAAAAACCACACGTGACGTTTCCTCCTTTAGCGTTTTTTTTGAAGAAGAACAGCTCCGGCTCCTACCGAGGAGGCGTCAACTTCAAGGAAGAACGGCTTTATGGGGTCTGGTCGAGACAGGACAGGTGCAGAGGAGAAGGCGGTCTTAAGGCGAGTAAAGGCTTCTTCCGCTTGAGGGGGCCAGGACCTTGGATTCACGTTTTTCGTAGTCAGTGCCCCTATAGGAGCAACGATGGTGGAGAAGTGGGGTATGAACTGACGATAGTAGTTGGTGAATCCAAGGAAGCGTTGGATAGCACGGAGTCCAGAGGGGCGTGGCCAATCCAAGACTGCGGAGAGCTTGTCAGGGTCCATTTGAAGGCCTTGTCCTGAGACCAGATAACCTAGGAAAGGAAGGCTGCTGTGCTCAAAAAGGCATTTTTCAAATTTAGCGTAAAGATGATTTACGCGGAGGCGCTGGAGCACTTGACGGACACGGAGCCGATGTTCCTCAAGGTTGGTAGAGAAGATTAGGATGTCGTCAAGATAGACAACCACACAGGTATACAGTACGTCCCGAAAGATTTCATTGACAAAATCCTGAAAGACTGCAGGAGCGTTGCAAAGTCCAAATGGCATGACGAGATATTCAAAGTGACCATCTCTGGTGTTAAATGTGGTTTTCCATTCATCTCCTTCACGGATTCTGATGAGGTTATAAGCGCCCCTGAGGTCCAATTTCGAAAAAACTTTTGCTCCACGCAGACGGTCAAAGAGCTCCGAGATGAGAGGCAGAGGGTAGCGATTTTTAATAGTGATTTTATTGAGACCACGATAGTCTATGCAAGGGCGTGGTGATCCGTCCTTCTTGGCAACGAAGAAGAACCCCGCTCCGGCTGGAGAAGATGATTTCCTAATAAAACCTCTCTTGAGGTTCTCCTGTATGTAATCAGTCATGGCCTTGGTTTCAGGAGAGGAGAGAGGGTAAATTCTGCCACGGGGTGGTGTAGTACCTGGGAGCAAGTCAATGGGGCAGTCGTAGGGTCTATGTGGTGGTAAGACCTCCGCCTGTTTTTTGCAAAAGACATCAGAAAAGTCCTGATAGGCCTTGGGAAGGCCGGGCAAAGGAGTAGCGATGGGAACTTGACTGGTGGGTACAGACTTAAGACAATGCTTGTGGCAGGAGTAGCCCCAGGATTTGATGTCCCCAGTGGTCCAGTCGAGGGTAGGAGAATGGCTCTGGAGCCAGGGTAGGCCAAGAAGGATGTCAGAAGTACAGTTCGGCAAAACAAAGAATTCAATTTTTTCTTGGTGAAGAACACCAACGGACATGAGCAAGGGTTCGGTGCGGTAACGCACGGTACAATCCAGATTCTCTCCATTCACAGAGGAAATGAAGAAGGGTTTGATGAGACGGATAACAGGAACATTGAACCTGTTGATGAAAGAGGCTTCAATAAAGTTTCCTGCAGAACCAGAGTCCAGGAAGGCCACCGCAGAGAAGGGGGAGCCAGCAGAAGGGGAAATCCGCACAGGAATAGTCAGACATGGAGAGGAAGAATTAACACCTAGTAACGCCTCTCCCACGTTCACTAGGTGCGGGCGTTTCCCTGACATAGAGGACGAATAGGGCAGTCCTTTAGGAAATGTTCAGAGCTCGCACAATAAAGGCATAAGTTCTCATTCCTACGGCGAGTCCTCTCTTGTAGGGTCAGGCGAGATCGGTCCACCTGCATGGCCTCCTCGACGGAAGGCATAGTATCAGGATGCGTTGGATTCAGGAAGAGAGGAGCCAGGCGCGGATAACGCCTGGTGCGAACAAGATCTTTCTCCTGGCGAAGCTCTTGCCGTCTTTCAACGTAGCGTATGTCAATGCGGGTAGCTAAGTGGATGAGCTCCGTCAGGGAGGAGGGTATCTCTTGTGCGGCCAGACAATCCTTGATGTGGCTGGATAAACCTTTCTTGAAGGTCGCGCAGAGCGCCTCATTATTCCAGGCTAGCTCTGAGGCCAGTGTGCGGAACTGTATGGCATATTCGCCCACAGAGGAGTTTCCTTGGACAAGGTTAAGCAGGGCGGTTTCAGCGGATGAGGCTCGGGCTGGTTCCTCAAAAACGCTGCGAACCTCAGCAAGGAAGGACTGAACGGTGGCTGTAGCAGGGTCATTGCGGTCCCAGAGTGGCGTGGCCCAGGCCAAGGCCTTCCCAGACAACAGACAGACCACGAATGCCACCTTAGACCGTTCTGTGGAAAACTGGTCTGACATCATCTCAAGATGCAGGGAACATTGGGACAAGAATCCCTGGCACATCCTAGGATCCCCGTCAAATTTCTCCAAAAGAGACAAGCGGATCTTCGAGGTAGTAGCGGCAGCTCGGAGAGGGGAAGATGCTGGAGCTTGTGGCGGCAGACGCTGCCGGATCATGGCGGTCAACTGCGACAGCTGCTGTCCTTGTTGGGCAATCAATTGCGACTGCTGGGCAACCACGGTAGTGAGATCAGCGAGACTAGGCAGCGGCACGTCAGCGGGATCCATGGCCGGATCTACTGTCACGAGCCGGACTGACGGCTAGTGGGGATACAGGAGGTGGATCCTCTGTACCAGAGAGGGGATGGCACGGGTCGTACTGAGGGACCGGTTCTAAGCAACTACCGGTTTTCACCAGAGCCCGCCGCAAAGCGGGATGGACTTGCGGTAGCAACCAGGTCGTGTCCTCCAGTAGCGACTCCACCTCTCTGGCGGCTGAGATAGGCGCGGTACAAAAGGACTAGGCAGAGGCAAGGTCAGACGTAGCAGAGGTTCAGGGCAGGTGGCAATGGTTCGTAGTCTGAGACAATGGCAGCAGGTCAGATACACAGGCAAGGCAACTCACAAAACGCTTCCACAGGGTACTAAGACAACAAGATCCGGCAAGGACAGGAAGGGGAAGTGGGTTTATATCAGATTTGGGTGTGCACACAGTAATTGGGCCAGGCACCAATCAATGGTGATCTGGCCCTTTAAATTTCAGAAGGCCGGCACGCGCGCGCCCTAGAGCGCAGCGGGGCCGCGCGCGCCGCGAAGGAGCAGGAGGGGGATGGTGAGTAGGATGGGATGCGATCCGCGGATGGAGATGTGCCGCCGCCTGGATCGCATCCCCGCCGGTAACAGAGCAGCGCCCACGGCCAGGGGGGCTGACCGGAGCGCTGCAGGGGGACCGACGCCGCAAGCGCTCCGGGAAGGATGGGACACCCGGAGCGCTCGGCGTTATACATCACTGTGTGATGAAATAATTCTGCTGATTCCTCACTGGCAGTTTGTGGGCTATGACAAGATTAGCAGAAGAGGAGGAGAAAGAAAAGAGGATGCATTAGCAGCAATTGTAATCTGATCCATGCCTGGGAGGAAGAGGAGAAGGAGGAGGAAGAAGAGGAGTTTGTCAGCCACTCAACTACCTTCTGCATATGCTGCCTACCCACCACTACCTCTGTGTGCAAAAGTTCTGCCTCTCCCTTTGGGCCTGCCTGGCATTTGTAATGAAGGAGATTGCCTAAATTTATAAGCAACCTTAGTAATAGGGGGAATAAATATCTGGTGTATTTGTGCACATTACTTTACTGCCCACATTTGCAGTTACGTGATGCAAACGAAGAGTAGCTTTTCCTGTGTCAACAACAAGTGTACTACCCCATAATAAAAAAAAAAGCCCTAGCAACAGACAATAAGATTACCCCCTCCCCTTCTCAAAAACAAACAAACAAACAAAAAAACTGTAATAATAAACCCCGACTTCGGTAGATATATTGTTGGGTCTCTAAACTGTGAACACAGGAGAGTGTTAAACAAGAATTAGTATCCCACCACACTGCAATTAACAACAATTTTGCACATTATACAGCAGCACTCCAGCATACACTGACAAATGTCTGCTGGGAACCCACCCTATTATATTGAGATGGCTGGAACACAGCAAAGCCCTGATTATTATCCCCTCTAAATCCGATGACCTAAGTTCAAAGGCTATGCAGTGCAATATGGTTACAAAAAAGTTGGCACTGTGAAATCCTGCATTAGTTGACTGGGTCCATTAGTTGAACATGCAGGATTCGCCTTGAACCCATAGCACCAAAACCCAACCTCATCCTTACTGGTAAACTGTATGAACAAAGTATGCCATCTGCATGTATTTTTTTAATGTAATAATGAATGCAGCCACCCACAATATAATCTACGTTAAACATAATAAGGGTTCTGAATAACATTAACACGTGGAATAGTGTCTGTTCAACCAAACAGACAAGCAATGCTTTCAATTTGAAGAAACATTAAAATTGTTCCAGTACATAAAACACTCTGGTGGCTATAGTTTTATATCCTATTATTTTTGTTGCCTTGCATAGACTCGCTGCTTACAAGCAAAGTGCTTTCAGAGCAGTCCCCATGTGGCAATGCCATCCAAATACAATTTCCAGCATAACCCTTGTGTTTTGGGAGAAATTGAAATACAAAATAAAAAGTCACCAGTGGCCTGCTTTTTTTCCAAATAAATTTCTTCTGATTGCAATATACAGGTACAACAAAAACATCGTAAATTAAAATTCTTATGGCACAGCTTGAAACGAAAGTGGATTTAAACAATAAAGTAGAAATTTAATTTCTTGGTTATAAGCCATTTAGAATGAGAAGGTGTATACATTATGGGTCCATAGGAAAAATAGTAAAAACTTGGTAATATACACTTAAACAAGCAGAAATAGGAAAAATGCACAGTATTCTCTGTCTGACAATCCGTCTTTCGAGATTATTAGTAGAGCTAGTAATAAAAACATTTCTTCTTTTCTGACACATGCTAAATTAGACCAGACAAACTGTTGATTTCAAATAAAGATCATATAAATTAGTGAGGAATAAAATTATAATTTTCCATTTCTAACAGATATGCATACACACAAAGAGGAGATGAATATTGGTGAAAGATGGGCACTGAACATACAATATGTGAATGAACAGTGTGTAATGCTTCAGGTAGTGTAACTATAATGGTTGACGTGGATCACAGCTTTGGAAGTCTATGAATATGATATACTAAACTTCAATTTGACAGACATCAGAACGGAAGACACTGATAAATTGGAAAAACAAGTGGTTTTATTTAGTGTGGTAATACACATCCATAAGGGGGAGCACCAGAGGTAACTTGAGTGTAGTAGCAGTACACAGGAATACAGTTTATAGTAAATGAAAGGATACTTGCTGTGAGTGGACTTCTGGTGTTGGTGTCACCCAGTGGCTTCTGGAGAGATATACTGGTCTCCTATTATAGTGGTATAGGTAGGGAGTTCTGCCAGCAGAGTAGGCTGACTGAGGGTAGGTCAGTGGAGAGCCTCTGACTATCAGTGAGGAAGGGGCTCTGACCGGTCCAAAAGCTGGAAGCTGGAGGGGCTCTGTCCAGCCCAAAAGCGAGGAGGCAGATGGGGCTCTGTCCGGCCCAAAAAGAGAGATGGCAGTCGGGGCTCTGTCCGGCCCAATAGAGAGATGGAAGTCGGGGCTCTGACCGGCCCAATTGTGAGTGAAGACGGCAGTCTTCTGATGGAGGTATTTGCCTGGCATCATGGTCCTAGCACGAATGTCAAACAAATGGTGGTGGCTGTTTAAGTAGGGATAAGAGGAGGAGCTGGGTGATGTTGCTGTGATGTCATCTATCTGCGACGGAGTTGGTAGAGATGTCGGAGCCCCAGTGGAGAGATAAGAACATTACAGGATAAGAATATTACACGGAGTTGGTGGAGATGTTGGAGCCCCAGTGGAGAGATAAGAACATTACAGGATAAGAATATTACAGGACCCCCCCCTGAGGAACCCCTCCTGGGGGCCATGGGAGCAGGCCTGTCAGTATTGTTAGAATGGAAGAGGTGGACAAGCTGTAAGGCATGAACCTCAGAGGCGGGTTCCCAGGAGGCATCCTGTGGACCGTAGTTCTTCCAATGGATCAAATACTGTAAGCGGTTTCTATGTAGACGGGAGTCCAGGATCTGTGCGACTTCGTATTCCTCCTGACCATTAACCTCAACCGGCGGTAGGGGGATTGGAATGTGACCGGGGAAGGTGTTGGGATGGTAGGGTTTTATCAAGGAGACGTGGAAATTCGGATGAATACGTAGGGTCGACGGTAGGTTCAGCCTCACTGCTGCCGGGTTGATCACTGAGTGGATGGGAAAAGGTCCAATGAATAATCCACTAAATATGCGTGATGGCGTTTGCAGGTTAAGGTGTTTGGTGGATAGCCATACTAAATCTCCGGTCTTGTATACGGGCGGAATTCTCCTGTGAAGATCATAGTAGGCCTTCTGTCTGTTCTGGGCTCTAGTGATGTTGTCACGTAGGTGAGAAATTAGGTTCTTTAAGGTGTTGGCAAAATCTTCAGCCGCAGGGTTGTTGGTAGGTATCTGTTGAGGGATGAAGGAGGGATGGAACCCGTAGTTAGCATAAAAAGGTGAACGACCTGTGGTAGTACTGGTATTGTTGTTGTTGTATACAAACTCCGCTAGGGGAAGTAACTCATGCCAATTGTTTTGTAGATGAGTGCAGTAACAACGGATATATTGTTCTAGACATCGGTTTACCCGTTCGGTTTGTCCATTTGTTTGAGGATGGTAGGCAGTTGATAATCAATGGTCAATCTGGAGTTTTAGACAGAGAGCTTTCCAGAATCTGGAGATGAACTGTGAACCTCGATCCGACACAATTCTGGAAGGGATTCCGTGGAGTTTGAAAACCTGCTGTGTCAAGATCTCGGCCGTCTCTTTGGAGTTTGGTAGTTTCGTGAGGGGCATGAGGTGAGCCATTTTGGTAAGGTAGTCGACTGCGACTAGGATCGTGTTGTAACCCCCTGAGCGGGGTAACTCAACGTAAAGTCAAGTGAAATGGCCTGCCATGGTTTTTCGGGTATAAGGAGACTTGTCAGGAGACCGAAAGGGGGTCGGGATCTGTTTTAGAGCAGGCACAAGTGTCACGCTCTTGGTAGGAGGCAGAGATGCTGGGAGGGCTCCCCTTGTAGCCGAGCACAGCACAGCCCTGAAGATGACACAGGGGGTGTGGTGCCCACAGAAGCACGGGTTGCCTGGTAGGTAGTGCTGGTTGTCAGGAACTTGGTAGGATAGGCAGACTGCAGGGAAGAAGCCATGCTTAGGAGGTCCAGAGGATAAGGACCAGTAGAATGTTCAGATAGCAGAGTCAGGAGCCAAGCCAGGGGTTTAAACACAGTAAGACAGTCTGAGATCACAGCAGAGCTGAGTCTTTGCACAGAAGACAAGGTAAGTAAAGTCTGTTAGCCAGGCCAGGGTCAAGTACAGGAAGCAGCAGCAGGAAGTCAGGAACACGCCAGGGATCACGCCAGGAAGTCAGCAGGAGCAGGTCAGACAAGCCGGGTTTGGTACACAGGAGATCAGACAAGCAGGAGATACAAGGCACAGGAACACAGGGGAAGTTGAAGATAAACCAGCGATGCGCCATTGTCAGCAGCGGGCTTAAATTGGCAGTGGTGACCCTATCAGGCCATGCGTGCGCCTGACCCCAGCGCCGCGCATCTGTCTGGTTGTGACATTTGCACGCTGATGCCTGTCAGCGCGTCCTTGCCTATGCCGGTTTGCCAACCTTGTGGCATTGTGCACAGGGAATTAAAAATTAAGATGGGATGAGTGGCACCTTCCAGGAGATATCTCCATACCTCTAGAGCAGTTTTATTGGCTAAGAGTTCTCGATCCCCCACATCGTAATTTTTCTCTGGAGGACTCATCTTCCGTGAAGAGAAAGCCATGGGGTGCAGTACTGCTTTGGGGGCCTGACGTTGGGATAGTACCGCCTCTGTGGCTATTTCCGAAGCATCAACTTCCAAGACATAGGGCATGGCGAGATCAGGATGCAGTAAGATTGGTGCAGTGGTAAAGAAGGCCTTACGTTGGTCAAAGGCGGTTTGGGCAGAAAATATGAGAATGTCATTGAGGTAAACGACAACAAAGTGATCCAAATGTTCTCGGAAAATGTCATTTATAAAATGCTGAAATGTCACTGGGGCGTTGCACAATCCGAATGGTATTACTAAATATTTGAAATGTCCGAATCTTGTTCTAAAGGCTGTCTTCCACTCGTCCCCCTCCCGGGTGCAGACAAGGTTGTAGGCTCCACGTAGGTCTAGCTTGGTAAAGACGTGAGCTGTACAGAACCTCTGGAAGAGTTTGGGAATGAGGGGAAGCGGATAGCGATTCTTAAGGGTAATTTTGTCTAATTCCCTGTAATCTACACATGGTCTCAAAGTCTTATCCTTCTTCTCAACAAAGAAAATGCCCGTACCGGCAGGAGAGGAGGATGGGCGGATAACCCCTTTTTTGAGGTTCTCATCGACATATTCCCTTAAAGTCTCAAGCTCAGTTTCAGAAAGAGGAAATATACGACCAAAAGGGATTTCAGCCCCTGGCAATAACTCGATAGGGCAGTCGTATGGACGATGTGGAGATAGCCTATCCGCTTTCTTCTTGTCAAAGACATCCAGGAATTCCTGGTAGGCTGCCGGTATGTTTGGGTCCACTTTGGATGTGGGTAATACAGTCAGGCTGTCACGTACCTAGTGGATGAGCCCGGTTTGCAGGGGATGGCCTCTCCTGCGGCTCCGACTCGTGGCCCCTGGTAGGGTGAACAGGAAGCACAGGAGTCAGGAGTGGCACGAGTGCCTGGCAGGATCAACAGCAGGAGGTTGGTCTGAAGTCCAGGTGGAGCTGTACAGAGGAATCGCAGGTGTGACTGAGCAGAGGCAGGAACCAGGAACATGCTGAACGGCAGGCAGGTGCAGCAGACTGGAACTGGACAGCTGAGTGGAAGGACCGTAGACAAGAACCTGGAACAGGCTGGATCGGCAGGTAGATGCAGCAGACTGTCACTGGATGGGTCAAACGAGCCGGTTCGGATATCAGGTGGACAGCAGCAGCACCAGAGGTGCAGGCAGAAGGATGGTCAGACAGGCAGGAGTCAGATGCAGGCAGATAGCTGGGTTAGTCAGAAGCAAGCCGGGTCAGATACTGGAGTGAACTGGAACAGGTTTCAGAGGTCAGGACACACATAACGCTGTAGATCAGACAGCAAGATCCCAGTGTGTCAGTCTGGTTTAAATAGCCCGCCTGGTGCCAATGGGGGCGCGTGAACACGCATCCGCAATGGCACCCGCGGTCGCGCACCAGGAAGTTCAGAGTGCCCGTTACTGGCAGGATCTTCCTGACACAGGCAACTGGAGAAGTCCTTGGGTACGGGAGCAAGACAATGTTGCCGGAAGTAGGAGGATGTGAAGAGTACTTCTTTCCTGGGCCAATCAATCTGGGGATTGTGCGCCTGTAGCCATGGAATTCCAAAGATGACCGGGAAAATGGGGGAGCTTAAGACGTCAAATCGAAGGAATTCCTGATGACCTGAGTTGGTAGAGGTAAGGATAGGCACTGTTTCTTGGGTGACATGCCCAGAACTCGGCATTGAGCTGTCGGCCAGATGGACTGTCAGTCTCTGCTTCTTGGGATGAAGAGGAATAGCGAGTCTTTTTGCTATAGCCAGATCCAAGAAGCAACTACATGCCCCAGAATCCAGTATTGCCTGGAGGTGAATTTCTTCTCCTGCCAACTGTAATGTGACAGGAAGGGCAATATGAGCCGAAGAAGACTTGGCTACCTGGAAGTTGACTGGAGTGCGGGGGGTTGGCTTCCTAGGTCTTATGGAGCAATTGTTTATGAAATGTCCTGTGCCCCCACAGTAGAAGCAAAGATTTGCCTGTTGGTGACAAAGTCTCTCCTCTGTGGTCAGTGCTGGACTGACCATGCCAAGCTGTACGGGAATTGAAGAACACAGGGCTTCAGGTAGTGTCTGGGTAGGCTTGAAGGTTCGGGCACGAAATGATGAATCCCACTTTCACCACTTCGGTGGAAAATGTCCGTGGCTGCAAGGAAAAGTACAAGTTGCAGGCGTTCCTAAAGGACCGGAACTTCTCTCGATTTCCACGGAAAAGTTCTGGTACTGGGACTCGTGGTTCTGGACGGAATGTAACCACAGTAGGGGCAACTTTAGGAGGACTGGCTGAAGGCGGACCTTGACCTGTGGAGGTGGACGACTGTGGCAGGTGCTGCAGGCAATCCTCTAGTTGAAGGTATCCCTCCTGGAGCTTCTGGATGACCCGAGTCAGGGCTGTGACGTGTTGCAGTATAGTTTCCATCGGGGAGACACCTCTGTCGGCTTCTGTCATGGCTGGCTTATACTGTCACGCTCTTGGTAGGAGGCCGAGATGCTGGGACGGCTCCCCTTGTGGCCAAGTGCAGCACAGCCCTGAAGATGACACAGGGGGAGTGGGGCCCACAGAAGCACGGGTTGCCCGGTAGGTAGTGCTGGTTGCCAGGAACTTGATAGGATAGGCAGACTGCAGGGAAGCAGGCGTGCTTAGGGGGTCCAGAGGGTAAGGACCAGTGGGATGTTCAGATAGCAGAGTCAGGAGCCAGGCCAGGGGGTCAAACACAGCAAGACAGTCTGAGATCACAGCAGAGCTGAGTCTTTGCACAGAAGACAAGGTAAGCAAAGTCTGTTAGCCAGGCCAGGGTAAAGTACAGGAAGCAGCAGCAGGAAGTCAAGTACACGCCAGGGGATCATGCCAGGAAGTCAGCAGGAGCAGGTCAGACAAGCCGGGTTTGGTACACAGGAGATCAGACAAGCAGGAGATACAGGGCACAGGTACACAGGAGAAGCTGAAGATAAACCAGCGATGCGCCATTGTCAGCAGCGGGCTTAAATAGGCAGTGGTGACCCTATCACGCCGTGCGTGCGCCATTGCGCATGCGCGTGCGCCTGACCCCGGCGCTGCGCATCTGTCTGGTTGTGACATTTGCACGCTGATGCCTGTCAGCACGTCCTTGCCTATGCCGGTTTGCCAACCTTGTGGCATTGTGCACAGGGAAGCGCCTGTTACCCTGACGACAATCTCGCAGGAGGACATGTACTCTCTTACTGACTCTTCCATCTTCGGCCACCAGAAGTGACGGCGGAGGAGATCCAGGGTCCTGGTGATGCCGGGATGCCCAGCTAGGGGAACGTCGTGAGTCAGTCGAAGAAATCGATGGTGTAGAGGAGTCGGGATGTACAGCCAGTTATTTTTGTAAAGGAACACTTCTTCATCTGTCTCTAACTGCAGTAGATGTCTTTCTGCTGCAATTCCTCTTTGAGGGTCAAAATGGTGCAGAAGATTTTCTGCTGTGGGATGATTTGGGAATTTTTTCCAGGTGTACATGGTATTCTTCTAGGCGAGATAGTGAATTAGCCTTTCCATTTTTGGAGCCAGGTCGGTAGGTGATGACAAAGTGGAACCTATCGAAGAAGAGAGCCCAGCGTATCTGTCTGGAGGAGAGTGTTTTGTTACGCTGAATGTATTGAAGGTTTTGATGGTCGGCATACACTATAAAGGGTAGTGAGGTACCCTCGAGTAGGTGTCTCCAAGTCTCCAGGGCGGATTTCACTGCTAGTAACTCCTTTTCTCCTACCAGGTAATTGATCTTGGAGGGAGTAAGTGATCGGGAATGGTAGGCCACAGGGTGAAGCGGTCCATCAATGGACGATTTTTGGGATAGGATAGCCCCTAGGGCCATATGGGAGGCATCGACCTCCAAGATGTATTGTAGGTTGGGGTCATGTAAGCGTAGGATGGGTGCAGTAGTGAACTGACATTTTAGGGTATCGAAGGCCTTCTGGGTCTGTGCGTTCCATGCGTAGTTGGTGTGGATACTGGTTAGTTGGGTTAATGGTTTTACAACTAAGGAATTTTTTTTTATGAATTCGCGATAAAAATTTGCGAATCCTAGGAATCTTTGAAGTGCCTTTCTATTCAGGGGTCTGGGCCATTTTTGGATACACTCGATCTTACCAGGATTTATCTGTATGCCTTTCTCGGAAATTATGTAACCCAAGAATATGACGATGTTGGATTCGAAAATGCACTTGTCTAATTTGACGTATAAGTTATGTGTGCGTAGTCTAGAGAGAACCCATCTGACATGCTTGCGATGGTCTGTGATTAGGGATGAGCCGAACACCCCCCGGTTCGGTTCGCACCAGAACCTGCGAACGGACCGAAAGCTCACGCAAACTTTAGAACCCTATTAAATACAATGGACTCGAACGTTTGAAATCAAAAGTGCTAATTATAACGGCTAATATGCAAGTTATTGTCCTAAAAAGGGTTTAGGGACCCGGGTCCTGCCCCAGGGGACATGTATCAATGCAAAAAAAAGTTTTAAAAACTGCAGTTTTTTCGGGGGCAGTGATTTTAATGATGCTTAAAGTGGAAAAAAAAGTGAAATATTCCTTTAAATATCGTACCTGGGGGGTGTCTAAAGTATTCCTGTGAAGTGGCACGTGTTTCCCGTGTTTAGAACTGTCCCTGCACAAAATGACATTTATAAAGGAAAAAAAGTAATTTAAAACTGCTTGCGGCTGTTCCCGGCAATATGGATGAAAATCCCTTTGGGTCTTGTATGGATATTAAGGGGAACCCTGCACCCAAATTAAAAAAAGGCCCTATATACTCTGAACAGCAGTATACAGGCCGTGCAAACAAGACAGGGACTGTAGGTATGTTCTTAAGTAGAATCTGTTTGTAATTTGGAACAGGTACATTTTGTAAGTGTAGCTCCAGCCAAAAAATCTATTTTTAAGCTTTTTGGAAAACATAGGGAAGGGTTATCACCCCTGTAACATTTGTTTTGCTGTCTGTGACCCTGTTCAGAAGATTTCAGCTCACTTTCTGTCCCAATGACAATTGGATTTTGAAAATGTGGGGTTTTTAGGGAAACAAGGATGGTGATAAAGCATTGGTGGAGAGGAGACACCTTTTTCCCATATTAACTCTTACAGGAGAGAGTTTCCCTTCTTAGGGGTAGATTTTCCCTCACTTCCTGTTGTCCCCCTCCGTTTGTAAGTAGGAGTCGTTTGTAAGTCGGATATTTGAAAGTAGGGGCCTGCCCTATATACTCTGCAGAAAATTGGGCCTTAGGTGTTGGTGGTACCAGAACACTGTAAGCCCTCACAGTTACTCTTGGTGGGCGCTGGAAAGGGCCCTGCTGTGAAATATTATATCAAGAATTGTAATTACATGCCCCTGTTAAACAGGGGCAGAAAAATTGGGCCTTAGGCAGTGGTGGTGGTGCTGGTGCCACAACACTGTAAGCCCTCACAGTTACTGTTGTTGGGCGCAGGAATGGGCCCTGCTGTGAATTATTAGATCAAGAATTGTAATTACATGCCCCTGTTGACCAAGGGCTGAAAAATTGGGCCTTAGGCACTGGTGCCACAACACTGCAACCCCTCACAGATACTGTACTTGGAGCGCAGCAATGAGCCCTGCTGCAAAGTATTGCATCAAAAATTTTAATTACGCGCCCCTATTAATTAGGGGCAGAAAAATTGGGCCTTAGGGACTCCACAACACTGCAACCCCTCACAGTTACTCTATTAGGAGCGCAGGAATGAGCCCTGCTGCAAAGTATTGCATCAAAAATTGTATTTACACGCCCCTGCTAAACAGGGGCTGAAAAATTGGGACTTAGGCACTGGTGCTGGTGCCACAACACTGCAACTCCTCACAGATACTCTATTAGGAGCGCAGGAATGAGCCCTGATGCAAAGCATTGCATCAAAAATTGTAAATACACGCCTCTGTTAAACAGGGGCTGAAAAATTGGGCCTTAGCCACTGGTGGCAGTGCCCAGAACCAAAAATGTTCTTACAAACTATCAGCATGATCATTGAGGAGGAAGAGTATAGTCACTCAGCATTAGGGATGAGCTTCGAGTTTGAGTTGAACTCACGTTTGACTCGAACATTGCCTGTTCGCCCGTTCGCCGAACAGCGAACAATTTTGGGTGTTCGCAGCAAATTCGAAAAGTCTATGGGAGAAATCTAAAGTGCTAATTTTAAAGGCTTATATGTAAGTTATTGTCATAAAAAGTGTTTGGGGACCCGGGTCCTGCCCCAGGGGACATGTATCAATGCAAAACAAAGTTTTAAAAACTACTGTTTTTTCGGGAGCAGTGATTTTAATAATGCTTAAAGTGGTTGTAAACCCTTAGAATTTTTTTTAGAACCCTGTTTCTAGTCCCCAAGAGAAACAGAGGTTGGAGACCCGTGATAGACCTGAAGAGGCTAAATCGCTATATCTTCCTAAAAAAATTCAAAAGGGAGTCACTATAAACGATTATACGTATAATCCAACCAGGGGATCGGATGTTATCAATAGACTTGCAGGATGTTTACCTGCATATACCGACACTCCCTCCTTTCCAGAAATATCCGAGGTCTGCAGTGGGGCATGTACATCTTAAATTTTGGAGCCTCCCATTCAGTCTCTGCACGTTACCAAGAGTCTTTACGAAGACCCTAATTGCCATCATAGCCCCTCTAAGAGAATTAGGGCTTTGAGTATACCATTACTTGGACAACCTTCGTCTCCGGGCGAAGGATCCAGCCTAGTTAGGGGAACAGAACAGTACAGTATCCCTCCCACCTCAAAAGGTGACATCCACTTTTCGGCAGATGAAGAAAGTCAGTGGGAGATCCTACCTGTCGGCCTCAAACTGTCCGAGCCTGATAGGCCGGATGTCATCATGCATCCCTATGGTCCCTTGGGCCCATTGGCATTTGAGACATTTTTAGCGAGAGTTCTTGAGGCTGTGGAACAGACGGTGTCTATCCCAACCCATACACCTGACGCTCAGGAGTCTACATTGGTGGATGAAGAAACACACGCCTATGAAATCACGTCTATTAGGACATGTCAACTGGATCACAATTATTACCGATGCCAGTGAAGCAGGTGGGGATCACACTGCAACCAGATCTCAGGGCAAGGAAGATGGTCCTTCCATACAACAGGCCTGGTATCAAATATCCTGGAGATCCGGGCAGCCTATCTTTTGCATTGCTAGCCCTAGAATTCAAGATTACAGGCAAACCAGTTTTTCTCTGAATGGACAACAGGGGCTGCGGTGTCTTATATACACTGACAAGGAGGGACGCGCAGCAGGTCCCTCCAGAATGAAGTGAAACCATAATCCTTTGGGCAGAAAGGAATCTAAAAGACCTAAGGGCAGTCTATCTGCCCGGTCTTCTCAACTCAAGGGCCGACTGCCTATCTCGCAGGTTCGCAGATTCCAACAAATGGTCTCTGCACCCAAAAGTTTTTGACTGGTCAGTGGACCAGTGGGGTCCCCTCGAGCTGGGCCTATTTGCAACAGCATTCAATACCAAGCTTCCAAGGTTCCTCTCGAAACTTCCTCATCCCCAGGAGGAGGCAGTAGATGCCCTCTCAGCCCCCTGGGCATGCAATCTGGCCTATGCCTTCTCTCCATGGCCTCTCATTCCAAAAAACTCCTGTTGAGGCTTATGGTATAAACCCCGACGGTGATAGTGGTCCTACCGTACTGGCCAAGACGTCCTTGGTTCCCCACAGCAATGTACCTGAATACACAGCCTCCAGTCAAGGTTCCAATAATACTTTTTCTCCTGTCACAGGGATGTCACACCCATACAGATTCCCGCAGGTTAAATCTTCACATCTGGCAGCTGAAAGGGAAAGGTTCCAATCCCTAGGGTGTCCCAACAAAGTTATCGCAACCCTGCTCAGCACAAGAAAGCCATCCAAAAACAGTATATACGATAAGGTGTGGAACAAATTCAGGGTCTTCATGATTAGCAGAAATTGTGAACCAGATTCTCAATCATCCTCTCAAATTCTAAAATTCTTGCAGGCAGGCTTAGACCTAGGTCTTGCTTAAGTACACTAAAGGTGTAGGTAGCGGCAATTTCAGTGGCAACCAGTAAAAGATGGGCCGAGGATTCATTAATAATCCAATTTTTCAAAGCTGTCAAAAAGATCCGACCGCCAACTAAACAATCTTTTCCCACTTGGGACCTTGCTATCATCCTAGAGTCCTTAGCCAATCCACCTCTTGCCTCTTCTGAGTCAGCATCGCTTTGGAATCTAACCATGAAGCTATCCTTCTTGATAGCCATAACTTCTGACAGACGGGTTTTAGAGCTCTAAGCTTTAGGAGCGGATCATAATCATATCATATTCTATCCTGACAGGGTAGAACTCGGAACGGTGCAAGGATTTAGCCCCAAGGTCACATCATCCTCGAACATGTCGGAGCCTTGGGCACTTCCAACATCTTCAAAATAGGACTCAGGTTCTCTTCATGATCTGGACATTGCCTCCACTTTGAGATGCTATCTGCAGGCTACAGCATCCTTCAGGGACTCTATCAGGTTGTCCATAAACAAAGGCAAGGAGGCGTGGGCAAGAATGATTGCCTCATGGTTCGTTAAACTCATCCACAAGGTGTACAGGGCAAAAGGACTGGGACCCCTTCGATAGACAGGGCGCACTCTAACAGAACGGTTTCTGCCTCTTGGGGGGCAAGAGCGAATGTGTCAATTGAAACTATTTGCAAGGCAACGCCTTGGTCATTCCAACATACGTTTCTGAAACATTACCGAGTAGATCCAGGAGCTCTCTCATCGGTGGAGTTTGGCAGACAGGCGGTAAAATCGGCCTTTGCTTCTTCTTCTAAATGATGATAATAGTCTCTTTAAAATAAACCTCTGAGCATCATCCCACCCATATCAGCTAGTTATTTGTCACAGGTATGCTGCCATGGAGGCACCAGGAAAAAAGAAAATTGTACCATACTTACCGTAATTTTATTTTCCTGGTGCCTATCCGTGGCAGCATACAATCCCACCCTCGGTATTCTATATTACGGAGAATGCTGAGGCTGTACTAACCAACTCTTTTATAATATTCACTAGTCCTGAGGGAGGAGCTAAGGCGGAGCTTGTCACAGGTATGCTGCCATGGATAGGCACCAGAAAAAGAAAATTACGGTAAGTATGGTACAATTTTCTTTTTTTTTTCCTTTAGAAATGTCATTTTGCTGTCGGACTGTTATAAAACAGCAAGTTTAGGAGGTACGCCTGTTCAACTTATGCAAATTGATTTACGTGACTTGACATTTACTAAGATTTTGCCAGCGCAGTGAACCCGTGCATTAGTAAAATTGCCACGCAGAGCACAAAAAAAAACCCTTGCAGTTATAAACGTAATTGCCGGTGCAGCAGGCTGGTTCAGAAAAAGTTATTTTCTCATTCTATTTTGGGCATATTTGCTACTTGGGCAGTTGTCACTAGACATGTGCAATTCGTTTCGTTCCGAATTCGTTTTTTAACGAATTTCGACAAATTCGTTAATTCGGAAATATCCGAATTAACGAAAACTCATTTAACGAATTTTAACGAATATTCGTAAATTCAAATTTACGAATGTACGAATTTACGAATATACGAATTTACCAATGCACGAATTTACGAATGTACAACTATCCGGAAATTCGTAAATTTGAATTTACGAATTTCCGAATATTCGTACATTCGTAAATTTGTACATTCGTACAATCGTAAATTAGTAAATTCGGAAATCTGAAATAATAATTAACTAATAACTTAACTATTACTAACTATTCAATTATAGGTATTGTAATTTCCTTTCAAATTTGGCTGTTAGTGAACTTAACGAAGTTACGAATTGTTTTCCGACATAATGAATGCCGTATCTAAACAAATGGAACGTAATGAATTAATAATAATAATAAATAACAATAATAATAATAAAAACGTTTTATTATTATTATTATTAATTTGTTCCGTTCCATTTGTTTAGATGCGGCATTTGTTATTTCAGGTTATGCGTAACTTCAGATAAATTTGTATTCGTTACGTTCGCTAACAGCCAAATTTGAAAGGAAATTACAACTATAATTTAATAGTTATTTTTTCAGATTTTCACATTTTCGGGTTTTCGAAAATATCGAATTTCCAAATTTCTGAAATTACGAATGTATAAATTTACGAATGTATAAATTTACGAATGTACGAATTTACGAATGTACAAATTTACGAATGTACAAATTTACGAATGTACAAATTTACGAATGTATAAATTTACGAATGTACAAATTTACGAATGTACAAATTTACGAATGTATAAATTTACGAATGTACAAATTTACGAATTTACAAATTGCGATCATAACGAATGACCCGAAAAACGAAAAAAAAAAAAACGAATGAAACGAAAACTAACAAATTTTTTGGCAGTGCACATGTCTAGTTGTCACTAAACTTCCTCACATCACCCCACATCACCCCATTATATTGGCACTTCCAGCTTCTTTATATTTTTATTTGAAGATGCCGTGTGCCAGGTCCATAGTGGCGCACTGAGTGCCTCCTCCCGTGCGCCGAGAACACTATAGTAAATAGGGAATAGCGCTACGTTACCGGCACTAATGTTTCGTAAATACCAAAACTGCCGTTGCGCACGCAGATGCGTCGATACTCATGGCGCAAACGTTTCGTAAATCAGCCCCACAGAGTCCTTGAGTTCAGCAATATGTGTACAGTTAGAATTCAACTGGAGTTCGATGTAAAATTTGATTCGAATTTCAGTCCGAATTTTCAAAATTCGGTCAAATTTCCTTTCGTTATTCGGAGCATTGGGTAAAATTGGTTTAAATTACAATTAGGGTATTTCGGAAATATCCAAATCTCAGAATAACGAAAAAAATTGTCGGAATATTATTTCGGAACGGAACGAACCGCACATGTCTATCAATAGCTCCAGAACCATAAGGCTAGTGTTCAGTGTGTCTCACCAAACTACCTTCCAGCACCACTTCTGGTCTGTGTCACATCTGGTTCACCATCTAGATGTCACCTCCGGTTGCCATCTAGCCCTGACTGACGCATTTCATCTTCCTCCGAGGGTATTGTAATGTTTGGTATTTCAGTGGGGGGGGGTTATTTGGGAGGGGGAATATATTTTATTTCATTGATGATAGGGCCTTTTGTGTTTTGGGGTGCACAGCATATACTTTTTGCTGACAAAGACAAAGCTTCCCTTTATTTTCAGCATATCACCTCATACTTATGCAGTAAAGAAGTGTATACTAATTTCCCATATATTTATCCTCCCATTGCCATACCTGCCAGTTTATTTAGGAAAACCCCTTTGTTAAAAAAAAAAATCAGGAAGGTCTAAAAAAAGAGGCAGAGGTTCTACATATGGCGGCAGTGAGTAGGTTCTGCAGAAGAAAAAGGTGGTCAAGCCACACAATATAGAGTTTGGGAATGCCTGCCCTTTCGATCTTGGAGTGACCATGCTATACAGCCACAGCATGTGCATGAGGCAGTGGAGTGGCTGACAAAGCCCTCCTCTTTTTTCTCCTCATTGATGCAGAGAAGCCAGTTGTCTGAAATTGCTGCTAATCTCTTTCTTCTCCTCCTACTTCTCTTCTGCTAATCCTGTAATAGCCCGAAAATGGTGGGGTGACTTTATTGAGAACAATGTTGTCTTCAGCAACACGGAGGATTTAGAGGTGTCTGCTGCAGGAAAGTAGTGGTTAACTGGGTGTTGTATGCTCAAATACCTGCACAATTACCCCATACTATCAGATCCCCTTTGGAAGTATAAAATGCCATATTTACTACTTCAATCCCAGAGGAAGTGCAAAATGCATCATTGTGAGTGAGTACTATGAGAGAACATCTTTTCTGTATTTCCTAATAGTGGCAGACTCCCCTCTGATAAGCAACATGCCTTCAATCCTCTGATCCCTAAATAAAGGAACAGCAGTGGCAGCAGCTGTCTCATCACTGCTTTAAAGAGTTTTCCTGGTGCCTCCATGGCAGCATACCTGTGATAGAGCTCCGCCTTGACTCCTCCTTCAGGACTAATGAATAGCATAAATTAAAGGGATAGTCCCTCCCCCAACATTCTCCTTTTTTTCCTCATACCTTCTTGTGCTGGTGAAGAGTAGCAGTATGTCCATACCTCTGCAGTCGGCAGCGTCCGCCGGGTTTAGCCTTTCCCGTGCGCAGTCCCTGTTCTTGGGCTGCTCACAGCACTGATAAGACTAGGAACCCCTCTGTGGATCTGTTGAGGTAATTTCGCAGAGTTTCCTCACAGGAACGCAGTCTGCTATTGTACACATGATGAATGCAGTAGGAGTCGCAAAAGGATCAGCTCCATCTTCCCAGGCTGGTGGTTTCCATTTTTATTACAGGCATTTGTTCTCTCCTTTCTTTTCCTCTCTCTTCCCCTCCCCTCCCCTTTCCTTTGCTTGTTAGGTTCCTTTAAAATTATTGTTGTCTTACTTTTGTTTTTGTTCCTTTAAAACTGTGCAGCTGGATAGGGCAGGTGCCTCTCTTTGCAACAACATTGATGTGCTTATTTCCGGGTTCGGGGGGGCTACAGGTGCTCTGTACATCCCACCAGGTAGGAGAGTGTCACGGCGCGGCGTCCTCACCGCCATCTGCGCATGCACGATTCGGGATCGATACAGAGCCATCGTTTCTTGGCTCTCTGTACTGGGCGACGCCGTATCTTCTGCGCATGTGCGGTCGCTTGGTTCAATGGTGGCCATCTTGGATTCTGGAAAAAAGGCTAGATTTGCCCTTTTTTCCAGAATCAATTCCCAATGGTGGTTTATGGGATTAGCCCACCCACCTTGAGCCTATTTAGGTTCAGATTCAGGGCTGGCTGTCAGAGTCTCCTCAGCTGTGCCCTGCTAGGTTTCTCTGATGCTGCTCTGTGGTAGGTACCTTTTATGTTTAAAAAAAAAAAAAATTGCTGATAAAAAATGTTTGTTTAAAAAAAAAAAAAAAGGACGATATATAAATGTTTATGTTTAAAAAAAAAAAGTGATGCCAAAAACTCATGGTTCTTTTCCCTTTCTTACTATATTTCTGCAGCTGATCCTTGTGCCCAACTCCGCAATGAGTCATTCATCTCGCAGAAAAGATCCTCACACTTCTATTAGGTATGTGACCAACTATACGTGAGTATAAAAAAAAAAAAAAGTGCGCTCACTGGTCTAACGTGAGTTCCTTACATCGTAGCCCTGCCCACTCCAAGAGGTCCAGAAAATCTTCAAGACACTGTTCTTCACGCCACCGGTCCCGCTCATCAGGGCGTAGGTCCCATTCTTCACATCATAGATCAGAGAGGTCAAGATCCAAAGGACATGATTGGTCCCCCTCTCCTAGGACCTATAGAAAGAAGAAATGGACATGTGGGGCTACACCGCTACCAGACAGAGTGGTCTGTAAGGACTGTTTTACGGACTATGCGTCCAACCGCGAGCTAGAAAATCAGCACGCTGTAGATCTGCTCAAGGGAACAATGAAGGACTCCTTCTCAGAGCTTTTGGCTTCGGTCCCCGCTTAACCACTTCAGCAGATATCCCAGGTTCAGGATACAGAACCTAATCTCCCTGGTCCATCAGCAGTCAGTACACCTCTGCTGCCATCAGGCCGACCAGCTAGAGGTTCACCACCTGAAGACTCTTCAGTGGACTCTTCAGAGGAGTCAGAACCTTCTGGCTTCAGTCTCTCCTTGGTAAAGCCATTCATCCAGGCAGTCAAAACTGCAATCGTCTGGAAAGATGCAGAAGAGCCTCCCCAAGAGTCTACAAGCTACTTCCCATTCCTTCTAAAGGAAGCAGGTTCTCTTCCCGTTGATGGGCGAGATTAGTCAAGTCATTCAGGATGAATGGTCAAACACTGATAAAAAACTTTCATTGGGCCGGTTCAATAAACTATACCCCTTACCAGAGTCGTGAACGCAGTCACTAAACTCCATGCCAGTGATAGACTCGCAAAAAATATAACTTTGCCAATGGAGGATTCCGCTTCCTTCAAAGACCCTCTAGACAGGCGAATTGACCTGGAGCTGAAGAGGAGCTACTTAGCCGTGGGAGCAGCGTGTAAGCCAGCTATTGCCCTCACATCAGTATCAAATGCCATAAGATCTTGGACAGATAATATTGAGACGGCTTTGCGTCAGGATGTCCCCATGGAGGATATAATTAAGGCCTTGGAAGAACTTAGATTATCGGCAGACTTTGTCGGGGTAGCGGCCATTGACACGATCAGGTGCTCGGCAATATCCATGTTGCATTCAGTGATGGCGAAGAGGGCCTTGTGGCTGAAACCCTGGACGGCTGACTTATCCTTCAAACAAAATTGGTGCAAAATCCCATTTGATGGGAAAGCACTATTCGGAGAAAAAATGGATAAAGCTATCTCCAGGCTGTCAGGAGGGAAGTCTGGTATGCTTCCACAGGACAGAAGGATGCGAAGATTCAAAGGTGATTCCTCTAGGCTCCGCCAGTCAAACCCAAGGGATTTTAGGCAGTCGAGACAGCCCAGAAACAACAAAAGACCTTGGAAGGGTACTCAGGGATCCTTTTTTGAACAGGAGGATGAAAGCCCTTCCGGCTCCACAGGAGCAGAAGCAGTCTTTTGGACGCCATAGTAACCCAGGCTCTCCCGGTGGGAGCCAGGCTAAAGTTTTTTGTCCCAGTCTGGGCCACCCGCTGCCACCACCCCTGGGTTCTGTCAACAATTCAATGGGGGCACTTTTGGAATTTCTCTCCCCCCCCACCTAAGAATTCTTTCAAAGGAACAGAGATTCCATCCTCTCCACTGAAGGCTCAAGCTCTAAAATACTTCCTAACGTCACTCCAGCTTCAGGGGGCAGCTGGGTGCGCTCACGACTGTTGAGTTCGGAAGAAGGGCAGTTCAGGCTGCTATGTCCTCTTCTAATTAAACATTTATTGTTAAGCATTATCCCACCCGTGTCAGCTAGTTATTTATCACAGGTATGCTGCCATGGAGGCACCAGGAAAACGGAAAATTGTATCATACTTACCAGTAATTTTCCTTTCCTGGTGCCTATCCATGGCAGCATACGCTCCCACCCTCGGTATTCTATATTACGGAGATTGTTGGGGGAGGGACTATCCCTTTAATTTATGCTATTCACTAGTCCTGAAGGAGGAGTCGAGGCGGAGCTCTATCACAGGTATGCTGCCATGGATAGGCACCAGGAAAGGAAAATTACTGGTAAGTATGATACAATTTTCCGTTTTTAAAACCACAGCAGCCAGGCCCATCTGCAACCAGCGCTCATAAATAGCCTCTGTACCCACAGGGCTGATATTGACACTCTAAGGACCTAAAGGTCTGGTATGAATATTGGAGGGGACAATATGCTGTTTTTAAATCTTTTTTATTTGAGCGGGGTCCCCCTGGTATCCAAGTCAGACCCTCATCAAGGATGAGGTTCTGTTATATACATTTTTAGGTGGGACCACAGGCCTTTTTTTGGGTGAGGTTCCCCATTAACATCTATATCAGTCTCCCTCATTAAGGATAAGGGTCTGGTATAGATGAAGGTAATTCCTGGCTGTTTGTTCACAAACAGAATGAAGCCAAGGGGAGCTGCAGTTTACCAGCAGTTTAAACTGTTTTTCTTTTTAAATGTCAGTTTTGCTGCAGTAGGTTGAACACATCAAATGGATGCGCTTCACAGGCAGGTTCAGGACATCCCCAAGCATGTTTTTTAAAAGAACTTTGCATTTTTAATCTTGCCTACTCAGAATTATTGAATCACTACTCCCCACCAAATAAAAAATAAAAATCTTAACTGCATGTTCCCCAGTTCACTGTTCAAGCTCCACTCATTCCCAATCCCTTCCCCATTACCTTAGAGCAGGGGTCTCCAAACTTTTCAAGACAAGGGCCACATTGTAGATTTTACAAGTACTCGGGGGCCGAAAACGTCTGCACGTCTGTCTCCCCAATATATCAGTGTCCCCAATATATCAGTGTCCCCAATATATCAGTGTCCCCAGCATAGGTGTCCCCAGCATAGGTGTCCCCAGCATAGGTGTCCCCAGCATAATTTTCCCAGCATAGGTGTCCCCAGCATAATTTTCCCAGCATAGGTGTCCCCAGCATGGTTTTCCTAGCATAGGTGTCCCCAGCATAATTTTCCCAGCATAGGTGTCCCCAGCATAATTCTCCCAGCATAGGTGTCCCCAGCATAATTTTTCCCAGCATAGGTGTCCCCAGCATAGGTGTCCCCAGCATAATTTTTCCCAGCATAGGTGTCCCCAGCAAAATTTTCCCAGCATAGGTGTCTCCAGCATAGTTTTCCCAGCATAGGTGTCCCCAGCATAATTTTCCAAGCATAGGTGTCCCCAGCATAATTTTCCCAGCATAGGTGTCCCCTGCATAATTTTCCCAGCATAGGTGTCCCCAGCATAGTTTTCCTAGCATAGGTGTTCGCCAGTATAACTTTTCCCAGCATAGGTGTCTCCAGCATAATTTTTCCCAGCATAGGTGTCCCCAGCATAATTTTCCCAGCATAGGTGTCCCCAGCATAATTTTCCCAGCATAGGTGTCCCCAGCATAATTTTCCCAGCATAGGTGTCCCCAGTATAATTTTCCCAGCATAGGTGTCCCCAGCATAATTTTCCCAGCATAGGTGTCCCCAGCATAATTTTCCCAGCATAGGTGTCCCCAGCATAATTTTCCCAGCATAGGTGTCCCCAGTATAATTTTCCCAGCATAGGTGTCCCCAGTATAATTTTCCCAGCATAGGTGTCCCCAGTATAATTTTCCCAGCATAGGTGTCCCCAGTATAATTTTCCCAGCATAGGTGTCCCCAGCATAATTTTCCCAGCATAGGTGTCCCCAGTATAATTTTCCCAGCATAGGTGTCCCCAGTATAATTTTCCCAGCATAGGTGTCCCCAGCATAATTTTCCCAGCATAGGTGTCCCCAGTATAATTTTCCCAGCATAGGTGTCCCCAGCATAATTTTCCCAGCATAGGTGTCCCCAGTATAATTTTCCCAGCATAGGTGTCCCCAGTATAATTTTCCCAGCATAGGTGTCCCCAGTATAATTTTCCCAGCATAGGTGGCCCCAGCATAATTTTCCCAGCATAGGTGGCCCCAGCATAATTTTCCCAGCATAGGTGTCCCCAGTATAATTTTCCCAGCATAGGTGTCCCCAGTATAATTTTCCCAGCATAGGTGGCCCCAGTATAATTTTCCCAGCATAGGTGTCCCCAGCATAATTTTTCCAGCATAGGTGGCCCCAGCATAATTTTCCCAGCATAGGTGTCCCCAGTATAATTTTCCCAGCATAGGTGTCCCCAGCATAATTTTCCCAGCATAGGTGTCCCCAGCATAGGTGTCCCCAGTATAATTTTCCCAGCATAGGTGTCCCCAGTATAATTTTTCCAGCATAGGTGGCCCCAGCATAATTTTCCCAGCATAGGTGTCCCCAGCATAATTTTCCCAGCATAGGTGTCCCCAGCATAGGTGTCCCCAGTATAATTTTCCCAGCATAGGTGTCCCCAGTATAATTTTCCCAGCATAGGTGTCCCCAGCATAATTTTCCCAGCATAGGTGTCCCCAGCATAGGTGTCCCCAGTATAATTTTTCCAGCATAGGTGTCCCCAGCATAATTTTCCCAGCATAGGTGTCCCCAGTATAATTTTCCCAGCATAGGTGTCCCCAGCATAATTTTCCCAGCATAGGTGGCCCCAGCATAATTTTCCCAGCATAGGTGTCCCCAGCATAATTTTCCCAGCATAGGTGTCCCCAGCATAATTTTCCCAGCATAGGTGTCCCCAGTATAATTTTCCCAGCATAGGTGTCCCCAGTATAATTTCCCCAGCATAGGTGTCCCCAGCATAATTTTCCCAGCATAGGTGGCCCCAGCATAATTTTCCCAGCATAGGTGTCCCCAGTATAATTTTCCCAGCATAGGTGTCCCCAGCATAATTTTCCCAGCATAGGTGGCCCCAGCATAATTTTCCCAGCATAGGTGGCCCCAGCATAATTTTCCCAGCATAGGTGGCCCCAGCATAATTTTCCCAGCATAGGTGGCCCCAGTATAATTTTCCCAGCATAGGTGTCCCCAGTATAATTTTCCCAGCATAGGTGTCCCCAGTATAATTTTCCCAGCATAGGTGTCCCCAGTATAATTTTCCCAGCATAGGTGTCCCCAGTATAATTTTCCCAGCATAGGTGGCCCCAGCATAATTTTCCCAGCATAGGTGTCCCCAGTATAATTTTCCCAGCATAGGTGGCCCCAGTATAATTTTCCCAGCATAGGTGGCCCCAGCATAATTTTCCCAGCATAGGTGGCCCCAGCATAATTTTCCCAGCATAGGTGTCCCCAGTATAATTTTCCCAGCATAGGTGTCCCCAGTATAATTTTCCCAGCATAGGTGTCCCCAGTATAATTTTCCCAGCATAGGTGGCCCCAGCATAATTTTCCCAGCATAGGTGGCCCCAGCATAATTTTCCCAGCATAGGTGTCCCCAGTATAATTTTCCCAGCATAGGTGTCCCCAGTATAATTTTCCCAGCATAGGTGTCCCCAGTATAATTTTCCCAGCATAGGTGTCCCCAGTATAATTTTCCCAGCATAGGTGGCCCCAGCATAATTTTCCCAGCATAGGTGTCCCCAGCATAATTTCCCCAGCATAGGTGGCCCCAGCATAATTTTCCCAGCATAGGTGTCCCCAGTATAATTTTCCCAGCATAGGTGTCCCCAGCATAATTTTCCCAGCATAGGTGTTCCCAGCATAATTTTCCCAGCATAGGTGTCCCCAGCATAATTTTCCCAGCATAGGTGTCCCCAGTATAATTTTCCCAGCATAGGTGTCCCCAGCATAGGTGCCCCCAGTATAATTTTCCCAGCATAGGTGTCCCCAGTATAATTTTCCCAGCATAGGTGTCCCCAGTATAATTTTCCCAGCATAGGTGTCCCCAGCATAATTTTCCCAGCATAGGTGTCCCCAGCATAGGTGTCCCCAGTATAATTTTCCCAGCATAGGTGTCCCCAGCATAATTTTCCCAGCATAGGTGTCCCCAGTATAATTTTCCCAGCATAGGTGTCCCCAGTATAATTTTCCCAGCATAGGTGGCCCCAGTATAATTTTCCCAGCATAGGTGGCCCCAGCATAATTTTCCCAGCATAGGTGGCCCCAGCATAATTTTCCCAGCATAGGTGTCCCCAGTATAATTTTCCCAGCATAGGTGTCCCCAGTATAATTTTCCCAGCATAGGTGTCCCCAGCATAATTTTCCCAGCATAGGTGGCCCCAGCATAATTTTCCCAGCATAGGTGTCCCCAGTATAATTTTCCCAGCATAGGTGTCCCCAGTATAATTTTCCCAGCATAGGTGGCCCCAGTATAATTTTCCCAGCATAGGTGTCCCCAGCATAATTTTTCCAGCATAGGTGGCCCCAGCATAATTTTCCCAGCATAGGTGTCCCCAGTATAATTTTCCCAGCATAGGTGTACCCAGCATAATTTTCCCAGCATAGGTGTCCCCAGCATAGGTGTCCCCAGTATAATTTTCCCAGCATAGGTGTCCCCAGTATAATTTTTCCAGCATAGGTGGCCCCAGCATAATTTTCCCAGCATAGGTGTCCCCAGTATAATTTTCCCAGCATAGGTGTCCCCAGCATAATTTTCCCAGCATAGGTGTCCCCAGCATAGGTGTCCCCAGTATAATTTTCCCAGCATAGGTGTCCCCAGTATAATTTTCCCAGCATAGGTGTCCCCAGCATAATTTTCCCAGCATAGGTGTCCCCAGCATAGGTGTCCCCAGTATAATTTTTTCAGCATAGGTGTCCCCAGCATAATTTTCCCAGCATAGGTGTCCCCAGTATAATTTTCCCAGCATAGGTGTCCCCAGCATAATTTTCCCAGCATAGGTGTCCCCAGCATAATTTTCCCAGCATAGGTGTCCCCAGCATAATTTTCCCAGCATAGGTGTCCCCAGCATAATTTTCCCAGCATAGGTGTCCCCAGTATAATTTTCCCAGCATAGGTGTCCCCAGTATAATTTTCCCAGCATAGGTGTCCCCAGCATAATTTTCCCAGCATAGGTGGCCCCAGCATAATTTTCCCAGCATAGGTGTCCCCAGTATAATTTTCCCAGCATAGGTGTCCCCAGCATAATTTTCCCAGCATAGGTGGCCCCAGCATAATTTTCCCAGCATAGGTGGCCCCAGCATAATTTTCCCAGCATAGGTGGCCCCAGCATAATTTTCCCAGCATAGGTGGCCCCAGTATAATTTTCCCAGCATAGGTGTCCCCAGTATAATTTTCCCAGCATAGGTGTCCCCAGTATAATTTTCCCAGTATAGGTGTCCCCAGTATAATTTTCCCAGCATAGGTGTCCCCAGTATAATTTTCCCAGCATAGGTGGCCCCAGCATAATTTTCCCAGCATAGGTGGCCCCAGTATAATTTTCCCAGCATAGGTGGCCCCAGCATAATTTTCCCAGCATAGGTGGCCCCAGCATAATTTTCCCAGCATAGGTGGCCCCAGTATAATTTTCCCAGCATAGGTGTCCCCAGTATAATTTTCCCAGCATAGGTGGCCCCAGCATAATTTTCCCAGCATAGGTGTCCCCAGTATAATTTTCCCAGCATAGGTGTCCCCAGTATAATTTTCCCAGCATAGGTGTCCCCAGTATAATTTTCCCAGCATAGGTGTCCCCAGTATAATTTTCCCAGCATAGGTGGCCCCAGCATAATTTTCCCAGCATAGGTGTCCCCAGCATAATTTCCCCAGCATAGGTGGCCCCAGCATAATTTTCCCAGCATAGGTGTCCCCAGTATAATTTTCCCAGCATAGGTGTCCCCAGCATAATTTTCCCAGCATAGGTGTTCCCAGCATAATTTTCCCAGCATAGGTGTCCCCAGCATAATTTTCCCAGCATAGGTGTCCCCAGTATAATTTTCCCAGCATAGGTGTCCCCAGCATAGGTGCCCCCAGTATAATTTTCCCAGCATAGGTGTCCCCAGTATAATTTTCCCAGCATAGGTGTCCCCAGTATAATTTTCCCAGCATAGGTGTCCCCAGCATAATTTTCCCAGCATAGGTGTCCCCAGCATAGGTGTCCCCAGTATAATTTTCCCAGCATAGGTGTCCCCAGCATAATTTTCCCAGCATAGGTGTCCCCAGTATAATTTTCCCAGCATAGGTGTCCCCAGCATAGGTGCCCCCAGTATAATTTTCCCAGCATAGGTGTCCCCAGTATAATTTTCCCAGCATAGGTGTCCCCAGCATAATTTTCCCAGCATAGGTGTCCCCAGCATAGGTGTCCCCAGTATAATTTTCCCAGCATAGGTGTCCCCAGCATAATTTTCCCAGCATAGGTGTCCCCAGTATAATTTTCCCAGCATAGGTGTCCCCAGCATAATTTTCCCAGCATAGGTGGCCCCAGCATAATTTTCCCAGCATAGGTGTCCCCAGCATAATTTTCCCAGCATAGGTGTCCCCAGCATAGGTGTCCCCAGTATAATTTTCCCAGCATAGGTGTCCCCAGCATAATTTTCCCAGCATAGGTGTCCCCAGTATAATTTTCCCAGCATAGGTGGCCCCAGTATAATTTTCCCAGCATAGGTGTCCCCAGTATAATTTTCCCAGCATAGGTGTCCCCAGTATAATTTTCCCAGCATAGGTGTCCACAGTATAATTTTCCCAGCATAGGTGGCCCCAGCATAATTTTCCCAGCATAGGTGTCCCCAGTATAATTTTCCCAGCATAGGTGGCCCCAGTATAATTTTCCCAGCATAGGTGGCCCCAGCATAATTTTCCCAGCATAGGTGTCCCCAGCATAATTTTCCCAGCATAGGTGTCCCCAGTATAATTTTCCCAGCATAGGTGTCCCCAGTATAATTTTCCCAGCATAGGTGTCCCCAGTATAATTTTCCCAGCATAGGTGTCCCCAGCATAATTTTCCCAGCATAGGTGTTCCCAGCATAATTTTCCCAGCATAGGTGTCCCCAGCATAATTTTCCCAGCATAGGTGTCCCCAGTATAATTTTCCCAGCATAGGTGTCCCCAGCATAGGTGCCCCCAGTATAATTTTCCCAGCATAGGTGTCCCCAGTATAATTTTCCCAGCATAGGTGTCCCCAGCATAATTTTCCCAGCATAGGTGTCCCCAGCATAGGTGTCCCCAGTATAATTTTCCCAGCATAGGTGTCCCCAGCATAATTTTCCCAGCATAGGTGTCCCCAGTATAATTTTCCCAGCATAGGTGTCCCCAGCATAGGTGCCCCCAGTATAATTTTCCCAGCATAGGTGTCCCCAGCATAGGTGCCCCCAGTATAATTTTCCCAGCATAGGTGTCCCCAGTATAATTTTCCCAGCATAGGTGTCCCCAGCATAATTTTCCCAGCATAGGTGTCCCCAGCATAGGTGTCCCCAGTATAATTTTCCCAGCATAGGTGTCCCCAGCATAATTTTCCCAGCATAGGTGTCCCCAGTATAATTTTCCCAGCATAGGTGTCCCCAGCATAATTTTCCCAGCATAGGTGGCCCCAGCATAATTTTCCCAGCATAGGTGTCCCCAGCATAATTTTCCCAGCATAGGTGTCCCCAGCATAGGTGTCCCCAGTATAATTTTCCCAGCATAGGTGTCCCCAGCATAATTTTCCCAGCATAGGTGTCCCCAGTATAATTTTCCCAGCATAGGTGGCCCCAGTATAATTTTCCCAGCATAGGTGTCCCCAGTATAATTTTCCCAGCATAGGTGTCCCCAGTATAATTTTCCCAGCATAGGTGTCCCCAGCATAATTTTCCCAGCATAGGTGTCCCCAGTATAATTTTCCCAGCATAGGTGTCCCCAGTATAATTTTCCCAGCATAGGTGGCCCCAGCATAATTTTCCCAGCATAGGTGTCCCCAGTATAATTTTCCCAGCATAGGTGTCCCCAGTATAATTTTCCCAGCATAGGTGTCCCCAGCATAATTTTCCCAGCATAGGTGTCCCCAGTATAATTTTCCCAGCATAGGTGTCCCCAGTATAATTTTCCCAGCATAGGTGGCCCCAGTATAATTTTCCCAGCATAGGTGTCCCCAGTATAATTTTCCCAGCATAGGTGTCCCCAGTATAATTTTCCCAGCATAGGTGTCCCCAGTATAATTTTCCCAGCATAGGTGGCCCCAGCATAATTTTCCCAGCATAGGTGTCCCCAGTATAATTTTCCCAGCATAGGTGGCCCCAGCATAATTTTCCCAGCATAGGTGTCCCCAGCATAATTTTCCCAGCATAGGTGTCCCCAGTATAATTTTCCCAGCATAGGTGTCCCCAGTATAATTTTCCCAGCATAGGTGGCCCCAGCATAATTTTCCCAGCATAGGTGTCCCCAGCATAATTTTCCCAGCATAGGTGTCCCCAGCATAATTTTCCCAGCATAGGTGTCCCCAGTATAATTTTCCCAGCATAGGTGTCCCCAGTATAATTTTCCCAGCATAGGTGTCCCCAGTATAATTTTCCCAGCATAGGTGTCCCCAGTATAATTTTCCCAGCATAGGTGTCCCCAGTATAATTTTCCCAGCATAGGTGTCCCCAGTATAATTTTCCCAGCATAGGTGTCCCCAGTATAATTTTCCCAGCATAGGTGTCCCCAGCATAGATGTCCCCTTTATCAGTGTCCCCAGCAGTGTCTCCTGTACATGTACATGTTCAGATTTATGCCCATTTGACACTTTCCTGTACAAGCCGACTTCTTCACTGTAGGAGCCGACTTCAGCTCTCCTGCACCTCCCGACTCCCGCCCACTGCTACACACACAGGCTGTAAGGTGGAAGGATTCCTAATGAAAACAGCGGGCGGGAAGCCAGGAGGTGCCACGCTGACGACGTCACTGCAGCCAATCCTCAGCTCAGCACTGCAGCCAATCCTCTGGTAGCACGGGAGGGTGTGCGGGGAGCGGCTTTTTGTCCTGGACCTGCCAGACATAGACTGCCGATAACAACAGCTGCTTTTAAAAGCCAGCAGATCGGCAGTGCTGTGTTGGCAGAGTCTGTGCAAGCTGGGGGCCGGACAAAACACACCCCGGGCCGGATGTGGCCCGCGGGCCGGGGTTTGGAGACCCCTGCCTTAGAGCATGACCATTAGACACGTGCAAATTGCTTCAGTCCGAATATACATTCAGGAACATTTTTCTGTTATTCTGAGATTCGGATGTATATGAATGAAATAGTAACAAATGTAGGAGAAATTCATTTAGTTTGTATATTCGTTTTCTAACTAATTCCAAATTTTCGGAACAATTCAAATTCAGATCGGTCAAAAAATGATCCACTGATTTGAATTCTGTCTGAGGAATAGCTGGCTGTTAAGAAGTAGGCCAAGAAAGGCAGCTGCTGCGTCCTTAACAACTGATGATCAGCTGTCAGTGGGCTCACCTGCATACAGCTTAACAAAATAAAAATAAAAATAAAAATTCAGAAAACAAACAGCATAGAGTCCCCCCCAATCCACACCAGGCCCTTCCGGTCTGGTATGGGTTTTAGGGGAACCCCACGCCAACATTTTTTTTTAAAATGACCTAGTGTCCCACCAAAATGCATGCCAGACCCTTATCCGAGTCTGCCAGGAAAGAGGGGGATGAGCTAGTGCCCCATAAAGCATACCAGGCCACATGCCCCCAACATCCCAATTTTGATGGGGACAAGGGCCTTTTCCATAGAACCCTGGTCAGGTGGTTGTGGGGGTGACTTATCAGAATCTGGAAGCCCCCTTTTTTAGTTGTAAAATACTTTATATGAACTGTATTTAGACCTTCAATAGTATATTTATAAGAGCATGGATTATTTAACATATACATGAACATCTGTTCAAATCAAATACAGATACAAATTTTCGTTTACAAAAGTTTTATTTGGAAGATTCAAAAATAATTTACAAAACTGTGAGGAAGTATTACAGTAGAAGATATAATGCAATATGATATATACCATGAGAATAAAGGAGTTTAAGATAGAAAACAAAGAAGTTCCTGAGATTTGGAGGGCATATGAATCAATCATTAGACCAGTACATCCATTTTGAATTAAAGGTGTGAATGCTATCAGTTAGGGTATGATGGATTCTTTCGGATAACTGTAGATTTTTCATTCTGGATAAAACCTGGGGCCAGGGTAGGTTATTGGATTTCCAATTGAGAGCAATCATCCATTGAATTGAGCTTACTAGTGAATGGATCAGTCTAACACAGGGTGGGGGGATATCTGGGATATTAGCATAGAGAATACATATTTGTGGGGAGAGGGTAATTCTCTTTTTGACTATTGTTTCTATTTTCAATTCGGCGTGTCTCCATATTGTTTCTAAAAATCTACAACTCCAGAAAATGTGAGTGTATGTGCCAGTGTCTATGCAACCTCTGAAGCAGCATGGAGAAGATGATGGGTAGAATGAGTGAATTTTTTCAGGAGTTAGATATAGTCTAGTAAATAGTTTCATTGGGGATTCTCTGTATGCTGGAGCTATGTTGCATTTGCGGAGATTGTCTATCATAGTGTTCCAGGATTCAATGGGGATGAAGCAATCTAGTTCTGATTCCCAGTGTAACATTTGGATAGATTTGTCTGGCATCGAGGAGCTGTTGAGGTCTTTATAAAAAAGGGAGATTAGGCCCCTATCTCTCGAGGAGTTTAAACAAACGTGTTCGAATATCGTCGTAGGGGGATGAATACATAAAGAGTAATGCTCGTTGAAAAAGTTTTTGATTTGAAAGTAGTTTGTGAGTTCCGAGGATGGGAGATCGTATTTAGATTGGAGAGCGGGGAATGTGAGGAATGTATTGTTAGAGGACAATGATTTTAGGGAGGACAAGTTATTATTTCGCCATAGGGGGAACGAACGTATATTATTCAAGTTCTGTGTAAGTCTGGGGTCACCTAAAAATGAGGCAAGAGGGGGAGTGTCAGATGAAAGTTTGAGGGTTTTAGTAAGTGTAAGCCATAGTCGGAGAAAATGGGCAACAATAAGGTTATGTTTGAGAAGTTTTTGGTGATGAATACAGTTAGACCAGATGATGCCTTGTAGGTGGTATGGAGCAATGGAGAAGGATTCGAATTTAAGCCATGGGAGCTGTGGAGTGGGAGCATGCCATTGGGCCATCTGTGAAAGTTTAGTGGCAATAAAGTAGTGCCAGATATTGGGGAGGCCTAGGCCGCCCTTATTTTGGGGTCTAAACATGAGAGGGTAACCACATCTTGGTTTTTTTGATGACCAGATAGATTTGTTAATCTCCCTTTGAAGGGATTCAATCCTTGTTTTGGGGACATTGATAGGTAAAGCTCTAAAAAAGTATAATAATTTTGGAAGGAGGGTCATTTTAAATGCGCAGATCCTACCGAGGAGTGAAATGTGGTACGTGGACCATATTTTAAGTAGAGAGCTAATCTGTTGGAATAGGGGGATAAAGTTGGTAGTATATAAGGTTTTGTGATGGGAAGTGATGAGGACACCTAGATATCTAAATGATGTAGAGCACCAAATAAAGTTAAAGTTTTTTTGTAGGGTAGTGGTCAGGTCAGTGGGGAGGTTGATAGGGAGGGCGGAACATTTATTGACATTAATACCTAAACCAGAGATGTTGTGAAACGATTTAAGTTCAGAGATAAGGTTTGGTAAAGATGTTAAGGGGTTCGAAAGAAACACCAGCGCGTCATCAGCGTAGAGGCTAAGTTTGAATTCATGTGGGCCTTTGTTATACCCTTTGATGTTTGGGTTGTTTCTTAAGGCTTGTGCTAGAGGTTCAATTGCTAAGGCGAATAAAAGTGGGGAGAGGGGGCAGCCCTGTCTGGTACCTCTGCTTAAGGGGAAGAAGTCAGAGTTGTGGCCTGGGATTTTGATTCTGGTCTGGGGGTGGTGGTAAAGTGCTTTGAATCCATGGATAAATTTGTCTGTGATGCCGAATTTAGGGAGGAGAAAGTTAAGATAGGACCAATTTACACTATCAAATGCCTTATGAATGTCGAGACTAAGGAGGCATAGTGGGCTGGAGGAAAGATTAGCATCTTGGATGATATTGGTAACAAGTCGGATGTTGTCTGTGATTTGACGGCCAGGGATGAACCCTGATTGGTCAATATGGATAAGGGGGGTGATGACAGATGCTAGTCTGTCAGCAAGGAGTCGGCCAAAGATTTTCAAGTCATTATTAAGGACTGATATTGGGCGAAAATTTTGGGGAAGGGAGTGGTCTTTAAGAGGTTTGGGAATAAGAGACAAATTTGCAAGGAGCATGTCATCTGGGAAATGGCCACCTGTGAGGATATGGTTAAAAAGTTTAGTTAATCTAGGTGCTAAAAGGGGAGCAAATTTTTTGTAGTATAATGTGGAGAAGCCATCAGGACCCGGCGCTGTCGAAGTTTTGAGAGATTTAATGATGTTAGTAATTTCTAGCTCTGTACAGGGATTATTGAGAGTTGCAGTTTGTTGGTCATTAAGGGTGGGGAGATGTATATTGTCTAACCAATTAAGCGAGGAGGTGGAGGGGTGGGTCTGGGGCCCTGAAAGGAGATTTTTATAGAAGGTGGAGAAGATGTTCAGGACATCACGGGGATGTGTAACCAAGTTACCTTTGTGGTTACGTAGTTTGTATGTGTGTGGGGGGTTATGTTCCTGGTTGAGTTTGCGTGCAAACATTTTGGATGTGGCGTTGCTATGTAACATGAATTTTGCTTTGGAAAATCTAAGGGATTTCTCCGTGTCAGCTGACAGAATTGTGTCTAGGGATTGGCGTTTGGAATGGATTTGGAATGTAATTTCTGGAGATGGGGATTGGCTAAGTTTGTTATACAACAGGTCTAATTCCTTAGTTAGAGTTTTTATTTCTGTAAGTTTAGCTTTATTTTTGGCTGCAGCAATGCTAATCAAGTGTCCTCTCAGGACAACTTTGTGTGCCGACCAGAGTGAGGTAGGAGCGATGTCTTCAGTTGAGTTGTTAGCAAAATAGTCTACAATGTGAGAGTTAATGTCTTGTAGTGTGTGTGGGTCAGATAAAAGGGAGTCATTAAGGCGCCAGCTAAATGCAGTGGGGGCGAGTCCCACTTGAGAGGTGTCAAATTCAACCATGTCATGGTCAGACCAGGGGCAAGGGTGAATTCGAGCTCTAGAGGAGTTTGCTAGAAGAATGGGGGTGCAAAATATATAATCTAGTCTGGCGTAGCAGTCATGTGGGTAGGAGTAATGGGTATAGGCCTTTATGCCTACATTGTGGGATCTCCATGAGTCGATCAGTTGAAATTTATTGAGTGAGCGGCACATTGATCTGGAGAAGGCTTTTGAGGAGGGAGTCGTCTTACTCCTATCTAGAGAGGGGTGTGCAGCTAAATTAAAGTCACCCCCTAACACAATATGAGGGGAGCTGTGTCGGTCAAGGGTGTCAAAAAAGGTATTAAAGAATGTAGATTGTGTATCGTTAGGTGCGTAGACGGAGGCGATCGTGATCGTACGTTTGTTTATTGTGCCTTTTAGTATGATGAAACGGCTTTCTGTATCTCTATATATGTTTTGTATGTCAAAGATGATAGAATTACGAATGAAGATTGCCACCCCTTTTGACTTGTTAGAGAATGTGGTAAAGAAGTGTTGGTTATATGTTTTATCAAAGTAATTTGGGTGGTTGCCTGAGGAAAAATGGGTTTCTTGTAGGAGAAGGATATCAGCGCCCAATCTTTTATAGTGCCTGAATGCTTTTTTCCGTTTGTGTGGTGAGTTAAACCCATGGACGTTATGAGAAATGATTTTAAGACCCATTGATAAAGGGGATGAGTACGCTGAGTATTTGGGACAGGATAGCGAGGGTTCTGTATGGGATTTGGATCATGTAAGAAGGTACTGTAAGAAGTTGTGTGACATAATTGTCCACAACAGGGCGTAGAGTAGTGTCATAAAGAGCATCGGTATGATTTATAGAAGGATAGTGTTCGTATAGTAGTAGTTTGAGTATCCTCAAGGGTGTAGAAACATAATCATAACTGCAAAGAGAATCAAAGGAAATTTTAGTGCGAGAGGATGCCTTATGGGCAACATAAAAAGTTTTGTAATATATCAAGGTGGGGTCAGGAAGCGGAAAATCTACTGACCATTTGGAATTTAATCTTCCGTAGTATTTCTCAGTCATATGAAAAACAATGTGAATAACAAATAACATATAAAGTATATGTAAAAGGGGGTTAGAGGACAGGGAGTCCACCAACCTAAAAAATTTTAAAGATGGACAGTAAAGTCCGAAACTCACAACCAAGGCCCAGCGCAGCCACCAAGACAAGGGGGAAGCCACGCCGGGATATGGACGAGAGTGTGGGGTCAAACCAGCGGCGACGGATATGCCAGGGAATGTAAGACAGGTATATCAGTTGTGTGCATGTTAGGGGTTATAACATAGGGACAAACATAACAGTTGAAATAGAGCCATTATTGTATGGACAATGGTTATATAGGCCTAGAACCATATAAGATGATAACATATTTTTCTACCTGTAGTGTGTTCCTACGCCGTAGGAACAACACCTTTTTATGTACACATTCCCCGTCCCCACCCCCCCACCCCTCACCAGGGCAGGAGGCGGAGAGGGAGAAGCCCAGACGTAAAAAAAAAAAAAAGGGGGAGGGGGGGCGAGGGGGAAGGAGCCACAAACCAAGCATATGGTATATATCAGAGAGTCAGGAAATCAAAAAAGGTATTTGCTCATAACAATAAAATAAATTTCAGATCTGGGAGGTAAAAATAGGGCCAAAGCAAAAAAAAAAAAAAAAAAAAAAAGGAGGCAGAGAAGAGGAAATTTCTTATCCTTTAGTCCCGGTCTAGAAGGGAGGTTCGCCATCTTCTCTGGTCTCTTGGATTACGTCTGGTAGAAGGTGTGGTCCAGATGGGAGGTGAGTGAGGAGTCGCAGGAGGTCGGGTCGGGGGTTCAGGATCTAGTAGGCCTAGCTTGACCAGTGTCATAAAAGGCAGAGAAGAGGAAATTTCTTATCTTTTAGTCCTGGTCTTGGAGGGAGTTTCGCCATCTTCTCTGGTCTCTTGGATTACGTCTGGTAGAAGGTGTGGTCCAGATGGGAGATGAGCGAGGAGTCGTAGGAGGTCGGTTTGGGGGTTCAGGATCTAGTAGGCCTAGCTTGACCAGTAATTCTTTTCCTTCAATGACGTTGTATATTGTATGAGTAGTTCCATTATGCATCACTGACAGTTTAAAGGGGAAGCCCCAACGATATTTAATTCTGGCTGTTTGGAGGATTGTGGTAACTTCCTTCATCCTGCGTCTGCGATCCAGGGTGGCAGGAGAAATGTCAGGGTAAATTTGTAGTTTGAAGCCCTCAAGTTCAATATTGGAAGTATTTCTGGAGGCCCTCATTATGTCCTCTTTGGTGAGAAAATCCTTCATACACAAAATTATGTCACGTGGAGGTTTGTCAGGAGGTGGTTTGGGGCGAAGAGCTCTATGAATCCTATCGCAGGCAAAAGCTGAGGCCGGTTTATCAGGCAGGAGCATTTGAAACACTTTAGAAACTGCAGGGAATAGCTCTGTGATGGACTCAGGAATGCCACGAAGTCTAATATTGTTCCTGCGATTTCGATTGTCCAAATCTTCTATGTGTGCCTGCATATAGGAGAAGCTATCAGCCAGCGTCTCATAATCCCTTCTGAGGTCATTGTGTGCCAGGGAAAGTTCGTCATGCTTAGTCTCTAAAATATCTGTGCGGCCCCCAATATTAGCAATCTCCTGTGATAAGGCACTGGTGGATTTATGTAGCTCATGTTGGAATTTATCTGCCAACTTGTCATAAATGGCAGAGAGGCTTGCATCAAGATCAGCCTTAGACAGAGGGGAGTTGTACTCACCGTCTTTAGCAGGCTGGAGATGCTTTTGTGTAGAGCTGTGTGAAGCAGCCCTCGCGCCGGCGCCATTTTGGGACATCTTCACAGTGTGTCCTTCCAGGCCTAGAAGGTAGTTTGTGAGGGAGTGGTTATAGCGGCGTTTGCCCTTGTTTTTGTGCGGAATCATGCACCGCAATGCTTCCCAGGGGTGTTGGAGAGTTCTAGTGCGGTGATGGGCGAAATTAGCCCCGGGAATCGAGCCTGGCAGAGCCGGTCAGACGGAGCACTCAGCAAGCACGTCTGTTCCGCATCGCGCCGCGCATGCGCCCCCCAGATACAAATTTTCATATACCTAGTTTATAATCTGAAGTGTTTATGCAAACCACTGCCATATAGGAGATATCAAACTTATAAAAAATCACCAGTAGGCATGACCTTAACTGCCCTGAATTCAGTTTAAGCAGGGTTCAGCGAACTTAAGATGCCTAACCTCCTACCCTATTAAAATCAATAGGAGTAGGGGGCATGGCTTGCACACGCACAAAGATGGCCACTTAAGCAGTGAGCTCCGCCATCCAGACCGGACTATCTGCGACTCCCGGGTGAAATCACCACAGCATTCAGCCCCACAGTGCCACGATCGTACCTCCAGTGACCCGCCACCATGATGTCCTGCAAAAGAATCCAGGACAGAGGCCCGAAATGGCTGGAGACCTTCTCCTTCCAGCCCCGCCGGTGAAAAAAAGATGGTGCCGCCAGAGCCTCAGCGAGACACTCACTACCATATTCAGACCCCCCAGGAGCCCATCCACGGGACATACATGATGGATTGCCATCCTCCTTCCTTCCGGATGCCTCACCTGCAACTCCGGTATCTCAAAGCCCGGCGAAATTGAGGATGCGGATGGATCTTTCTGACCAGGCCTCAGATACAGTGAGTACAGGCCTGCATAATGACTCTGCTATCTCCTCACTACAATCCTCCATAGCTCAATTCCCAACATCAGGGCAATTGGTGCTAGACACCACTATGAAGGACATGGTTCTATCACTGCAATCCTCTCTCATGACTAACCTGTCATCACTGATTAATAGATTCTCACTAGAGATGAAACACATGGAAAATAGGGTGCAGTTTATAGAAAACAAAATGGAGGAATGTACTGAAACAGTTAATGAGCTAGTGGATGCATGAAATGTTCAGAAGGATGACTCTCTCTGGATCAAAGTGAAGCTCGCGGACCTTGAGGACAGCTCCAGACACAATAATATTAAAATACGCGGGTTCCCTGAGTCCGTCCAACCCAAAGAGCTGCACAATTTTGCTACCACAATGTTTTCTAGCATGCTTCCAGAGCTCTCCCCAATTGAGCTCACTATTGATCGCATTCACAGACCACCTAAACCCCGCCACCTTGAGGTGGATGTTCCCCGAGATGTGCTTCTGCGGGTGCACTTTTTCCAGCCGAAAGAACAGATACTCATGAAAGCTAGAGAAATGTTGCCACTCCCAGAGCCATACTCTGATATTCAACTATATGCTGACCTATCTCAATATATGCTCCAGATGCGGAGGCAGCTAAAAAACATTACTAAAGCCATGAATAACCACAAAATTGAATACAAATGGCCCCACCCAGCGACCATCTTGGCCACCTACAATGGTATACCTCACACCATCTCCACCTCGGAAGGCGGAATGAAACTTCTACAGGTGTGGGGAATCCTGCCAGAATCCTCTCACAGCCATAAGGATCCTAATGGTACACCAAATCCGTTTACCATTGATCTTAGCTGATAGAAACACAAGGGCAACCAACGTTGATCAACTAGCCCAAATTACTACAATAAGTGACAGTTTTAGTCCGGTCTGGTCATGCGCTTAACCACCTGCTTGCTGAGCTTTCCCCCAATCCTAGTCAGCTGCTCACCCGAGCTGTTTCCTGCTGACATACCTGTGTGCATTTTGTTTTTCTTTTGTTATCCTTGTTTTAATATTCAGGTTGCATATCTCTACCGTACTTGTCTCTTCACCTGCTCTAGGCGAATACAGTTCGCTCGCACAGAAAATTATTGAGCATCCATTCTAACTTGTTTTTTACCTCTGTAGAACCAGGAACTGACTCTCTGACTGATTTGTCAAAGCACCAACTCCAGCCTTCTCATCCACATCAACCGGATTCTTGAACTCTACTTCACCGTCCGTCCACAACTGTGAGTACTTGCACCACTCCCGCATCACACCGCCTATTGCCATGGGGATCATCATACTCTCTCTCAATGCAAAAGGGCTAAATCACCCTGCAAAACGTGCCTCCCTATGGAAATCAGCAATTTCCCGTAACTGCGATGTCCTTTGCGTCCAGGAGACACACTTTTCTCTGAACGCTTCTCCTAATTGCCAACATAGACAATTTCCTCATGTATTCCAGACCTCCTTTCCTAAAAAACAACGTGGAGTATTGATTGCTATCAGGAACACTGTTCTCTTCAACCTGCAGAACTGTATCGCTGACTCGGAAGGGCGGTATATTTTCCTGATCTGTACAATTAACAATGTACCTTACACCCTGGTTTCCATCTACGCCATGAACCATGGCCAAATTACTTTTCTTAAGAAAACGTTACGGGCAGCCCGGAAAATCCAACAAGGCCATTTGCTAGTATGTGGAGACTTTAATATGGTCCCAAATAACACAATGGACTCCACCACAGGAACTAAGAGATGTACTTCTCCTTTAGATGCATTTATCGTTTCCAATGATTTGTATGACGCGTGGAGGTGCTGTCATGCGAGTGAGAGAGATTTCACGTTCCTCTCGCCGCGTCACAACACCTACTCACGTATTGATTTATTTCTAGCGGATAGATGGTTATTGCAAAAAATATCGAACTCTACTATTCACACCACCACCTGGTCAGATCATGCCCCTATTAGCCTTACCATCTCTGATGACTCATCACCCCACTTCCTTCATATGGAGGGTCCAGGGCCAATCCTAGGGTCACAGACGCCTGGGTGCAGAAATATTTCTGGCGCCCCCATGTGGGCGTGGTCATCTTAAAACTCCTCCCCTTTAAACATGTTTCTATGGCAACGACTCAAACACAGAGATGCTTCCCTAACAAGTCGTTGTTACCCTGGGATCCTCCCATGATCCTTTAACAATAAAGAAAATACAGGAAGAGCGTACACTAATGAGACCTGGAGGGGAGTCTCTCTGATGCACACAGAGAGGGCTTCTGTTAGAGAGTCTGTTAGGAAGAGCCCCCAGACATAGTACAGGAGATGGTGAGAGAGTGCAGACATGATACAAGATACGGTCAGAGACTGCAGACATATTACAGGAGATGGTCAGAGAGTGCAGACATATTACAGGAGATGGTCAGAGAGTGCAGACATATTACAGGAGATGGTCAGAGAGTGCAGACACAGTTCAGGAGATAGTCAGAGACTGCAGATATAGCACAGGAGATGGTCAGAGGCTGTGTATATACTGCAGGAGGGGGACAGAGGCTGCAGACATGACACAGGAGGGGGACAGAGGCTGCGGACATGACACAGGAGGGGGACAGAGGCTGCGGACATGACACAGGAGGGGGACAGAGGCTGCGGACATGACACAGGAGGGGGACAGAGGCTGCGGACATGACACAGGAGGGGGACAGAGGCTGCGGACATGACACAGGAGGGGGACAGAGGCTGCGGACATGACATGGCTAGGTGGACCAGTGTGCCATACCCCTGTTAGGAACTATGTGCCCAGGGTTGGGGGGGTCAGGGACAAGTCCCCCCTCTTCAAGAGGGGACCATATGACACATCCCAGTGAACATATATTTTTGTGTGTACTTTTCTGGTTCACCGGTGTTAGTTTTTGCGCACCACTGGCTCAAAAAAATTAAATCAGCCACATAGATACTTATGATGTCCACTTACACTATAAAGAGTCTTGTGACTACACTTTATACTGGGATGGGGGAGCAGCAAATTGGAATACTTCCTGGCTGCCTATTGAGAGGAGTCACTAGGCAGCCAGGAAATATTCCCATTTGCTGCTCCCCCATCCCAGTCTCAGGGTAGCTCTGGCCCTATAGACACAGCTGGGGTTAGCTCTCCTCCTGCCATATCTATGCGTGCATGTAGACGAAGGCCCCTATCTGAGCCCGCCCCCTTTAGGAACCACAAGTTCATGTCCTCACTCACCCTCATCATAGTTGTACCCCCGCACGTTCCGGTGTCTCGCCATGTTCCCCGCTGCTACGTGGCGATCGCTCCACCCTCACCACCTGCACGTCATCTCTCTGTACACAGTTCCACCGGTCTCCGAGTCCTTTAGCGCACTGACTGCATAAGCCACCGAATAGCGGCGACCGCCATAGTGTCCCGAATCCCGCCGAGTCCTGATCTATTCAAAAATGGAGCCAGGCGGTGCCATCCCGTTACTGCGCATGCGCCGCCCGGCCGAACGCACACAAGCTTTCCCGAGCACAGCCGGCTTCGGAACGGCGCATGCGCAGTTGCATGGTCGGCTCGCGGCCATCTTTTTTTACGGGCACCCGATGCCCATAACGGACTTTAACGGGCGGCCCGAAAAGGGGTTAAATTTAAGGGCTGTCCGTAAATATATGGATGGTTGGCAACACTGGATGAAGGGGGAGGGGCTTGGGCAGGAAATAGCGGCGGCGGTGAGCGGCGGCCTCTCTGTATACCAACAAGGAGGAGGAGGAGGGAGGGGAGCACTGTGGCGCTTGAGCGCCCCCCCTCTGTGGCGCCTGGGTGAAATGCCCCCTTCGCACCCCATCTGGGATCGGCCCTGGGAGGGTCAATAACTATCTCCTCGACACACCGTGTTATTCCACACCTATTAAGCAACGCTTGGAAGAATACTTTTCACTCAATCAGGCATCTGTATCTGACCCGCTGGTGGTATGGAATGCCCACAAGGCAGTAATACGAGGGGTATTCCTTCAAATGGGGGCTAGAGCTAAAAAGAAAATAACCCAACAACTAGATGAACTCACGGCTGATATAGTCACCACTGAATCCCAAAATAAAATCAATCCCTCCCCGTCCCTACAGTCTAAAATATTTTCTCTAAGTCACGAATTAAGGGCCCTTCTCCTTGAAAAATATGCAAAGGCTTATAGAACACTCAAAGCCACCTCATACACTACAGGGAACAAAGCAGGTAAGGCAATGTCCCTACGAATCAAAGGCCACAGATCCAAAACGAAAATCCCATACCTACATCACCCTCACACGAACGAAAAACTCCTTAAACCACAAGCAATAGCGAACGCCTTTAGTGCGTACAAAACAAAAATTGCTGCTCCAAATAGACTCACCCCAACAACAAATACCTCTCCAGCAGGGATGAGCCGAACACCCCCCTGTTCGGTTCGCACCAGAACCTGCGAACAGACAGAATGTTCGCGCGAACTTTAGAACCCTATTAAATACAATGGACTCGAACGTTTGAAATCTAAAGTGCTAATTATAAAGGTTAATATGCAAGTTATTGTCCTAAAAAGTGTTTGGGGACCTGGGTCCTGCCCTAGGGGACATGTATCAATGCAAAAAAAGGTTTAAAAAATAGTCGTTTTTACGGGAGCGGTGATTTTAATAATGCTTAAAATGAAAAAATAAAAGTGAAATATTCCTTTAAATTTCGTACCTGGGGGGTGTGTATGATATGCATGTAAAGTGGCGCATGTTTCCCGTGCTTAGAACTGTCCCTGCACAAAATGTCATTTTTTGAAGGAAAAAAAGTCATTTAAAACTCACTCGTGGCTATTAATGAATTGTCGGCTTTTATCAATACATAAAAAAGTCATTGATAAAAAAAATAAAAAAAAGCGTGGAGGTTCCCCCAAATTCAATTACCAGGCCCTTTAGGTCTGGAATGGATATTAAGAGGAACCCCGCCGCAAATTTAAAAAAAATGGCGTGGGGTTCCCCCTAAATATCCATACCAGACCCTTATCCGAGCACGCAACCTGGCCAGCCGCAGGGGAAGAGGGGGGATGAGAGAGCAGCCCCCCCTCCCTCCTGAACCGTACCAGGCCACATGCCCTCAACATGGGTAGGATGTCCCCATGTTGATGGGGACAAGGGCCTCATCCCCACAACCCTTGCCCGGTGGTTGTGGGGGTCTGCGGGCTGGGGGCTTAACGGAATCTGGAAGACCCCTTTAACAAAGGGGACTCCCAGATCCCGGCCCCCCCCTATGTGAATTGGTAAGGGGTAAATTGTACCCCTACCATTTCACGAAGAAAGTGTCAAAAAATTTAAATAAAAACACACACACCTTGAAAAAGTCCTTTATTAGAAAAAAAAAAAACAAAAAAAACCATTCCAGCGATGAAATCCAGTGTCCCGCGGCGATCCCGATGTCCAGCGCTGTCCGTCATTGGTTGTGCCTGTGCGGACCTGATGGGGAACTTCCTCCGCTGTGTTTTAAATGTATAGACCCACCCCTTCTAAAGTTCCCCATCAGATCCGCTCAGCAGACCAGATGCGGAACGAGAGAAGGGGTGGGTCTATTCATGTATTACACAGCGAATGAAGTTCCCCATCAGGTCCGCCCCCTCAGTATGTCGGACCCGCCTACGTCATTGGCCTGAGCGGGAATCTTCCTTCACTGTGTAATTTAAATTTACACAGTGAAGGAAGTTCCCCGCTCAGGCCGCTGAGCGGACCTGATGGGGAACTTTAGAAGGGGCGGGTCTATACATTTAAAACACAGCGGAGGAAGTTCCCCATCAGGTCCGCACAGGCACAACCAATGACGGACAGCGCTGGACATCGGGATAGCCGCGGGACACTGGATTTCATCGCTGGAATGTTTTTTTTTTTTTTTTTAATAAAGGACTTTTTCAAGGTGTGTGTGTTTTTATTTACATTTTTTGACACTTTCTTCGTGAAATGGTAGGGGTACAATGTACCCCTTACCAATTCACATAGGGGGGGGCGGGATCTGGGGGTCCCCTTCGTTAAAGGGGTCTTCCAGATTCCGATAAGCCCCCCGCCCGCAGACCCCCACAACCACCGGGCAACGGTTGTGGGGATGAGGCCCTTGTCCCCATCAACATGGGGACATCCTCCCCATGTTGAGGGCATGTGGCCTGGTACGGTTCAGGAGGGAGGGGGGGCGCTCTCTCGTCCCCCCCTCTTCTCCTGTGGCCGGCCAGGTTGCGTGCTTGGATAGGGGTCTGGTATGGATTTTTGGGGGGACTCCACGCCATTTAAAAAAAAAATTGGGGTGGAGTTCCCCTTAAAATCCATGCCAGATCTCAAGGGCCTGGTATGGATATTTAGGGGGAACCCCACGCCATTTTTTTTTCATTTGCGGCGGGGTTCCCCTTAATATCCATTCCAGACCTAAAGGGCCTGGTAATTGAATTTGGGGGAACCCCCACGCTTTTTTTTTTTTTTTATCAATGACTTTTCTATGTATTGATAAAAGCCGACAATTCATTATAGCCGCGAGTGAGTTTTAAATTACTTTTTTTCCTTCAAAAATGACACTTTGTGCAGGGACAGTTCTAAGCACGGGAAACATGCGCCACTTTACATGCATATCATACACACCCCCCAGGTACGAAATTTAAAGGAATATTTCACTTTTATTGTTTCATTTTAAGCATTATTAAAATCACTGCTCCTAAAAAAACGGCCATTTTTAAAACTTTTTTTTGCATTGATACATGTCCCCTGGGGCAGGACCCAGGTCCCCAAACACTTTTTAGGACAATAACTTGCATATAAGCCTTTATAATTAGCACTTTAGATTTCTCCCATAGACTTTTCGAATTTGCCGCGAACACCGCAAATTGTTCGTTGTTCGGCGAACGGGCGAACAGGCAATGTTCGAGTCGAACATGAGTTTGACTCGAACTTGAAGCTCATCCCTACTCTCCAAGAACCAAGGGTGCTGGCAATGCACAAGGCAATGAGGAAAAAATGAAGAAGTCTGGATAGCCGCACTCCAATCCAACGTGGCTTTTATTGGAAAAATAAAATAAAATAAAACAGGCACTACATGTCACAGCAACGGGGTAACAGGGACAGCTAACGCGTTTCACACTTAGGAGTGCTTACATCACTAGCTATGAGTAAGCACTCCTAAGTGTGAAACGCGTTAGCTGTCCCTGTTACCCCGTTGCTGTGACATGTAGTGCCTGTTTTATTTTATTTTATTTTTCCAATAAAAGCCACGTTGGATTGGAGTGCGGCTATCCAGACTTCTTCATTTTTGCCTTTAGTGCGTACTATGAGGATCTATGCAACCTCAAAAATGACTCAACCACCATTCAACCCTCCCCTGCAGTGATCCAATCATTCCTAGATGGTTTGAATCTCCCGTCCGTAGCCCGCCAACAACTCTCAGAATTGAATGCTCCCTTCACGATCAATGAAATACTATTGGTAATAGACAAACTACCCAACTCCAAATCCCCTAGCCCTGACGGCTTCACTGGGGAATACTACAAGCAATTCAAACACATCCTAGCCCCTACAATGTGCCAAACATTTAACCTAGCTTCCAATTCCGCCTCTTTCCCTACTGAGATGCTTATTTGCCATGGTGGTGACCTTGCCTAAACCAGGCAAAGAACCCACATCTCCAAAAAACTTCCGACCAATCTCGTTACTTAACCTCGATCTGAAAATATATGCAAAACTTATAGCCAATAGACTAGAAGACATACTCACTTCCCTTATATCAGTAGACCAATCAGGATTCACTAAAGGCTGCTAAGCTTCGGACGCCACTAGGAGAATGATTAATATAATACACCACATAGAAACCACAAAACTCCCTGCACTCCTACTATCCCTAGACGCCGAAAAGGCATTTGATAGGGTTCATTGGGGATACATATCAGCAGTCCTAAATAAGTTTGGTCTCACAGGAACAATACACAATGCCATAATGGCCTTGTACTCCAATCCTTCAGCCCGAGTATTTTCAGCAGATACCCTTTCCTCACCCTTCCAGATCTCTAATGGCACAAGACAAGGTTGCCCATTATGACCCATAATTTTCAATCTTGTCATGGAACCCGTAGCAGAAAAAATAAGAACTAACAACAAAATCTCTGGTATATCCCTTGCTGGCTTGGAACATAAAATGAGTTTGTTCGCAGATGACGTGATCCTCATGATCACTGACCCTGACCGTTCTCTTCCTGAGGTCCAGAGGACACTAGCCTGGTTCAGTGAAGTTTCTTACTACAAAGTCAATGAGACTAAATCGTATGTACTCGACCTGGGCCTGGATGTGCCCACTAGCGAGCGACTCAAACTACAATTCCCATATACATGGGCGGAAAATAGCATAACGTACCTGGGCATCCAGCTGACTAAATCAACCAAAGCACTGTTTCCAACTAATTACTTGTCGATCCGAACCAAACTACAAGCTGACCTCACCAGGCTGGCGTCCTTTGAGTTCTCATGGATGGGTCGCCTAGCAGCGTTCAAAATGTTCCATCTCCCCCAAATACTATACCTATTCAGAACCATACCCGTCCCTCTACCCCCTTAGTTACTTCAAATTACTACAAACATCTATCCTCACTCAATCAAAAGAATGGTTTCTGCTCTCCCTCAACCACGTTGTGGAGAAGAATAGAGGCCTCCATGGTACCAGACGCTAACCTATCCTCTTGGCTTTTTGCCACCTCACTGGGAACGAAAACCCACACTCGCCTCTCAACGACCATAGAGGCGAGTATCAAAGTCTGGCACCAATTCACAACACTCTCAGAATCTCACCCCATTCAATCGACGATACCTATCCCCATAGAAACCCTACAACACCTAATAGTGTCATCATCTTACGCAAACTGGAAAAGCAAGGGCATTACATACATATCTGATCTGATAGATAATGATAAAATGAAACCATTTTATATGCTCCAAAAGACACATCATCTCCCACATTCTGATAAGTTCTTATATATCCGCACTCAACATTGCCTTGCCTCACACAAAAAATGGACATGGAAACTCCCCCAAACAGCCTGGATCTTCCTCAGATCCTCTACAGTACATCGAAAAGATATATCTCTATTCTATAATCTATTACACCAAAAAAACACCTTCACTAGTTCCACAGCACTACTACGTTGAGAAAAAGACCTAGACCACCACTTCACACTTCTCAAATGGGAAAAGGATTGCCACTCCACCTACAAAGCAACCTGCTGTTCTTCACTTGGAACTTGCGCTTAAACTGACATACCGTTGGTACCTGACCCCTGATAAACTGTCCAAATTTAACATTACACTAAGCAATACATGTTGGAGACACTGCGGACAAAAAGGTGACCTATTTAATAAGTTTTGGAATTGCCCCAAACTTAGACGTTATTGGCTTTCTGTTTTCCAATTACTATCTGACGTCACAAAACTAACAATAGAAGAAAAACCACCCCTAGTCCTACTATCCCTTGATATAGAAAAGTTTCACAACCCGACGAGACATATCATAATACACATACTCTTAGCAGCACGTCTCAGTATTTCTAGGAAGTGGAAGGACCCAGAACCCCCTACAATAGCCAATGTAGTTCGAACTACACATGTACACTTTACACATGAAACGACCCTAGCACTAAGACGGGGTGGCAAGATAAAAAATATCCAGATGTGGCAACAGTGGATGGACTGGGTTGGATCTCCCGGTCTTGTTGAAACATTCAACCTTTGACTTAGACAAATTTACTGTTTTCTATTGTTGATACTGTCCAGAGGTCACCATACGGGGGGGGTGGAGCTTCTACGCGCAAGAACAGTTTGTACCCTCTTGGGGTGCTCGGGCGGGGTGGCTCCCCCTCCAACCTCACACAATCTACATAGATATATCTGACCTCTACAACCAATTACTACCTTGGTTCTCCACTACGAGCATTACAATACTGGCTCTACTACATTTGCCGTGCAACTACCACTGCTGCACTTAAACTGTTTTCTGTATTCTTTATTTCTTATGATGTTAAATATGTTCCTAAATAAAGTACATATATATTGTCTTTTTGACTTTGCACCATCTACAATTTGTCAATAAAAATCTATTGAGAGAAAAAAAAATCAATAGGAGCCAGAAACAGTCAAATCAAAATTGCCTATTTTCTGGGCTAATAGGCAATGAGTTGTACCTTGAGGAACCTGTAGAACTGCAAAAAAAAAAAAAGTAAAAAAAAATATCCATTTGGACAGGAGCAGTGATTTTTTAAAGCTATGACATTTACAATCTTTAAGCCTGGTATAAATTGTAAAGGGGTGTTCCATGCAAAAAAAATTAAAAAAGTGTGAGGTCCCCCAGGAAAACCATACCAGACACTAAATATGAGCATGCAGCCAGACTAGCCAGAAAAGGGCAGCCACATGTTCTCATAATGGTGCCAGGGTTGACCCCTGACAAAGCACCTTGCCCCCATTTTAATGGTTGTGGGGGTCTGTAGTGTCAGAACTTATCAGAATCTGAAAGTCCCCATTAAAAAAGATGTCCCACAGATATCGCCCCCTACATAAATGAGTAAAGGGTAACCTTAATCATCCGCAAAAAAAGGAACACAGAAATAAGGACACCCATACTTTGACAAGTCCTTTATTTAAAAATAAAAATCCCCCCAAAATGTCCTTAGTTGTAAATCCATCATCAAATGCAATGTCCACCTCTCGCTGACTCCCCAAAATTAAACTCCAACGGACCTTGCACACTTCAGGGTGGGGGGGACAAGGAACCCATTGCTCTAAATATACAGCACGGGACTGTATGAATGGTTCCCAGATGTGTTCCATGTGTCCTTGCAGACTGGAGCAGGAGCTGAAGAAGGGGCATGGCCCCAAAACATTTCAGCGGAGGTACTAATAATGGAGGTTTTTACACTTCAAATGCCATCTGCTTATGATTAGGTGAAGGATGTAGCTAGTGATGGACGAACATCTGATGGGACGGTTCGTGAACGCGCGCAAATGTTCGCGAGCCGCAGGTTCGCGGCGGGTCCCATTCATTTTAATGGCAGGCAAACATGAAAAACCTCCAGGTCATATTTGCAGCCACAAAATACTTACTAGCTGTGCACACATAGTCCCACAACATGGACACTGACATACCAGAGGTATTAAGCGAATCTGCGATCGACAAGCATTCTTTTTTTATCTGCAAAATTTCGTCAATTCAGGAGCGCACAAAGGCGATGGAGGAAAGGTAAGGCCGGGCTATGAAGGGGGTGCAGGAGATGATCCTGCTATTGGAAAAGTTGCCATAAATTTAATTTAATTTTTATAAGTTGTATAAATCGTTTATACAGTTATAACGTGTATTTTGTTTTTGGTAATATTGCTCGGTTTTAGTGTAATAGCTTGGCCTAAATCAGCCAGAACTGACAGCAGCCGGTAAATACATGTCAAATACATACAGTATAGGGTCTATTCACACGTCTGTAAAATGGGTCCGCATCCGTTCCACAATTTAGAACGTTTACAGACCCATTGATTTCCAATTCCAGTCTGAATAATTAGGCATTCACAGCCTGGATAAAGAAGTAAGTGTCGGCCAGTACAGGCCCCAAAAATTGGCCAACAGGCGTTCACCTGACAGCAAAGAACTTTGTATTCTGTGGCTGGAGGTACATTAGGCATTCACGGGATAAATAAGATTCGGCCATTACAGGTCCCAAAAATTAGGCATTCAACGGACATAAAAGGCCTTTTATGACGCTGTATTTACCTAAGACAGGGACCATGAATTGTTATGGGTAGTGGTGGATATTTGTGGCCTGTCAAGAGGAATTTGAATCAAACATGGTCTACTGGTCACATGTGTTGAATTCCTCCGAGATCCATGCCTCATTCATTTTTAGAAATGTGAGGTAGTCAACACTGTCGTGAGCTAGGCGAGTGCGCTTATCGGTCACTATCCCCCCTGCTGCGCTGAACGTCCTTTCGGACAGGACACTGGACGAGGGGCAAGCCAACAGTTCCATTGCAAATTGTGCAAGCTCTGGCCAGAGGTCAAGCCTGCCCACCCAGTAGTCCAGGGGTTCATCACTTCTCAGAGTGTCCACATCGGCCGTTAACCCGATGTAGTCGGACACCTGTCGGTCTAGGCGTTCCATGATGCTGGATCCGGATGACAGCTGTCGATGGGTCGGCTGAAAGAATTATCTCATATCAGAAGTGACCAACACATCTTCAAACCGCCCTCTTCTTGCAGGCGCTGTTGGATTGGTACCCGCAACTGTTTCTCTGGGAGTGGAAATTCCTCTGCCAGCGCACGCAAAAGCAGAATGCAGCATTTCTCTAAGGCCTGGAAGTGCTCCATTCTGAAAGCCCTCTGTGATGGTGGTAACATTTCCGGCATTTTTTGTTTGTACCGGGGATCTAAGTATGTTGCCACTCAGTACTGGTCCTTGCCCTTTATGCTTTTTATACGGGGGTCCCTCTTAAAACACTGGAGCATGAAGGCCCCCATTTACACTAAACTGGAAGCGGTGTGGTGGCCTGGCTCCTGCTCATCATCCAGGATAATGTCGTCCTCGTTCTCCTCCCCCCATCCACGGACAACAACAGGGATCCCAGAAAGGTTTAAAGCATGCTATTCTTGCTCCTCCTCATCCGCCCCCACACCATCCTCCTCTGACTCCTCTTCAGACTCCTGTTGTTGACTTGTCTCAGATGGAGTAGCCCCCCTGGGAATTCATCCAGCATTACGACTTCCTCATCTTCCTTCTCCTGCTCCTCGACGGCTTGATCAATAACACGACGCAATGCACGCTCCATAAAGAAGGCGTAAGATACGATGTCACTGATGGTGCCATGGCTGCGACTGACCAGTTTGGTGATCTCATCAAAAGGCTGCAGAAGTCTGCATGCAAAAACCAAGCTACCCAGAACCTGTCCTGCCGCAGAATTCGTACAGGTAGTCGTTAACTGCACGTTTCTGCTGGAGCAGCCTATCAAGCATATACAAGGTTGAGTTCCATCACGTCGGGCAGTCACAAATAAGACGTGTGACGGGCAGATTGTGTCGCCGCTGAATGTCAGCAAGGCGAGCCATGGCCGTGTAAGACCTTCTGAAATGGGCCGAGATTTTCCTTGCCTGCCGCAAGATGTCCTGGACCCCAGGGTATTTGACAATGAATCGCTGCACGACCAAGTTCAAGACGTGTGCCATGCATGGCACGTGTGTAATTTTGCCCTGTTTCAACGCGCTCAGCAGATTGGCACCGTTGTCGCACACCACTTTACCAACTGTCAAATTGAGCGGTGTTAGCCACTGATCTGCCTGTGAATGCAAATCTGAAAGGAGTGCAGGGCCAGTGTGGCTCTTGGCTTCCAGGCACAACAGACGCAGCACAGCATGGCAACGTCTCACCTGGCATGTCGAATAGGTTCTGGGATGTTGGGCGGCGCATCGGAAGAGACGGTAGCAGCGGAAAAGGAGGAGTCAGCCGAGGAGGAGAGGGAGGATGGAGTAGGAGGAGGAGAAGAAGAGGCAGGCCTGCATGCAATCCGTGGCGGTAAAATCAAATCTACATGGGTGCCATGGGCAGGGCCGTTTGAAGGAATTTGGGGGCCCCAAGCAGATTGAGAATTTGGGGCCCCCGAGGGGGGGGTAGGGTTGTCACCTTTTCGTCAAGCCAAACCCAAACGCTTAAGCAGCGCACGCCAATTTTTTTTTGTAGTACATTAAATTCATTACCTCTGTACAAAGCAACGCACACCAATTTTGTTATGTAGTATACACTATACATATATTTTTGTGATTAAATAACATTTCTAATCATATGGAATTAATCACAAGAGTCTCCCTTTACATCAGAGTCAACAGAGTTCCCCTTTACATCAGAGTCAACAGAGTTCCCCTTTACATCTGATTCTGCAGGAGAGGAGTGCAGAGGGTAAGATGGAGGCAGTATGTACATGAGAGGATTGCGGAGGGTATGATGGGGGTAGTATGTACAGGAGAGGAGTGTGGAGGGTAAGGTTGGGTTACAGTATGTACATGAGAGGATTGCGGACGGTATGATGGGGGCAGTATGTAAAGATGAGGAGTGTGGAGGGTATGACAGGGGCAGTATGTACAGGAGAGGAGTGTGGAGGGTATGACGGGGGCAGTATGTAAAGATGAGGAGTGTGGAGGGTATGATGGGGGCAGTATATACAGGAGAGGAGTGTGGAGGGGATGACGGGGGCAGTATGTAAAGATGAGGAGTGTGGAGGGTATGATGGGGGCAGTATATACAGGAGAGGAGTGTGGAGGGGATGGCGGGGGCAGTATGTAAAGATGAGGAGTGTGGAGGGTATGACGGGGGCAGTATGTACAGGAGAGGAGTGTGGAGGGGATGACGGGGGCAGTATGTACAGGAGAGGAGTGTGGAGGGGATGACGGGGGCAGTATGTACAGGAGAGGAGTGTGGAGGGGATGACGGGGGCAGTATGTACAGGAGAGGAGTGTGGAGGGGATGACGGGGGCAGTATGTAAAGATGAGGAGTGTGGAGGGTATGATGGGGGCAGTATATACAGGAGAGGAGTGTGGAGGGGATGGCGGGGGCAGTATGTAAAGATGAGGAGTGTGGAGGGTATGACGGGGGCAGTATGTACAGGAGAGGAGTGTGGAGGGGATGACAGGGGCAGTATGTACAGGAGAGGAGTGTGGAGGGGATGACGGGGGCAGTATGTACAGGAGAGGAGTGTGGAGGGGATGACGGGGGCAGTATGTACAGAAGAGGAGTGTGGAGGGGATGACGGGGGCAGTATGTACAGGAGAGGAGTGTGGAGGGGATGACAGGGGCAGTATGTAAAGATGAGGAGTGTGGAGGGTATGACGGGGGCAGTATGTACAGATGAGGAGTGTGGAGGGTATGACGGGGGCAGTATGTACAGGAGTGGAGTGTGGAGGGGATGACGGGGGCAGTATGTACAGGAGAGGAGTGTGGAGGGGATGACGGGGGCAGTATGTAAAGATGAGGAGTGTGGAGGGTATGACGGGGGCAGTATGTACAGATGAGGAGTGTGGAGGGTATGACGGGGGCAGTATGTACAGGAGTGGAGTGTGGAGGGGATGACGGGGGCAGTATGTACAGGAGAGGACTGTGGTGGGTAAGATGGGGTTAGGGATTTCCTGCAGTGTCTGTGGGGTGACCAGGGAGTGATTTTGGGAAGATAAGGAAAGTGACTATGGAATTATGTCCCTCAGCTGGATGTATAAAGTGGTCTGGGGGTGATATAAGCTGGGGGGAGTTGGGGGCTGAGAATTGTTCAGATGGTGATGTCTATAATGCAACAAAAAGCTCTTCTGCTCATCTACTAATATATACAGCAATAAATCAAATAGCAGTATTATTCAATGAAAACAATCTGTTACACCCCTTTCACACTGTAGCGTTTTGCAGGCGCTATAGCGTTAAAAATAGCGCCTGCAAAACGCTGCTAAACTGCTGCCCCATTCATTCCAGTGTGGAAGCCCGAGGGGAGAGGCCCGAGGGCTTTCACACTGGAGCGTTGCGCTAGCAGGACGTTAGAAAAAGTCCTGCTAGCCGCATCTTTGCAGCGGTGAAGGAGCGGTGAGTTTACCGCGCCTCCACCGCTGCTGTCCATTGAAATGAATGGGACAGCGCAGCTATACTGCCCGCAATGCGCTGCTTCAGCAGCACATTGCAAGCTGTTTTAAACACTCTCTCGACCGCTAGCGGGGATAAAACCGCCCCGCTAGCGGCCGAAATGCGCCATAAATCCACCCATAGCGTCGGCGGTAAAAATAGCGGAGTATTACCGCCGACGCTATGGGTGCTCCAGTGTGAAAGGGCTCTTATAAACCGTAAGCACATACATGTATATATATAATCCAGCCCCCAGCACTCTGTATGTACAGATGATGTGAAGGTAATGTATGACAATTCATATAACTCTGTGTTATCCAAGCTCTGAGTCTGTACAATCAGAAGTGTAGACTCATCACATATATACAGGTTACAGGAATGGTCACACATTACTTTCACATTATCTAGTCTGAGTTATTGGGGGATGTTTGTATAGATAACATGTGTGCTGCTCAGGAGGTATCTGTCAGCTGTGATTGGGCTGCATACTCCCTCCCCCCCCCCATACACTCTCTATCTGGTCTGATTCTCCTGTCACCTTAATTAACCCTTTACTGCATCACTTGCAATACAAATACTCCTAAACTTTGCAGCTTTGCTTCCTAGGAGACTTTTCGCAGGAAAAAAAATAATTCAGCTCACCTCCTCCCTTCCTCTGGCCAGCCCGACAGGAGCTCCAATGAGCTCCGCCTCCCGATTCTCTCTGCACTCCGCACTGGTGATTGGGGGGGGGAGGTTGAGTCAGAGATACCAGAGACTGTGCAGGACATTGGAGGAGAGGGGGGAAGAGAGACCGAAAGGAGCTTTGGATTACAGCACACACCGCAGGCACAATGCACTTATTTAAAAGCAATGCTGCTGTCTCACAGTGACAGGTGTGCCGATGGTCTCCCCCCCCTGCCTGAATGGGAGGGGGGCTGCCGATCGCGGGAGGGGGGCCGCTCTGCTGGGGCCCCAGGCCAGCTTGGGGCCCCAAGCAGTTGCTTGGTTTGCCTCTCCTGTTCCGACGGCCCTGGCCATGGGTTACATGCTTGACAGCCGTCAGAAGGTTCACCCAGTGGGCAGTAAAAGTTATATACCTTCCCTGCCCGTGTTTGCTAGACCACATGTCTGTGGTCAGATGTATCTTGGCACCGTCACTGTGTGCCAGAGATACATTCTCTTGCCGCTGAATATGGCCGTATAGTTCTGGGATGCCCTTCTGCAAGAAATATTTCCTTCCTGGAACCTTCCATTGTGGTGTTCCAATGGCCACAAATTTTTGAAAGGCCCCCCAAGTCCACCAGTTTATATGGCAGTAGTTGGCGGGTTATCAGTTCCGACAAGCCAGCGGTCAAGAGGGTTATCCGGCGTCATGATTTTTTTTTTACGCTCAAACATTTGGCCCACGGAAGCCTGCCTTTTTCCAGAAAAACGTGAGGACGGCATGATGGAAGGTGGAGTGGAGGACAATTGTGAGGAGAGAGGAGAAGGAGAAGAGGCTGGACGGTGAGAGCCTGTAGTGTGGCTTTGTGGGTTCTGACGGCGTTGCTCCTACTGGGCTCGGTGATGGGAGTTCATGTGCCTTCTTAAGGCGGTCGTCCCTAAGTGAGTGATGAGCTTGCCGCGACTTATGCGTTGACTGCAAAGGCTGCAGATGGCAACACTATTGTCAGCAGCGGACACGTTAAAAAAAGCCCACACTGCGGAGCCATGTGCCGGCGTCCTGGGAGCGCCAGATGTGACCGTACTGTACATGGTTGATGGCTCGCTCCTGATACATTAGCAGTCTGGTTTGTCCCTCCTGTGCAATGTAAGTTCGGCCTGCTTCTCCTCCCTATCTGCTGGTCCATCTTTCCCTCTGAACTCCCCTCCTCTTCCTGTCTTGTGGGCACCCACGTGACGTCCATAGACACGTCATCATCGACGTCACCTTCCCCAAGACTAATATTAGAGATCTCGGAGTAGGCAGCAACAGGGGAGACCAACCCCCTTGGGCTGATCTGGGTACTGTCGTCAGACTGCTGAGTGGCGGTTGTTGCTACCTCCTCTTCCTGATCCAATGCCAAGAATGGCTGCGCATCGGAAATGTCTTGTGATGGATCGGAAAATAATTCCTGTGACTCAAGCAGAGTGTATATGGTGGTGGTGGTGTTGGTGGTAGTGTCTTTGTGGGTGCAAACAGCAGAGAGTGAAGAGGGTGCAGATAGAGAGGATGAGGAGGGTGCAGAAGAGGAAGGCTGAGTGAGTCACTCAACCAAGTCTGGTGCATCCTTTGACGTAATTGAACGCACCTTCTGCAACTTCCTACTTTGGCTCTGGCCTGGTGCTCCTGCCCTACCCCTACCACCCCTGCGGATAGCCCTGCCTCTTCCTCTGCCTGTAATTTTGTAAATGACCCTGTGACAAAAGTCTCTAGAGAAGTGAAGTATATGTGGAAGAAGGTATATAACACCCTGCTTCAATCTGTCATTTTGGGGGGCCACTGGTCTATCACACCAGTTATAATACTTTTTTCTAATTGCGTTTGTCACTCTTTGTAGTTGTAGTATCGCTGCAGAACCGCTCAGCAGTCACAATGCTGCACAATACAAATCCACTATAATATGCTTTCTATATTAGAAAGTATATTATAAGTGTATTACACCCCTATATACTGCACACCAAACAATAGTACACCTACAGCTGTATACCAGTCCTTAAAAGGACTTTTGTGGACCTATTAGTTAGCGATTTGTGTCACTACAGTCTGTCCCTGCTCCACACAGCAACCTCTCCCTACACCGACAAAAGACAGAATGTGAAATGGCAGCCAAATCAGGTCTATTTATAAGGTATGGGGTATGTCCATGTGCTGAAATGTCTCAATTGGCTGTCCTGTACCACATGATGGATGTGTCATGGGTCAAAGTTCTTCACAATGTAAAAGAATATGGCGGCCGCGAATAACGCCATATGTTCGCTGGTTCGGCGAATAGCGAACACGCAAAGTTTGCCGCAAACCGACCACGGGGCGAACCGCAAGGCCATCTCTAGTTGTAGCGTGAGATAGCTTAAAATAAATAGGGGAGATACCATTTACATACCAAGAGCACTACTCCAGACCTTATCATTACCAGCTTGCGGCATCAGTGTCTCCTTCTACCTCTTGGTTCTCCCAGTATCCACATCAGAAAATTCACCTTGCCTTGCTTGCTATCCTTTTGCTTGTTTTACAGTGAGAGTCAGTCTAGCAAATAGTAGCAAGACCTGGTGGTGCAGTGGTTATTTTACTTTGGTGATATGCCCTGATCAAGTAATTTTTTCATTGTAAGTGTAATTTTATTTTTGTTTATTTATTAAAGTGGCTTGATCTGCACTATGCTGTGCACTCTGTTTTTATTTCTACTGTTGCTGTGGAATCACACATACTTCTGAACACCAATGATAAGGAAGCACAAATAACACTGAACACCAATGTTATGGTCAGACAAACCTGTGAACACAAACATTTAAGGTGCATCTAAACTCAAAAAGTGAAAAATTACTGTGTTATAAGGAACATATACAAATGAAAATGGTGCTTGAGAAGTAATCTAAAAAATATATTTTGTCTTGAATTCCTTTAAATAATAGTAGCTCACTTCCTGGTATGTGAGATCTAAGGCATGGCTGCTCCTGGCTGTTAAGCCGTGTACACACGATAAGTTTTACCGATGAAAACAGTCCGATGGACTGTTTTCATCGGACAAACCGATCGTGTATGGGCCCCATCGGCCTTTTTTCCATCGGTGTTTAAAAATAGAACATGTTTTAAATTTATCCGATGGTTAAAAAACCGATAGCAACTCCAACCGATAGCAACTCTGTGGGGAACTCCATCGGATAAAAAACCCACGCATGCTCAGAATCAAGTGGACGCATGCTCAGAAGCATTGAACGCGTTTGGAACGGTCGGTTTTTTGACTGATGGTGTCTAGGCAAGACTGATGGAAGTCAGCTTCATCGGTTTTCCGATGGAAAAATCCATCGGTTTAAAAACCATAAGAAATCCGATCGTGTGTACAGGGCTTTAGTTTCCTGAAATTTGATTGGAGATTTGGTGATGTCACTTGTTGTGCTTGTCTCTGTTTGTCCTCATTAATAAACCAGACAAGGTTTCTTTTCTGATGATTTCTGTTTATTTGTGTAAACTATGTACACAATATACTTACTGTTGTGCAGAGTCCTGCTGCTATCAAAATAGCTGCATCCAGATAGAGATACAATGCAGAACAATGCATGATAAGTCAGTAATGGAGAAAAGATCAGCTGCAGGCAAAGCATAAGCAATACTGGTGAATAGTCCTTTGCCTTCTGCCTTCTTTTCTGGTAGGGCACATCTCTCAGATTTTAATACCTGTCGGGTATTAACACACGTTGACTGGTAAATGGGTTGGTAGTACACTTTAACACACCAAAAACAGATCTGAGAAGAGGGTTTGCTAAGGTTATAAAATATCTGGTGCACCCTAGGGCTCCTTAAGGAGAGGAATGTGGGAGTAGCAAATAGTAACTGTTTGGTCTGAAGTATGTAATGTACAGTATAGTATAAAGAGTACATAAAGTATGTAATGTACCATGTACATGTAGCACTACTCCCGTAGAAGCCGCAGGATTTCTGTCCAGGTCTTCCCCATGGGCTTTGCCCCACAGCCAGGAACACAGGCTTATTCAGACATTTCTTCAATAACCAGTCTAGGGGATGTTGCTTTGTGTTTTTTTTATTTTTGGAGAACTTGAATATGGTTGATGGTAGTGGTGGGATACTCCAAAAACAAGTACTATGTGCAACTGAAGACTTACAAATTCTTCAGGGCAAGCTATATTGAAATCAAACCGTAGACTTCAGCTTAGTAGTAGCAGTTAGAGTCACAAGAGCAGAGTCCCTTCAAGTAGGAGAATAGGTGGCCAAAGCTCCTCAGGACAATTGCTGGTGTCCCCTAAAAGTAGTTATATATAGCACCAGAGGGGTAGCAAAAGCACAAAGGTCCCCAAGATCTCTCATCTGTAGCACTGTACTCACAAGAACCAAGGACAGCTGGTAGCCTCCATCCAACTTCCAACAAACCAGATCTTCAGTAGGCAGCCCCCCTCACTCAGCTCTCTTTATCTCCCGGGGCTCAGCATTCAGGCCTCTCAGGTCACCCACCTGAAGTATCACAAACGGCAGCTTCTGCCAGCGAGCCACCAAACTGGAATAATCCACTCTGGGAAAAGACTCTGAGCTCAGTGAGTTCACAGAATATATACAGTCGCCCAGCATGTCATCAGAGCCTGCCTCTGGGATAGGCCAAGGCTTTATCAATGTTTAACCAGCCATATGTATAGCTCCACACCCATCATCCAGAAACTTCTCCAGTTCCCTCAATACAGAGGGGGCTATAGACCAGACTGGCAGCAGCTGAACAAACTGAGCAGACCTGACTAGCAGATTGCAGCTTCACAGAATACAGTGAACAGAATATCTTTTTACCTACCAACCCAATACAGCTACACTGACTATAGTGTGGCAACTAAATTTACCTATCAAAAACACAACTAACTCTAACTTATCTGATTCTTAGCACTTATCTCGGAGCGTGCTACATACATTACATATTCCTGACAAATGCACTTGTGGTTTGTGTATGGTGTGCCATATATTGCATACTTCTGACTGCTGTGTTCTGCTTATTGGGCTGTAGTTTCCATAATCCTAGCCACTGCGCTCTTAGCCTACAATGCACAACATTCAAGCATATGTAACATAAAGCACTGCTTACTGACAGCACAGTTAAAAAATATTCTCTCTGCATCTTTTCAGTCATGCCAGAGCAAACCTCTTCCTAATCCACAAGCAAAAAGTCCTCAAACTCCATGCAAACATTTAACTGAGCATTTATTCACCAAGCAAAACGCTCCCACTTCCCGCTGAAGCAAATATTCCCACCCAAGAAAAATGTTTACTCTTAAAAACATCCCCCTGCACAAATCTCCCTGCTCCCCTTTCCAGCAAAAATAACACTCCCCAAAAAAATGTCCCTTTTCCAAAGAAAAACGCCACCCATCATAAATCTTTGCCTGCACTTTCCCACTCCAACAAAAAATTCCTCTCCTGCACACATTCCTTTCCTAAGCCAAACTTCCACCCTCCTCCCAGTTCTCAATGCAAATCCTCCCCACTCTCCTCCACAGTAGCCCAACTAAAATGTTTATTTTCTCAACATTACCTTATTTCTAAGTATCCCTTAAAGGGGTTGTAAAGGTACAATTTTTTCCCCTAAATAGCTTCCTTTACCTTAATGCAGTCCTCCTTCACTTACCTCATCCTTCGATTTTGCTTTTAAATGTCCTTATTTCTTCTGAGAAATCCTCACTTCCTGTTCTTCTGTCTGTAACTCCACACAGTAATGGGAGGCTTTCTTCCTGGTGTGGAGTGTCGTGCTCGCCCCCTCCCTTGGACTACAGGAGAGTCAGGATGCTCTCTACGTTGCAGATAGAGAAAGGAGCTGTGTGTTAGTGGGCATCCCGACTCTCCTGTAGTCCAAGGGAGGGGGCGAGCATGACACTCCACACCAGGAAGAAAGCCTTGCATTACTGTGTGGAGTTACAGACAGAAGAACAGGAAGTGAGGATTTCTCAGAAGAAATAAGGACATTTAAAAGCAAAATCGAAGGATGAGGTAAGTGAAGGAGGACTGCACTAAGGTAAAGGAAGCTATTTAGGAAAAACAAATTGTACCTTTACAACCCCTTTAACTGTGTAATGACATACTTTAGGGTACGTTCAGACAAAGTGTTAGTTCTGTAGCCAAATAATATCTATATTTAAGATTTAATATCTCAAAGATATGATATGGGTTAAATAAGAGTTCTTTTGACCAGAAGTGAAAGCTTTAACATAATGAACATTTATTATGTATTTGTTGAAGTCTAATCTAATACACAGAAACTATCTATATAGTCTTAGACAAGCAGGAAATAGTAGGTTAAAATATACAAAGTATTTACATGGAGGAACATAGAGCTTATTCCTCTGAAAACATTACAGTACAAGCATGTGTAGTTATAGGTCAAACAGACTTTTCGCATAATTACCCCTTTAGACCCATCCTTCAGGCCATCCTTCCATAAAGTGAGCGCTCCAATCTCCCTCCCTCTGAGTATATCTCTCTATCCTGATACCCCATAGGTTGGCCTAGCTTGGGTCATGATTGAAGGGCTTACTCCATACGTCAGCCCCCTTTCATGCAAATCCTGGTGACTCTATGTGGGCAGGATTATACATATCTCATAAGGCAACAGTCCTATGCCCATATTCTGTGTGCAGATAAGTATATCTAATATATATTTTGATGTTTGTCCACGAGACTGCCACTTGTGACACTGTAATCATGCATATTTTATAAGAAGAGGGTTAAACCACAAATTCAGAGATAACTGCTAAAGTAAAAAACCTGTTGTGGTCCATAGGAATAAGGCTAAAATGAATTGTATTCTGAAAATATATTGGAAAAAACAGATTCACCTTTTTCAGCCCATAAGGTTCTATTTACAAAACCATGTATGCTATTTCTGCTTGACTAAAGAAGAGAACCTTGATTTCCCTGTTTTAATTGATTGTAAGGCACCTTGTGAAATTTGAATAAGTAAAGCTTTAAATAACCTGTAAGCATTCATTGTCATTTTATTTATTATACATTGCAGTACCAGGAATGTTAAAAGACAAAGGCATCACAGTCTAAACATTGTATTTAACTTGTAAGTTAGCATTTTTTCCTTAGCCATTATGGTATTGTTTCTGCAGTTTCATTCCAGAGTAATGCATGATCAGTCAAGCATAGGTTTTCTCTTTGAAATGTTCTCTCACTTGTTCATAATAAAACCAAGATAATGGCTCTTATTAAGACTTAAAAAATGAATTATGATTAACTATTGTACTATAGCTACAGTATAGTAAAATATAGCATATTATTTTTTACAGAATAGAAGTTTATTAAGTCTCAGTGAGAAAACATAGTACAGATAAAGCCATTAGACCCAATGGGAGCACAAACTCTCACCACAGGGTAAGACAGCGGCAGCAAGTCATAATAGAATTCCCATATATATTAAGTACAAGGACAAGGCCATATGAAGTGATCAGTGAGGATAATTCCCAATCTCCATCAAAAGAGAGTAATGACAATTGCAAAAATGAATAGGATGGAGGCTAAACCATCTTGCCAGGCCATTGTGCTTTAAGAATAGTAGGGTGCACAAAGAGTACACAAGAAAGAGGAAAGCATCCCAATGAAGGCAAAAAAAAACCTGGGAGCCTGGGGTATGGGGCAGGGTAGATAAGGAGATGCTGGCCCCTGGAAATATGATCAGGTCATCACAGAGATATCAAGGCATCTTTGAATGTTAACATGTCTTTATAAACAATCCAGGTGGTCCATGTATATTTTAAAGTGGTATATTGATTGTGGAGCTAGGCATTCCTCCATATGTTGGGGGAGGGATAGTTCTGTAAATCATTCCTGCATCATTGGAATATGTGAGGTCTTCTAATGCCAGCAGATCACTGCATGAGCAGCTATCATAAAAAATGGAGTACCCAAGTACCCACGTACACAAAAAAAAAAGGCTATTTCTGGAATAGGCAAATGACAAAGCCCATTATTGCCCTATATGTGGTGAAGACACAGGACCAAAAAGATTTGATCGGAGGATAGGGCCACCATAGGAGGGAGATGAGGTGGATCTTCTTTAGAAAAATAGAGATCTTTAAAGGAAGTAAGGGCTCAGTGAATCCTGTTCATTTTTTAAGTTTATTTGGAAATTATCTAGAAAAGTGAAAATAAATGTGGGCTAGCAGCCAGTGCAGGGGTTTAGGTCTTTGGCAAGATGAGTAAGTGGTTGAAGACACCTAGAAATTGAGGCCTGAGAAATAGAGGCGAGAGGTCCATGTTTCCTTTATTGAAACAAGTCCCACTTGGTCCACATGAATTAAGGTCATCATACAAGGGATTAAATTGATTAGGTTACATTTTCAGATAGATATTTAAATATTTAAAGCTAACATTGATTAGGGAAAATTGGGCAGTAGCTCAAGCACTGAGTAGGAACTTTTTGGTCCTTGGAGATCAGGATTATATGTGCCTCTTGTGTTTATCTGGAAAGGGTGTTTGTGGAAATTGAAGAGCTAGACTGCCCTGGGTTCATTTCAGCAGGGGTTCGTCAAACTTCTAAGAAGTTTATATGTCAAACCTAAACCCCATTATAATCAATGAGAGCCAAGCCAATTAAATTTTAAAATGCAAATTTTCTGGGCTTATCTACAAGAGGGTGTCAAAAAATAGCATGGAGCGCTGGGCACTGCCCTGGGAACATATGCAAATGACAAAAAAAGTTAAAAAATTTCATGCAGCAGTAATTTTAAGCACTGATATTTACAAAGGAGAAAATGATTAAACTGTTACTAAACCCAGGACCCTGTATTCACTATATCTGGTCTCCCACAGTACACAGAACATGGAATTGCAATTTTTTTAGTAAAAATAAACTGCTAAATACCTTTTTTCTCATCAGCAGTATATAGTGTGACTTCTCTCACTATCCAACCGAGCCCTGGTTAAAGCTTTTTTTTTTTTTCAAATTCTTTATTTTTCATAAGTTTCTTAACACAATTCCAGTTAATCTTAGTTTTTAATTTATTTTTATTCAAGTTTTCTTATTCATACATACATATATCTTTCATTTCATTACCAATAAACACATATACATTACAAAAACTTAGACAATACATACACTTTCAACAAAATGGGTCTGTCCTGAAACATCATTTACTCTTCTCCCTCTCTTTATTTCTTTTTAATTAAATACATGGCCTCTATGTTATCTCTCTCCTTTCCTTTCTCTCTCTTCTCCCTCCCTTTTCCTTCTCCTTCCTCCCTCCCCTCTCCTTCCTCCTCTCCCTTGTTTATGGGAGGTCGCAGCAGTCCCTCTCTACCCACATTTCTTTGGAAGAGAGAGAGAAAAAAAAAAAAAAGGTGAATACATTTAATTATATCTGTGAGAACCCCGCAGGCCACACAGGCCCCCCCTTCCTCTCATATTTTAAACTTAAAAGTGCAACGTGCCCTCCTACTCCCTTCCCCTCCCTCCCTCCTTCATCTTCCTCCCCCCTGTTAACTACCGTGGCATTAGTGTTTTGTTTGTTTATAAGGAGGCATAATTATCGTTTACAACACTCCAACTCCCCCAAAAAAACAAAAAAAAAAACCCATCCTCTTCCTTCCCCCCTTCCCTTCACTGTCCCGGAAATCCACCTCCTTTTAGTTTTAGGTGCCTAATAGTGTCCTCTGTGTTTTCATTGGTTTAAGAGGAGGCATAAATACCTCTCTCTGCCTCCAAAAAAAAAAGTGAATAAATTAAATTGCATCTGTGAGAGCTACTCTCGTATTTTAACTTAGAGGTGCCTCGTGTCCTCCTTCTCCCCTTCCCCTCCCCTACCTCTTGCCTCCCCCTCCCCTCTTATTAACTACCGTGGAATGTGATTTATTTGTTTGTAAGGAGGCATAATTATCGTTTACATCTATCCAACTCCCCAAAAAAAATAATAATAAATAGATAAAGAAAGAAAAAAAAAAGGGAAAAAGGAAAAAGGAGGGGGAGGGGGGAAAAGGGACATTGTTACGACCACCTTAGGTGCTGCCCTCTCTTCTGATGTAGCCTTCATATACCGACGAGTGTCTAAACTTCTCCCAGCCCTTCCAAATTCTAGTAAATTCTATTTTAGAATCCTTATGCAAATGTGTTACCTCTTCCATACATCTTATTTTATTTACTTCCCTCAACCATTCCTGTATCGTTGGGGCTTGCTTTGTCCTCCATTGTCTCGGAATTAATATCTTTGCTGAATCCAAAAAAATTGGGGTAATTTCTGTTCTGTATTTCTGTCGTAGAAATATGGGTTGTTTGCAGAGCACACAGCCTATATTTCCTGTGCTCTATAAGCACACACTTTAGATTCATCTTTTTGCAATAATGCTATCTTTAAGTTTGCTAAAATCCACTCACCGTTCATCCCATCATTCATCCAAGAAGCAAGGCTCACACATAGCTCTTATCGTCAGGCCATCCCAGCATAGACTGTCTAGCCGACGCCTAATCATAGGCTTTTATTAAACTCAAAAGATCTCACACAGGAGGTGATTGGCTGCAGCAACCAATCCCCTCCCCCATGGGCGGGGACCTCACAGGACCTTGTCTTCCTTGGAATAGACGTTGCATGAAACAAACATTGCCATGGGTCCAATCTAATTTCAGTCCCACTAATCATTTTAATTAGGTCTAATATTTCCTCCCAATATGATTGGATCTTAGGGCATTGCCACCATATGTGGGCATGAGTTCCCTCCTCCCCACATTCCCTCCAACATAGGGGTGATACCTGGGGATTTATCTTATGTAGTTTTACTGGGACATAATACCACTTAGTTAATAATTTGTAGTTCATTTCTTTTATCCGTGCGTCCACAGAAGTTAATCTTAGTATAACATTTATATTAAGTGTAAAAAAGAAGGGGGTGGAGGCGCCAACTAAATTATCCTACTGTAATCATTAATGTAAGTATAGTATATATACTTACAGGTTCCCTACGCACTCGAAGCTCACAGCTCCTTCTACTGGCCTGTTTGCTCTCTGGAGGAGAGCAGTTTAAATACATTGACAGAAAGTAGGAAGTCCGTGGCTGTGGAACCATAACAGCCAGCGGACCAACACTATGAAAAACAGTCTTTTGTAATTAAAAACAATTGTTTTAATGGGAATATAAAGATTAAAAACGTGGCTCAAAAAATCATTGCAATAAGAATAAAAAATGACAATGGAATAGTAAAAAAAAAAAACGCACTGTACAAAAAAAGTGGTAAGGAAAGAAAAAATTATAATAAGCAATGGGACACTTTGTTTATGGATAAAAATTGGAATCAGATCTACGTAATACAACAAGAATGGGGGGGGGGGGTGCTGAAGTGGGAGAAGGAAAGGGACTTTATATATGTATAAAGAAGCGGTGGATGAGGGCAAAATTGGTAAACTATAAAATAGTTTTTAGAAGATGAGTAATGGGTAGAAAATACAACTAAAAAATAAAAAGGAAATAAAAATATATTATATGCAAAAGATTTTATAGAAAAAAATTGAGAGGGAAAATGTAATTTTATTGGGTGGTGTTTGTATATTTTGGACAGATAGTCACTTACTGTACCGTCCCCAGACAGCAAGTGACCTAATGTCCATAGTTGGTCAATACAAAATCCTTCGCTGCAAAAAACACCAAAAAGAGAAAACATGGGAATCATACAGAAAGGAATAGGTAAAAAGGGGGCACTACAATAAGGAATGGGTCTCTATTTCCTCGTTGAGTCCCCCCGGCGAGAGAGTGTTTAATGAATATATCCAGTAGGTCTCCTGCTGACATAAGCGTTTAAAGCGTTCTGCAGCAGAAAGATCTCTGGGAATGGCCTCAATGACCCAGACTCTGAGGACCACCGTGGATTTGTGATGTGTTTTCAAAAAATGAAGAGGGACACTGTGTTTGTCACAGCCCTTCTCAATAACATTTATATTACATTCTATCAATTGTATACATTCTGTTACTCCCTAAGTTACTACTTAGCTTATTATAAACTCCTCTTTCCCTTTCTTTCCCCTCCCCCCTCATTCTCTTCCCACCCCCCTCCCCAAAATCTGAAAAAAAAGGAGAAAAAGACCCTTCCTCCATATTGCACCGCTCCTCCCCCCCTCTCTACCGACCAGCATATTCCCTTACTCATCTACTCTTATCTCTTCCCTGTACGCCATGTATGGGGCCCATGTCTTTTGGTACCTCCCATCTTGATCGTTCATCATCAAAGTAAGATTCTCCATTTGCTGAATTTCTGCAATTCTCGCAAACCACTGTGCTCTCGATGGAGGGCTTTCACACTTCCACAGAACAGGGACAAACGCCCTCGCTGCCACCAAAAGATGTCTCAATAGGGAGTTTTTATATTTTTCCGCTGAAATAGGGATATCAAATAATAGATATGTAGCCGGGTTCTCTCCTAGCAAAACTCCTTTTATTAATCCAGTGGTTTCAGCTACCAATCTCCAAAATTCTTTCATTTTCGCACATTGCCAAAAAATATGCAATATGGTACCTTCTGCTTCCTTACATCTCCAGTAAATTTATGATATTTGGGGGTATATCCAATGTAGTACCGTCGGTGTTCTGTACCATCTAGTGAGAATTGTATATCCCCCCTCTTGGTATCTACTTGCAACTGATGCTTTTTGATTTAATACTAGAATCCTGTTTCTCTGTTCTTGAGAGAATATTACTCCCAGGTCTCTCTCCCACTCCGCAGGAAAGTAAGTTCCTGTGGTGTTTCCCAACCGGTTAATGTAGCATAGAAATATGAAAGAAAACGTTTTAATGATTCCCCCTTCAAACATATATCCTCAAACCCCGTTGGTAGCCTAACTTCCGCATACGTATTTAACTTAGATCTGATGAAGACATCTAATTGCATCTTCCTTAAAAAGTCTAATTCTGGTGCTATCTCTCATTGAATCTCTTTTTTTGTCATTAGATGATTATTTATAGAAAAAGTGAACAATCCTACTAATACCTCTCTAAATCTGGGGTCTTTAAGGCCTGGCTGAAATGCCGGTGTACCTAAAATCGGGGTCATCAGACTAGGATATGTTGAGATGTGGTTGAGCCCTGGTTAAAGCTTGTAGCTGTCCTATGAGGCTGCATGTCCCTGCATGATCATAAAAAGGGGAGAATCAGAGAAGACAGGAGCAAACAGCCTATTTACACAATGTGCAGGATTAACCCCTTAGGTGTCACAGTGAGTATAAGAAGCATGCTTTACTGCGTATACTATATATGATTTTACTGTTGTGGGTTTAATAACACTTTAAGATTGCCAGTAGATAACTTTCACTGCTTCATTACCAGCTTCTTTGTTAAAAAAGAAAAGAAAAAAGAAACAGAAAAGTCAGGCTTCAAATAATTCAGCAGGGCACCAGGCCCAACCACCCAATCATATTACTGTTGCTGCTCAAAGAAACTTAGGTGGTTCCCATCTATCCTGAATTCATGAAACCGGTCAAAGAGGAAGAGGTTCTGTTAGATAAGAAAAATCAATGGGCACGGGAAATGACAAAAGTTAATTCCAAGGCGGAGAAGGCGTCAGTTCAGCCAGTTCAAATAGAGAAGAGTGCCCAGGAGGAGGACAGTGATGATGAGTTGGAAACAGGGGAGTGTTCTGGTTCCACTATAGTGCAGTCTGTTACTGAAGCTGCCCCCATTGAGCTGCTTACACAGGTTGTTCAAGCCCAAGACAAGATGCAGCAGGCCTTGCTGCGCTTGATGGAAACTCAAGCCAAGATGGATAAGCCTAATGCCGAGAAAAACGACATTTTTTTTTTCGCCGAGAAAAACGATCGTCTGTGGGCTTTATGTCGTTTTTCTCGTTGAGAAAAACGGCAGAAAAAACGACGAGAAAAATTAGAACATGTTCTAAATTTTCTCATCGTTTTTTCCATCATTTTTTTCCGCTGCAGTTTTCCCATAGGGAGACACTGCCGCGGAGCCCACAGACGGTCGTTTTTCTCGACAAAGAAAAAAATGACGGGAAAAACGGTCGTGTGTGGGGGAAAATGCCGTTCCCTTGTTTTTCATTTTATTTCATGTCATGATTCACGGCGGTGTTTTCACCGCCGTGAATCACGATCGTGTGTACGCGGCATAATGCTCGAAAATGCTTCCATTGTGGGAAACCTGGGAACTTCAAAACGCAGTGCCCTCAGAAAAAAAGTGAACCAGATCTGATAACTGAGACACTGAAGGCATTGCAAAAACTGCTTTTGAGCCAGAAGGCGGGAAACTTCAGGGGGTCTCAGTGAGGGAGCCAGCTGAGGACCCCAAAGAGATGAAGGGCTCCAAAAGAGGGAAGAGTAAGAAAACCAGAGATAAACATTGAAAGAAGGGTTTGGAACAGGTGACCTTGCCACCCTCCAAGTCAAGTAACCTATCACTGGGGTTGGGGAACCAGGCACAGGGAGTTAATGTCTCACCACCTCCCAAAGTCATTATCAGGTAGTCCCAGCAATTAACAAGGCAGAACTAAAAATTGGCCCACTCGAGGGAAAGCCCAGATGACTTGCCAGTAAGGCTGGTAGGGCCCTCGCCCATTGTGTCTGTGCAAGTGGATGGTAAATAGGTAAGGCATTACTAGATACTGGAGCACAGGTCACTCTGCTGTATAGAGACTTTTATGACCTGACCAATACCTAAAACACATTCCTCTATGCAAACTGGATCATTTGGAGATTTGGGGAATTGGGACTGATCGTGACGAGATTGGAGAAGGTCTTTGAAAGACTTTACAAAGAAGGGTTGAAGTTGTCCCTGGAGCAGTATCAATTCTACAGGACTTTGTTCACCTATCTGGGTCATGTTGTCTCAGCAGAAGGTACAGCCACAGATCCCTAGAATCTGCAGACGGTCACTACGTGGCCTAGGCCAAGGATGGCAACTGAACTGCGATCTTTCCTGGGATTTTGTTCCTATTACCAAAGATTTGTGGTGAACTTTGCAAACATTGCTCGGCCCCTCAATGAGTTGTTGCAATCTGCCATGGGAGAGGAAGAGGGAAAATCAAACATCGGGAGACATGGAGCCCTAAAGAAAGGGGAATCCATACATGATCAATGAACCTCTCATTGTAAGGAGGCCTTCCAACTCCTCAAAAGAAGCCTCACTGAAGCAACTGTGCTGGCCTATGCTGACCCGGCCAAGCCCTATGGACTCCACGTAGATGCCAGCCGAGACAAGTTTGGAGGGTTCCTTTATAAGGAACAAGATGATGGGCTTAGACCTATAGCTTATGTGAGTCACAATTTGACCCCATCTGAAAAGAATTATTCAGTTCACAAATTGGAATTTCTGGCCCTGAATTGAGCATTCATGAACAAGCTGAAGGAATATTTGTGGTGAAGACTGACAACAATCTTCTGATGTATCTACTGTCTTCAGCCAAGCTGGACGCCACAGGACATATGGTCAGCTGCCTTGTCAGGTTTCCAGTTCAGCCTGAAGTATTGGCATGGGGCTGGAAATCAGGATGCAGATGCCCTGTCTTGCAGACCGCATCGGCATATTAAAGAATCAGGAGACTGGTCCTACATGACTGCTGAAGGTGTGCAGACCCTGTGTCAATGCACTGCCCAGTGACCCAAAGGGGCTGTGGGGGTTGAGTCCATAGGAGCTCATCCATCTAGGTTACCAAAGTACTAATGTGACCTAACACAAGAACGAGGTGAGGGCCTCCCTAGGCTGTCAAAGAAAGACTTGAAGACGGAGGAGAGTCAGGACTCCCAGTGTCATCTAGCAATTGAAGCCTTAACTAAAAAAAAAAACCTGAACCTGTTGCTTAAGAGTGCTGTGGCCAAGTCCAAAATAATACATCAGGAATAAAATAGACTGCAGTTAAGAAATGGATTGCTGTACCGAAGAGGTCCCTCAGTGGACTCAGAAGAGAGATGACAACTGGAGATGGGCTGAACACCACCCTGTTTGGTTCGCAGCAGAACTCCCACACAGGGGAAAAGTTCTAACCTGAACGGCAAACCATATTGAAGTCTATGGGAGCAGGAGATTCCCATTTTGGAAGCTTATATGCAAGTAATTAGCCATAAAAGGGGTATGGGGGTCTAGGTACTGCCCTGAGGGGCATGTATCAATGCTGAAAAAAATAATAATTTCAGGAGCAGTGATTTTAATTATGCTTAAAGTGCAACAATAAAAACGGAAATATAATATAAAGTGATGCATCTGTAGCATGCATAGAACATGCTGTAGCAAAAATGACATTTCTAAAGAAAAAAAAAATCACATTTAACCAGTTCCCGTCCGCGCTATAGCCGAATGACAGCTACAGCGTGGACCTACATTGCCGGGAGGGCGTCAATAGACATCCTCCCCTTTCCTCGCTCCCCATGCGCACTCGCAAGCGTGCATCGGGGAAAATCTGTGATGGCCGTGTCCCTTGGACACAGCCAATCACAGATCACTGTAAATGGCCAATCACAGCGGCTGTTTACTACGCAATCGGCATAGCCAATGAGAGATGATCTCAAATGTAAACATATGAGATCATCTCTCATTGACAGCCCTCCCTCCTCACACAGAAGTCGCGTGTGAGGAGAGAGAGTATCTGTGCTGAATCGTGAGTGATTCTACCGTATTACAGTGAACATACTGTGCCCAATCAGTGCCCAATCAGTGCCACGGTGCCAATTATCATCAGTGTCAGTCTGTGCCATCAATAATTAGTGCCCATCTGTGCCATCAATGATTAGTGCCCATCTGTGCCCTCCTGTGCCCATCTGTGCCATCAGTACCCATCTGTGGCATCAGTGATCAGTGCCATAAATGATCAGTGCCCATCTGTGCTGCCTCATCAGTGCAAATCTGTGCAATCAGTGCACATCTGTGCCACCTCATCAGTGCATATCTGTGCAATCAATCAGTGCACATCTGTGCAGCCTCATCAGTCCACATCTGTGCCACCTCATCAGTGCACATCTGTGCCACCTCATCAGTGCACATCTGTGCCACCTCATCAGTGCACATCTGTTCCACCTCAACAGTGTCCATCTGTACTGCCTCATCAGTACACATCTGTACAATCAATGCACATCTATGCCACCTCATCAGTGCACATATGTGCCACCTCATCAGTGTCCATCTGTGCCACCTCATCAGTGCATATCTGTGCCATTAATCAGTGCCCATCTGTGCCGCCTCATTAGTGCACATCTGTGCAATCAATCAGTGCACATATGTGCCGCTTCATCAGTGCCCATCTGTTCTGCCTTGTCAGTGCACATCTGGGCCACCTCATCAGTGCCCATCTGTGCCAACTCATCAGTGCATATCTGTGCCACCTCATCAGTGCCCATCTTTGCAATCAATCAGTGCACATCTGTGCTGCCTCATTAGTGCCCATCTGTGCCAACTCATCAGTGCCCATCTGTGCCAACTCATCAGTGCCCATCTGTGCCACCTCATCAGTGCACATCTGTACAATCAATCAGTGCCCATTTGTGGCGCCTCATCAGTGCAAATATGTGTGATCAATCAGTGCCCATCTGTGCCGCCTCATCAGTGCACATCTGTGCCATCAATCAGTGCACATCAGTGCCACCTCATCTGTGCACATCTGTGCTCATCAGTGCCACCTCATCAGTGCCCATCAGTGCAGGCTTAGCACACATCTGTGCCACCTCAACAATGCAGGCTTCTTAGCACACATCTGTGCAGGCTCATCAGTGCCCATCAGTGCAGGCTTAGCACACACCTGTGCAGTCTCATGACCACCAGCAACCATGTCCAAAAGATGCTTTTCCGCCGAGGAGGCGTACCCAATACTTTCCACGTTCAACGAGAGCAACGGGGAGCTCTCTTTTTCAGATTCCCTTTCCAATTCAGATTCTGAGTCTGACGTAAATTATGAGCCAGTCCTCAGTAGTGAAACACTGACAGACTCAGAGAAGGAAGATATTCTGCCCGCCAAACTAAGGCGTTCTGGTGAGGAGGCAGTGGCATCCACCAGCACTGCAGTGGCACCCACCAGCACCGCAGTGCCATCCACCAGCACTGCAGAGCCATCCACCAGCACTGCACTACCTCGGCAAGAAAGGCTAAGTACCAGTGGGGTGTCTCCTCAGCCCCAAAGGGTTAGGACCCATGCCAGCCTTCCCTATGCCCTTCAGAACCCCTTGTGGCTTCCTCCTTATTCAGGAGAAACTAACATTCCCCCTTTCACTGCCCAGCCAGGAGTCCAGGTGGACACAGAGAATTTTTCCCCAATCAATTTCTTTGATTTAATTTTTATGGAGAACATGCTAGCATCAATTGTGGCCCAGTGCAACCTGTATGCACAAAAAAATTATTTGGAATAATCCAACATCCTATTATGCCTGTCCCTACGAGTGGAGAGACCAAACAGTGAAGGAGTTGAAGGTTTTTAGGGCCTCATATTTTGTATGGGACTCACCAAAAAATATGAATTGTGTTCCTATTGGTCAATCCACCACAACCACCACATGCCGATCTTCTCCGTGGTAATGCCCAGAACCATATATCTCATGATCATGATCATGAGGTTCCTACATTTCAATGATAATACACAGTGCCCTCCCCGAAATTACCCAAATTATGACAGGCTTTTCAAAAGTCGGCTACTACTAAATTATTTTTCAGAAATATTCCCCCAGTTGTTTACCCCGGACCAACACATATGTGTGGATGAGTCCCTTGTTAAATGTAGTGGCAGGCTTAAAATCAAGCAATTTATCCCCAGCAAAAGGGCCCGCTATGGGTTGAAGGTGTACAAATTATGTGACCGAGCCACAGGGTACACATATGCCTTCATAGTGTACGAAGGGAAGGACACCCAGCTGCATCCCCCTAATTACTCAGACTACTTGGGATCAAGCGGGAAAGTTGTTTGGGACCTCATATACCCCCTACTGGAGAAAGGCTACCACTTGAATGTAGACAACTTCTACACAAGTCTGCCCCTGTTCCACAACCTTCACCGGAAGAAGATGCCAGCATGTGGCACTGTACGAAAGAACCATAAGGGCTTTCCTCAAAGACTTGTCAATATGAAGTTGAGAAGAGGAGAGACGGCAAGTCTGCGAAACAAAGAGATTCTGGCAGTGAAGTGGAGGGACAGAAGGGAAGTCTACATGCTGTCTTCGATCCACAATAATACCTTAGTGGAAATCCCCAGAAGGAATGGCCCCATCCCAAAACCAACATGCTTCCATGAATACAATTTGTTCATGGGGGGAGTCGACTTAAACAACCAAATGTTAGAATACTACCTTGCCACAAGACAGACATACCATTGGTATAAAAAGTAGCAATTTTTTTTTTTATTTGGCCATATACAACTCTTATATAATATAGCGCAACTCCACCCAAAACCCCCAACTCTTCTTTGGCTACTAGGAGGAAATTTTCACTGACCTTATATTCCTGAACGGCCCACCAGAAAAAATCTGATCAGATGTTCTTAGTCAACTCTCCGAATGCCACTTTCCCGATAAAATCCCTCCCAAACCAACAGGCCAAAGACGTAAAAAAAAAGTAAGGTGTGTACCAGTGGAGGAGTCAGAAGAGACACATCTTATTATTGTCCCCAATATCCTTCCCAGCCAGGCCTCTGCATAGGTGACTGTTTTTGTCATTACCATACTTCAGTAAATTATTAGTCAAGTATGGTAAACGTAATCCTCAGTTCCTGCCATTTACCTTCATACCCCTTATGCCACTGCCTGCTCTGTAACTGATCCTGGCTTATTATTCGACCACGCTTCTGCCTGCCGATTCCATACATACGTCTGCCTGATCTGGAACTGACCCTGGACTTTTATTCAACCATGTTTCTGCCTAATAATTCTGTACATACCTCTGCCTGATCTGGAACTGACCTTGGACTGTTTGACCATGTTTTATTGCCTGCCTCTTGGACTGATCTTGTACCCTGCTATTGGACTAGTGGGATTCAACACAGGGATCTCACATATGTGAGGGGCTCCAGAATATTTTGTTTAGTTTTCTCATCCCTAGATTAGGGTCTGGAGGCTTCAAAGAGATTTGGGCGGGAGAAGCCTTTACCCCTGTCCCCATTCTGTCCTGAACGAGGCCCTACTTCTGCATGCTGCCTGTAGGACTTACTGCCATAATGCCTCTGTCTGTCGCACTGACCACACCACATGGACCATGTTCCTGCCTACTACCAGGACCAATATTTTTGGCACTGCTGACAATATCTCTGCCTGCACTGACCCTGGACTGTATATGGACAGTATCCCTGCCTGCTGCCTGGACAATTGTGTTCGCCGTCGCTGACCAAGTCCCTGCCTGCTGCCTGGACCAGTGCTATCCTCCTGTGGACAACTGCGCTACTAAAACCACAGGTAATCTTTTGCTTACCCTTTGCTCAGCATAATGTATTGTGGAGTGTAATTCATGGTATGTGCATGCTATGTGTCCCTGGAACACCTGACAGTGTTCCTTGCATGTTGGATCTCTGTATGTGGCCAGGCTGTTTAGAAGTCTCACACATTTGGTATTGCCATACTCAGAAGGAGTGGCAGAATGTATTTTGGGGTGCCATTTTTGCTATGTAAATGCTATGTGTAGGGATGAGTCGAACACCCCCCAGGTTCGGTTCGCAGCAGAACATGCAAAAGGTTTGTGCGAACACCGTTAAAGTCTATGGGACACGAACGTGAAAAATCAAAGTGCTAATTTTAAAGGTTAATATGCAAGTTATTGTCATAAAAAGTGTTTGGGAACCTGGGTCCTGCCCCAGGGGACATGTATCAATGCAAAAAAAAGTTTTAAAAACTGCAGTTTTTTCGGGAGCAGTGATTTTAATAATGCTTAAAGTGAAACAATAAAAGTGAAATATTCCTTTAAATTTCGTACCTGGAGGGTGTCTATAGTATGCCTGTAAAGTGGCACATTTTTTCAGTGTTTAGAACAGTCCCTGCACAAAATGACATTTCTAAAGGAAAAAAAGTCATTTAAAACTACTCGCGGCTATAATGAATTTTCGGGTCCCGGCAATACAGATAAAAGTCATTGAAAAAAAACGCATGGGTCCCCCCACCCCCAGTCCATTGCCAGGCACTTTCGGTCTGGTATGAATATTAAGGGGAACCCCGAACCAAAATTTAAAAAAAAATTGCGTGGGGTTCCCCCCAAATATTAAGGGGAACCCTGCGCCAATTTTTTTTTTTGAATTGGGTAGGGTTTCCCTTCCCCCCTTCAGGTCTGGTATGGATTTTAAGGGGAACCCTGCACCAAAATATTTTAAAAAATGGTATTCGACTCGAACATCGGGCTCATCCCTAGCTATGTGTTGGAAATATCTTATAAATGGACAACTTTGTGTAAAAAAAAATGTTTTAATTTTTTTTCTACATTTTCCAAAAACGTCTGGAAAAAAATTAATCATTCAAAAGACTAATTATGCCTCATAGATTATACGTTGAGGTGTTACCGTAGCTTTCCAAAATGGGGTCATTTTGTTGCGTTTCCATTTTACTAGTGCTCCAAGGCCTTTAAAAGTGTAATAGGTGGTTGAGAAATGAGATAATAGGTAATTATGCTACCAATGTAATTTATGCTCCTAGAACGCCTGAAGGTGCTACTTCAATGTTGGGCCTCTGTATGTGGCCAGGCTGTGTAAAAGTCTCACACATGTGGTATCATTATACTCAGGAGGAGTAGCAGAATGTATTTTGGGGTGTCATTTTTGCTATGTAAATGCTATTATGTGTTGGAAATATCTTATAAATGGACAACTTTGTGTAAAAAAAAAATGTGTTTTCATTTTTTTCCACATTTTCCAAAAACATCTGGAAAAAAATGAACCCTTCAAAAGAAGTGTTAGCTTTCCAAAATTGGGTCAATTTGTGGGCATTTCCATTGTCCTGGTGCTCCAGGGCCTTTAAAAGTATAATAGGTAGTCAACAAGTTAGATGTGTAATTTATGCTCCTTGAACACCTGATGATGCTCCCTGCATGTTGGGCCTCTGTATGTGGCCAGGCAGTGAAAAAGTCCCACACATGTGGTATCATAATACTGAGGAGGAGTAGCATAATGTATTTTAGTGTGTCATTTGTGGTATGCACATACCATCTGAGAGAAATAAGCTAACACAATGACAATTTTGTGAAAAAAAAATCTTAATTTTGCAAAGAATTGTGGGAAAAAATGACAACTTCAAAAAACTCACCATGCCACTTACTAAATACCTTGGAATGTCTAATTTCCAAAAAGGGGCCATTTGGGGGGCATTTGTACTTTCCTGGCTTGTTAGGGTCTCAAGAAATGAGATAGGCCGCCAGTACATCAGATGTGAACAATTTTTTATGATTTGCACCATAGCTTGTAGACTCTATAACTTTCACACAGACCACATAATATCCACTAATTTGGGTTATTTTTAACAAACATATGTAGCAGTATAAATCGTGACCAAAATTTATGAAGAAAAATTACTAATTTGCAAAATGTTATCTCAGAAACAAAGAAAAAATTATTTTTTTTTCAAAACTTTTAGTCTTTTTTTCATTTATAGCGGAAAAAAACAACCCCCAGAGGTGATTAAATACCACCAAAAGAAAGCTCTATTTGTATGAAATAAGGACAAAAAAATTATTTGGGTACAGTGTTGCAGGACTGAGTAATTGTCATTTAAAGTGTGAGAGCACTGAAAGCTGAAAATTGGTCTGGGCAGGAGTGGGGTTTAAGTGCCCAGTAAGGAAGTGGTTAAAAAAATCCACATTTAAATTGACTTGGGGTTACAATTCCGGCACCCAGCTATTGAATAAAAAAATATGGCGTGGAGTCCCCAGTCCATACAAGGCCCTTCGGGAAAAATCTGAAGCAAGCCTATGAGAAGACAGTAGAACATGCCACTGCCAGAGATCTGAGAAAAAAGAAAAGTTTTGATCTGAAAATAAGGGTGCAAGAACTTCAACCAGGAGATCATGGGCTGTTAGGGAATATAGTGGTACCTGGGAAGCAAAAGATGGTGGATCGCTGGCAGCCCCAACCTGCAAGCAACCTGTATTACTGGTGTACCAGGTTAGACCTTAAGGAAAGGCAGGGCTCTTGAAAATGTGGCACCGAAAAATCATCTCATCACTCTGTCAAATGCTGTTTGGGTACTTCAGACATCAACTCCATCCATCAAGGACCTACACTCCCCCCAAGACTTGTCACATCAGTGACCTCCCACTCCACCTGTGGTAAGGAAGGATTAAAAAAGCAGTCCTGCACTGGTTGTGGCCTTTGACTTCAGAGGTTGATGTGGGGACCTGTGTCCTAAGGAGGGAAAGAGAATGGGAAAGAACAAGAAAGCCATTTCAGTTCAGGAGTTGAGATCCTTCCACAGCCTGTGAAGGTTGACAAAATTAAAGTCAAAAGCACCAGTCCATCTCCTGATCAGTTTTGTTGATGAAATTTACTGCTACCCAAACCAGATTGTTCTCCAGTGGCAAAAATATCACTGCCAAGTGGAGTGAAACATATTATTTGTGATTAGGGATGGTGTCAACCTTTTTCCACAACAGAGAGAACAAAACTAACAAATGTAGTGTAATACTGCTTTTATTTAAAGCAGAACTTTACCCAAAACTTGATAAAAAATAATGTTCTTTTGCAAGGAACAGACAGTAAATTTCACATTAATAATTATGCTACCAAAATTAGTGTGTGCTGTAAGATGCCTCCAGCATTGGCCCTGTTTCTTCTTGCTGGAGGCTGACATTTTGCTGAAGCCCAGAGCCCCTGAGTAGAAGTAAATGATAAATAGTGTTGGGCGAACAATTCGGCCCGAGCATAAGTTCAGGCCGAACATTGGCAGTTCGGCCTATTGGCAGTGCCCCTCCACCCCGAAGCACCCCCCCATGTTGAGAACATGTGGCCTGGTATGGTTCAGGAGGGGGGCGCTCGCTCATACCCCCTTTTTCCTGGGGGGGCTGATTTAATTTGAAAAAAACAGTCCAATGGACCAACTTGCTAGTATCACTCTTGAGTGCAATTCTTGATTACAGTATATACAGTTTATTCAAATATGCAGAATCATTTTGGAGATTCATATAAAAACAAATTTATATTGTGAACATTTAGCACTTTATGGTTTATGTACTTTATTAATTGCAATTTATGATTAACGCACTTTGAATCACAGCATGTTTGTTAAGAGGCATATGATTTGATTTCCGTATGAGATATAAAAGCACAACACTATTTTTGTTGAATTTTGTAAAGAAATACCTCTGCTCACAAATTTTATAACAGAAACAAGAAAAATGTGTTTTGTATTTAAATTTTTTTGGCATTTTTTCATTTACTTAGCAAAAAATAAAAAAACTCAGTGGTGATTAAATACCAACAAAGGAAAGCTCTATTTGTGTTAATTTTTTTAATAAAATGTCATATGGGTACAGTCTTGCATGACTGCGCAATTGTCATTCAAAGTGTAAAAGCGCTGAAAGCTGAAAATTGGCCTGGGCAGTAAGGGGGTAAAAGTGTCCGGTATTAAATTGGTTAAAGTACCTTAAAGGTCCCCCAACTGGGATCACTCCCACATCACAGCAGACAGTTTAATTTCTAATCTCTCTAATGATGGACATATCACATGCAGCAGCACTTTTCTCCCTTCAGAAAGACCTACCACTTAATTCCAAGGGTTTCGCCTTATCTGGTAGTGCTGCAGCTAAACCGTTAACTCTTATTTCCAGGAACCTGCTATTCCACCTATACTGCCTCTGGGTTGAGCAGCAGTAGATGCAAAATGCTACTAGTACCCCCCTGTAGTCTTAACTGGGTCTCATTCACCATTGTCAGGGGCAACTGCAGACACTTTTGTACATGAGACTGACCTGGTGGATAGAGACTCTTTCTCAGCAGTATTGTATCCTGTGGTATTCCACAACAAAGGTTAAGTCACAACACCATGCTCCCATTGGCAGCATGCCAAGCACTGTATTGGATTATCCACACAGTAATTTTACATGACAATTCCCGATACGCTAGGGAAAACTCACTTCACTCTGTGACCACTGAAACACACCTCCACTGGAGCTTTTGTCTCCTGGAGACATGTACCCACCGGTTGCTAGGGTAGATGGCTTTTTCTCAACTGAAGTTTGCTGACTTTCCCAGTTTTGCTATATCTTTTATCCGGAAAGAATGTTCACTTTAAATTTGTCAGAGCCCATAGTCCAGTAGGTCATCATATAGCTTAATAGGTCCTCATTTCTCCTTTTCCACATCTCCATCCTGACAACATTCTCCTGTTGCATCCACCACAGCCTTTGCAGCCTCTAGTGACAGGGAAGAAAGTCTCACAAAAGGTTTTAGGGGCTTTGAATATCCCACAATAAGGAGAAAAGAGGATCACTGGGCCATGCTAAAGAGGGTTGAGTGAAGGCTTGAACATATGCAGATATCACCTAAATCCAGCCACCCATCTCCAGAATTATCCTTCCTAGGGTCAGTGTCTCTTCTGAAACTGCTGAAGTGGGTGAAATAATTTTCCCCAAACAACCCTAATTCCCAGAAACTTAATGCCATTTCAGAAAAACTGCTGGCTTTTCATTTGCTCCTATTCCAGCTCTTAGAATTAGCCCCTTTCCATGAGTTTATGGCCTGTGATACACCACATGGACACATACCTAGCCACCTTAATTTTGCCCAGAAGTCTATCTCTGCCCACCACCAGCATGGGGACTGGACCACACTGTCAGCAGTAGGGTACACATGACCACAGACATATGGTCCATTAAGCAGGATCAGGGATGCAACATACCCTCACAGCACACTGGGTTAATTGCGGGACGCATGTCACCCAAAAATAGTTCTGGAGCTACTTTGGGGCGACATGCGTCCCGCGATGTGGGTTGCCGCGATTGCAGCACGTTTTATTGAGTGTCAATCGTGACAGACCGGCACTGCGATTTGAGGTGTCATTCAAATTAATGGTATCTCGAATGCAAGTCCCGCATTTTGTCATTTGCACCTTGGCGCTGTCAAATCATGGGCAGATCCGTGGCAAATCTGCTCGTGATTTAAAACGCTGTAGTGTGAATGCAGCCTAAGTCCAAACAAAACTGATAGTTCAGTTTTTTGTAGATGCTGGCAAGTTTATCTGCCAACTTCTTATATCCCGGTGGGACACCATTGGTAGGGCTCCTTTATACACAAACCTTTTGTTATTATAGGAGGTTCCCACTCTCTTTTCTGAATTTGATATTTATTTTATACTATGGAGAACTGAGTTACTTGAACATGCAAATGTGTGTGGAAACACCAAAACTCCTCATGTAGACAAGAGAAGAATTTTAGCAATATACCTTATGTACCGTAACTAGTACAGTAGGTGGACTGGAATTTCAAGGAAAGCATTATTTATTTATTTATCATATACTGCATTCTAGCAGGTTCAGATCTATCTATTGGTTTAGTTTTCTACTATAACAGGATACATTTTTAAAAAGCCTCACATTTTAAGTACATTTTCAATAAAACAAAGCCTGAAGCAGGCAATAATATTCACATCAGTTCCTTGTGAATGCAGGTATCATTTTTATTTCCCAGTGCATTTTATTAGAATCTACAAACTAAGGTGTGGAAATATGCCAGGAATTCAGATGCCGTTATAAATATGCTTTTAACAAACACAATTATTTGTTGGTAATCAGGAAAGAAAAGTTAGGTAAATTAATTATTTAAATGTCATGTGGACATACATTTGTCTAGCTTGTTTTGCCATTTACATTTTCTGTAATGTTATGCTTAGTCCACAGCAATTCCTAACTTTCTGGTGGAAGTAAACTTCCTTTGCTGACTCTTACCTATAGGCAAGCCTTTAATAACGCTTACCTATAAGTAGTATAAATATCTCCTAAAAGTGCACCGTTTAGGACAGGGGTAGGCAAACCCTAACACACAAATACACTTTTGCCGCCACTCGACTCCCTCCCCATCAGCAGAGCAGTGCAGGGAGGTGTCAGTGAGACACTAATGCATTCCAATTTCAGAATTCCCCATGCCGCACCTGCACTGAGTCAGAGGCACTGTGCCCCCCACACATTGTAAAAGATGGGAAACATTGTTTGGTTTGCTAACTTTGCTGTAGCTGCGATCGTCAGCTTTTGTGATGGGGAAGAGATCGGGTGCAGTTCTGCTATGGGGGGGTAGTCCCTGTTTCCAGGAGGATGAGGACTGTCATTGGCCACTGCTAAATCACAGTCCTGCTAGCCCCGCCCACCATCTGGAGGAAGATGGCTTGCTTGGATTGCACTACCAATCTTAGAAAGAAGGGATTTTACTTTGATTGAGACCACAATCCGGTGACAGTTTGTGGAATTACTGTTGAGCTTCTGGGAATTTTGTTGAAATTCTTCCTGAACCTGAAAATGATCAGGAGGGATTCAGAGGTGGGACAGATGAGCAGGAGGGTACAGCAGTGGGCAGATGTGCAGGGAGGTACAGTGGTGGAAGAGATAAGAAGGGGGTTCAGCAGTGGGACAGAAAAACAGGGTGGTACAGTGTTGGGGCAGATGAGCAGGGTGGTACAGTGTTGAGGAAGATGAGCAGGGGGGTTCAGTGTTGGGGAAGATGAGCAGTGGGGTTCAGTGTTGGACCAGATAAGCAGGGGGGTTCAGTGTTTGGCCAGATAAGCAGGGGGGTTGAGTGTTGGGCCAGATGAGCAGGGTGGTTTAGTGTTGGGCCAGATGAGCAGGGTGGTTTAGTGTTGGGCCAGATGAGAAGGGGGTTCAGTGGTGGGACAGAAAAGGAGGGGGGTAGAGCAGTGGGCAGATATGAAAATAGGTGTATTGGTGGGACAGATGAGCAGGTGGTTACAGAAGTGGGGCAGGAGAGCAGGAGGAACAGAGATGGGGCAGAAGAGCAGGGGGTACAGAGGTGAGACAGATGTGCAGGAGGGACATTGGTGGGGCAGATGAGAAAGCGGGTCACAGTGGTGAGGCAGATGAGCAGATGGGTTCCGTGTTAGGACAGATGAGAAGGTGAGATAGTGAGACAGAAGAGCATAGGGGTACAGCGGGAGAGCAGATGTGCAAGGAGGTACAGTGGTGGGGCAGATGAGAAAGGGGGGTACATTGATGGAGCAGATGAGTAGGGGAGTTACAGTGGTGGGACAGAGGAGCAAGGGGTTACAGTGGTGGGGCAGATGTGCAGCAGGTATAGTGGTGGGAGGGTTAAGAAGGGGTTTCAGCAGTGGGACAGAAAAGCAGGGGGTACAGTGATGGTGCAGATGAGCAGGGGGTTACAGTGGTGGGTCAGATGAGCAGGGGTGTACAGTGGTGATGGTGAAACAGATTTGCAGGGGGGGACAGTGATCTGAGCTGTGAGGGTGCATGAATTGGGGCTGATTTGAGGTGTGAAGTTGCAGGAATTGGGGCTGATCTGAGGTGTGAGAGTGCAGGATGTTAATTTCTCACTACTAAAGTAGTTTGCAGCATTTACTTACAAAACTTTGCTTATAAAAAATCCTTTATGTGATTGAAAGTTTCCTTTTTTTTGTTATAAAATCGGCATGCTCAATTTTTTTTAAAACATTTTTCGTCACACTGTGCTCAAAAGGTTTCCTACCCCTGGCTTAGGAGATATTTACATTACATGCAGCAAGTGACATCACTGGCACATGCACTCTGAAGGAATGGCCACCCATGTCATGCCTTCAGAACCCTGTGCAGTGAACGGCGGCTCCCACGCGCATGCGCAGGAGTGACTTCATTGTGGCTCTGGCCAGTCACAGAGCCTGAGTCCGCGAACCCAGAAGCAAGACGGGTGAAGATGGGAGCGCCTGCAGCAGTGACTTCGACGTATGCGTTGCATACTAGCACATTATGACTTCCCCTTGCAGGATAAAAAAGAAAAAAAGTCCAGTGGTATACAACTGCTTTAAATATCATTGTTTACTTGAGATCTATCTTTTATCCTTTTTATAATATTATCAATAATTAATTTTTTTTTTGTAAAGGTCAACACCACCAAAAGAGATATTTTAGTTCTAACTACACCTATCAGATTATTATGACAACATTACCAGTGATTTTTGTCTTCAAAATCTTCCACAATGAACAATTCCAATAAAATATCTAGTGGGAGGATGCAACATTGTTTGCTGGTCTGCCACTTGTTTTTTTGCCTCCATTCTTTAACATCATTTCATCTACACTGTAATCAGTGTAGGACAAGTGGCCATGTTATCAGGATAAGACATGGTGGCTGGTAGGCCTGAATTTCAATGCTGGAGAATGAAAGATCAGACCACTGGCTGTTGCAGGACTGTGGAGTAAGGCGAGTATTACTGCGTGCTTGCCCATCCTCAAGCAAAAAGTGAGCTTTAGGGTATTCATGGGGGTGAGGGCAATTTTATTTATTTTAATATGCCTGAATTTAAAAGAGATGAAGTGGCAGAGAACAAATATACATACCGATTCTGAACAAAGGCTCTGCCACCTAAGCTTTTATTTGTCACTATATCTGAAGAAAGAGTTTAGTGCTCTGTATTTTTTATATTTATAGATAGCCACTAAGGGATATGAATTTGACAATACTTTTCTCACCTTTATTCCTGGCTTACACAGTACTTTACTGTTCATGCTTCCTACCAGCAACTTAAAGTGGTTGTAAAGGCTTGTTTAAAAAATAAATAAATAAATAACAAACATGTTATACTTTTGTCCTCTGTGCAGTTGGTTTTGCACAGAGCAGCCTGGATCCTCCTCTTCTCGGGTCCCTCTTTGGCTCTTGTGGCCCCTCCCTCCTGCCCCCACAGCCAGCAGCTTGCTATGGGGGCACCCGAGCCGAGTCACAGCTCCATGTGTCTATTCAGACACGAAGCCCTGACCTGGCCCGCCCCTCTCTCCCATGTGTTCTGGATGGCTTAGACACTCGTGGACATTGCTGGAGAGAGATGGGGCTCAGGTAAGTAATTAGGGGGTGCTGAGGAGGCTGCAACACACAGAAGGTATTTTATCTTAATGCATAGAATGAATTAAAAGAAAAAGAAAAAACTGCTGCCTTTACAACTCCTTTAAATAAGTTTTCAGTATAAATGACCTTTGTTTAAAATTTTACTGACCAGAATAAAGAAAAGGAATTATAGAAATGTATTGATTGCATTGTTAATTATTTTCATGTATAAGTTGTAAATGTGTAGAATACATCAATTTGTTCATTGCATAAGCAGGTTGTCCTAATGTTCTACTGTGGTTGGTCTTTACTTTTCCTCTCCCTCAGTGTGAACGGGACGCAGTGCGGTGTGTCAGTGAGAAGAGATCACACAGAGGCAGAGGCAAAAATAATGGTGTATTAAGAAAGGCCTAACAATGCACAATTAGATCCAGTACGTAGGCACAGGTGACCGTAGAAACTTACAAGCTGTAGCAGAGGAACAACATCTTGAGATGATGCTGACAGCTTCTGCAATGAGGAATGGGCATGCGGCTTGGCCAGTACACCCTAATAGTGGACTGGCCAAGCATCCTCCCCATGTTGAGGGCACGTGGCCTGATAAGCTTCAGGAGGGGGGGCTCTCGCGTCCCCCCCTCTTTTCCTGTGGCCGGGCAGGTTGCGTGCTCGAAAAAGGGCCTGGTATGGATTTTGGAGAGGACCTCTACGCCATTTTTTTTAACTTTTGGCACAGGGTTCCCCTTAAAATCCATACCAGACCTGAATTGCCAGGATCCGACATTTCATTACAGCTGCGAACAGTTTTATTTATTTTTCCTTTAGAAATGTCATTTTGCTGTGGTATTGTTCTAAACACAGGAAAATGTGCTACTTTACAGGCATACTAAGGAGGCACGATATTTAAAGGAATATAAAATTTTTAGTGTTTCACTTTAAAAATTATTAAAATCACTGCTCCTGAAAAAACGGCCATTTAAAAAAAAAAATTGCATTGATACATGTCCCCTGGGGCAGGACCCGGGTCCCCATGCCGTTTTTTTTCAATGATTTTTATCTATATTGCCGGAATCCGACAATACATTACAGCCGCGAGCCGTTTTAAATGAGATTTCTTCCTTTAGAAATGTCATTTTGCTGTGGTATTGTTCTAAACACAGGAAAGATGCGCTACTTTGCAGGCATACTAAGGACACCCCCTAGGTACGATATTTAAAGGAATATTTCATTTTTATTGTTTCACTTTAAGAATTATTAAAATCACTGCTCCTGAAAAAACAGACATTTAAAAAAAAAATTTGCATTGATACATGTCCCCTGGGGCAGGATCCGGGTCCCATTACACTTTTTATGGCAATAACTTGCATATAAGCCTTTAAAATGAGCACTTTTGGTTTTTCATGTTAGTGTCCCATAGACTTTAACGGTGTCCATGAGTTCATATGAATTTTTTGCCTGCTCGCATGTTCTGGTGCGAACCAAACCGGGGGTGTTAGGCTCATCCCTAGTTATAACATATAGCATATAAATATATGATTTATCTTGACCTTTTCAACAGCATTCTTCCTCTTAAGTGTGTGAGAAAAACATGAGATTGTGGGAAAATCCCATGTTTTTACCTTGTAGTTAAAGTTGAGTTCCACCCACATTTTTCACTCTTCACCATGCAGCACGAATGTTCACTTACCTGATTTAATCAGGTAATAGAATGGATTACATTGTTGGAATTTTTTTTTTCTTTTTAATAAAGGACTTGTCCCAAGCTGTCTACTGTGGTTTTTTAACATTTTTGACAAATTTTTTTGTGAAATGGTAGGGGTAAAATGTACCCCGTTACCAATTCACATAGGGAGGCGGAATCTGGGGGTCCCCCTCTGTTAAAGGGGGCTTCCAGATTCCGATAAGCCCCCTGCCCGCAGACCCCCACATGTGGCCTGGTACGGTTCAGGAGGGGGGGCGCTCTCTCGTCCCCCCTCTTTTCCTGCGGCCTGCCAAGTTGCGTGCTCGGATAAGGGTCTGGTATGGATTTTTGGGAGGAACCCCACGCCATTTTTTAATTTTGGCGCTGGGTTCCCCTTAAAATCCATACCAGACCGAAAGGGTCTGGTATGGATTTTGAGGGGGACCCCTACACCACTTTTTTTTTTAATTGCCGCAGGGTTCCCCTTAATATCCATACCAGACCTGAAGGGCATGATATGGAAATTGGGGGGACCCCCACGCATTTACTTTTTTTCATTTTGGTTCCCCTTAATATTCATACCAGTCCCAAAGGGCCTGGTAATGGACTGGGGGGGAACCCCTGCCGTTTTTTTCAATGACTTTTATCTGTATTGCCCGGACCCGACAATTCATTATAGCTGCGAGTAGTTTTAAATTACTTTTTTTCCTTTAGAAATTTCATTTTGTGCAGGGACTGTTATAAACACGGGAAACACATGCTACTTTACAGTCATACTAAAGACACCCCCCAGGTACGAAATTTTAAGGAATATTTCACTTTTATTGTTTTACTTTAAGCATTATTAAAATCACTGCTCCCGAAAAAAAACGGCTGTTTTTAAAACTTTTTTTTTGCATTGATCATGTCCGTGGGGCAGGACCCGGGTCCCCAAACCCTTTTTAGGACAATAACTTGCATATTAGCCTTGATAATTAGCACTTATGATTTTGTACGTTCGAGTCCATTGTATTTAATAGGGTTCTAAAGTTTGCGCAAACTTTAGATCTGTTCGCAGGTTCTGGTGTGAACCGAACGGGGGGGGGGGGGTATTCGGCTCATCCCTAGTAGGGACACTGGAACACTTGTATTGTGCCCTTACTAGCTTTAGTCCCTATGACCACTAAGCTTCCACTAAGGAGCACACATTTTATTTTTGCATTGATCATGTCCGTGGGGCAGGACCCGGGTCCCCAAACCCTTTTTATGACAATAACTTGAATATTAACCTTTCAAATTAAAATTTTGGATTTCTCCCATAGACTTTTAAAGGGTGTTCCGCGGCTTTCGAATTTGCCGCGAACACCCCAAATTGTTTGCTATTTGGCAAACGGGCGAACAGCCAATGTTCGAGTCGAACTCACGTTCGACCCAAACATAAAGCTCATCTCTATATGTGAGCACTGAGTATGGTATTTATTAGATAGGAATTTTAAGAGATGTGTTAATAATTATGACTTGTTTCTGAACACAAGTAAGATCTCCTGAAGAAACCATTTTTGGCTAATGCATAGAGATCAAGACCTACCTTTAGACCTTCCAAATCATCTGACTTAGTACACTTTGTTTGCTATCTGTTACCTGTAGATCTACACATGTTGTATGCAGGGCTTTTTTTCTCAAACAATAGGTGGTGGAACTCAACCATGATCCCCCAAAACCCCACGCACACCCTCCAAATCACATCAAATAGTAGGAGGGTTTGCACTACACACAGAGTGAAGAGCTGTCACTTGTAAACACAGTAACAGGACTTCTGTGTTTACAAGTGATTGTGGTGAGCAGGCACCAAAGGGTCTGAGCCATAGGTGGTGGAACTGAGTTCCACCAAATTCCACCTGAAAAAAAGCCCGGGTTGTATGTATTGATGAGCTAGACCTTATGGGTCAATGCATAGTTATCCCACTTTAATAACTTTTGAATTAGGAATAAAATTATTATTTTTTATATACAATTTCAGTACTCATCTCCTTTACTTATTGTTGGCAACCTATAAAGTCCTTCTTTTTCCTCTTTTTGGTTCTGACTAGAGTTGAGCGGGTAGCTGGATATTCGGGTCCGGCGGGTTCGGCCGAACTTCGGAAAAAAGTTCGGATTCGGGACCGAACTTTAACCCGAACCCGGACCCGGACCCCATTGACGACTAAAAAGGCTCTAAAAAAGTAATGGAAAGGGCTAGAGGGCTGCAAATGGCAGCAAAATGTTGTTAAGAACATGGCAAGTGCTCTGCAAACAAATGTGGATAGGAAATAACTTAAAAGAACATAAAAAAATAAAAAAATAAAAAAATATGCTGGAGGCCCCCTTTTCAGCAGAAGAGGTACAGGAAGTCATTAAGAACCTCAGAAACTCAACGGCACGATGCCACACATATGGTGGGAATGCCCCAGAATACGCCCTTTCTGGAATAAATTATTTAATTTAATGGATAAGCTAGTGGGAAAATAAAATACTTTGAAATAAAAATGTAGCGGGGTGCTAAATTTAAGGAAAGTGTTTGAGTGGTAAATAGGCTCAAATACCCTAATTCTGTAGGATTCATGGACCATTTTGTCCTCGGGGGACAGTATTGGTGTGCAGTTCCCTGCGGCCTACAGGTGGCGCCTTTTGTGTCCCCTCTTGGCAGTAGTACAGCGGGGCGGGGAACCTGCTGTGCATGCCGGGAGAGCATATAAAAGGGGCAGACCTTTGGCCTGGGGGCTGATGTCCAGTGGGGTCCGCGCCCAGGTGCCTTCGGCCTGGGTGCATGTGTTCCTGTTCCATCTCGGGCACCTTTAGCCCGGGGTGAGGTACTATCCTGGAGTTCTTGCTGCCCTGGGTATGGAGGCCTAGGGGCGGGAGTAAAGCCTGGAGTCCAGAGCCGCCTCGTGTAGGGGACCCTGTTCCAGGGAAGGGAGGATCATTCTGATGGACCGATGCGGGAGTCACGGTGAAGGAATGGTCTGTTGACTCCCTGGAGAGATGTCTTCCCCTTGATATGGGCTAGGTTCGTAGAAGGAGAAGCTCAAGGTCACCTTGACTGTATCAGAGGCCTTATTCAACCGGCCCGTGGCAGGGGCCTTATACACCCTGGTCTGTGGCTGAGACCAAAGTTCTCCAGGCCCGTGGCAGGGGCCTTGTACACCCGGTCTGTGGCAGAGACCAACCTCAATGTCTGTGGCAGAGACCGTGCGCCAAAAACTGTTTGAGAAACCTAAGCAGTGAAGTGAATGTGCTACGTTTGTGCCTGGACCTCCTCCACACCTTAAGCTGTCCTGTTTCTTTGCTCTAACCTTTTCTATCTGAGTACAGTTTATTTTGCCATGAGAGAATAAGAGTTGGAGTTTCAGCTGGTGTGGACATTGACTTTACTGGCAATTAAAGGACTTGCCTCTACCTACAGTAGAGGTGAGAATCATCCTCTGGAGGAGTTTTGACTCCGGCTGTGGACACGGCCCGTCAAGTACACCGCTCAACCTCTTTATATAGGAGGATACGGGCTGGTAGTGCGGTGTGCCTTTCTCCCTCCTGCGAAGAGCCAACAACATAAAGGCAGGTAAGGGGGAAAGGATCTGTGCGCTACAAAAAAATAAAATAAAAATTTTAATCTTGGCCTAGCAGGACGAGGTCCATATGGAGTAGGAGGTTGAGGTGGCGGTGGATGTGGCTGTGTAGGTGGAAGCGGCGGTGGAGGAGGACGAGGTAGCCAACACTGGTTCAAAAATACAACAATGGCTGGGTAAGGCCGGTGATGTGTCGAATTCTGTCCCCTGTCGAATAGTGTCCGCCCTGTACTGCGCTTGCTGAGTATGTAGGACAAGGGGATTTCAAAAATCTCCCAAGACTAACGGCGCCTGCGTGTTGAGTTCAGGTGAAGGCCACACCATCCGTGGTTCAAGCTGAGCCAAGCAAGGCCGCGATCGAAGCGAGCCCGTGAGGGGCCCTGTTACTATGTGCTACCGTATGTCCTCTTGGATGGTGGGGCTTGAACCTGCACTCACAGCGCAGGCGCCGTTCATCTTCGGAGATTTTGTGAATCTCCTTGTCCTCTGTACTGCGCAAGCGCTGCGCCTGCGCAGTACGGGCCGGGCACAATCCGATGGCCGGACAGTTTTTGTCACAACACCGGTATACATGTCTATTCTGCACAAGGTACGGACAAGTCCTGTGGGATCCATGCCTGGTTCATTTTAATGAACGTGAGCTTGTCCACATTGGCTCTGGACAGGCGGCTGCGCTTGTCTGTGATAACGCCCCCTGCCGTGCTAAATACACATTCAGATAATACACTGGCTGCAGGGCAGGCCAGCACCTCCAAGGCATAAACGGCAAGCTCAGGCCATGTGCCCAATTTGGGGACCCAGAAGTTAAAGGGGGCAGACCCGTCATCCAGTACGTGTAGGCCTGTGGACACATACTGCTCAACCATGTTGGTGAAATGCTGCCTCCTGCTAAGACGTTCCATCTCAGCTGGTGGTGCTGGTTGTTGTGGCGTGCTGACAAAGCTTTTCCACATTTCGGCCATGCTAACCCTGCCTTCTGAGGTGCTGCCGGTGCCCCGGCTGCGTTGGCGACCTCTTCCTCCTCCTCTGCCTTCGCCTTGTGCTTCCACCGTACGCCCGCTGTCAGGTGGGAATGCCACCAGCAGCGCGTCTACCAGCGTGCGCTTGTACTCGCGCATCTTACGATCCCGCTCCAGTGAGGGAATTAAGGACGGTATGTTGTCCTTGTAACGGGGATCCAGCAGGGTGGCCACCCAGTAATCAGCACCAGTTAAAATGTGGGCAACTCGGCTGTCGTTGCGGAAACACTGCAGCATGTAATCGCTCATGTGTGCCAGGCTGCCCAGAGGCAAAGAAAAGCTGTCCTCTGTGGGAGGTGTATCGTCTGTGTCCTCTGTATCCCCCCAGCCACGCACCAGTAATGGCCACGAGCTGGTCTGAGTGCCACCCTGCTGTGAACATGGCTCCTCCTCCTCCTCCTCCTCCTCCTCCATCTCCTCCTCCACCTCGTCATCCTCCAGAACTGTGCCCTTTCTGCCGGACAATTGTGTACCTGGCGTTTGTTGGTGCAGGAACCCACCCTCGTAGCCACTTGTGAAAGACTGCCCTGAAAGCCTTTGAAATGATCCCGCTTCCTCCTCCTCCTCCTCATCCTCCTGTGCCACATCCTCTTCCATCATCGCACGAAGCGTTTTTTCAAGGAGGCATAGAACTGGGATAGTAACGCTGAGAACGGCGTCATTGGCACTGGCCATGTTGGTGGAGTACTCGAAACAGCGCAACAAGGCACACAGGTCTCGCATGGAGGCCCAGTTATTGGTGGTGAAGTGGTGCTGTTCTGCAGAGCGACTCACGCGTGATTGCTGCAGCTGAAACTCCACTATTGCCTGCTGCTGCTCGCACAGTCTGGCCAGCATGTGCAAGGTGGAGTTCCACCTTGTGGGCACGTCACATATGAGGCGGTGAGCGGGAAGGCCGAAGTTACGCTGCAGCGCTGACAGGCGAGCAGCAGGGTGAGAACGCCGAAAGTGCGCACAGACAGCCCGCACTTTCTGCAGCAGCTCTGGCATATTGGGGTAATTTTTAAGGAACCTCTGGACCACCAAGTTCAGCACATGCGCCAGGCAAGGGATGTGCGTCAAACCGGCTAGACCCAGAGCTGCTACGAGATTTCGCCCATTATCGCACACCACCAGGCCGGGCTTGAGGCTCACTGACAGCAACCACTCATCGGTCTGTTGTTCCATGTCCCTCCACAACTCCTGCGCGGTGTGGGGATTTTCCCCCAAACAGGAAAGTTTTAAAACTGCCTGCTGTCGTTTACCCCTGGCTGTGCTGAAGTTGGTGGTGAAGGTGTTACGCTGAATGGATGAGGAGGCGGTAGAGGATGAGGAAGCGGGGAAGGAGGAGTTAGCAACAGGAGGCAAACTGAAGCGCCCTGCAATCCTCGGTGGTGGAAGGACATGCGCCAAACCGCTATCTGCCTCAGGCCCAGCCGCCACTGCATTTACCCAGTGTGCTGTTAGGGAGATATAACGTCCCTGACCGTGCTTACTGGTCCACGCATCCGTAGTTAGGTGGACCTTGCCACAGATGGCGTTGCGCAGTGCACACCTGATTTTGTCCCCCACCTGGTTGTGCAGGGAAGGGATGGCTCGCCTGGAAAAGTAGTGGCGGCTGGGCACGACGTACTGCGGGACAGCCAATGCCATCAGGCTTTTAAAACTCTGTGTCTCCACCAGACGGAATAACAGCATTTCAAAGGCCAGGAATTTTGAAATGCTGGCATTCAGGGCCAGGGATCGCGGGTGGCTAGGGGGGTACTTCCTCTTCCGCTCCAATGTTTGGGAGATAGAGAGCTGAACGCTTCCATGGGACATTGTGGAGATGGTCGGTGACCCAGGTGGTAGTGTTGCTGGCAGATCCTCTGTTTGCGGGGTGACAGGTGCCACTGTCACTACAGAGGTGGATGAAGAGGCCGAGACTGCAGCAGAAGAGGAAGCAGGAGGAGCCAGAGACCTTTCTTGGTTTTTGAGGTGTCTACTCCACTGCAGCTCGTGCTTTGCACTTAGATGCCTGGTCATGCAGCTTGTGCTCAGGTTGAGAACGTTTATGCCTCGCTTCAGGCTCTGATTGCACAGCGTGCAAACCACTTGTGTCTTGTCATCAACACACTGTGTGAAGAACTGCCACGCTAGGGAAGTCCTTGGACCTGGCTTTGGTGTGCTCGGTCCCTTGCTGCGTTGGGCAGTAGCAGATGTACTGTCTAGGGGACGAATGCTCCGTTTTTGCACCCTGCTCCCTCTTCTGCTGTGCTGGTGGCTCTGTGCGACCACCGCCTCTTCCTCCGAACTACACTGGTCACCTGCATAACGTTGATTCCATGTGGGGTCGAGGACCTCATCGTCCTCCACATCATCTTCCACCCAGTCTTCACCCCTGCCCTCCATGTCTGTCTGCACAATTGCGAAAGCAGCAGCAGTTGGCACCTGTGTTTCGTCATCATCCGAGACGTGCTGCGATGGTCCTCCCATGTACCCATCATGAAACATAAGTGGTTGGGCATCGGTGCACTCAATCTCTTCCACTTCTGGGGCAGGGCTAGGTGGATGGCCCTGGGAAACCCTGCTAACAGAGTCATCGAAAAGCAGAAGAGACTGCTGCATGATTTGGGGCTCAGACTACTTGGCTGATTTGCAAGGGGGTGAGGTGAAAGACTGATGGACATGGGCTTCAGGTGCCAACTCTGATCTTTCATCAGAAGAGTGGGTGGGAGACAATGTGAAGGAACCCGAGGCACTGTCAGCAACCCAATCTACTATCGCCTGTACTTGTCCTGGCCTAAACATTAGTACAGCCTCATTAGGCGCGACAAAATACCGCCGCAGGCTCGGTCGCCTACTCGCACCTGAGGAAGGTGTTTCACTTGTGCGTGTAGCTGGCACAGATCCACCACGTCCTCTCCCTGCAACAGGAGCTCCACCAGCAGCACCACGACCGGGGCCACCACGTCCCTTTGACCTTCCCCTCATATTTTCCAAATTTAGGATCGTGCCCTAAATGGCGTTTTTTGGAAGACCACAACACACCCACAGTACGTAATGGCTGAAACGCACAGCTACAGAACTGCAGAAAATGCTATTCAAAAAAAAAAAGGTTGTTTTTTTAGTATAGCACAGTACAAGGAAAATATATAGAAATTGTTTATTTCACACACCTCCAGATGTGTATTTCACACTGCAAAATATTTTCTGTGGCCCTAAATGGCGTTTTTTGGAAGAGCACAACACAACCACAGTATTTAACCACTGAATCGCACAGCTATAGAAGTGCAGAGAATGCTATTCCAAAAAAATTTTGTTTTTTTTAGTATAGCACTGTACAATATATAGAAATTGTTTATTTTACACACCTCCACATGTGTATTTCACACTGCAATTTATTTTCTGTGGCCCTAAATGGCGTTTTTTGGAAGAGCACAACAACCCCAACAGCATATAACCGCTGAATCGCACAGCTGCAGAGGCCAGAGAATGCTTTTTAAAAATAATGTTGTTTTTTCACACACCTCCAGATGTGTATTTCACACTGCAAAATATTTTCTGTGGCCCTAAATGGCGTTTTTTGGAAGAGCACAACACAACCACAGGATTTAACCACTGAATCGCACAGCTATAGAAGTGCAGAGAATGCTATTCAAAAAAAATGTTGTTTTTTTAGTATAGCACTGTACAATATATAGAAATTGTTTATTTTACACACCTCCAGATGTGTATTTCACACTGCAAAATATTTTCTGTGGCCCTAAATGGCGTTTTTTGCCAGACCACAACACACCCACAGCACGTAACCGCTGAATCGCACAGCTACAGAAAATGCTATTCAAAAAAAAAGGTTGTTTTTTTTAGTATAGCACTGTACAAGAAGAATATATAGAAATTGTTTATTTTACACACCTCCAGATGTGTATTTCACACTGCAAAATATTTTCTGTGGCCCTAAATGGCGTTTTTTGCCAGACCACAACACACCCACAGCACGTAACCGCTGAATCGCACAGCTACAGAAAATGCTATTCAAAAAAAAAGGTTGTTTTTTTTAGTATAGCACTGTACAAGAAGAATATATAGAAATTGTTTATTTTACACACCTCCAGATGTGTATTTCACACTGCAAAATATTTTCTGTGGCCCTAAATGGCGTTTTTTGCCAGACCACAACACACCCACAGCACGTAACCGCTGAATCGCACAGCTACAGAGAATGCTATTCAAAAAAAAAAGGTTGTTTTTTTTAGTATAGCACTGTACAAGAAGAATATATAGAAATTGTTTATTTTACACACCTCCAGATGTGTATTTCACACTGCAAAATATTTTCTGTGGCCCTAAATGGCGTTTTTTGCCAGACCACAACACACCCACAGCACGTAACCGCTGAATCGCACAGCTACAGAAAATGCTATTCAAAAAAAAAGGTTGTTTTTTTTAGTATAGCACTGTACAAGAAGAATATATAGAAATTGTTTATTTTACACACCTCCAGATGTGTATTTCACACTGCAAAATATTTTCTGTGGCCCTAAATGGCGTTTTTTGCCAGACCACAACACACCCACAGCACGTAACCGCTGAATCGCACAGCTACAGAAAATGCTATTCAAAAAAAAAGGTTGTTTTTTTTAGTATAGCACTGTACAAGAAGAATATATAGAAATTGTTTATTTTACATACCTCCAGATGTGTATTTCACACTGCAAAATATTTTCTGTGGCCCTAAATGGCGTTTTTTGGAAGAGCACAACACACCCACAGTATTTAACCACTGAATCGCACAGCTATAGAAGTGCAGAGAATGCTATTAAAAAAAAATGTTGTTTTTTTTAGTATAGCACTGTACAATATATAGAAATTGTTTATTTTACACACCTCCACATGTGTATTTCACACTGCAATTTATTTTCTGTGGCCCTAAATGGCGTTTTTTGGAAGAGCACAACAACCCCAACAGTATATAACCGCTGAATCGCACAGCTGCAGAGGCCAGAGAATGCTATTCAAAAATAATGTTGTTTTTTCACACACCTCCAGATGTGTATTTCACACTGCAAAATATTTCCTGTGGCCCTAAATGGCGTTTTTTGCAAGAGCACAACAACCCCAACAGTATATAACCGCTGAATCGCACAGCTGCAGAGGCCAGAGAATGCTATTCAAAAATAATGTTGTTTTTTCACACACCTCCAGATGTGTATTTCACACTGCAAAATATTTTCTGTGGCCCTAAATGGCGTTTTTTGGAAGAGCACAACACAACCACAGTATTTAACCACTGAATCGCACAGCTATAGAAGTGCAGAGAATGCTATTCAAAAAATTTTTTGTTTTTTTTAGTATAGCACTGTACAATATATAGAAATTGTTTATTTTACACACCTCGAGATGTGTATTTCACACTGCAAAATATTTTCTGTGGCCCTAAATGGCGTTTTTTGCCAGACCACAACACACCCACAGCACGTAACCGCTGAATCGCACAGCTACAGAAAATGCTATTCAAAAAAAAAGGTTGTTTTTTTTAGTATAGCACTGTACAAGAAGAATATATAGATATTGTTTTTTTTACACACCTCCAGATGTGTATTTCACACTGCAAAATATTTTCTGTGGCCCTAAATGGCGTTTTTTGCCAGACCACAACACACCCACAGCACGTAACCGCTGAATCGCACAGCTACAGAAAATGCTATTCAAAAAAAAAGGTTGTTTTTTTTAGTATAGCACTGTACAAGAAGAATATATAGAAATAGTTTATTTTACACACCTCCAGATGTGTATTTCACACTGCAAAATATTTTCTGTGGCCCTAAATGGCGTTTTTTGGAAGAGCACAACACACCCACAGTATTTAACCACTGAATCGCACAGCTATAGAAGTGCAGAGAATGCTATTCAAAAAAAATGTTGTTTTTTTTAGTATAGCACTGTACAATATATAGAAATTGTTTATTTTACACACCTCCACATGTGTATTTCACACTGCAATTTATTTTCTATGGCCCTAAATGGCGTTTTTTGGAAGAGCACAACAACCCCAACAGTATATAACCGCTGAATCGCACAGCTGCAGAGGCCAGAGAATGCTATTCAAAAATAATGTTGTTTTTTCACACACCTCCAGATGTGTATTTCACACTGCAAAATATTTTCTGTGGCCCTAAATGGCGTTTTTTGCAAGAGCACAACAACCCCAACAGTATATAACCGCTGAATCGCACAGCTGCAGAGGCCAGAGAATGCTATTCAAAAATAATGTTGTTTTTTCACACACCTCCAGATGTGTATTTCACACTGCAGAATATTTTCTGTGGCCCTAAATGGCGTTTTTTGCAAGAGCACAACAACCCCAACAGTATATAACCGCTGAATCGCACAGCTGCAGAGGCCAGAGAATGCTTTTTAAAAATAATGTTGTTTTTTCACACACCTCCAGATGTGTATTTCACACTGCAAAATATTTTCTGTGGCCCTAAATGGCGTTTTTTGGAAGAGCACAACACAACCACAGTATTTAACCACTGAATCGCACAGCTATAGAAGTGCAGAGAATGCTATTCAAAAAAAATTTTGTTTTTTTTAGTATAGCACTGTACAATATATAGAAATTGTTTATTTTACACACCTCCACATGTGTATTTCACACTGCAATTTATTTTCTGTGGCCCTAAATGGCGTTTTTTGGAAGAGCACAACAACCCCAACAGTATATAACCGCTGAATCGCACAGCTGCAGAGGCCAGAGAATGCTATTCAAAAATAATGTTGTTTTTTCACACACCTCCAGATGTGTATTTCACACTGCAAAATATTTTCTGTGGCCCTAAATGGCGTTTTTTGGAAGAGCACAACAACCCCAACAGTATATAACCGCTGAATCGCACAGCTGCAGAGGCCAGAGAATGCTATTCAAAAATAATGTTTTTTTTTTTAGTATAGCACTGTACAATATATAGAAATTGTTTATTTTACACACCTCCAGATGTGTATTTCACACTGCAAAATATTTTCTGTGGCCCTAAATGGCGTTTTTTGCCAGACCACAACACACCCACAGCACGTAACCGCTGAATCGCACAGCTACAGAAAATGCTATTCAAAAAAAAAGGTTGTTTTTTTTAGTATAGCACTGTACAAGAAGAATATATAGAAATTGTTTATTTTACACACCTCCAGATGTGTATTTCACACTGCAAAATATTTTCTGTGGCCCTAAATGGCGTTTTTTGCCAGACCACAACACACCCACAGCACGTAACCGCTGAATCGCACAGCTACAGAAAATGCTATTCAAAAAAAAGGTTGTTTTTTTTAGTATAGCACTGTACAAGAAGAATATATAGAAATTGTTTATTTTACACACCTCCAGATGTGTATTTCACACTGCAAAATATTTTCTGTGGCCCTAAATGGCGTTTTTTGGAAGAGCACAACACACCCACAGTATTTAACCACTGAATCACACAGCTATAGAAGTGCAGAGAATGCTATTCAAAAAAAATGTTGTTTTTTTTTAGTATAGCACTGTACAATATATAGAAATTGTTTATTTTACACACCTCCACATGTGTATTTCACACTGCAATTTATTTTCTGTGGCCCTAAATGGCGTTTTTTGCAAGAGCACAACAACCCCAACAGTATATAACCGCTGAATCGCACAGCTGCAGAGGCCAGGGAATGCTATTCAAAAATAATGTTGTTTTTTCACACACCTCCAGATGTGTATTTCACACTGCAAAATATTTTCTGTGGCCCTAAATGGCGTTTTTTGCAAGAGCACAACAACCCCAACAGTATATAACCGCTGAATCGCACAGCTGCAGAGGCCAGAGAATGCTATTCAAAAATAATGTTGTTTTTTCACACACCTCCAGATGTGTATTTCACACTGCAAAATATTTTCTGTGGCCCTAAATGGCGTTTTTTGGAAGAGCACAACACAACCACAGTATTTAACCACTGAATCGCACAGCTATAGAAGTGCAGAGAATGCTATTCAAAAAAATTTTTGTTTTTTTTAGTATAGCACTGTACAATATATAGAAATTGTTTATTTTACACACCTCCAGATGTGTATTTCACACTGCAAAATATTTTCTGTGGCCCTAAATGGCGTTTTTTGCCAGACCACAACACACCCACAGCACGTAACCGCTGAATCGCACAGCTACAGAAAATGCTATTCAAAAAAAAAGGTTGTTTTTTTTAGTATAGCACTGTACAAGAAGAATATATAGAAATTGTTTATTTTACACACCTCCAGATGTGTATTTCACACTGCAAAATATTTTCTGTGGCCCTAAATGGCGTTTTTTGCCAGACCACAACACACCCACAGCACGTAACCGCTGAATCGCACAGCTACAGAAAATGCTATTCAAAAAAAAAGGTTGTTTTTTTTAGTATAGCACTGTACAAGAAGAATATATAGAAATTGTTTATTTTACACACCTCCAGATGTGTATTTCACACTGCAAAATATTTTCTGTGGCCCTAAATGGCGTTTTTTGGAAGAGCACAACACACCCACAGTATTTAACCACTGAATCGCACAGCTATAGAAGTGCAGAGAATGCTATTCAAAAAAATGTTGGTTTTTTTAGTATAGCACTGTACAATATATAGAAATTGTTTATTTTACACACCTCCACATGTGTATTTCACACTGCAATTTATTTTCTGTGGCCCTAAATGGCGTTTTTTGGAAGAGCACAACAACCCCAACAGTATATAACCGCTGAATCGCACAGCTGCAGAGGCCAGAGAATGCTATTCAAAAATAATGTTGTTTTTTCACACACCTCCAGATGTGTATTTCACACTGCAAAATATTTTCTGTGGCCCTAAATGGCGTTTTTTGCAAGAGCACAACAACCCCAACAGTATATAACCGCTGAATCACACAGCTGCAGAGGCCAGAGAATGCTATTCAAAAATAATGTTGTTTTTTCACACACCTCCAGATGTGTATTTCACACTGCAGAATATTTTCTGTGGCCCTAAATGGCGTTTTTTGCAAGAGCACAACAACCCCAACAGTATATAACCGCTGAATCGCACAGCTGCAGAGGCCAGAGAATGCTTTTTAAAAATAATGTTGTTTTTTCACACACCTCCAGATGTGTATTTCACACTGCAAAATATTTTCTGTGGCCCTAAATGGCGTTTTTTGGAAGAGCACAACACAACCACAGTATTTAACCACTGAATCGCACAGCTATAGAAGTGCAGAGAATGCTATTCAAAAAAATGTTGGTTTTTTTAGTATAGCACTGTACAATATATAGAAATTGTTTATTTTACACACCTCCACATGTGTATTTCACACTGCAATTTATTTTCTGTGGCCCTAAATGGCGTTTTTTGGAAGAGCACAACAACCCCAACAGTATATAACCGCTGAATCGCACAGCTGCAGAGGCCAGAGAATGCTATTCAAAAATAATGTTGTTTTTTCACACACCTCCAGATGTGTATTTCACACTGCAAAATATTTTCTGTGGCCCTAAATGGCGTTTTTTGCAAGAGCACAACAACCCCAACAGTATATAACCGCTGAATCGCACAGCTGCAGAGGCCAGAGAATGCTATTCAAAAATAATGTTGTTTTTTCACACACCTCCAGATGTGTATTTCACACTGCAGAATATTTTCTGTGGCCCTAAATGGCGTTTTTTGCAAGAGCACAACAACCCCAACAGTATATAACCGCTGAATCGCACAGCTGCAGAGGCCAGAGAATGCTTTTTAAAAATAATGTTGTTTTTTCACACACCTCCAGATGTGTATTTCACACTGCAAAATATTTTCTGTGGCCCTAAATGGCGTTTTTTGGAAGAGCACAACACAACCACAGTATTTAACCACTGAATCGCACAGCTATAGAAGTGCAGAGAATGCTATTCAAAAAAAATGTTGTTTTTTTTAGTATAGCACTGTACAATATATAGAAATTGTTTATTTTACACACCTCCAGATGTGTATTTCACACTGCAAAATATTTTCTGTGGCCCTAAATGGCATTTTTTGCCAGACCACAACACACCCACAGCACGTAACCGCTGAATCGCACAGCTACAGAAAATGCTATTCAAAAAAAAAGGTTGTTTTTTTTAGTATAGCACTGTACAAGAAGAATATATAGAAATTGTTTATTTTACACACCTCCAGATGTGTATTTCACACTGCAAAATATTTTCTGTGGCCCTAAATGGCGTTTTTTGCCAGACCACAACACACCCACAGCACGTAACCGCTGAATCGCACAGCTACAGAAAATGCTATTCAAAAAAAAGGTTGTTTTTTTTAGCATAGCACTGTACAAGAAGAATATATAGAAATTGTTTCTTTTACACACCTCCAGATGTGTATTTCACACTGCAAAATATTTTCTGTGGCCCTAAATGGCGTTTTTTGGAAGAGCACAACACACCCACAGTATTTAACCACTGAATCGCACAGCTATAGAAGTGCAGAGAATGCTATTCAAAAAAAAATGTTGTTTTTTTTAGTATAGCACTGTACAATATATAGAAATTGTTTATTTTACACACCTCCACATGTGTATTTCACACTGCAATTTATTTTCTGTGGCCCTAAATGGCGTTTTTTGGAAGAGCACAACAACCCCAACAGTATATAACCGCTGAATCGCACAGCTGCAGAGGCCAGAGAATGCTATTCAAAAATAATGTTGTTTTTTCACACACCTCCAGATGTGTATTTCACACTGCAAAATATTTTCTGTGGCCCTAAATGGCGTTTTTTGGAAGAGCACAACAACCCCAACAGTATATAACCGCTGAATCGCACAGCTGCAGAGGCCAGAGAATGCTATTCAAAAATAATGTTGTTTTTTCACACACCTCCAGATGTGTATTTCACACTGCAAAATATTTTCTGTGGCCCTAAATGGCATTTTTTGCAAGAGCACAACAACCCCAACAGTATATAACCGCTGAATCGCACAGCTGCAGAGGCCAGAGAATGCTATTCAAAAATAATGTTGTTTTTTCACACACCTCCAGATGTGTATTTCACACTGCAAAATATTTTCTGTGGCCCTAAATGGCGTTTTTTGCAAGAGCACAACAACCCCAACAGTATATAACCGCTGAATCGCACAGCTGCAGAGGCCAGAGAATGCTTTTTAAAAATAATGTTGTTTTTTCACACACCTCCAGATGTGTATTTCACACTGCAAAATATTTTCTGTGGCCCTAAATGGCGTTTTTTGCCAGACCACAACACACCCACAGCACGTAACCGCTGAATCGCACAGCTACAGAAAATGCTATTCAAAGAAAAGTTTTTTTTTTTTAGTATAGCACTGTACAAGAAGAATATATAGAAATTGTTTATTTTACACACCTCCAGATGTGTATTTCACACTGCAAAATATTTTCTGTGGCCCTAAATGGTGTTTTTTGCCAGACCACAACACACCCACAGCACGTAACCGCTGAATCGCACAGCTACAGAAAATGCTATTCAAAAAAAAGGTTGTTTTTTTAGTATAGCACTGTACAAGAAGAATATATAGAAATTGTTTATTTTAAACACCTCCAGATGTGTATTTCACACTGCAAAATATTTTCTGTGGCCCTAAATGGCGTTATTTGGAAGAGCACAACACACCCACAGTATTTAACCACTGAATCGCACAGCTATAGAAGTGCAGAGAATGCTATTCAAAAAAAAATGTTGTTTTTTTTAGTATAGCACTGTACAATATATAGAAATTGTTTATTTTACACACCTCCACATGTGTATTTCACACTGCAATTTATTTTCTGTGGCCCTAAATGGCGTTTTTTGGAAGAGCACAACAACCCCAACAGTATATAACCGCTGAATCGCACAGCTGCAGAGGCCAGAGAATGCTATTCAAAAATAATGTTGTTTTTTCACACACCTCCAGATGTGTATTTCACACTGCAAAATATTTTCTGTGGCCCTAAATGGCGTTTTTTGCAAGAGCACAACAACCCCAACAGTATATAACCGCTGAATCGCACAGCTGCAGAGGCCAGAGAATGCTATTCAAAAATAATGTTGTTTTTTCACACACCTCCAGATGTGTATTTCACACTGCAAAATATTTTCTGTGGCCCTAAATGGCGTTTTTTGCAAGAGCACAACAACCCCAACAGTATATAACCGCTGAATCGCACAGCTGCAGAGGCCAGAGAATGCTTTTTAAAAATAATGTTGTTTTTTCACACACCTCCAGATGTGTATTTCACACTGCAAAATATTTTCTGTGGCCCTAAATGGCGTTTTTTGGAAGAGCACAACACAACCACAGTATTTAACCACTGAATCGCACAGCTATAGAAGTGCAGAGAATGCTATTCAAAAAAAATGTTTTTTTTTTTAGTATAGCACTGTACAATATATAGAAATTGTTTATTTTACACACCTCCACATGTGTATTTCACACTGCAATTTATTTTCTGTGGCCCTAAATGGCGTTTTTTGGAAGAGCACAACAACCCCAACAGTATATAACCGCTGAATCGCACAGCTGCAGAGGCCAGAGAATGCTATTCAAAAATAATGTTGTTTTTTCACACACCTCCAGATGTGTATTTCACACTGCAAAATATTTTCTGTGGCCCTAAATGGCGTTTTTTGGAAGAGCACAACAACCCCAACAGTATATAACCGCTGAATCGCACAGCTGCAGAGGCCAGAGAATGCTATTCAAAAATAATGTTGTTTTTTCACACACCTCCAGATGTGTATTTCACACTGCAAAATATTTTCTGTGGCCCTAAATGGCGTTTTTTGCAAGAGCACAACAACCCCAACAGTATATAACCGCTGAATCGCACAGCTGCAGAGGCCAGAGAATGCTATTCAAAAATAATGTTGTTTTTTCACACACCTCCAGATGTGTATTTCACACTGCAAAATATTTTCTGTGGCCCTAAATGGCGTTTTTTGCAAGAGCACAACAACCCCAACAGTATATAACCGCTGAATCGCACAGCTGCAGAGGCCAGAGAATGCTTTTTAAAAATAATGTTGTTTTTTCACACACCTCCAGATGTGTATTTCACACTGCAAAATATTTTCTGTGGCCCTAAATGGCGTTTTTTGCCAGACCACAACACACCCACAGCACGTAACCGCTGAATCGCACAGCTACAGAAAATGCTATTCAAAAAAAAGGTTTTTTTTTTAGTATAGCACTGTACAAGAAGAATATATAGAAATTGTTTATTTTACACACCTCCAGATGTGTATTTCACACTGCAAAATATTTTCTGTGGCCCTAAATGGTGTTTTTTGCCAGACCACAACACACCCACAGCACGTAACCGCTGAATCGCACAGCTACAGAAAATGCTATTCAAAAAAAAGGTTGTTTTTTTAGTATAGCACTGTACAAGAAGAATATATAGAAATTGTTTATTTTAAACACCTCCAGATGTGTATTTCACACTGCAAAATATTTTCTGTGGCCCTAAATGGCGTTATTTGGAAGAGCACAACACACCCACAGTATTTAACCACTGAATCGCACAGCTATAGAAGTGCAGAGAATGCTATTCAAAAAAAAATGTTGTTTTTTTTAGTATAGCACTGTACAATATATAGAAATTGTTTATTTTACACACCTCCACATGTGTATTTCACACTGCAATTTATTTTCTGTGGCCCTAAATGGCGTTTTTTGGAAGAGCACAACAACCCCAACAGTATATAACCGCTGAATCGCACAGCTGCAGAGGCCAGAGAATGCTATTCAAAAATAATGTTGTTTTTTCACACACCTCCAGATGTGTATTTCACACTGCAAAATATTTTCTGTGGCCCTAAATGGCGTTTTTTGCAAGAGCACAACAACCCCAACAGTATATAACCGCTGAATCGCACAGCTGCAGAGGCCAGAGAATGCTATTCAAAAATAATGTTGTTTTTTCACACACCTCCAGATGTGTATTTCACACTGCAAAATATTTTCTGTGGCCCTAAATGGCGTTTTTTGCAAGAGCACAACAACCCCAACAGTATATAACCGCTGAATCGCACAGCTGCAGAGGCCAGAGAATGCTATTCAAAAATAATGTTGTTTTTTCACACACCTCCAGATGTGTATTTCACACTGCAAAATATTTTCTGTGGCCCTAAATGGCGTTTTTTGCAAGAGCACAACAACCCCAACAGTATATAACCGCTGAATCGCACAGCTGCAGAGGCCAGAGAATGCTTTTTAAAAATAATGTTGTTTTTTCACACACCTCCAGATGTGTATTTCACACTGCAAAATATTTTCTGTGGCCCTAAATGGCGTTTTTTGCCAGACCACAACACACCCACAGCACGTAACCGCTGAATCGCACAGCTACAGAAAATGCTATTCAAAAAAAAGGTGTTTTTTTTTGTATAGCACTGTACAAGAAGAATATATAGAAATTGTTTATTTTACACACCTCCAGATGTGTATTTCACACTGCAAAATATTTTCTGTGGCCCTAAATGGTGTTTTTTGCCAGACCACAACACACCCACAGCACGTAACCGCTGAATCGCACAGCTACAGAAAATGCTATTAAAAAAAAGGTTGTTTTTTTAGTATAGCACTGTACAAGAAGAATATATAGAAATTGTTTATTTTAAACACCTCCAGATGTGTATTTCACACTGCAAAATATTTTCTGTGGCCCTAAATGGCGTTATTTGGAAGAGCACAACACACCCACAGTATTTAACCACTGAATCGCACAGCTATAGAAGTGCAGAGAATGCTATTCAAAAAAAAATGTTGTTTTTTTTAGTATAGCACTGTACAATATATAGAAATTGTTTATTTTACACACCTCCACATGTGTATTTCACACTGCAATTTATTTTCTGTGGCCCTAAATGGCGTTTTTTGGAAGAGCACAACAACCCCAACAGTATATAACCGCTGAATCGCACAGCTGCAGAGGCCAGAGAATGCTATTCAAAAATAATGTTGTTTTTTCACACACCTCCAGATGTGTATTTCACACTGCAAAATATTTTCTGTGGCCCTAAATGGCGTTTTTTGCAAGAGCACAACAACCCCAACAGTATATAACCGCTGAATCGCACAGCTGCAGAGGCCAGAGAATGCTATTCAAAAATAATGTTGTTTTTTCACACACCTCCAGATGTGTATTTCACACTGCAAAATATTTTCTGTGGCCCTAAATGGCGTTTTTTGCAAGAGCACAACAACCCCAACAGTATATAACCGCTGAATCGCACAGCTGCAGAGGCCAGAGAATGCTTTTTAAAAATAATGTTGTTTTTTCACACACCTCCAGATGTGTATTTCACACTGCAAAATATTTTCTGTGGCCCTAAATGGCGTTTTTTGGAAGAGCACAACACAACCACAGTATTTAACCACTGAATCGCACAGCTATAGAAGTGCAGAGAATGCTATTCAAAAAAAAATGTTGTTTTTTTTAGTATAGCACTGTACAATATATAGAAATTGTTTATTTTACACACCTCCACATGTGTATTTCACACTGCAATTTATTTTCTGTGGCCCTAAATGGCGTTTTTTGGAAGAGCACAACAACCCCAACAGTATATAACCGCTGAATCGCACAGCTGCAGAGGCCAGAGAATGCTATTCAAAAATAATGTTGTTTTTTCACACACCTCCAGATGTGTATTTCACACTGCAAAATATTTTCTGTGGCCCTAAATGGCGTTTTTTGGAAGAGCACAACAACCCCAACAGTATATAACCGCTGAATCGCACAGCTGCAGAGGCCAGAGAATGCTATTCAAAAATAATGTTGTTTTTTCACACACCTCCAGATGTGTATTTCACACTGCAAAATATTTTCTGTGGCCCTAAATGGCGTTTTTTGCAAGAGCACAACAACCCCAACAGTATATAACCGCTGAATCGCACAGCTGCAGAGGCCAGAGAATGCTATTCAAAAATAATGTTGTTTTTTCACACACCTCCAGATGTGTATTTCACACTGCAAAATATTTTCTGTGGCCCTAAATGGCGTTTTTTGCAAGAGCACAACAACCCCAACAGTATATAACCGCTGAATCGCACAGCTGCAGAGGCCAGAGAATGCTTTTTAAAAATAATGTTGTTTTTTCACACACCTCCAGATGTGTATTTCACACTGCAAAATATTTTCTGTGGCCCTAAATGGCGTTTTTTGGAAGAGCACAACACAACCACAGTATTTAACCACTGAATCGCACAGCTATAGAAGTGCAGAGAATGCTATTCAAAAAAAATGTTTTTTTTTTTAGTATAGCACTGTACAATATATAGAAATTGTTTATTTTACACACCTCCACATGTGTATTTCACACTGCAATTTATTTTCTGTGGCCCTAAATGGCGTTTTTTGGAAGAGCACAACAACCCCAACAGTATATAACCGCTGAATCGCACAGCTGCAGAGGCCAGAGAATGCTATTCAAAAATAATGTTGTTTTTTCACACACCTCCAGATGTGTATTTCACACTGCAAAATATTTTCTGTGGCCCTAAATGGCGTTTTTTGGAAGAGCACAACAACCCCAACAGTATATAACCGCTGAATCGCACAGCTGCAGAGGCCAGAGAATGCTATTCAAAAATAATGTTGTTTTTTCACACACCTCCAGATGTGTATTTCACACTGCAAAATATTTTCTGTGGCCCTAAATGGCGTTTTTTGCAAGAGCACAACAACCCCAACAGTATATAACCGCTGAATCGCACAGCTGCAGAGGCCAGAGAATGCTATTCAAAAATAATGTTGTTTTTTCACACACCTCCAGATGTGTATTTCACACTGCAAAATATTTTCTGTGGCCCTAAATGGCGTTTTTTGCAAGAGCACAACAACCCCAACAGTATATAACCGCTGAATCGCACAGCTGCAGAGGCCAGAGAATGCTATTCAAAAATAATGTTGTTTTTTCACACACCTCCAGATGTGTATTTCACACTGCAAAATATTTTCTGTGGCCCTAAATGGCGTTTTTTGCAAGAGCACAACAACCCCAACAGTATATAACCGCTGAATCGCACAGCTGCAGAGGCCAGAGAATGCTTTTTAAAAATAATGTTGTTTTTTCACACACCTCCAGATGTGTATTTCACACTGTAAAATATTTTCTGTGGCCCTAAATGGCGTTTTTTGGAAGAGCACAACACAACCACAGTATTTAACCACTGAATCGCACAGCTATAGAAGTGCAGAGAATGCTATTCAAAAAAATGTTGTTTTTTTTAGTATAGCACTGTACAATATATAGAAATTGTTTATTTTACACACCTCCACATGTGTATTTCACACTGCAATTTATTTTCTGTGGCCCTAAATGGCGTTTTTTGGAAGAGCACAACAACCCCAACAGTATATAACCGCTGAATCGCACAGCTGCAGAGGCCAGAGAATGCTATTCAAAAATAATGTTGTTTTTTCACACACCTCCAGATGTGTATTTCACACTGCAAAATATTTTCTGTGGCCCTAAATGGCGTTTTTTGGAAGAGCACAACAACCCCAACAGTATATAACCGCTGAATCGCACAGCTGCAGAGGCCAGAGAATGCTATTCAAAAATAATGTTGTTTTTTCACACACCTCCAGATGTGTATTTCACACTGCAAAATATTTTCTGTGGCCCTAAATGGTGTTTTTTGCAAGAGCACAACAACCCCAACAGTATATAACCGCTGAATCGCACAGCTGCAGAGGCCAGAGAATGCTATTCAAAAATAATGTTGTTTTTTCACACACCTCCAGATGTGTATTTCACACTGCAAAATATTTTCTGTGGCCCTAAATGGCATTTTTTGCAAGAGCACAACAACCCCAACAGTATATAACCGCTGAATCGCACAGCTGCAGAGGCCAGAGAATGCTATTCAAAAATAATGTTGTTTTTTCACACACCTCCAGATGTGTATTTCACACTGCAAAATATTTTCTGTGGCCCTAAATGGCGTTTTTTGCAAGAGCACAACAACCCCAACAGTATATAACCGCTGAATCGCACAGCTGCAGAGGCCAGAGAATGCTTTTTAAAAATAATGTTGTTTTTTCACACACCTCCAGATGTGTATTTCACACTGCAAAATATTTTCTGTGGCCCTAAATGGCGTTTTTTGGAAGAGCACAACACAACCACAGTATTTAACCACTGAATCGCACAGCTATAGAAGTGCAAAGAATGCTATTCAAAAAAAATGTTGTTTTTTTAGTATAGCACTGTACAATATATAGAAATTGTTTATTTTACACACCTCCACATGTGTATTTCACACTGCAATTTATTTTCTGTGGCCCTAAATGGCGTTTTTTGGAAGAGCACAACAACCCCAACAGTATATAACCGCTGAATCGCACAGCTGCAGAGGCCAGAGAATGCTATTCAAAAATAATGTTGTTTTTTCACACACCTCCAGATGTGTATTTCACACTGCAAAATATTTTCTGTGGCCCTAAATGGCGTTTTTTGCAAGAGCACAACAACCCCAACAGTATATAACCGCTGAATCGCACAGCTGCAGAGGCCAGAGAATGCTTTTTAAAAATAATGTTGTTTTTTCACACACCTCCAGATGTGTATTTCACACTGCAAAATATTTTCTGTGGCCCTAAATGGCGTTTTTTGGAAGAGCACAACACAACCACAGTATTTAACCACTGAATCGCACAGCTATAGAAGTGCAGAGAATGCTATTCAAAAAAAATGTTGTTTTTTTAGTATAGCACTGTACAATATATAGAAATTGTTTATTTTACACACCTCCAGATGTGTATTTCACACTGCAAAATATTTTCTGTGGCCCTAAATGGCGTTTTTTGCCAGACCACAACACACCCACAGCACGTAACCGCTGAATCGCACAGCTACAGAAAATGCTATTCAAAAAAAAAGGTTGTTTTTTTTAGTATAGCACTGTACAAGAAGAATATATAGAAATTGTTTATTTTACACACCTCCAGATGTGTATTTCACACTGCAAAATATTTTCTGTGGCCCTAAATGGCGTTTTTTGCCAGACCACAACACACCCACAGCACGTAACCGCTGAATCACACAGCTACAGAAAATGCTATTCAAAAAAAAGGTTGTTTTTTTTAGTATAGCACTGTACAAGAAGAATATATAGAAATTGTTTATTTTACATACCTCCAGATGTGTATTTCACACTGCAAAATATTTTCTGTGGCCCTAAATGGCGTTTTTTGGAAGAGCACAAAACACCCACAGTATTTAACCACTGAATCGCACAGCTATAGAAGTGCAGAGAATGCTATTCAAAAAAAATGTTGTTTTTTTTAGTATAGCACTGTACAATATATAGAAATTGTTTATTTTACACACCTCCACATGTGTATTTCACACTGCAATTTATTTTCTGTGGCCCTAAATGGCGTTTTTTGGAAGAGCACAACAACCCCAACAGTATATAACTGCTGAATCGCACAGCTGCAGAGGCCAGAGAATGCTATTCAAAAATAATGTTGTTTTTTCACACACCTCCAGATGTGTATTTCACACTGCAAAATATTTTCTGTGGCCCTAAATGGCGTTTTTTGCAAGAGCACAACAACCCCAACAGTATATAACCGCTGAATCGCACAGCTGCAGAGGCCAGAGAATGCTATTCAAAAATAATGTTGTTTTTTCACACACCTCCAGATGTGTATTTCACACTGCAAAATATTTTCTGTGGCCCTAAATGGCATTTTTTGCAAGAGCACAACAACCCCAACAGTATATAACCGCTGAATCGCACAGCTGCAGAGGCCAGAGAATGCTTTTTAAAAATAATGTTGTTTTTTCACACACCTCCAGATGTGTATTTCACACTGCAAAATATTTTCTGTGGCCCTAAATGGCGTTTTTTGGAAGAGCACAACACAACCACAGTATTTAACCACTGAATCGCACAGCTATAGAAGTGCAGAGAATGCTATTCAAAAAAAATGTTGTTTTTTTTAGTATAGCACTGTACAATATATAGAAATTGTTTATTTTACACACCTCCACATGTGTATTTCACACTGCAATTTATTTTCTGTGGCCCTAAATGGCGTTTTTTGGAAGAGCACAACAACCCCAACAGTATATAACCGCTGAATCGCACAGCTGCAGAGGCCAGAGAATGCTATTCAAAAATAATGTTGTTTTTTCACACACCTCCAGATGTGTATTTCACACTGCAAAATATTTTCTGTGGCCCTAAATGGCGTTTTTTGCAAGAGCACAACAACCCCAACAGTATATAACCGCTGAATCGCACAGCTGCAGAGGCCAGAGAATGCTATTCAAAAATAATGTTGTTTTTTCACACACCTCCAGATGTGTATTTCACACTGCAAAATATTTTCTGTGGCCCTAAATGGCGTTTTTTGCAAGAGCACAACAACCCCAACAGTATATAACCGCTGAATCGCACAGCTGCAGAGGCCAGAGAATGCTATTCAAAAATAATGTTGTTTTTTCACACACCTCCAGATGTGTATTTCACACTGCAAAATATTTTCTGTGGCCCTAAATGGCGTTTTTTGCAAGAGCACAACAACCCCAACAGTATATAACCGCTGAATCGCACAGCTGCAGAGGCCAGAGAATGCTATTCAAAAATAATGTTGTTTTTTCACACACCTCCAGATGTGTATTTCACACTGCAAAATATTTTCTGTGGCCCTAAATGGCGTTTTTTGCAAGAGCACAACAACCCCAACAGTATATAACCGCTGAATCGCACAGCTGCAGAGGCCAGAGAATGCTTTTTAAAAATAACGTTGTTTTTTCACACACCTCCAGATGTGTATTTCACACTGCAAAATATTTTCTGTGGCCCTAAATGGCGTTTTTTGGAAGAGCACAACACACCCACAGTATTTAACCACTGAATCGCACAGCTGCAGAAAATGCTATTCAAAAAAAAGTTTTTTTTTTTTTTAGTATAGCATAGTACAAGAAAAATATATAGAAATTGGTTATTTCACACAACTAGAGATATACACTGCAAAATATTTTTTTTGCCCAAAAATAGGTCTTTTTTGCGCACAACAAAGTGCCTTTTTTTTTTTTTGCAACAGCACAATAAAGTGCCTTTTTTTTTTTTGGGGCCCAAAAATGGGTCTTTTTAGCAAAAGCACAATAACATTTACGTCGGCAGCTCACAAACATTTACGTCGGCAGAATGGCACGGCTGCGCAAAGCAATGTATATATACGTTGCTTTGAATTTCACGCCCTGCGGGCGCGCTGCCTGCGGGACCCGCGGACTTGATTTTTGCTGGTGTCCCGCGATCGTGTCACAGAGCTGCAGTACAGGGGGGTGCCTGTGTAAACAAGGCATTTCCCTGTTCTGCCTTGTAACAGGACACTGATCTACTGCTCCCTGTAATCGGGAGCAGTGATCAATGTCGTGTCACAGGTAGCCCAGCCCCCACAAAGTTAGAATTACTCCCTAGGACACGCTTAATCCATTCCTTGCCCCCTAGTGGTTAACCCCTTCCCTGCCAGTGTAATTTACACAGTAATCAGCGCATTTTTACAGCACTGATCGCTGTATAAATGACAATGGTCGCAAAATATTGTCAAAAGTGTCCGATGTGTCCGCCATAATGTCGCAGTCATAATAAAAATCGCAGACCGCCGCCATTACTAGTAATAAAAAAAAACTATTAATAAAAATGCCATAAAACTACCCCTTATTTTGTAGACGCTATAACTTTTGTGCAAACCAATCAATATACGCTTATTGTGATTTTTTTTTACCAAAAATATGTAGAAGAATACATATCGGCCTAAACTGTGGGAAAAAAAAAATGTATATATTTTTTTGGGGGATATTTATTATAGCAAAAAGTAAAAAATAGTTTTTGTTTTCAAAATTGTTGCTCTTTATTTGTTTATAGCGCAAAAAATTAAAACCGCAGAGGTGATCAAATACCACCAAAAGAAATCTCTGTTTGTGGGGAAAAAAGGACGTCAATTTTGTTTGGGTACCCTGTCACACGACTGCGCAATTGTCAGTTAAAGCGACGCAGTGCCGAATCGCAAAAAATGGCCTGGTCATTCAGCAGCCAATTCTTCCGGGGCTGAAGTGGTTAATGCTAAGTAGGTACCAATGATTTCCTGTGAGTCACTGCATTTGATTAATGGGGTCAATTTAGTTATTTTCACCTGAGCGCAAATTCACTTGAAAAAGTCCCTCTTTTTTTATACATAAAAATTAATACATATTTTCATGAATTAAAATAAGGAAATAGAGACTCTTGGTAGAGGAATGCAATGATGTTAAGCATTAAGTGTTTAAAGCTATAAAACAACATGTCTTAAAAACTTGTGCCAGCCTGAATTAAATATTTGTTTAGCGAATCTCTGCATGCGTACAATTAATTTCGCTTTATAACAGTATGGGTTGGGAAAAATATGCCTAATTAGTTAGTTAATTGAACCATATTTATCTGCTTCTTTAATGAATGTACTTTTCAAAAGACTTTTGAAAGAGATTGAACAAAGAAAGTGAATTAGAAAAGCAGAAAAGCCATAAAAGTGAATTTTCAAAGACTTTATGTCAGTACATGCAAAGCAGATGCTAACAATATTTTTAATTAAAAGAGAATATGTAATTAAAAACCATGATACCTGGAATTAAAACTGATTTTTGTCAGCCTTATTATAACTTTTTACAAATTCTGACAAGACATGCAAAAAAAAAAAAAAAAGATTTTTGAATAATTTTACTGCATGCCAGTGTATTTGCAGTCTTAAAAGGGGAAATGTTCTCTGTGAGTGGAGAGAAGAAAAAAAGTAATTTATAATTTCCTTTGAAGCTCATAATATTACATGACAAAAATAGTGCGAGTTCAAATGCAGCAGCAGAGCTATTCCAAGAACAGCAATGACTGACAAAAAAATGAAATGATAATAAGTTTAAAAAAAAATCTATAACCTGTCTTTTCTAGTTGTCTTGTTTTTTATATTTTTCAAATAGCAGATTTAACCACTTTAAGACCGGGCCTATTTTTTCAAACTTGTTGTTGTTTACAAGTTAAAATCAACAATTTTTGCCAGAAATTTACTTAGAACCCCCAAACATATATATATATATATATATATATATATATTTTTTTTTTTTCTAATATACTAGAGAATAATATGGCGGTTGTTACAATACTTTTTATCACACCGTATTTTTGCAGCGATCATACAAGCGCACTTTTTTTGGGAAAATGCACTTTTTTAAATAAAAAAATAAGACAACAGTAAAGTTAGCCCATTTTTTTTAATATTGTGAATGATGATGTTACGCTGAGTAAATTGAAACCCAACATGTCACGCTTAAAAGTTGCGCCCGCTCGTGTAATGGCGACAAACTTTTACCCTTAAAAATCTCCATATGCAACGTTTAAAAAATTATACAGGCATGTTTTGAGTTACAAATGATCACAGCAATATCTCACATGTGTGGTTTAAATTTATTTATTTATTTGTCTTATTTATTTTACCTTTTATTTTAAATTTTTACACAGTTCTTTTGAAAAAAAAATTGTGTCACTATTATTGCTATTACAAGGAATGTAAACATCCCTTGTAATAGAGAAAAAGCATGACAGGACCTCTTAAATATGAGATCTGGGGTCAAAAAGACCTCAGATCTCATATTTACGCTAAAATGCAATAAAAAACTAAAATAATTAAATGTCATTTGAAAAAAATCAAATGTTGTTTTAAGAGATATGGGCGGAAGTGACGTTTTGATGACGCTTCCGCCTTGCAATGGTATGGAGATAGGTGGGGGCCATCTTCCCCTCACTCATCTCAATACCTAACAGGGGACAGAACGTGATCGCCTCCAGTAAGCGGTGGGAGGGAGGCCTCTCCCGCCATCGATAAGTGATCTTGCGAAGAATCCGCTACAGAGACCACTTTTATCTGAAACCGGACAACTCACTGAGGAAAAGAAGAGGATACTGGGGTTATGGTAGCTAGCTGCTGCCATAACAACGATATCCTTCTTCAAAGAGCCGCCGTATAATGACGGCGGGCAGTCTGGAAATGGTTAACTAACATTATAGCACAAGTACGTAATGGGGGAGATTTACTAAAGCTGGTGCACACAGAATCTGGTGCAGCTGTGCATAGTAACCAATCATCTTCTAACTTCAGCTGTGTCTACATTACTGCAGCACAAGGAATCTGTTATTATTGATGGAGGTGGGAAGTGTACACATTGGTAGGTATCAAGCTGTCATGATTAACAATGGATTTTCATGACTCAATGCTGTGATGTGCAGTGGATTTACATTACTGGACATAGTGATTGATGTGGATTTACTTCATGAAAATTTTGTAACTTTTTTTATTGTATTATTTTTGTATAGGTATTAACCACTTCAGCCCCGTAAGGATTTACCCCCTTCCTGACCAAGCCCTTTTTTGCGATAGGGCACTGCGTTGCTTTAACTGATAATTGCGCGGCCGTGCAACATTGTACCCAAACAAAATTGACGTCCTTTTTTTCCCAAAACTATAGCTTTCTTTTGGTAATATTTGATCACCTCTGCGTTTTTTTTTTTTTTTGCGCTATAAACAAAAACAGAGCGACAATTTTAAATATTAAAATTTATCTGTCTTTTTCATCCCCAGATGACCACTTCGGTTTTTGCTCCTGATGAGCGGCCTGAAAGGCCCGAAATGCATAGAGCTAATATCTACCGATAAGTGTATATACTCATCAACTTTTTATGGACGTTCCTTCCAATATATACAAAATCCCCCCCCCCCTTTAATTCATTTTTAAAAAATAATTTAGTGGTTTACCAAGTTGCATAGGTAGCGACTGCAATGTTTGAAGGATATGTACTGTTGTATCTGTAAATATATGAAATATCCTTGATGGAATATTTATTACTGTGTAATATTTGGTTCGGATGAAATATAAAAAAGTATTGATATATAGCAAAATGCATAAAATTTAAATATGAAATTGTATTGCGATTTTGAACCAATTAAAAGCTGTCCCCCATCAAACTTATTTCTTTGTGTCTGTGTGCCTCATATAAAGTCCCACCTTCTACCTTCTTTTTTGAATACCAAACCTGGGATGGAGGAGGGGATCTGAACGGCCCCTGAACCTCATTTAAAATCCCAAAAATCCCTTCTTCTTTTTATGAAAAAAAACTATATTTTTTACTTTTTGCTATAATAAATATCCCCCAAAAAATATATAAAAAAAAGAATTTCTTACTCAGTTTAGGCGAATAAATATTCTTCTGCCATGTACACACGATCGATTTTTTCAGCGGTGAAAACACAGTCGAGAAAATCGACGTGAAAAACGAGGAACATTTTGTTCCCCTACACACGGCCGTTTTAAATGACATTTTTTTTCTTGGTCGAAAAAAAAGACTGTGTGTAGGCTCCCCGGCAATGTTTCCCTATGGAATGTTTCCCTAGAGCATGTTCTAATTTTTCTCGTCGTGATTAATGCCGTTTTTCCCATCGGGAAAAATGACAAAAAGCCCACACACGGTCGTTTTTCTCGTCCAAAAGAAAAAATTTCATTTTTCCCGACGGGAAAAATGATCGTGTGTACGCGGCATTCTACATATTTTGGGTTAAAAAAAGTTGCAATAAGCGTATATTGATTGGTTTGTGCAAAAGTTATTGCGTCTACAAAATAAGGGATAGATTTATGGCAGTTTTATTATAATTTTTTGTAGTAATCGCGGCGATCTGCAATTGTTATCATGACTGGGACATTGCGGCGGACAGATCGGACACTTTTGACACTATTTTGGGACCATTGGCATTTATACAGCGATCAGTGCTATAAAAATGCACTGATTACTGTGTAAATGTCACTGTCAGGGAAGGGGTTAAACACTAGGGGGGGATCAAGGGGTTAACTGTGTTTCCTCACTGTGTTATAACTGTAGGGGGGATGGGCTCACTAGAACATGACAGAGATCACTGCTCCCGATCACTGGGAGCAGTAGATCACTGTCATGTTGGTAGCCAGACCAGGGAAATGCCTTGTTTACATCTAACCGTTCTGCCTCTATGTGCCACGATCACGGGCCACCGGCGGACATCGAGTTGGCGGGAACCGCGGACACGCTCCCACGGCGGGTGTGTGCCCACTAGCCGCCCGTGACGCAGCGTCGTAAGGGTGCGTTGTTTTGCACACCCGTGCCATCTTGCCGATGTATATTGGCGTGAGCCGGTCGGCAAGTGGTTAAAAAAATGTTTTCATGGTATTTGTTTTTATGTATTCATATGTAACTTTGGAGACCATAGGCAATGCTGGTACCTAGTACCTTGATGTTTGCCTGCCTTTTCCAGAATTAAGCTCCACTTTAATTACTTTCTTAACTTAAGGTGAACCCCTCTAAATACATTTTAGAAAGCTTATTTCTGCAGCCACATGACTGCAGTACAGGCGGTCCCCGGGTTACAAATAAGATAGGGTCCGTAGGTTTGTTCTTATGTTGAATCTGTTTGTAAGTCGAAACAGGTACATTTAAAGTGTAGCTCCATCCAAAAAAAAGATTTTTAAGCTTTTTGGATAGCATAGGGAAGGGTTAACGCCCCTGTAATGTTTTATTTGCTGTCTGTGCCCCTGTTCAGAAGAGTTCACCTCAATTTCTGTCCCAATGACAATTGGATTTTGAAAATTTTGGGTTGTTGTGGAAACAAACCTTGGTGATAAAGCATCAGTGGAGGTACCTTTTTCCCATAATGACTCTAAAGCCTCGTACACACGGCCGAGTTTCTCGTCGAAAAAAACACGTTGTTTTTTTCGACGAGATCCTTGGACAAGAAACTTGTCCCAGCCAAGTGTACAGACACTCGATTCAAAGAACCCGCGGTTCTTTGAATGGAGCGTACGTGGTGATGTCATTGACTACGACGAGCATGCGCTTGTCACATTCGATGCCGTCGCCGCCATCTTGGTATACCCTACCTATGCCTAGGAAGCTACCGCGCATGCGTCAAATTCATTTCGAACATGCGCGGGCTTCCCGGAGGACAGGTAAGTGTACACACACTCACTTTTCTCGTCGAGAAACAGGCTGACGAGAATCTCGACGAGAAAATAGAGAGCAGGTTCTCTATTTTCTCGTCGAGATTACTTGTCTGTTTTCTTGACGAGAAACCATACACACGAACGAATTTCTCGGCAAGACATCTCTGCCAGCAAGTTTCTTGCTGGTTCTTGCCGAGAAACTCGGTCGTGTGTACGAGGCCTTACAGGAGTGAATTTCCCTTCCCAGGGGTAGATTTCCTCTCACTTCCTGTTGTCTCCCTCCATTTGTAAGTAGGAGCCATTTGTAAGTCGGATGTTTGTAACTAGGGGACTGCCTGTACTTGCAGATCACAAGGGCAGTGCAATGGGCATGTTCTTTTATGCAGACAATGATCCTCCTCTATGACCGGCTGCTAAGTGACCTCACCTATCACATTCTGCTTTCAACAGCTTGGAAAGCTTGGATAATCCTCTGCAGTGTTCAAGTGCTCTGTATTTGGGTAGACATTTCTTTCTTAGTCTAGTTCTTTTATCTCTGCTAGGGATGAGCCGAACACCCCCCAGTTCGGTTCGCATCAGAACATGCGAACAGTCAATAAATTTGTTCAAACATCCGAACACCGTTAAAGTCTATGGGACTCGAACATCAAAAATCTAAAGTGCTAATTTTAAAGGCTTATATCATATTATTGTCATAAAAAGAGTTTGGGGACCCGGGTCCTGCCCCAGGGGACATTTATCAATGCAAAAAAAGTTTTAAAAACTGCAGTTTTTTCGGGAGCAGTGATTTTAATAATGCTTAAAAGTGAAACAATAAAAGTGAAATATTCCTTTAAATTTCATATGTGGGGTTGTGTATAGTATGCCTGTAAAGTAGCGCTTGCTTCCCGTGCTTAGAACTGTCCCTGCAAGTGTCATTTCTGAAGGAAAAAAAAGTCATTTAAAAGTAATCGTGGCTATAATGAATTGTCGGCTCCCGGCAATACAGCGAAAAGTAATTGAAAGTCATTGATAAAAAAAAAAATGCGTGGGGGTCCCCCCAAATTCAATTACCAGGCCTTTCAGGTCTGGTATGGATATTAAGGGGAACCCTGTGTCAAATAAAAAAAAAAATGCGTGGGGGTCCCCCCAAATTCAATTACAAGGCCCTTCAGGTCTGGTATGGATATTAAGGGGAACCCTGCATCAAATGAAAAAAAAATGACGTGGGGTTCCCCCCAAATATCCATACCAGACCCTTCAGGTCTGGTATGGATTTTAAGGGGAACTCCATGCCAAATTTAAAAAAAATGGCGTGGAGTTCCCCCCAAAAATCTATACCAGACCCTTTATCCGAGCACGCAACCTGGCAGGCCGCAGAAAAAGAAGGGGGACGAGAGAGCGCCCCCCTTCTGAACCGTACCAGGCCACATGCCCTCAATATGGGGAGGAAGCTTTGGGGGTCTGTGACCCCTCAAAGCACCATGTCCCCATGTTGATGGGGACAAGGGCCTCATCCCCACAACCCTTGCCCGGTGGTTGTGGGGGTCTGCGAGCGGAGGGCTTATCGGAATCTGTAAGACCCCTTTAACAAAGGGGACCCTCAGATCCCGGCCCCCCTATGTGAATTGGTAAGGGGTACATTGTACCCCTACCATTTCAAAAAGAAAGTGTAATTTATTTTTAAAAAACACACAGACACCGTTGGGATAAGTCCTTTATTAAAAAAAAAAAAAAAGATTCCAGTGGTGGTAATCCACTCTCGGTCTCCACTCCAACCCTGTTGGTATCCTGCGATGGGTGATCTCCTCTCCGGGGTCCAGCGATGGATGATCTCTCCTCTCCAGGTCCAGCCTCCAACGATGATGTCCAGCACAGCGAGGAACAGCGAGCATCCTGTCTCCACCGGAGACACCCCGGGAATCCCGGCAGCCTGACGAATCTCTTATGTAGCTGAGGACGGGGCCACCCATCACATGACCCCATCCCCCTCTGACGCAAGGGGAAACCCGGGCTTCTCCAGTGACGTGTGGGTGACCCCGCCCCCCTCTGATGTAATGCAGGTTTCTGTTGCATCAGAGGGGGCGGGGTCACCCGCACATCATTGGGGAAGCCGGGGTTTCCCCTTGCGTCAGAGGGGGGCAGGGTCACGTGACGGGTGGCCCCGTCAACAGCTACATAAGAGACCTGTCAGGCTGCCGGGATTCCCGAGACAAGATGCTTTCTGTTCCTCGCTGCGCTGGACATCTCATCGTTGGAGCCTGGACCTGGAGAGGAGAGATCATCCATCGCTGGACTCCGGAATAAAGGACTTATCCCAACGGTGTTTGTGTGTTTTATTTTTTATTTTTTACACTTTCTTTGTGAAATGGTAGGGGTACAATGTACCCCTTACCAATTCACATAGGGGGGCCGGGATCTGGGGGTCCCCTTTGTTAAAGGGGTCTTCCAGATCCCGATAAGCCCCCCGCCCGCAGACCCCCACAACCACCGGGCAAGGGTTGTGGGGGTGAGGCCCTTGTCCCCATCAACATGGGGACATGGTGCTTTGAGGGGTCACAGACCCCCAAAGCATCCTCCCCATGTTGAGGGCATGTGGCCTGGTATGGTTCAGGAGGGGGGGCGCTCTCTCATCCCCTCCTCTTTTCCTGCGGCCTGCCAGGTTGCGTGCTAGGATAAATGGTCTGGTATGGATTTTTGGGGGGGAACTTCACGCCATTTTTAAAGAAAAATTGGTTGGAGTTCCCCTTAAAATCCATACCAGACCTGGAGGGTCTGGTATGGATATTTGGGGGGAACCCCACGTCATTTGTTTTTTTAATTTGACGCAGGGTTCCCCTTAATATCCATACCAGACCTGAAGGGCCCCCACGCATTTTTTTTTTTTTTATCAATGACTTAATGACTTTTCTCTGTATTGCCAGGAGCCGACAATTCATTATAGCCACGAGTGCTTTTAAATGACTTTTTTTCCTTCAGAAATGACACTTTGTGCAGGGACAGTTCTAAGCACGGGAAACAAGCGCTGCTTTACAGGCATACTATACACACCCCCTAGGTACGAAATTTTAAGGAATATTTCACTTTTATTGTTTCACTTTAAGCATTATTAAAATCACTGCTCCCGAAAAAAACGTCAGTTTTAAAAAAGAAAAATTGCATTGATGCATGTCCCCTGGGGCAGGACCCAGGTCCCCAAACCCTTTTTCTGACAATAACTTGCATATAAGCCTTTAAAATTAGCACTTTAGATTTCTCCCATAGACTTTTACATGGTGTTCTGCGGCTTTTCGAATTTGCCGCGAACACCCCAAATTGGGCAAACAGGCAATGTTCGAGTCAAACATGAGTTCAACTCGAACTCGATGCTCATCCCTAATCTCTGCCTTAAAGACTTACAGAGACTCCTGTCAGGAGTCATGCTATCAAAGTCACGCAGCAAGGAGATCTAATGCAGAGAATAATCCACTTACCCATCTGCTGAATGGAGAGTGTGATAGATGAGGTCACCGAAGGACAGTGGGGGATTTCCAACAGCTTGACTCCAGACAGGAGCTGCTATAAGTCATTTCAGTCAGGGCAAAACAGGGGGTGTGTCAGCCTGTTTATGGGACCAAAGAAATGCTTTGAAGTCTGGCAGGGAGTGTTATACTTTACTTGGACGTGCACGTATTCAAGCAGGAGTTGTGCCTTTCTTATATGGAACTTGTATTGAACCTCTATTGAGTGCATTTTGTGGTTAGTATCCTTGGTGTACACTTGGAGCTGAGTATAAAATGTGGCTACAAAGCTGACCACGGGAGATACAGACACAGCATCCTGCAACTCTAAAGCCGTGTACACATGATAGGTTTTACCAATGAAAACAGTCCGATGGACATTTTTCATCGGACAAACCGATCGTGTATGGGCACCATCGGTCTTTTTTCCATCGGTGTTTAAAAATAGAACATGTTTTAAATTTATCCGATGGTTAAAAAAACCGATAGCAAATTACTATCGTCTGTGGGGAACTCCATCGGATAAAAAACCCACGCATGCTCAGAATCAAGTCGGCGCATGCTCAGAAGCATTGAACTTCATTTTTCTCGGCTCATCGGAGTGTTTTACGTCACCGCGTTTGGAACGGTCGGTTTTTTGACTGATGGAAGTCAGCTTCATCAGTTTTCTGATGGAAAAATCCATCGGTTTAAAAACCATAGGAAATACGATCATGTGTACATGGCTTCAGCCAACATATACAATCCGACCACACCAGCAGGGATCTGCTTCCCTGCTTGAAGTGGTCAGACTCAAAGTGCAAGCAAAGTGACCTGGTAGGATCTGCAGCAGTGGCGGCCCGTCTATTAGGGGCAACCGGGTGCCACCCCCTCTCTCCTCGCCACCCCCTATATGCATAATGGATAGATTTATGCATAGCATGAATCTATCCATGGCCCCCGCGTCCACCCCCTATTCATGCGTCCGGCCCCTTTCAGGGCACCGGGCGCATACATTACAGTGGCCAGGTTTTTTTTTTTTAACCACCTGATTAGAGCCAGAGGCTCTAATAGGCTTCAAAATATGGTGGGCTCGGGTCGCAGAGAGTGCAAGAGAGTGCAACCAGGGCCCACCTAGGTGTGTTACAACAACGATTGAATATTCCCTATTGAAATACCGATCCTCAATCCAGCCAATCAGAAGCAGGTGTGAGACCCGTTTTCCGATTGGCCGAAAATAAAAGACTCTCGATTAGCCGCCGGGGAGGAGGGAGGAAACGGAAGCTTCCACCACCATCGCCATGATGACCAGGACAACAGGAGGTCACCAGCCCAAAAAAAAAATTACTACCGGCTGATATGCAGGTATTTTATAGGAAAAGAAGAAATAAATTAAAAAAAATAACAGGGTAGATTTACCTACCAACATCTGTATGAATTCACATACACTTATGCATTGTATTAGTTTTTGGGGTAATATACACGTTAAATCCTAGGCACATCTGTGTGCGTTTCTCAAAGAAAGTCTCTAAATTGTTACTTCATCTGTTTAAAAGTAATTAGTGGAATTTTGAGTCAGTTCAAGTACCCATAAGGAATAGATTCACAGAGAGTTAATGCTGTTAAACTGAAATTCCAGACCAGTTGCACATTTCAGGAGGGAGACTCTAGCTGCCAGTTACAAGTACAGTTATATTGATTCGGATAAACTGAGACGATTTGCAACAGATCCACATTTCAAATGAGTCTGTTGAGTGTTAGTCCGAAATAAGAATGTAATTTATCAGCTCAAACAAGCAGCAGTTCATAGTTGCTGGTACTAATTCTCTCTGCTTCTTCTCATGTGTCACCTTTTGCTATACTCTCCACATCTAAAGTTGTGTTGAGGGGAGATCTTTACCTACCTTTGATGTGCATTTGAAATGCACATCCAATGTAGCTTATCAAATTTATATTTATGGTAATAGTGCAGTGTGGATGACAGTTTTAATGCTGCGTTGAACTTGATTTGCATTGTGTTTTACAGTGCTGTCTTCAATTGCAAACATCAGTTTTTGACAACAATGTATATTTACACAAGCCTTTATACCATTCTATTAATATCTACAATCTCATTGTGTAATTTTACTTTAGATTTTCCTGCATTCTCTTGCTGCGCTGTCCCTTCATTCTGCTTGCATAGTGTTTTACCATCCTGCCAATTGTTCCATCCTCTGCATTCATTTGTTGTATTTATTTGATTTTCCTACTGTGTATTACCGCTCCATATACCGTGCTCATGTTTCCCATTCATAACTTTGTATTTACATTCTGTGCTACCATAGCTTGTTGCCTCTAATTATCACTCACTTGAATTTTAGGTTTTGTCTGATAGATGTTGACACGAATTTAGCATTTTTAAAGTTGACTAGGAATTAACAATAAATTCACTGCTCCCAGCCAAACAGAATTTTAACACAAATAATTTAGCTTTAGTGCACGTTTGCCAGAGCAGCGCCCAGCCCTCAATTCCATTTGTTTCCCAATGCCTTGCCTATTAGCCTACAAAATGGGAATTAGTGTTGCTCAATGTGGTTCAGATTTGGCACCCGAACTTTAGTCGTGCTCTGCAAACCTGCCTCAAACTGAACCCAGGTAAGTTCAGCTCAACTCTAATAATGACCATTATTATTATTATTATTATTATTATTATTTTATATAAATTCTTTATTTATCCTTTAAGGAATTCAGCAATGTAATATAGAACAGTAAGTAAAGAACATATGACAGCTCCATATGATCAGGTAAGACAGGGTATTATAAAACACAACAACTATTAATGCAAAGTATACACAAATAAAAGGGCAGGCGATGACGCCCATATAAAGGGCACTATTAATGACCAGGAGACGGGAACATTCAGCAATAAAAGTCTAAATCATTTTTGTAAATATAATTTTTTTAATCAACAGGCTTTTGCACTATCTTTGTTTGTGAAGGCATTCTGCAAGATCTAAACATGTATCTGAAATTCCATAAATATGAAAATAATAATGGTAAGAGAATAAACCATGAATGTTGTTTCAAATCTAACACTTAAATGTAAATCAGAAAACTCAAGAGTCATATGGGAATATAGTTGCTAGGTTATCTTAGTGTTAAAGCCCAGGGACACCAACAGTGTAAAAAGAAAACAATGAAAACAAATATGTATTAGGGGAAAATAAAAAAGTGTGGTAAATAAACTGTTATAACAAATACATACTTATGTGAGAACAAAACCAACACAATATAGCAAGGCTAGAAAAGTTCAAAAAAAGGTTATGTGCACGAAAGATAACATTGATAATTCATTGCTTATTAAATTATGAATGCCTTCAATCAAATCCATATGTATCATTAGTATTAATAAGTGTAATGAGTGAGTACCTTTTTATTTAAACCTTGAGGTATAATGTATTTAAAGAGTTACATAAACTATTGTGGTTACAAGTGTTTTTGAACTTATACAAATAAGTTATAAATTAAAATACAGTGGAACCTCGGTTTACGATTAACACGGTTAACAAGCATTTTGAAAGACGAGCAACTTTAAAAAAAAATCTGACTCGGTTTGGGAGTGTTGACTCGCAAAATGAGCAGAATTCAAGCTAATGTGGTGTGCAGTACCGCAATTGGCCTGAGGTGCGAGGGCGCCGGAGCCGAGCAGAGCTGAGCGGAGAAATGCTCGGAAATGCTCAGAAATATTCTGGGTGTTTCTGAGGCTTTCCGAGGCCGAGCTGTCCCCTGGCCTTTCCGTGTGTTCTCGGCGCCCCCCCCCCACCTCTGGCCACATGCGGTATTGCATGTCATTGAAGTCAATGCGGAACAAATTGATTTCTTTTCCATTGACTTCTATGAGGAAACTCACTTTTATATGCGAGTGTTTTGGATTACGAGAATTCTCCTGGAACGGATTATGCATGTAATCTAAGGTTCCACTGTATAAGGAAACACAATACACAGTAATAGAAAAAAATACTTTAACATTTTCAGGTAAATACAAATAAGAACCTACGACATCTGCACTAGTGCATCTATAAAAACTTAAGAACTGGCTGCTAGCAATGAGAATGAAACAAACATCCCTAATAAGCATGTGTAAATAATTTGCAGTGCAGGAGATTAAGTGACCTATACAGGGGCGTAACTAGAAATCACAGGGCCCCATAGCAAAATGTTGTATGGGCCCCCCCCCCCTGCAAACAGCCCCCCCCCAAAAAAACATGAACTAATGCCATTGAACAACAGATTACCACACCTATGTGGCACAGTACCCAGGCAACAGCTTATATTAATTTCAAACTACAAAGTATGCAGTATACTGTATGCAGCCCCTGAAGGACACACATTGCTGACCTCCATGCTTTCTAACCAATTTCTGTTCTGATTAAACTTATGTGTAAATACAAGACAAATAGGGGAGAAATAAGACAGCAATGATGAACAGTGGCCCTAACAGTAGTTTAATCAAGTTTATTCTTAAGGTCTTAGAAACATCTGCACCCTTGAACCTGGCATTGCTCCCCCTCTCTGTGCCGAAATTGTCCTAATGAAAAAATATAGCAAACATTTTCTTCACAAAAATAGCAAAACAGTGCGAAACAGATGACAGTCTCCCACTCCCTTCCTACCTCTTGTCCAGACTCCAGAGCCTCCTAATGTGCCGAAAACGATGTCCCTTCCCAGGCGCGTGTGAGCATTCTGCCCCGCCCACTTTGCTCCTGCCCACTCTGCTCTCTGCTTCTGCCTCCTGCTGTATGCGGCTGCGTGTGTCGTGACACGGCCGGACTCGCAGGGCCCGGGAGGCTTAACAGTAAACTTACATTCCTCATCCTCACCCAGGGGCGGATCCAGAATCTAGTCTCGGGAGGGACACTGCCAGAAAATACGATTTTTTGGGGGCAATTTATCGGGGCAATGGCTAATGTTGGCACTTCAATCATCACGGCACCATGGTTGTTATGGTGTCAGGATGATTGAAACACATTATTTCTATTATTACATTGTTATACAAAATGAAATAGTTCTACTCACCATAATGCAGAATCAGTGGGAGCCCTAAGCGTATCACTTGTCACGACGCCTGCCACCAGATGCAGCTTTTCACTTGCCACGTCACCTGCCACACATTGCGGATTGTCCACTTGCCACATCGCCTGTCACCAGATGCAGCTTGTCACTTACCACGTCACCTACCACACGTTGCGGATTGTCCACTTGCCACGTCGCCTGTCACCAGATGCAGATTGTCACTTGCCAAGTCACCTGCCACACGTTGCAGATTGTCACTTGCCATGTCACTTGCCACATCACCTTTCACACGTTGCGGATTGTCCACTTGCCACATTGCCTGTCACCAAATGCAGATTGTCACCTGTCACACATTGCGAATTGTCACTTGCCACATGTTGCGGATTGTCCACTTGCCACGTAGCCTGTCACCAGATGCAGATTGTCACTTGCCAAGTCACCTGCCACACGTCACGGATTGTTACTTGCCACGTCACGGATTGTCACTTGCCATGTCACCTGCCACACATTACGGATTGTCACTTGCCACATTTTACGGATTGTCACTTGCCACATCACCTGCCACACGTTGCAGATTGTCCACTTGCTACGTTGCCTGCCACCAGATGCAGATTGTCACCTGTCACACGTTGCGGATTGTCACTTGCCACGTCACGGATTGTCACTTGCCACGTCACGGATTGTCACTTGCCATGTCACCTGCCACACATTACGGATTGTCACTTGCCACATTTTACGGATTATCACTTGCCACATCACCTGCCACACGTTGCAGATTGTCCACTTGCCACGTTGTTCTGCCACCAGATGCAGATTGTCACCTGTCACACGTTGTGGATTGTCACTTGCCACGTCAGCTGCCACATGTTGGGGATTGTCCACTTGCCACATCGCCTGTCATCAGATGCAGATTGTCACTTGCCAAGTCACCTGCCACACATTGCACATTGTCACTGTCCACGTCACCTGCCACATGTTGCGGATTGTCCACTTGCCATGTAGCTTGTCACCAGATGCAGATTGTCACTTGCCAAGTCACCTGCCACACGTTGCGGATTGTCACTTGCCACGTCACGGATTGTCAGTGCCATGTCACCTGCCACACAATACAGATTGTCACTTGCCACATTTTATGGATTGTCACTTGACACATCACCTGTCACACATTGCGGGTTTTGTCCACTTGCCACGTCATGGATTGTCACTTGCTAAGTCACCTGCCACACATTTCGGATTGTCACTTGCCACATCACCTGCCACATGTTGCAGATTGTCCACTTGCCACGTTGTCTGTCACCAGATGCAGATTGTTACCTGTCACATGTTGCGGATTGTCACTTGCCACGTCACCAGCCACACGTTGGGAATTGTCCACTTGCCACGTCGCCTGTCACCAGATGCAGATTGTCACTTGCCAAGTCACCTGCCACACATTGCGCATTGTCACTTGCCACGTCACCTGCCACACATTACGGATTGTCACTTGCCACGTTGCCTGCCACATGTTACGGATTGTCACTTGCCACGTCACGTGCCACACATTACGGATTGTTACTTGCCACATCACCTGTCACATGTTGCGGATTGTACACTTGCCATGTTGCCTGTCACCAGATGCAGATTGTCACCTGTCACACGTTGCGGATTGTCACTTGCCATGTCACAGATTGTCACTTGCTATGTCACCTGCCACACATTATTGATTGTCACTTGTCGCCAGATGCAGATTGTCACCTGTCACACGTTGTGGATCGTCACCTGCCACATGTTAAGAGTTGTCCACTTGCCACTTCGCCTGTCACCAGATGCAGATTGTCACTTGCCAAGTCACCTGCCACACATTGCGGATTGTCACTTGCCACGTGACCTGCCACAAATTATGGATTGTCACTTGCCACGTCGCCTGCCGATGTTACGAATTGTCACTTGCCATATCACCTGCCACACATTACAGATTGTCACTTGCCACATGTACGGATTGTTACTTGCCACATCACCTGCTACACGTTGCGGATTGTCCACTTGCCACGTTGCTTGTCACCAGAAGAAGATTGTCACCTGTCACACATTGTGGATTGTCCACTTGCCACGTTGCCTGTCACCAGATGCAGATTGTCACCTGTCACACTTTGCGGATTGTCACTTGCCACGTCACGGATTTTCACTTGCCACATCACCTGCCACACATTACGGATTGTCACTTGCCACATGTTATGGAGGTTCACTTGCCACATCATCTGCCACACGTTGCGGATTGTCCATTTGCCATATTGCCTGTCCCCAGATGCAGATTGTCACCTGTCACACGTTGCGGATTGTCACTTGCCACGTCACCGATTGTCATTTGCGACGTTACCTGCCACACATTACATATTTTCACTTGCACACATTACGGATTGTCACTTGACACATCACCTGCCACGCGTTGTGGATTGTTCACTTGCCACGTTGCCTGTCACCAGGTGCAGATTGTCACCTGTCACACGTTGCGGATCGTCACTTGCCACGTCACCTGCCACACGTTGGGGATTGTACACTTGCCACGTCGCCTGTCACCAGATGCAGATTGTCCCTTGCCACACATTACGGATTGTCACTTGCCACGTCATAATAATGTCATCTCTCTGCTTCCCGCGGCTGCCTACGCAGTGAGGTCCCCCACTGAAGGGATGCAGGGCGGGTGCCGGGCAGTGAGAGATGATGTCATCTCTCTGCTCCCCCGCCCGCCAGCTCCCTGAATGGCCAGCCCGCTGACCCATGAGTCGCCCAGCTGTCCGCTCGCTCTTTCACCAACTGAGCCACCTGACAAGAAAAGCAAGGGGAGAGGCGCCTCTGAGTGCAGATGTTTAAAACAATTTAATAAGAGATTGCAATACAAGCAACTCACATTTTAGAGGATTAAAACAGGCATTGTACGATATCCAAGTGCGGAAGAGGGTGTCATCAGATCAGTCATCAGTCTCCTTATCCTGCTGGGGCGCTGTGTTGCTGGTTCTTCTTTCCTCTGCACCGCTTTAGATGTATAGAATAGCCGGCGGCGGTGGAGATGCTGCGGAACACGGCCTGGATGTTGTTATTTCCGGCAGGCGAGGAAAGAAGAACCAGCAACACAGCGCCCCAGCAGGATAAGGAGACTGATGACTGATCTGATGACACCCTCTTCCGCACTTGGATATCGTACAATGCCTGTTTTAATCCTATAAAATGTGAGTTGCTTGTATTGCAATCTCTTATTAAATTGTTTTAAACATCTGCACTCAGAGGCGCCTCTCCCCTTGCTTTTCTTTACAGTACTTTTGGAACACGGTTTCTGTTTCCTATTGATGGCAGCCCTGAGACTGTATATGTGACTGTTTTAACTATTCCCCATCCGGATCCCTCCCTTTTTTTTTTCCCCCCCAGAACTCCCCCCCCCATTTTATTATTATATTATTACATTTTCTATATTCCCAAAGCCTGGACTCCATGTTCATTTGTACATATACTGTACATACACTACTTTTTCCCCATACTCAAGTGATACCAGCGATTTGGACGCATGCGCATATTTACTTGTTTAATGAGCCGCCTGACAGCCCACGGACCCGTGGCAAGCTTTATAAGCATCTCACTTTGCTTATGATGATCATAATCATTATTATAATGATCACAGTAAAAGTGTTTAGATGTAGATGTATGCTGTATGCCTGTTTGAATACCAAGCTCTGACTGTACCCATACCCTTTCTTGTACCCTTTCCAGAAGTGCTTAGCCTGTGCACCAACCAGGATCCCTGTGCTGTGGACATCGCGTTAAGTCCTTAGTAACTGCCTGGCTATAGCCACGTCACGGATTGTCACTTCCCACATCACCTGCCACACATTACGGATTGTCACTTGCCACATCAACTGTCACACATTGCGGATTGTCCACTTGCCATGTTTCCTGTCACCAGATGCAGATTGTCACCTGTCACACGTTGCGGATTGTCACTTGCCACGTCACCTGCCACACGTTGCGGATTGTCACTTGCCATGTCACCTGCCACACATTACGGATTGTCCACTTGCCACGTTTCCTGCCATATGTTACAGATTGTCACTTGCCAAGTCACCTGCCACACATTACGGATTGTCACTTGCCACAGGTTACGGATTGTTACTTGCCACATCACCTGCCACACATTGCAGATTGTCCACTTACCACGTTGCTTGTCACCAGATGCAGATTGTCACCTGTCACACGTCCCTCTGCGTGTACACACACTCTCTCTGCATACACACTCTCACCACGTACACACACTCTCTCTGCATACTCACTCTCTGTGTACAAACTCTCTCCATGTACACACACTCTCTCTGCATACAAACTCTGTGTACACACTCTCTCTACGTGCACACACTCCCTCTGCGTGCACACACTCTCTCTGCGTGCACACACTCTCTCTGCGTGCACACACTCTCTCTGCGTGCACATTATTTCTGCGTGCACACTCTGTGCATGCACACACGCTCTGCATACACACTCTCTCTGTGTAAACATTCTGCATACACTCTCTCTGCGTGCATACACACTCTCTGCATACACACACTGTGGATGCACACACTCTCTCCATGTACACACACTCTCTGCGTGCGCACTCTCTCTGCGTGCACACACTCCCTCTGCATACACACGCTCTCTCTCCATGCACACACTTTCTCTGCCTGCACACACTCTCTCTGTGTACACACTTTTTCTGCCTACACAGTCTGTCTGTGTGCACACATTTTCCCTGCATACACACTCTCTCTGCATACACACACTCTCTCTGCGTGCACACTCTCTCTGCGTGCACACTCTCTCTGCGTGCACACTCTCTCTCTTTGTGTACACACTTTCTGCATACACACTCTCTGTGTGCACACACTCTATGCATACACACTCTCTGCATACACACTCTCTGCATGCACACACTCTCTCTGCATACACATTATTTCTGCGTGCACACTCTGTGCATGCACACACTCTCTGCATACACACTCTCTCTGCGTGCACACACTCTCTCTGTGTACACATTCTGCATACACACTCTCTCTGCGTGCACACACTCTCTCTGTGTACACATTCTGCATACACACTCTCTCTGCGTGCACACACTCTCTCTGTGTACACACTCTCTGCGTACACACTCTGTGGATGCACACACTCTCTCTGCGTGCACACACTCTGTGCGCACACTCTCTGCATACACACTCTGTGTATGCACGCACTCTCTCTGTGTACTCACTCTCTGCATACACACTCTCTCTGTGTGCAAACACTCTCTCTGCGTACACACTCTCTGCATACACACTCTGTGGATGCACACACTCTCTCTCTGCGTGCACACACTCTCTCTGTGTACACACTCTCTGCGTACACACTCTGTGGATGCACACGCTCTCTGTGTACACACTCTGTGGATGCACACACTCTCTCTGCGTGCACACACTCTCGCTGTGTACACACTCTCTGCGTACACACTCTGTGGATGCACAAGCTCTCTGTGTACACACTCTGTGGATGCACACACTCTCTGTGCATACACTCTCTCTCTGCGTACACACACTCTATGCATAACACAGTCTCTCTGCATACACACACTATATCTGCATGCACACACTCCCTCTGCATACACACACTCTCTCTGTACTCTTTTTTCTCTGTGTGTACTCTCACTCTGATTACTCTCTGTTTGCAATTTCTTTACATCACTCACTAAATGGATTTGTAGAAATTTGCAGAACCAGCTTATAGTGTTTATTTTAGAAACACAGCCAGCTTTGCTGCAGAGAACCCCCTCCCTCCAGCTGAAGTGTTCAGCCTGTAACCTGAAAATAGAAGGAAATGTGGAGAAATACATTGTGGAGCAGCCAACACTGACAATGTGGGAAGTGGCCCATAAGCTGACAGCTGGGTGGATCTAGCAAAGCTCCTCATGGACCGGTATTGGGGAGGAAGGCAAGCGGCTTTTCCCAAGTGTAAGATTAGGGGTTGTTAGCTCTCGTGGTGGATGCATTTTTCCAGTGATTCAGGCCAGTCAGGAACTCTGTTTAATGGCATGGTAGCCCATTTTTATTTAAAAGAACAAAAGTTCACAAATACATCCGTAGCATTCACAGGGGTGGTTCCACCATTCCTGTATCTTGCATACTCAACAGTTTAGCCTTCTAGCTTTACCTTCTTGCTATCCGGCTGTTTCAGGCCTTTAGCCTAGGCCTTAGGTCTGCTCCTCAGACCCAAACATTTTCCAAGAGTTAAGCTGTCTCCTTGCTTACCCCTGGTCAGCACCTTTGTTGCTGAATCACCAACGATGTCTGCCTCCTGCAGACATGCCTATTCTGGCTGCACCTATGCAGCGAAGATAGCCTCTGACTCCACTTCAGAGGGATGGGAGAGTCCACTTGTCTCTCCAAGCACAGACTTCCTGTCTGTTGGGTGGGACCCTGATCCATAGTCAGGTCAGAACTAAATAGCCGAACACACAGCTGTGCAATCAGCATGTCTTTCTCTACAAACTCTGGTGTAAACCAACACTATTTAAGGTCGCACAGAGTCGCACCCTTACACAAGGTAATGAAAGTGTGTTCAATGATGTCAGAGCCTGCTGCACTTTCTCACTCCACTAACAGCTATGGCATGCTGCAGTTTGCTTAGGAGAGATTACATTATTATTAATAATATTATTATTATTATTATTATTATTATTATTATTATTCAGGATTTATATAGCGCATTACATCATCAGGGAAGACAGTACAATTACAATACAAATCCACCTTTATTCTGTCTAAATATTTTTGGACCATATCACTTTTAAGCCATTGTGGGTTATTTGGGGCTGTGTCACTACCATCCCCATTATGGACATAAGCTCCCTTATGCTCCTTTGTATAAACAGAGCTGAAGAAAGTATTTAATACATTTTGCCTTCTCTTTATCCCCAATCACCCACTCTAGATTATTTTGTAAAGGGCCTACATGCTCAGACCTGACCTTTTTACTATTAATATATTCAAATAATTTTTTGGGGTTTGTCCTACTATCTTTTGCAATCTGTCGTTCGTTTAGAATTTTTGCGTCCTTGATTTCCTTTTTACATATTCTGTTATATTCTTTGTAACATTTAAATGATTATAGCGTTCCTTCATTTTTATATTTTTTTAAAAGCCATGGGAATATATATTTGCAGTGAGCTCACAAACAGTCACTTTGAAGAATTCCCATTTCTGTTCTGTGCCCATTGATGCCAATATTCCCTCCCAGTCTCAGTCCTGGAGAGCAGCCCTCATCCTTGGAAAATGTGTTCTCTTAAAGTTAAGTGTTTTCATCTTACCCGTATGTGTTTTTTGCCTACAGCTAACATTAAACAAAATCATGTTATGATCACTGCTACCCAGATGTTCTTTTATATGAATATTGGTAATAAGCTCTGCATGGTTTGAGATTACCAGGTCCAGCAGAGTGTCATTCCTAGTCGGGGGCTCAACAAACTGGACCATAAAATGGTCTTGTAATAGGTTTATACATTTTTGCCCTTTACCTGTCCCAGCAGTGCCATTACTACAGTCAATTTCTGGGTAGTTAAAATCCCCCATTTTTATAACTGTCCCAGCCCTTGCAGCCCTTTCCATCTGTGCAAGGAGCTCAGTCTCCACCTCCTCGCTAACAGTGGGTGGCCTATAACAAACTCCAATGACAACCTTTGTAGTACGCACACCCATGCACAGTTCCACCCATAATGCTTCAGACTCATCACACTCTCCATCAACTAGATCCTCTTTCACACTTGCTTTGAGATCACTTCTCACATAGAGACAGACACCATCACCTCTCCGTTTTACCCTGTCTTTCGGAAAGAGAGCATAGCCAGGATAATTAGTAGCCCAGTCATAAGAAGAATAAAGCCAAGATTCTGAAATACCAATTAGATCATAGTTCTCCTCGTGCACCAGAACTTCCAACTCACCTATTTTTCTTGGCAGACTTCTGGCATTGGTGAAAAAAACGATTTAATTCAATGTCACGGTTGTCACATTTTGCAAATGTATGTTGCATATTTTTTATTTTAGTACAAATAGAAACATTTCCAATGATTGTTTGTAACATAAGAACCTTCATATCATCTGCCATAGCCCTCCCCCCATCTATCCCCATTCCACCCACCAATAGGGGCTGCCCCCTGTCTGACCTGTCTGCCCCATTATAATCTAATTCACCCTCCCCCAAAATCCTAGTTTAAATACTCCTCCAGTCTTCCCAAAAACCTCTCCCCCAGCACATTAGACCCCCTTTCATTTAGGTACAAACCATCTTTAGCATATAGGTTGCGTCCCAATGAAAAGTCAGCCCAGCGCTCTAAAAACCCAAATCCCTCCTCTTTACACCAGGTCTTTATCCATGCATTCAGCTCTCTAATCACACCCATGGCAGAGGCAGTATTTCAGGGAATATCACCTTGGAGGTCCTTCCCTTCAACTTGCAGCCTAGTTCTTTAAATTGGTTTATAAGGAGTCTCCACCTTCCATATATTCTGCCAGTGGTTACAACGTGGACCAAGACATCTGGGTTATGCCCAGCCCTCCCAGTAATTTATCAACCTGGTCCACCACATCCCGAACCCTGGCACCAGGGAGACAGCAAACTATTCAGTTGAGGCGATCCTCTCGACAAATTATTCTATCAGTCCTTCTGATTATAGAATTCCCTATTACCACCAACTGTCTAGGCCTACCTGCACTCCCCTCACTACCCCTACTAGATGGGCTGCTCTCCCATCTGTTTGTCAGAAACCATGAATCAGACCGAGACAGAAGTACAGTTAAATTACATTTGTTTAATAATAAAAATAAAAAGGTAAACAGAGTAACCGTAGTCAAAACATAGCCAGAGTTCAGTAACCAGATTGTGTAGTCGGCCAAGCCAATGTCCAAGAGCCAGCGATAAAAGGTAGTAGTACAGCAAGCAGGATCTGTAACCAGAGGGAACGTCAGACAAGCAGGTCTTCAACTGGAACGCAGGAGAAAGTCTCTTGTGATGTTAACACAGGCAAAGGTAAAGAGCAAATGAATTGGAAGTCCTTAAGTAGGCAGAGCTGACGAGCAGGATCATCAATAGGTGGATCACTCTGAAGAGATGTGAGCTGGCAATTAGCTGACAGCTAAGCAGCCAGCACAGAGAAGGAAGGGCTGAGCCCAGCCCTGACAGTACCCCCTCCTCAATGACCCCTCCCTCTCGGAGGACCACCGGGTTTGAGGGGAAAACGTCTATGGAAGGAGGACAGGGGCATGTACGTCCGAGGATGGGACCCAAGAGCGTTCCTCTGGACCGTACCCCTTCCAATGCACCAGGTACAGTATGCGCCCACGGAACCTACGGGAGTCAACTATGGACTGTACTTCATACTCCTCATGGTTCTTAACCTGTATAGGGTGAGGGCGTGGCACCGATGTGTTAAAATGGTTGCAGACCAAAGGTTTCAATAAGAAGACATGAGACACACTAGAGATACGCATACTGGAAGGAAGGTCCAACGCGTAAGCCACTGGGTTTATCCTGCGAAGGATACGGAAAGGCCCAATAAACCGAGGTGCAAACTTCAGAGAAGGAACACGAAGTTGGAGTTTGCGAGATGACAGCCAGACCCTGTCCCCGACCTGGTAGGAAGGCGCAGGCAGGCGTCTGCGGTCATCATGGAGTCTGTACCTCTCGTTGGCCTGTCGCAAAGCCTCCTGGACTTGTACCCAAGTGGAACGAAGACCACATAGATGTTCCTCTAATACAGGAATACTCTGAGGAACAAACGAGTCAGGAAACATGGAAGGTTGGAAACCATAATTTGCCATAAACGGGGACAAACGGGAAGCAGAATTCAGAGCGCTATTGTGAGCAAACTCCGCCCATGGTAAGAGGTCTGACCAGTTGTTGTGATGGTCAGAAATATAGCAATGCAGGAATTGCTCCAAGGACTGATTGGCTCATTCTCTGGCCCCATTAGACTGTGGGTGATACGCAGAGGAGAAAGCAAGCTGAATTCTCAACTGTGCACAAAAGGCTCACCAGAACCGGGACACAAAATGACTTCCCCTGTCTGAGATAATGACCTTGGGTAGGCCATGTAAGTGAAAAATCTCCCGAACAAAAATGGAAGCCAGTTCCTTAGACGTAGGCTTCTTAAGTGGAATACAGTGGGACATTTTCGAGAACCGGTCTACCACCATAAGGATAACTGTGTTTCCCTGGGAGTTTGGTAACTCCACAATGAAATCCATAGACAGGTGGGTCCAGGGCCTCTCTCCATTGGGTATGGGTTGTAGGAGGCCCACTGGAAGGTGTCGTGGAGTCTTACTCTGAGCACACACGGAACAGGCAGCTACGAAGGCGGTTACATAAGCACGTAGACTAGGCCACCAAAATTGTTGGGAAATGGCCCAAAAGAGTTGATGCTTCCCAGGGTGGCCAGCAGCCTTGGGAGAATGGTAAGTCTGGAGCACGGCAGTACGGAGACTCTTGGGAACAAAACAGCGGTCACAAGGTTTCTCAGGAGGGGCATCGACCTGAGAAGCAAGAATTTTGTCTCCCAAAGGAGAAGTGAGCCAGAATACGATCAGGAGGAATCACAGGAACCGGAACCGACTCCATCTTTGAAGTGGAGGAAAATTGTCGTGACAAGGCGTCAGCCCTTACATTCTTAGTACCGGGTAAGAATGAGACAATGTAATTAAAACTCGACAAGAACTCGAGTTTTAATTACATTGTCTCGACATTGTCTCATTGTCTCGACAAGAAAAGAGCCCATCGTGCCCTTCTGGGAGAGAGGCGCTTAGCCTCAGACAAGAATGTGAGATTTTTATGGTCAGTAAGAATGAGAACCGGCACAGTGGTACCTTCGAGGAGATGTCTCCATTCTTTCAGGGCTAAAATGATCGCCAACAGCTCTCTGTCACCAATCTCATAATTGCACTCCGCAGGTGACAATTTCTTGGAAAAGTAGCCACACGGATGCATAGCGCTGTCAGAACTAGGACATTGAGACAGAAGGGCGCCAACTCCATTCTCAGAAGCATCAACTTCAAGGATAAAAGGCAACGTAGGATCAGGATGTGCCAACACAGGAGCAGAGACAAAGGCAGCCTTAAGACTCTCAAAAGCCTTAATGGACTCTGGAGAACAACTCTGTGGGTTACCATCCTTTCTGGTCATATCAGTCAGGGGCTTGACCAGAGACGAGAATTTACAAATAAAACTTCTGATAATAGTTGGAAAAGCCAAGAAATCGCTGCAGAGGGCGTAAACCCACGGGTCTAGGCCACTGTAGGACAGCAGAAAGTTTCTCTAGGTCCATCAAAAAACCAGCCGTGGAAATGACAGTGCGCAGCACCACCCTGACTAGTTTCGTTACGACAGAACGTTATCAAAGGGCACGGGATAACGTTCTGTCGTAGCGAAACTAGTCAGGGCGGTGCTGCGCACTGACGTCACTATTATCACGTGACCCCGGAAGCACGGGCGAACGCTAGGATTTTTTATGCCGGCTTTTTAGACTGTTTTTTACGAATATTTGTACCATGTACCGCAACGATTCGAATAAATTTACATTGAGGTAATATACTATTTGAGTCCCTCCCTTCTTCTTCTACTGTCGATATCTACATTGGAGGTCCGTTCGATCTTTCTGAAACTTTCGCTCATATTGGCCCCCAGTGGATGGACCAGTACAGTTAAAGGCAGAGGGAGCATCTTGGAGTCGGGACATCCCCAGGAGCAACTTTAATACCCCGCAGAGGGTGATATCTGCAGGCTTATTCGACCTCGCCACAGTGGAGGTCCATATTTTATGGTAAGGTACCCATCTGGAATTTATATTCACTGCGGTGGACGGAGCTTCCTATGATATTTGTGGAATTTTCTTGGGCACTATCCCTTTTCAACACCAGTTATAGTTTCCTGCTATTTTTTCCATCTAATTTTTCCATCTGAAGCAACTATATACTTATTGGAATTTTTTTTCCCATTTTTGTTGGGAATTTTGGAAATATTGAACTTTTGTTTATTGGACTCCTCATTTAATTATTTACTTATTAATTCATTAATATTACAATAGGGTTATTGTTATTTTCCTCTGACTGATTTGTATATATATCAATATATTGCACTGCATAGGAGGATTTGGATAAGTTTTCCTTCACAGGTTTTCAATTTTTTTTAGAGATTTATACTCTCCTTTACTTTTTATATTCACGTATGTGGTGATATTCCCCTTATCATCAATATCAAATTTTTCTTGATTGATTTGTATATTTATCAGTTTATATACACAACGTAGGAGGATTTGGCTTATTTTTCTTTTCACAGGTTTTTCACACAGTATGTAGACATTCTATTTAAATTTTTTGTTTATGCAATTTTATGGTGATTATTCACTTAATTATTCACCAGTGTTCATTGTGTTCACTAGAACTCTTTATCAGAGTTCTATTCTGTAATTTATTTGTGCGCGACATACTTCCCCAACATCAAGATAGACCACCACACATAACTGCAACAAATCTCGGAGGACATCATTAATAAACTCCTGGAAAACTACCGGAGCATTACAGAGGCCAAAAGGCATTACGAGATATTCATAATGACCTGTTCTGGTATTAAAGCGGAGGTGCAGGAAAAAAAAAAAAAGTCAGCAGCTACTAACAGTATAGCTGCTGACTGGTGATGAGCCGAACACCCCCGGGTTCGGTTCGCACCAGAACCCGCGAACGGACCGAAAGTTCGTATGAACATTAGAACCCTATTAAATACAATGGATGCGAACGTTCGAATTGTAAAGTGCTAATTATAACGACTATTATGCATGTTATTGTCCTAAAAAGGGTTTGGGAACCCGGGTTCTGCACCAGGGGACATGTATCAATGCAAAAAGAAGTTTTAAAAACGGTCGTTTTTCGGGAGCAGTCATTTTAATGATGCATAAAGTGAAAAAAAAAAGTCAAATATTCCTTTAAATATCGTACCTGGGGGGTGTCTAAAGTATGCCTGTGAAGTGCCACGTGTTTCCCGTGTTTAGAACTGTCCCTGCACAAAATGACACTTCTAAAGGAAAAAAAAGCCATTTAAAACTGCTTGCGGCTTTAATGTAATGTCTGGTCCCGGTAATATGGATGAAAATCTTTAAGAAAAATGGCATAGCTACCCCATGACCCCCCCCCCCCTACCTCAGCCCATTACCAGCCCATTTGGGTCTTGTATGGATATTAAGGGGAACACCGCACACAAAATAAAAAAGGCCCTATATACTCTGAACAGCCGTATACAGGCGGTGCATACAAGACAGGGACTGTAGGTTTGTTCTTATGTAGAATGTGTTTGTAATTTTGAACAGGTACATTGTTTAAGTGTAGCTCCAGCCCAAAAATCTATTTTTAAACTTTTTGGAAAACATAGGTAAGGGTTATCACCCCTGTAACATTTGTTTTGCTGTCTGTGCCCCTGTTCAGAACATTTCACCTCACTTTCCGTCCCAATGACAACTGTTTTTGAAATGTGGTGTTTTTCTTGAAACAAGGATTGGTGATAAAGCATCAGTACAGAGGAGACACCTTTCTCCCATATTAATTCTTACAGGAGAGAATTTTCCTTCCTAGGGGTAGATTTCCTCTCACTTCCTGTTGTCTTCTTGCGTTTGCAAGTAGGAGTCGTTTGTAAGTTGGATGTTTGAAAGTAGGGACCTGCCGTATATACTCTGCAGAAATAGGCCCCTTAGTTGTTGGTGTTGGCACAACACTGTAAGCACTCACAGTTACTCTTGGTTGGTGCTGGAACGCCCTGCTGTCAACTATTATATCAGGAATTGTAATTACATATAATTGTTGAACAGTGGTAGTAAAAATTGGGCCTTTGATGGTGGTGCTGGTGCCACAACACTGTAAGCCCTGACAGTTACTCTTGGTGGGTGCAGCAATGGGCCCTGCTGTGAATTATTAGATCAAGAATTGTAATTGCATGCCCCTGTTGAACAGGGGCTGAAAAATTGGGCCTTTCGTGGTGGTGGTGGTGGTGTTGCCACAACACTGTAAGCCCTCAGAGTTACTCTTGGTGGGTGCAGGAATGGGCCCTGCTGTGAATTATTAGATCAAGAATTGTAATTACATGCCCCTTTTGAACAGGGGCTGAAAAATTGGGCCTTTCGTGGTGGTGGTGGTGGTGGCGTTGCCACAACACTGTAAGCCCTCAGAGTTACTCTTGGTGGGTGCAGCAATGGGCCCTGCTGTGAATTATTAGATCAAGAATTGTAATTACATGCCCCTGTTGAACAGGGGCTGAAAAATTGGGCCTTAGGCACTGGTGGCACAACACTGCAACCCCTCACAGATACTGTACTTGGAGCACAGCAATGAGCCCTGTTGCAAAGTATTGCTTCAAAAATTGTAATGACACGCCCCTGTTAAACAGGGGCTGAAAAATTGGGCCTTAGGCACTGGTGGCACAACACTCCAACCCCTCACAGATACTGTACTTGGAGCACAGCAATGAGCCCTGTTGCAAAGTATTGCTTCAAAAATTTTAATTACACGCCCCTGTTAAACAGGGGCTGAAAAATTGGGCCTTAGCCACTGGTGGCGGCACCCATAAACAAAAATGATCTTCCAAGCTATCATCATCAATCGTATCATTGAGGACTCGGAGGAGGAGGATAGCCAGTCAACATAACAGCACAGCACTCAGCATCAGCATCAGTCTTGAAGGGATGTGACATGTTAAAATCAATTAGTCTGTTATATCAGCATCAGGTGTGTGGTAGCTGGTGGTGATCCAAGACTGGTTCATCTTGATGAAAGTCAGTCGATCAACCGAGTCGGTGGACAGGCGCACCCTGTGATCCGTGACAAATCCTCCAGCAGCACTGAATGTGCGTTCCGAAAGAACGCTGGATGCAGGACAGGCCAGTAGCTCAATTGCATACTGTGCAAGCTCTGGCCAGTGATCCATCCTCAAGACCCAGTAAGCAAGAGGATTTTCGGTGGGGAAGGTGTCCAAGTCTGACCTTGCCCCTAGATATTCCTGCACCATGTTTATCAGACGCTGGCGATGGTTGCTGGAACCGATCATACTTTGGGGCTGCTGACTAAAGAATTGTCTGAACGCATCGGTCAGACGGCCACCTTCCCCACCGCTCCTTCTTTGACTGGCCGAAGCCTCAGCAACTCGTTGTCCAGGACCAGGAGTTTGTAACCTCCCAGTCTCTGGGAACGCGTTGCACAGACCTTTCTGCAAGGCCTCCCGGAGTTGTCTCATCCTCTGCTCCCTCTGCGACGGTAACATAAGGTCCGCAACCTTACCCTTGTACCGTGGATCAAGGAGAGTGGCCAGCCAGTAATGGTCCCTCTCCTTGATCCGAAGAATACGAGGATCCTTCCGCAGACTTTGCAGGATCAGGGAGGCCATGCAGCGTAGGTTAGCTGAGGCATTCGGTCCGGAGTCCTCTGGGTCACTAAGGACGACATGATCCGCAGCCACCTCCTCCCAGCCACGTACAAGTCCACTGGTTTCTTGGGACTGTAAATCATCCCTAAAAGACTGCTGCTGATGATGCTGAGTGCCAGCCTCCACCTCCATGCTGACACAATCCTCCTCCTCCTCCTCCTCCTCCTCTTCCTGTGCGATGGGTGGGACAGAAGGAACACTGTCTGGGTAAAGGGGGCCTTGAGAGGCAAGGAAGTCCTCCTCTTCCTGCCTCTGTTCTGCCTCAAGTGCCCTGTCCATTATTCCACGCAGCGTGTGCTCCAACAGGTGGACAAGAGGTACAGTGTCACTGATGCATGCACTGTCACTGCTCACCATCCTCGTGGCCTCCTCAAATGGTGCCAGGACAGTGCATGCATCCCTGATCATGCCCCACTGGCGTGGAGAAAAAAAACCAAGCTCCCCTGACCCTGTCCTGGTGCCGTAGTCGCACAGGTACTCATTGATGGCCCTCTGCTGCGTGTGCAGCCGCTGCAGCATGGCCAACGTTGAGTTCCACCTGGTGGGCATGTCACATATAAGGCGGTTCTTGGGCAAGTTCAACTCCTTTTGCAGCTCAGCCAGGCGAGCACTGGCATTATAAGATCTGCGGAAATGCACACAGACTTTCCTGGCCTGCCTCAGGACATCCTGTAAGCCCGGGTACCTGCCCAAGAACCGCTGCACCACCAGGTTAAGGACGTGAGCCACACAGGGCACATGGGTCAGTTGTCCCTGTCGGAGGGCGGAGAGGAGGTTGGTGCCATTGTCGCAAACCACCATTCCTGGCTTAAGCTGGCGTGGCGTCAACCACCTCTCGGCCTGGCCCTGCAGAGCAGACAGGACCTCTGCCCCAGTGTGGCTTCTGTCCCCCAAACACACCAGCGCAAGCACGGCATGGCATCTTTTTGCCTGTGTACTTGCGTAGCCCCTTGAACGGCTACGGAGCACCGCTGGTTCAGAGGACAAAGCACAGGAAGAGGCCATGGAGGAAGAAGAAGAGGAGGGGGTGGAGGAGAGAGGTGTGTCACAACCAGTAGTAGCATTTTGGAGGCGTGGCGGTGGAACAACCTCCAACACTACTGCACCTTGTCCTGCATCCTTCCCAGCTGCCAAAAGAGTGACCCAATGGGCCGTGAAAGAAAGGTAACGTCCCTGTCCATGCCTGCTGGACCATGAGTCAGCGGTAATATGCACCTTACCGCTGACCGCCCTGTCCAGCGAGGCCAAGACATTGCCTTCCACATGCCGGTAGAGAGCCGGAATAGCCTTCCGTGAGAAAAAGTGGCGTTTGGGAACCTGCCACTGAGGAACCGCACATTGCACAAACTCACGGAAGGGGGCCGAGTCTACCAACTGAAAAGGCAGCAGTTGAAGCGCTAGCAATTTAGCCAAGCTAGCATTCAACCGCTGGGCATGTGGATGGCTGGGAGTGAACTTCTTTCGACGGTCCAGCAGCTGGGGCAGGGAAATTTGCCTGCTAGAATCGGACGTCGGTGTACTGCTAGCAGAGTGGCCGCAAGTACTTGGCTGTGACACACCTAATTCTACACCTTCATTCCTCTCAGTGCATGTTTCAGAGAGGACTGAAGTTATAGTGGGGTTGGAGATCCCAGCTGATGCGGTGCAAGGAGAGGTCCGCTTTGTTCTTTGGTGTGGGTCTTTGAGGTAGGCTTGCCAATGAGCTGCATGGCAGGTCAACATATGTCTGGTCAGGCATGTGGTACCCAAGCGGCTGATGTTTTGGCCACGCGATATACGCTTGAGACATATGTTGCAAACAGCAGCTGTGCGATCTGATGCACTAGCCTCAAAAAAGGCCCACACCAAAGAACTTTTTGAATGACGGGCAGAGGCAGCGCCCTGCACAGGCGGAGCTCTGCGGTGTGATTCCGTCGGTGTACTGCCCTTACGCTGGCCACCAAAGGGCATCCTGCCTCGTTGGAGATGTGCCTCCTCCTCATCCTCCTCCTCCTCCTCTCTCCTATTAGGCACCCACGTGGAGTCAGTGACCTCATCATCCCCTCCCTCCTCATCACTGGAGCCAATCTGGCAGTATGCTGCAGCTGCTGGAACATGACTGCCAGATTGGTGTCCTTCTTGAGCATCCCCTCTGTCTGCTCTCACGCTACTGCCTTCCTGTAGCTGGGTTTCATCATCAGACCCTTCGAAACGCTGGGCATCCTCCTGGAGCATGTACCCAACACTGTGCTCAAACAGTTCGGGGGACTCCTCAGGAGGAGGACATGGTGGGTCTAGGGAAGGAGTGACTGATGATGAGTCTGACATTGATACCAGGGAAGAGGACGCTTTGGCAGCTGCTTTGCCAGTACCCTGAGCCTGGGTGAGAGAGGATGAGGAGGAGGAGGAGGGCTTGGTCATCCACTCTACCAAGTCTTCGGCATGATGTGGCTCAACATGTCCAGCTGCCGAAAAGAAGGACAAGCGTGTCCCATGGCCATGTGCTGATGACAATGCACCGCGTCCACGACCAGCACTGTCGCCCCCAGACACAGAGCCTGCTTGCCCTCTTTTATTGCCTCCTGACTGTCTGCCTCTCCTTGTTTGCCTTCCAGACATTCTAATAGATGGCCTGCAGGGAGATGGGAAAAAAGCAATAAGGGCTACCTTCAGGTGTCCTTCTCTGTCCCTTTACTTAAGGATTTCTAAATATGGTTGAGGATGATTGCTTTCGCACAGAATAGCACAACGACAATTTCCCTGACTGTCCAAAAAACAAGGATTTCAAAGATGGTTGATGAGGAATGCTTTAGCACAGTATAGCACAAGGAGAATTTCCCTGACTGTCCTTCCCTGTCCCTAGAAACAAGGATTAGCACAGTGAAAGAAACTGACACTCTCCCTACCTATAGTTTTCTGTCCCTAGAAAAAATGTTTTTTTAAAGATGGTTGATGATCAATGCTTTAGCACAGTATAGCACAAGGAGAATTTCCCTCACTGTCCTTCCCTGTCCATAGAAACAAGGATTAGCACAGTGAAAGAAACTGACACTCTCCCTACCTATAGTTTTCTGTCCCTAGAAAAAATGTTTTTTTAAAGATGGTTGATGATCAATGCTTTAGCACAGTATAGCACAAGGAGAATTTCCCTCACTGTCCTTCCCTGTCCCTAGAAACAAGGATTAGCACAGTGAAAGAAACTGACACTCTCCCTACCTATAGTTTTCTGTCCCTAGAAAAAATGTTTTTTTAAAGATGGTTGATGATCAATGCTTTAGCACAGTATAGCACAAGGAGAATTTCCCTCACTGTCCTTCCCTGTCCCTAGAAACAAGGATTAGCACAGTGAAAGAAACTGACACTCTCCCTACCTATAGTTTTCTGTCCCTAGAAAAAATGTTTTTTAAAGATGGTTGATGATCAATGCTTTAGCACACTATAGCACAAGGAGAATTTCCCTCACTGTCCTTCCCTGTCCCTAGAAACAAGGATTAGCACAGTGAAAGAAACTGACACTCTCCCTACCTATAGTTTTCTGTCCCTAGAAAAAATGTTTTTTTAAAGATGGTTGATGATCAATGCTTTAGCACACTATAGCACAAGGAGAATTTCCCTCACTGTCCTTCCCTGTCCCTAGAAACAAGGATTAGCACAGTAAAACACACTGACACTCTCCCTACCTATAGTTTTCTGTCCCTAGAAAAAATGTTTTTTTAAAGATGGTTGATGATCAATGCTTTAGCACAGTATAGCACAAGGAGAATTTCCCTCACTGTCCTTCCCTGTCCCTAGAAACAAGGATTATCACAGTAAAACACACTGACACTCTCCCTACCTATAATTTTCTGTCCCTAGAAAAAATGATTTTTTAAAGATGGTTGATGATCAATGCTTTAGCACAGTATAACACAAGGAGAATTTCCCTCACTGTCCTTCCCTGTCCCTAGAAACAAGGATTAGCACAGTGAAAGAAACTGACACTCTCCCTACCTATAGTTTTCTGTCCCTAGAAAAAATGTTTTTTTAAAGATGGTTGATGATCAATGCTTTAGCACACTATAGCACAAGGAGAATTTCCCTCACTGTCCTTCCCTGTCCCTAGAAACAAGGATTAGCACAGTGAAAGAAACTGACACTCTCCCTACCTATAGTTTTCTGTCCCTAGAAAAAATGTTTTTTAAAGATGGTTGATGATCAATGCTTTAGCACACTATAGCACAAGGAGAATTTCCCTCACTGTCCTTCCCTGTCCCTAGAAACAAGGATTAGCACAGTGAAAGAAACTGACACTCTCCCTACCTATAGTTTTCTGTCCCTAGAAAAAATGTTTTTTTAAAGATGGTTGATGATCAATGCTTTAGCACACTATAGCACAAGGAGAATTTCCCTCACTGTCCTTCCCTGTCCCTAGAAACAAGGATTAGCACAGTAAAACACACTGACACTCTCCCTACCTATAGTTTTCTGTCCCTAGAAAAAATGTTTTTTTAAAGATGGTTGATGATCAATGCTTTAGCACAGTATAGCACAAGGAGAATTTCCCTCACTGTCCTTCCCTGTCCCTAGAAACAAGGATTATCACAGTAAAACACACTGACACTCTCCCTACCTATAATTTTCTGTCCCTAGAAAAAATGATTTTTTAAAGATGGTTGATGATCAATGCTTTAGCACAGTATAACACAAGGAGAATTTCCCTCACTGTCCTTCCCTGTCCCTAGAAACAAGGATTAGCACAGTGAAAGAAACTGACACTCTCCCTACCTATAGTTTTCTGTCCCTAGAAAAAATGTTTTTTTAAAGATGGTTGATGATCAATGCTTTAGCACACTATAGCACAAGGAGAATTTCCCTCACTGTCCTTCCCTGTCCCTAGAAACAAGGATTAGCACAGTGAAAGAAACTGACACTCTCCCTACCTATAGTTTTCTGTCCCTAGAAAAAATGTTTTTTTAAAGATGGTTGATGATCAATGCTTTAGCACAGTATAGCACAAGGAGAATTTCCCTCACTGTCCTTCCCTGTCCCTAGAAACAAGGATTAGCACAGTGAAAGAAACTGACACTCTCCCTACCTATAGTTTTCTGTCCCTAGAAAAAATGTTTTTTTAAAGATGGTTGATGATCAATGCTTTAGCACACTATAGCACAAGGAGAATTTCCCTCACTGTCCTTCCCTGTCTCTAGAAACAAGGATTAGCACAGTGAAAGAAACTGACACTCTCCCTACCTATAGTTTTCTGCCCCTAGAAAAAATGTTTTTTTAAAGATGGTTGATGATCAATGCTTTAGCACAGTATAGCACAAGGAGAATTTCCCTCACTGTCCTTCCCTGTCCCTAGAAACAAGGATTAGCACAGTGAAAGAAACTGACACTCTCCCTACCTATAGTTTTCTGTCCCTAGAAAAAATGTTTTTTTAAAGATGGTTGATGATCAATGCTTTAGCACACTATAGCACAAGGAGAATTTCCCTCACTGTCCTTCCCTGTCCCTAGAAACAAGGATTAGCACAGTAAAACACACTGACACTCTCCCTACCTATAGTTTTCTGTCCCTAGAAAAAATGTTTTTTAAAGATGGTTGATGATCAATGCTTTAGCACAGTATAGCACAAGGAGAATTTCCCTCACTGTCCTTCCCTGTCCCTAGAAACAAGGATTAGCACAGTGAAAGAAACTGACACTCTCCCTACCTATAGTTTTCTGTCCCTAGAAAAAATGATTTTTTAAAGATGGTTGATGATCAATGATTTAGCACAGTATAGCACAAGGAGAATTTCCCTCACTGTCCTTCCCTGTCCCTAGAAACAAGGATTAGCACAGTGAAAGAAACTGACACTCTCCCTACCTATAGTTTTCTGTCCCTAGAAAAAATGTTTTTTTAAAGATGGTTGATGATCAATGCTTTAGCACACTATAGCACAAGGAGAATTTCCCTCACTGTCCTTCCCTGTCCCTAGAAACAAGGATTAGCACAGTGAAAGAAACTGACACTCTCCCTACCTATAGTTTTCTGTCCCTAGAAAAAATGTTTTTTTAAAGATGGTTGATGATCAATGCTTTAGCACAGTATAGCACAAGGAGAATTTCCCTCACTGTCCTTCCCTGTCCCTAGAAACAAGGATTAGCACAGTGAAAGAAACTGACACTCTCCCTACCTATAGTTTTCTGTCCCTAGAAAAAATGTTTTTTTAAAGATGGTTGATGATCAATGCTTTAGCACAGTATAGCACAAGGAGAATTTCCCTCACTGTCCTTCCCTGTCCCTAGAAACAAGGATTAGCACAGTGAAAGAAACTGACACTCTCCCTACCTATAGTTTTCTGTCCCTAGAAAAAATGTTTTTTTAAAGATGGTTGATGATCAATGCTTTAGCACACTATAGCACAAGGAGAATTTCCCTCACTGTCCTTCCCTGTCCCTAGAAACAAGGATTAGCACAGTAAAACACACTGACACTCTCCCTACCTATAGTTTTCTGTCCCTAGAAAAAATGTTTTTTTAAAGATGGTTGATGATCAATGCTTTAGCACACTATAGCACAAGGAGAATTTCCCTCACTGTCCTTCCCTGTCCCTAGAAACAAGGATTAGCACAGTGAAAGAAACTGACACTCTCCCTACCTATAGTTTTCTGTCCCTAGAAAAAATGTTTTTTTAAAGATGGTTGATGATCAATGCTTTAGCACAGTATAGCACAAGGAGAATTTCCCTCACTGTCCTTCCCTGTCCCTAGAAACAAGGATTCGCACAGTAAAACACACTGACACTCTCCCTACCTATCCTTCTCTTTCCCTAAACTAAAGGAATCCAGGTTAAGCAAGAAAAAAAAATGTCACTGTCCCTGCCTATGCTTCTCTTTCCCTGCTCCGGAACACACTACACTAGGCCGCCGTGCTGGCGGCCTTTTATAGTGTGGGGCGTGTACTAAACACCCTCAGCAATAATTGGCCACAGGCATCCTGCCTGTGGCCAATCATTGCTCTCCTCGCTGCCGGCGCTGTGATTGGCCAAGCATGCGGGGTCACAGTGCATGCTTGGCCAATCACAGCGCCTGGATGACACTGCGATGGCGTAGTGCATTGTGGGCCGTTCGCGTCACTCGAATTAGGCACGAACGGCCCAAATCGTTCGATCTTCGTCGAACGATCGAACAGCCGATGTTCGAGTCGAACGTATGTTCGACTCGAACACCGAGCTCATCCCTACTGCTGACTTTTAATAAGGACACTTACCTGTCCTACTCGCCCACGATTTCGGTCCCGCCACGGCGATCAATCGCTGCTGCCAGGTCCCGGCTCCTCCATCATGAGTAAGGGAAACAGGCAGTGAAGCCTACGGCTTTACTGCCCGTTTCCTACTGCGCATGCGCCACTCGCACGGCGATTTGTGAATGGGTGGCTTGCCTCTTGGGATACAACACAGTTCCCAGAAGGCAGCGCGGCCCATTCACAAGAAGAGGAAACAGAAGGAGACCCACCGCGGACGAGAAGAGGAACATTAGAGGCAGATTAGGGGACTTCCGCATAGCAACAGGCATTTAGGGTGAGTATAATTATTATTATTTTTTTTAGGATTTTTAATGTAAAGTTTTTTTCAAGGTGGACCTCCGCTTTAAAGGCAGTTTTCCCACTCCTCGTCCTCCTTAATCCTCACGAGATTGTATGCCCCTCTCAAATCAAGCTTTGTGAAAACCGTTGCTCCCTTGAGGCGGTCAAATAATTCCGTAATCAACAGAATCGGATAGGCATTCTTAATGGTGAGACGATTGAGACCCCTATAGTCAATGCAAGATTTCAGTTCACCACTCTTCTTCTTCACAAAAAAGAAACCAGCACCAGCAGGAGACGAGGATTTGCGGAATAAACCTTGAGAGAGTGCGTCTGCAACATACTCCTCCATGGCCTTATCCTCCAAGACTGACAAAGGGTAAACCCAGCCACGAGGGGGTATGGCACCAGGTTGAAGTTCAATTGCGCAATCATATGACCGCTGTGGAGGCAAAGTACCGGCTTGACCTTTGTCAAAGACATCGCTAAAATCGTTGTACTCCTCCAGCAGGGAGGAGAGTGAAGAGGTGCACAGGACCTTGGCTACCTTCTGGAAGCATCTCTTACTGCATTGTGGAGACCAGGACAGAACCTCAGCACGGAGCCAATCAAAAGAGGGGTTGTGCCTCTGTAACCAAGGATAACCAATAACCAGCGGAAACTTAGGTGAGGAAATAACTTGGAAATGGATTATCTCATGGTGAAGAGCCCCTACGGCCATGGACAATGGAACAGTCTCATGAGTCACATGGGCAGGCTGAAGAGGGTTCCCGACAAGAGCCTCAATGGCAAGTGGAGTGTCACGCAGATGCAGCGGAATCGAATGCTCCGATACAAAGGCAGCATCAATGAATAGGCCTGCAGCCCCGGAGTCGATTAGAGCCTGTATCTTGACGGACGACTCAGCCCACGACAGGGTAACCGAAACCAGGGGCTTATCCTTCTGGGAAAGTGGATTGGCTGCATCTTCTGAATTCATGGCCTTCATCTACTGTCAGAAACCATGAATCAGACCGAGACAGAAGTACAGTTAAATCACACTTGTTTATTAATAAAAATAAAAAGGTAAACAGAGTAAGCGTAGTCAAAACATAGCCAGAGTTCAGTAACCGGATCAGGTAGTCGGCCAAGCCAATGTCCAAAAGCCAGCGATAAAGGTAGTAGTACAGCAAGCAGGATCTGTAATCAGAGGGAACGTCAGACAAGCAGGTCTTCAACTGGAATGCAGGAGAAAGAATCTTGTGATGTTAACACAGACGAAGGCAAAGAGCAAATTAACTGGAAGTCCTTATGTAGGCAGAGCTGACGAGCAGGATCATCAATAGGTGGATCACTGTGGAGAGATGTGAGCTGGCAATTAGCTGACAGCTGAGCTGCCAGCACAGAGAAGGAAGGGCTGAGCCCAGCCCTGACACTGTTAGGTGGAGCAGTGACCTCTATGGCTGCCACCCCTAAGCTTGATACCCCCACATCTTCACCCAACTTGGCAAATCTGTTATGCCTCGTACAGACAACGGGTTTTTCCAACAGGTTTTTTCAACGGAATTCCGTCGGAATCCCGCTTAAGCTGTCTTGCATACACACGGTCACACTAAAATCCGACCGTCAAGAACGCAGTGACGTAAAACACTACGACGAGCCAAGAAAATGAAGGTCTATGCTTCCGAGCATGCGTTGAATGGTTTCCGAGCATGCATGGTTTTTAGTCTATTGGAATTGCATCCAGACGAATGGAAATTCCGAAATAAATTTTTTTCATCTGAAAAAAAGAGAGCATGTCTGACGGAAAAAGTCAGATGGGGCATACACACGGTCGGAATATCCGATGAAAAAATTCCATCTGACTTTTTCCATCGGAAATTCCGAGCGTATGTACGCGGCATTAGGGTGCTCAAACCCAGGACTGGCCTTCCTTTTCTGTGAGCCCCTACTACTCCCTCTAACTGTATTAACCCATCTTCCTACCTGATAATCCTGTCTTACCCTTCCACCCTCCCCATTAACCCTACTAGCCACTTGCTCAGCGAGCAGAGGACCCTTTTCATGGTTGTCAGTTCTGCCCGGTGTTGCAATATGCTTTTCCAGAAGGGCAACCTGCTCATATCTGTCACAGAGGTATCCATTTTTAATAGTTTAAAAATAGGTTTTGGAATTATAGGTTAATTCACTGGAGATAAGTATTTTTCAGCTAGATATTAATCATATGTGAGTGGGGCTTGGTATTTTCACCAACTGTTCATGAAATAGTTTTAAAATTTTAGTTGTGTTACACGTTAACGTTTGTGTCATGTGACGTCACAAGGCCCCCAGGTGACGTACTCGCATGGCCCCGCCCTTGCCTATAAAAGAGCTGTCAAACCCAAAAAGAGCTCAAATGTCAGGAGACCTCTTAGGAGGCGAAACGTCTTTTCCATATTTTTTTTCTACTTTTTGGTTCGGCGGACGGCATCATTAACGGTGGATTACATCGCTGGACACTATTTTTTTTTCTTTTAATAAAGGATTTTTCAAAAACTGTCTTCTGTTTTTCTTACTTGTTGACACTTTTTTTGGTGAAAGGGTACGGGTACGATTTACCAATACCCATTCACATAGGGGGGGTCGGGATCTGGGGGCCCCCTTGTTAAAGGGGGCTTCCAGGTTCCAATAATCCCCCTGCCCACAGACCCCGACAACCACCAGCCAGGGTTGTCGATAAGAGGTCCTTGTCCCCACCAACATGGGACAATGTTGTCAGCCCTGCAAGTTCTCTGCTGCTAGACTATTGAACACCTCCTACATTCCTCATATACATAACATATAGGGTATGTGTTTTGTATTAGACAGGTATTTTCTCCCCCCCTGAAAGATGCCAAAATGTGACACCGGAGGGGAAGGGAGGAACTTGATAAGTGGAAGTTCCATTTCTGGGTGGAACTCCGCTTTAAGGACCGGAAGGATTTGCCCCCTTAACCACTTCAGCCCCGGGGGATTTGGCTGCCAAATGACCGGGCCACTTTTTGCGATTCGGTACTGCGTCGCTTTAACTGACAAATTAACAAATAGAGCTTTCTTTTGGTGGTATTTGATCACCTCTGCATTTTTTTGTGCTATAAAGAAAAATAGAGTGACAATTTCGAAAAAAAAAAATATTTTTTACTTTTTGCTATAATAAATATCCCCAAAAAATATACAAAAAAATAATAATTTTTTCCTCAGTTTAGGCCGATGTGTATTCTTCTACATGTTTTTGGTAAAAAAAATCTCAATAAGCGTTTATTGATTGGTTTGCGCAAAAGTTATAGGGTCTACAAAATAGGGGATAGTTTTATGGAATTTTTATAAAAATGTATTTGTACTAGTAATGGCGGCGATCAGTGATTTTTATGGTGACTGCGACATTATGGCGGACACATCGGACACTTTTGACGCTATTTTGGGACCATTGTCATTTATACAGCGATCAGTGCTATAAAAATGCACTGATTACTGTGTAAATGACACTGGCAGGGAAGGGGTTAACCACTAGGGGGGTAGGAAGGGGTTAAGTGTGTCCTAGGGAGTGATTCTAACTGTGTGGGGGTTGGGCTACATGTGACACAACACTGATCACTGCTCCCGATGACAGGGTGCAGAAGATCAGTGTCCTGTCACAAGGCAGAACAAGGCAGAACAGGGAGATGCCTTGTTTACACAGGCATCCCCCCGTTCTGCAGCTGTGCACGACGCAAAATTCAAAGCAACGTATATATATGTGGCTTTGTGCAGCCGTGTCATTCTGCCAACGTATATGTACAGGACGCGGTCGGCAAGCGGTTAATGACCAGGCCATTTTTTGCAATACGGCACTGCATGGCTTTAGCTGACAACTGCACGGTCGTACGACGTTGTACCCAAACAAAATTGATGTCCTTTTTTTCATAAAACAGAGCTTTTTTTGGTGGTATTTGATCACTGCTGTTTTTATTTTTTGCGCTATAAACAAAAAAAAACAGACAATTTTGAAGAAAAAAAATATTTTTTACTTTTTGCTATAACAAATATCCCCCCCCCCCCCAAAAAAAAAGTAAAAAAACAAATTTCTTGATCAGTTTAAGCCAATATGTATTCTACTAGTATTTTTTTGTAAAAAAAATAAATCGCAATTGGTTGGTTTGCGCAAAAGTTATAACGTCTACAAATAGGGGACATATTTTTATGCCATTTTTTTTTTTTTACTAGCAATGGCGGTGATCAGCGATTTTTAGCAGGACTGTAACATTGCAGTGGACAGATCAGACACTTTTGACTTTTTGACTTTTTTGGGACCAGTGACATTTATACAGCGACCAGTACTATATAAATGCACTGATTACTGTGTAAATGTCACTGGCAGGGAAGGGGTTAACACTAGGGGGCGATGAAGGGGTTAAATGTGTTCCCTGGGTGGTGTTTCTAACTGTGGGGGGATGGAACTGACTGGAGGAGGAGAGAGATCACTGTTCCTAGTCACTTGGAACAGCAGATCTCTCTCCTCCCCTGTCAGAACTGGGATCTGTCTGTTTACATTGACAGATCCCCGTTCTGGCTCTCTGTGGAGCGAACGTGGGTGGCCAGCAGACATCGCAGCCACCGGCCACGTGCATAGGCTACAGCATTGAGCCAGTAGCTCTTAAAGCGCCGGCGTACAATGACGGCGGTTCATGCAGCCGTGCCAACCTGCCGCAGTACAACTGTGGTGGCTGGTTGGCAAGGTGTTAAGGAAATATTTTGGCTGCTATTGATGACTACACTTTGAGAATGATAGTTTTCTGGTTGCTTGGCTTTAATGCTGTTTGAGTTACTGACCCAGAGTATAGATTAGTAAAACTGAAAAAGATCAAAGACAGACACAGTCAGGCATCCAGCATTTTTAACAGGAGGCCTGCAGTGAAAGCCCCCATACTGCTCTCATAAGTCACATTAAGCCCTGGCCCACACTGGTGCGATTTCAGGTGCGGCATGCGATTTCAAAATCGTACCTGAAGTCTCACCCCATGGATTTCAATGGAAATGTGCTAATTGGTGCGACACAAGACACTAGCGATTTCCAAAAGGTTTTTGTATTACCTTTTTGTGATTTCAGGTCGATTTAACATCCATAGAGTGCTATGTAAATCGACCTGAAATTGCAGTACTGTTTATATCAGTACGATTTGGAACAGTCTTTTTTTTTTTTTTGGTGATGTCATTTGATCTGTCCCCTCCCCTAGCAGGTGTTTTCGTGAGGAGTTTGGAGCAGGACTTTTTTTTTAGCGCTGCTATGTGTATGAAAACAGCTGACCTGTCCTCTCCCCTAGAAGGTGTTAAAGTGAGGAGTTTGAAGCAAGACGTTTTTTTTTTTTTTCACAGCCAGCGCTGCTATCTTTATTAAGTCACAAATCAGCTTGCTTTTCATTGGAATAAGTATGAATCATACTATCTGCAAATCGCAAGTAGGCTCCAGAAATCGCAAACAAATACAAAAGAAATCGGAACAAAATCAGAAGTGACTGGGAAAGAAATCGGAGTGCCAAATCGCACTCAAAACATGAGATTTGTAAATCGCACGAGTGTGAACCAGGGCTAAAATGGAGTCACTGACCTGGAAAAAAATGAGCAGTAAATTAAAAACACCTGATCTGCATACTTGTGCTGGGTTGCTGAAAAAAGCACTGAGGCTATTAGATGGGTAAAACAGCCAAGCATCTAGCATTTCTATTAGTAGAGGTCATCAATAGCAGTCCACATATTTCTCGCAGGTTTCCTTAAAAGGCTGATTTCCTTATTTATAAATAGTGCATAAGGTGGTTACACATGTAATAGCATAAATCATGGCTTTTTACCACAATGCAAAACCACACATTTCATTACCAGTCTTTCCGTTCAGTTTGTAAAGATTTGTTCTCTGTGAATCGATAATCTCCTCATTCAACACTTAGTTTCTTCTAATAATGACATATTGACAAATATTTTCTGCATTCTAATATAAAGTGAGCCATTCTAGACTTGGTTTCCTTAAAAGTAGCTAAAAAATGTTACTACACCCTGACAAATTTCTGAACAAAAAAAAAATTCAATCGACAACAAAGGTGCCTGGCATATCATACAAGCAGTATGGAGTCCTGAAGGTAAACCATGTTTACAGAATTTCTTCCTACACAGCTGATTGAAAATCTCCTTTGTACAGTATTTGCCATTGCTTGTGCTATTGTATTCTCTTTCTCTAATTTATCCCCTAAAGTTTTATGACTGATGACTGATATTCTAAATAGGATAACAATACTTACAACCTACAAGATCCCCTAACGTTTTATGGCTAATATTCTAAATAGAATAATACCTACAATTTATAGGATAACAATACTTAAAACCTTAACAGCTCACCAATTGCCCCTCTTATGCTTTCTATATCTAATTTTACTTACCGTGCCTTAGATAAGTGCCCATCCCAGTCCAGCATCAGCCACCTACACCAAGCCTGAGTGGTGCTCTAATTTTCCTTGAGCCTAAAGAAATGTATGATACTGAGCATGCACATTCTGTGCTCCATAGGCTGTAATGGAAAATCTATCAATCTGAAATCTTGCAAGTAAATAGCTCCTTAAATAGGGACAATTGAAAAAAGCTTACTGATCTAACGTAAGTATAGATAGCAAGAGAGGAAACAACATTTTTTGTATTTGCATATTTTCTTAAAGCGGAGCTCCACCCTAAAGTGGAACTTCCGCTCATCGGAAACCCTCCCCCCCTCCAGTGTCACACTTGACACCTTTCAGGGGGAGGGGGGTTAAGGTACCTATCTAAGACAGGTATTTTCACCCACTTCCGGGAGTCCTCTCTGCGGGAAATCTGCGGGAAGCATGTCACTTCCCGCAGAGTACCCATTGTGTTCTGGGAGACACTCAGCTCCCAGAACACACGGGGACCAGTCAAAACGGCACAGTGCGACTCGCGCATGCGCCGTAGGGAACCGGGCAGTGAAGCCGCAAGAATTCACTTCCTGGTTCCCTCACTGAGGATGGCGGTGGGGGCAGCAGAGTGACGAGCGATTGCTCGTCCTCTGCTGCGGACGTTGCTGGACTCCAGGACAGGTAAGTGTCCTAATATTAAAAGTCAGCAGCTGCTGTAGCTGCTGGCTTTTAATATTTTATTTTCGGCGGAGCTCCGCTTTAACATTTCAAGTGTTTAACACATGCAAACTCCTAAAGCTTTGCTGATAATCAAACCCATTTGATCACAAATGACCATCCCAAACCTTGGGGATTACATGGTTATGTAAATACATTAAATGCATTAATCTATGCGGAATAAAAGTGGTTGTACAACCAAATTTTTTTTATTAATATAAAAAAGATGTTATTCTCACCTTCTCTGTTCAATGGTATTGCACAGAACCGTCCCTTACCTCCTATTTTGGATTCCCCTGCTGGCCAAAAAAGATGCTATTCTTACCTGCTCTGTGCAATGGTATTGCACAAAGTGGTCCCCTACCTCCTATTTTGGATTCCCCCTCTGGCACATTTCACGTCTTTTTTTCTGTGCATGCCCACATAGCAAGTCCTGTGCAAAGGAGGCACACATGTGGATGCGTTTCCAAGCAGGGCTGTGTGCGCGCCCATAGACACATACACATGTTAACTAGGTTAAGTGTATATATATATATATATATATATATATATATATATATATATATATATATGAATAGATTCCAAACACTGTAGGTGTATTTACATAAATGCAGCTAGATTTGTGGATTCTTGGACAAAATAAGTAGTTCAACCTGCAATATACATTTATTGATAGGGCTACATAGTAGTTACAAATAACACGCCAAACAATACTTACAATACACAATGCAAAGTATAAGTAACGTGGGTCACATAATATTTGCAAATAACAAAAAACAACATATTTACAAAACCATGTATAATACAAGTTTGGAGCCAATTTACCTCTCGGCTTCAAATCTGCTCATACTGCGTGATTTTGTGTCCCAGGATTAAGAGCGAGCATTGACAAAAAAATGGATAGTGGTGCTGCTAAATAGTATGAGATTTAATACATTAGTCCATCAATAAGTCCTTTAAGTGGATACTCAGTATATATGGAGGGGGGGAGATGAAGAGGGGAGACCTGTATAGAATACTTTAGCAGTCCAAAACAACCTTGGCAGCCTTTGAGGGGGGGAGTTGAAAGCACTCCAGATATGCAAATGAAAAGAGAAACACAGGCGCCTCTAGGTTAGAACTGTAAACATGTTAATGAGATACAGGTGCATTATCCACTTTCATGGAGGTTAAGGAAGTAAGGCACGAGTCCATCCACACTGGCGTGGCGTTCACTGCAGAGCGGCGTTCTGAACAGCTGATTTTTCTGCCTGTGAGGGAGAAATGCAGTATCTCTGGGAACATGGTGAGGAAACCGAGGCTTGGATCAGGCCGATGGTTAGGGTAGGAACGTGGCGCCGGGTGTGATGACATCACTGGTGAGTTGCAATGACATTTTGGAGCATGCGCACTGGTAGAAGGGACTCAGGGCGCGCTCCTTTGTCAAGCTAAAGAGCGAGCATAGCTTGGTAACCATTTATTATATGCCCTATCCTTTCTGTATAGTGTCTAATATAATGCTTTCTGATTGTTCACTATACTTAGCAAATGGATGATCTAATAAAGGTTTGCTCTTTACAACCATGTGATAAGCAAACAAAGCAATGGCCAAGCCTTTTAAGAAGAAAGAGTAGCAGCACTGGGGAAGCTAGAAGGAGTGACACCATCAATGCTTTAAATATATGCCCATCCAACAAAAATATATTTATAATTACAATATTATTTACATCTATTAAAGCGGTTGCAAACCATGGATGGGTAAAAAAGACAAAAAACCTTTGCATTGCATACTAGCTTAATATGAAATACTCACCTTGAAACAAAGCCCTCCAGTGCTGTAAAGTCAGCACCTAACCTTCAGTATGCCGGACCTTCAGAGCGTATGCACCAGTCATAGGCGTGCACACAGGGTGTGCCAGGTGTGCCCAGGCACACCCTAATCACCCTGTGCAGCACGGATTCCCCCCTACTGCCCTGTTACCCCCACCTTCCCCCTGCAGCGCTTCCGGCTTCCCTACTCTTCTCTCCCTCCAGCTGTTGCTGCGAGGATGTTTTAGAATGAGTGGGGGAGGGGGCCGGTAAATATGTAACTTACCAGCCCCCCTCCCATTCATTGTGAGTGATCGGTACTACAGTATGTATTTGATCTTTGGGGTGCACACCCTAATGCAATAGGCTGCGCACACCTATGGCACCAGTGATGTCACTAGCTGCATGCAGGGTGAACATCTCCTAAACAATGCATGTTTAGGAGATATTCATCGCCATTTGGCATTCAACTGTGATCAGCTGTGGTAATTTTGATTAGCTCAGCATTAAAAGAGCTTTCCTGGAGCATTTAAGTCCCTTGTAGTGCAACTGAAGCAAACAATCAACTATGGGTGGCAAAACACTGTCAAAAGATCACTGGGATAAAGTTGTGGACAGACACAAGTCAGGAGATGGATATGAAAAAAAAAATTCAAAGGCTTTATCAATACCTCGAAGCACAGTGAAGTCTATTATTAAGAAGAGGAAGGTATTTGGTACAACACAGACCCTGCCTGGATCAGGGCGTTGCTCCAAACTGAATGGAAGAACCAGGAGAAAACTGGTCAGAGAGGCTACCAAGAGGCCTACAGCAAATCTGAATGTATGACAAAGAGTGCTCATTGGGTGCATGTGACAACAATATCACAAGTTCTCCACAAATGTGGCTTATATGAGAGGTTTGCAAGAAAAAAAACACATGCATGTCATGACTGAGCTTTGCCAAAATGCACTTTGAAGATTATGAGGCTACAAGGAAAAAAGTGTTATGGTCAGATGAAACTAAAATGTAATTATTTGGCCTCAACATCAAATGGTGTGTCTGGCAGAAATCCAATATAGCTCACCATGCAAATAACACCATACTGTTGTAGCAGGTATTTAAATTTGGGGGGGAGCATCTGGGTTAGTTAACCCAGATGTACTAATTGTTAGGGAATCTGAGAATCCCTTTTGTGGTTCTTGGAGGACTCTGGTGGTGCAAGGTTCCCTGTGGCCTGCCGGTGGCGTTGTCGCCCTGGGCCGGAGTTGAACCTGCACCGCAAGACTGTACCTTTTTGTCCTTTCCTGGCGCCGGTACAGCGGGGTGGGGAACCCGCTGTGACGAAAAAGGAGAGGAGATAAAAAGGGGCGGACGCCCTGACCTCGGGGTGCAGAGTTGGAGGACGCGGCCACACCCAGGCACCTTTGGCCTGGGTGCTGGCGTTCCGGAGATCCGGGCCCAGGTGCCCTTGACCTGGCCGGAGCGAGGGATGGAGTCCATCCAAGGCACCTTAAGCCTGGGGTGAGGTACTATGGCCAAGGCCTGGAGCCCAGGACTTTGACTGGGTTCCGTGAGGGTGGAGGAGTCTGAGGGGCCCTAAGGTGTTGGGACCCGTATCTGAGGCGAGGACGCCGGGGAGTGTAACCCTTCCGGATAGCCCGGTACAGCATTAATCCGGTGACGGCGGGGCCTCTGATAACTCCCTTGGAGAGATGTTTTCCCCCTGACAGGGGCTGCAACGTAGTGAAGGTAACTCCAGTTCCTGTTCACTAGAATCGCTGGAAGAGACTCTGAAGCCAAAAAGTCCATTTAACAGCCACTGTGCTTAGCAACCGTTGGTGAAACCTCAACGGTTTTGTTTCTTTGAGGATTGTGCCTTGACCTACTCCCCACCAATACTGGACTGTTCTATGGGTCTCAAACTGTCTGCTCGCAAAGGACTATTTGTTTGCCGTTATGGAATAAATAAGTGTTGGACCTTTTCAGTGTGTGGTACTCCAATTACTGGGAGCAAAGGGGGTTATCAGCAGAACAGACTTGGCTCTGAGCGTATACACAGCCCGGGTGTAATTAGATGCTGGCCTTCACCTCTACATGCTGAAATCTAGAGCACATGGGCCATGGCGCACCTCGCTCTCCCCTTCAAAGTACCCCTAGACCGAAGCCAAAGTATCCACTAAAGAAGAGAGAGAGGGTGAGGCCGCTACACTGTTATTGGGGTGTTTCTCTGCAGCAGGGACTGGAGCCCTTGTCAGGGTAGAAGGAATATTGATGGGTCCAAATACTGTCAGATTCTTGAGGAAAATCTGCTGCCCTCTGCTAGGAAGTCGTCAAGATTTACCTTACAACATGACAACAACCCAAAGCACACAGCAAAAATGACCACATAGTGATTGAAGAAGAAAGATGTTAAATTGTTAATGTCTTTGGTTGGCCTAGTCAGAGCCCAGACTTAAGGCCCGTACACACGGTCTGACTTTTTGCCAACAAACTTCAAAATGCGCACGTTTTTCAAAAAATCCGACCGTGTGTACGCTCCATCGGACAAACTTTTTCGGTTTTAATCGGACAAAAGTTCGCTCTGCAAACAGACAAACTTTTTGGCAACAAAAGTCTGATGGTTAAAAGTCCTATCGTGTGTATAGAAATCCATCGGACTTTTGTCCGATGTACAAATACGCATGCCCAGAACCAATGTTAAAATCAACCAACAATAGCAGAAGTTGACCAAAGGGTGGCGGTAAAGAGCAGAAAAGAGCAGAAAAAACACGTTGTGTTGGGGAAGTTTTGGGAAAGTTTGCAGAATGTCAGAGCGTGTGTATGCTATGGGTGTGCCCGGCCAACTCCCTTCGGACAAAAATCCACGGAAAAGTTTGTTTGAAGTCCGACCGTGTGTACGAGACTTTAAACTCCATTGAAAGTGCGTGGAATGACTTGAAACTTGCAGCCACAAATGGTCACCATCAAATTTAACTGAACTTGAGCAGTTCTGCAAAGAAGAGTGGGCAAATATTGCAAAGTTAGTATATACATATCCCAACAGACTAAAGGCTGTAATTAAAGCAAAGGGTGATTCATCAAAATACTGAAACAAAGGGGGTGATTATTTTTCCAACTGTTGCACTGTGAAATACAGCTGGATAAAACAAAAACTGTGCGTCTTCATTTCAGGCTGCAACGCAAGATGTGATTATTTTAAAGGTGGGTGATTCTTTTCTATACCCTGTGTAAATGACAGTTCTAAAGACTACATGTTAAAAAACGAAATCAGAAATGGCTCCTTCCATCTCTCACTCTTTACAGGTTCACGATAAAGTAGGTAGTGTTTCTTGATAAATCTTATAAACATATTTTTTGGGTTGTTGAACGTTCACAAACCAACACCCTCTCTACACACACACACACACACACTCACAGTAGTAAATAAGGTGATTAGACTCAAGGTGGTGAGTTTTTTTTAAGTCCACGTCCACGTCACTCCAAAATTGCGGTTTAATAGCATGGCAGTCCACTTTTATTAAAAAGGAAAGAAAGTCCTAACACAAACTTGCCCACGGCAGGGTTTCAATTTCACACATTAGAACAAGTCATGGAAAATACAGAGCCACCTGGCTCTCACTTCAGCAGTACCTCTACTCTTTACACTGGTCACCCAGATCTCGGGTTCTTCAGGCTCATTAAGCCTTTTATTCAAAGCGCCTCGCTGGCCTCTGGATCAGGTCCCCCCCCCCCAGGCTCTCCCATTTGAGATTTACAGATCCCCCTGTGAACAGGGTTTAGGTGCCTGTGTGGGGACTGCACTCACTAATACCTGAACTTCAGGCTGAGATGTGTGGTCATGTGACAGTCTAAATTAAAGCAGTTCTCCCACACTTACAAGTGAGCTGCAATGATACTGTTAACTCTTTGTAATCCTTGTTCGAATGCATTACACTGATGACACTTGTACCCTTTAAACACCTTCTTTGTTAAAAGACACCACTTCCCAGGTATGAAGCATTTAGGAACCGGTGCCGCAGAGCCTGCACCAGGAACCGGTGCCGCAGAGCAATTTATGTCACCTTTCTCCTGTGCTTCATCTCTCTCCTGGAATCCCTTTTACTAGACATGTGCACACTGAAGTATTTTGTTTCGGAATTTCAGTTTCGTCTGAAAAATAAATTTAGTTACTCCCGAAATTCATTTTTATTTATTTTGTTTCGTTAAAAAATGCATTTGTCCGAAAATCCAAAATAATTAAGGTTGAATCTGTCAATTAATGGCTTATGGTGTCTGTCGGATGTTCTAAGAAGATTCAACAAAGCAGCTAAACTGTACGACGCCGTGATCGTACATTTACGGTCAAAATACTCCCCCCACAAGCTATAGTAAAATTCTAATGTTGTTTGACTAGTAATAATTATAATTATTATTACTAGTCAAACAACATTAGAATTCTTCTATAGCCTATGGGCGGAACATATCAATTGTCCGCTGGCGGCGATTGTATGTTCTTAGCTGCTTCGTCGAATCTTCATGTCTCTATAATGTTGAATCTTTTCTCTCCATGTCTAATAATATTGGAATAATAGAGTTAGGCTAGGCACATTCAACCGCAGGTTCGATAGACACAGATCGCTATACCCTATACTGAGGTATTTGCTAATAACAGTGCCGTTCTCAAAAAGCAATTTCAACACAATTCCTGTACAGAGCTTTTCTGACATCCCAAAGAGTATGCATACCTTGTACACAAGGCAAGTCCAATAAGCAATCCCCTTTAAGACAAGAGGCCATTTAGGCAATTATCCACAGGAGGAACTACACGTCCCCTGGAGTCAATGATTGGCAGTAAGTCCATGGTTAACAGCTACAACTCCAGAGGGCCCCAGGCTTGAGACCCCCTCCAGGAACCCTGATTAGGTTCATATCACCCCCTAAAAGAGAATTATTCTCCACCAGAACAATCAGCTACATTTTGGCAGTATTTCCCCAGGATTCCCTCAGGGGCTTGGAGGGAATCCATAAAGTGGGAATCCCCTTTTAAATTGTTTGACCTGTAAACTAGTTGAAATTGGTGAGAATAATATTAACCCTTACAGCCTGATTAACCCTAGCTCCCAGGTCAACCCAAGAATACAGAAAACCAAAGAAGACATTTTAACATTATGGCACCTGACTGGCTCAACTAATATGAGGAAATGAGGGCAGCCAGGGAAAACAAGTGCTTACACAGGCAGACATATTAAACCCTTGTAGGCACTTGCCTATACCCTTCCTGGACCCTGTAGTTGCCTCAGCTCTCTCAGTCTTTTGCCAACCCACTAAGCTGTCCTAACTCTCCTGGTCTCCAACATAGAGTCTTGTCTCCCCAGTCAGTCACCTCTCCTGGCTGGAGCACACCTCTATAATCACACTCTGGCTGTGTTTGAATGGTGGTAGCTCCAACTCCAATTGCTCTGATCAGGCTTATAATGACACTGCACACCTTTTCACTCATACAGGCTGCAGGTGGATCGTAAAGTCCAGACATAAGATTGAAGGTTCCTTCCCACCCAAGACACTTCGGAACCTTCAAACTCCAGTCCACGATCCAAGATTACCAAACCCGGAGAAAACTTAAAACAGAGCTTTCTCTGCTTACAGTCCACATGTTGGAGCTCCTCAGACTGAACCTTTGAGAACCCTGTATTATCTCCATGCTAATTTGCTAAATGCATATAGTGGCAGGGCCAATATATATATATACCGTATATACTCGAGTAGAAGCCGACCCGAATATAAGCCGAGGCACCTAATTTTACCACAAAAAACTGAGAACACATATTGACTCGAGTATAAGCCTAGGGTGGGAAAATGCAGCAGCTACTGGGTAAACAATGCCCATTTGCAGTCTAATTGTGCCCATTTGCAGTCTAATTGTGCCCATTTGCAGTCTCACTGTGCCCATTTGCAGTCTCACTGTGCCCAGTTGCAGCCTCACTGTGCCCAGTTGTAGTCTCACCGTGCCCAGTTGTAGTCTCACTGTGCCCAGTTGCAGTCTCACTGTGCCCAGTTGCAGTCTCACTGTGCCCATTTGCAGTCTCGCTGTGCCCATTTGCAGTCTCACTGTGCCCATTTGCAGTCTCACTGTGCCCATTTGTAGTCTCACTGTGCAAATTTGCAGCTGTACCTTTCATTACTAAAACAGCATGTGTCACCCGCTGTGTAATGCAGTCTGTTCGGCCGTCCATTGATACAAAGCCCCGCCTCCTCCTCGTCCGTCCGTGATAGAAGAACACTGATATGATGCTGGGAAACTGTATCAGTGTTCCGCCTATCACAGACGGGGAGGAGACGGGGCTTTGTTACAATGGACGGGTGAAAAGAATGCATTACACAGCGGGAGACACACGCTGTTTTAGTAATGAAAGGTACGGCTCACTCGAGTATAAGCCAAGGGGTAGTTTTTCAGCCTAAAAAATGGGCTTAAAAACTCAGCTTATACTCAAGTATTTACATATATATATATGGGAGCAAAGCGGGTTATCTGCAGAACAGACTTGGCTCTGAGAGTATACACAGCCCGGGTGTAATTAGATGCTGGCCTTCACCTCTACATGCTGAAATCTAGAAGACATGGGCCGTGGCGCACCTCGCTCTCCCCTTCAAAGTACCCCTAGACCGAAGCCAAAGTATCCACTAAAGAAGAGAGATAGGGTGAGGCCGCTACACTGTTATTGGGGTGTTTCTCTGCAGCAGGGACTGGAGCCCTTGTCAGGATAGAAGGAATATTGATGGGGCCAAATACTGTCAGATTCTTGAGGAAAATCTGCTGCCCTCTGCTAGGAAGTCGTCAAGATTTACCTTACAACATGACAACGACCCAAAGCACACAGCAAAAATGACCACATAGTGATTGAAGAAGAAAGATGTTAAATTGGTAATGTCTTTGGTTGGCCTAGTCAGAGCCCAGACTTAAGGCCCGTACAAACGGTCAGACTTTTTGTCAAACTTCAAAATGCGCACGTTTTTCAAAAAATCCGTCCATGTGTACGCTCCATCGGACAAACTTTTTCGGTTTTCATCGGACAATAGTTCGCTCTACAAACGGACAAACTTTTCGGCAACAAAAGTCCGATGGTGAAAAGTCCTATCATGTGTACAGAAATCCATCGGACTTTTGTCCGATGTACAAATACGCATGCCCAGAACCAATGTTAAAATCAACCAACAATAGCAGAAGTTGACCAAAGGGTGGCGGTAAAGAGCAGAAAAGAGCAGAAAAACCACATTGTGTTGGGGAAGTTTTGGGAAAGTTTGCAGAAAAGTCAGAGCGTGTGTATGCTATGGGTGTGCCCGGCCAACTCCCTTAGGACAAAAATCCACGGAAAAGTTTGTTTGAAGTCCGACCGTGTGTACGAGACTTTAAACTCCATTGAAAGTGCGTGGAATGACTTGAAACTTGCAGACACAAATGGTCACCATCAAATTTAACTGAACTTGAGCAGTTATGCAAAGAAGAGTGGGCAAATATTGCAAAGTTAGTATATACATATCCCAACAGACTAAAGGCTGTAATTAAAGCAAAGGGTGATTCATCAAAATACTGAAACGAAGGGGGTGATTTTTTTTTCCAACTGTTGCACTGTGTAAATACAGCTGGATAAAACAAAAACTGTGCATTTTCATTTCAGGCTGCAACGCAAGATGTGATTATTTTAAAGGTGGGTGATTCTTTTCTATACCCCCTGTAAATGACAGTTCTAAAGACTACATGTTAAAAAACTAAATCAGAAATGGCTCCTTCCATCTCTCACTCTTTACAGGTTCACAATAAAGTAGGTAGTGTTTCTTGATAAATCTTATAAACATATTTTTTGGGTTGTTGAAAGTTCACAAACCAACACCCTCTCTACACACACACACACACTCACAGTAGTAAATAGGGTGATTAGACTCAAGGTGGTGAGTTTTTTTTAAGTCCACGTCCACGTCAGTCCAAAATTGCGGTTTAATAGCATGGCAGTCCACTTTTATTAAAAAGGAAAGAAAGTCTTAACACAAACTTGCCCACGGCAGGGTTTCAATTTCACACATCAGAACAAGTCACGGAAAATACAGAGCCACCTGGCTCTCACTTCAGCAGTACCTCTGCTCTTTACACTGGTCACCCAGATCTCGGGTTCTTCAGGCTTAGTAAGCCTTTTACTCAAAGCACCTCGCTGGCCTCTGGATCAGGTCTCCCCCCCCCAGGCTCTCCCACTCGAGATTTACAGATCCCCCTGTGAACAGGGTTTAGGTGCCTGTGTGGGGACTGCACTCACTAATACCTGAACTTCAGGCTGAGATCTGTGGTTATGTGACAGTCAAAATTAAAGCAGTTCTCCCACACTTAGAAGTGAGCTGCAATGATACTGTTAACTCTTTGTAATCCTTGTTCGAATGCATTACACTGATGACACTTGTACCCTTTAGACACCTTCTTTGTTAAAAGACACCACTTCCCAGGTATGAAGCATTTAGGAACTGGTGCCGCAGAGCCTGCACCAGGAACCGTTGCCACGGAGCAATTTATGTCACCTTTCTCCTAGTGATCATTGGTAGGGGATACAGTAAATGCTCCCTCTCTCAAACCTCAGTGCTTCATCTCTCTCCTGGAATCCCTTTACTAGACATGTGCACACTGAAGTATTTTGTTTCGGAATTTCAGTTTCGTCTGAAAAATAAATTTAGTTACTCCCGAAATTCATTTTTATTTATTTTGTTTCGTTAAAAAATGCATTTGTCCGAAAATCCAAAATAATTAAGGTTGAATCTGTCAATTAATGGCTTATGGTGTCTGTCGGATGTTCTAAGAAGATTCAACAAAGCAGCTAAACTGTACGACGCCGTGATCGCACATTTACGGTCGAAATGCTCCGCCCACAAGCTATAGTAAAATTCTAATGTTGTTTGACTAGTAATAATTATAATTATTATTACTAGTCAAACATTAGAATTCTTCTATAGCCTATGGGCGGAGCATATCACCGTAAATGTCCGCTGGCAGCGATTGTATGTTTTTAGCTGCTTCGTCGAATCTTCATGTCTCTATAATGTTGAATCTTTTCTCTCCATGTCTAATAATATTGGAATAATAGAGTTAGGCTAGGCACATTCAACCGCAGGTTCGATAGACACAGATCGCTATACCCTATATACTAAGGTATTTGCTAATAACAGTGCCATTCTCAAAAAGCAATTTCAACACAATTCCTGTACAGAGCTTTTCTGACATCCCAAAGAGTATGCATACCTTGTACACAAGGCAAGTCCAATAAGCAATCCCTTTTAAGACAAGAGTCTATTTAGGCAATTATCCACAGGAGGCACTACACGTCCCCTGGAGTCAATGATTGGCAGTAAGTCCATGGTTAACAGCTACAACTCCAGAGGGCCCCAGGATTGAGACCCCCTCCAGGAACCCTGATTAGGTTCATATCACCCCCTAAAAGAGAACTATTCTCCACCAGAACAACCAGCTACATTTTGGCAGTATTTCCCCAGGATTCCCCCAGGGGCTTGGAGGGAATCCATAAAGTGGGAATACACTTTTAAATTGTTTGACCTGTAAACTAGTTGAAATTGGTGAGAATAATATTAACCCTTACAGCCTGATTAACCCTAGCTCCCAGGTCAACCCAAGAATACAGGAAACCAAAGAAGACATTTTAACATTATGGCACCTGACTGGCTAAAGTAATATGAGAAAATGAGGGCAGCCAGGGAAAACAAGTGCTTACACAGGCAGACATATTAAACCCTTGTAGGCACTTGCCTATACCCCTCCTGGACCCTGTAGTTGCCTCAGCTCTCTCGGTCTTTTGCCAACCCACTTAGCTGTCCTAACTCTCCTGGTCTCCAACATAGAGTTTTATCTCCCCAGTCAGTCACCTCTCCTGGCTGGAGCACACCTCTATAATCACACTCTGTTTGAATGGTGGTAGCTCCAACTCCAATTGCTCTGATCAGGCTTATAATGACCCTGCACACCTTTTCACTCATACAGGCTGCAGGTGGATCGCAAAGTCCAGACACAAGATTGAAGGTTCGTTCCCACCCAAGACACTTCGGAACCTTCAAACTCCAGGCCACGATCCAAGATTACCAAACCCGGAGAAAACTTAAAACAGAGCTTTCTCTGCTTACAGTCCACATGTTGGAGCTCCTCAGACTGAACCTTTGAGAATCCTGTGTTATCTCCATGCTAATTTGCTAAATGCATACCGTGGCAGGGCCAATATATATATACGGTGTATAAGCCGACCCGAATATAAGCCGAGGCACCTAATTTTACCACAAAAAACTGGGAAAACATATTGACTCGAGTATAAGCCTAGGGTGGGAAAATGCAGCAGCTACTGGGTAAACAATGCCCATCTGCAGCCTCACTGTGCCCATTTGCAGTCTAATGTGCCCATTTGCAGTCTAATTGTGCCCATTTGCAGTCTCACTGTGCCCAGTTGCAGTCTCACTGTGCCCAGTTGCAGTCTCACTGTGTCCATTTGCAGTCTCACTGTGTCCATTTGCAGTCTCACTGTGCCCATTTGTAGTCTCACTGTGCAAATTTGCAGCCGTACTTTTCATTACTAAAACAGCATGTGTCACCCGCTGTGTAATGCAGTCTGTTCGGCCGTCGATTGAAACAAAGCCCCGCCTCCTCCTCGTCCGTCCGTGATAGAAGAACACTGATATGATGCTGGGAAACTGTATCAGTGTTTCACCTATCACAGACGGGGAGGAGACGGGGCTCAGTTACTATGGACGGGTGAAAAGAATGCATTACACAGCAGGAGACACGCGCTGTTTTAGTAATGAAAGGTACGGCTCACTCGAGTATAAGCCGAGGGGGAGTTTTTCAGCCTAAAAAAGGGGTTAAAAAAACTCAGCTTATACTCAAGTATTTACGGTATATATATATATATATATATATATATATATATATATGTGTATCACCAACAATTTACACAGTGCTTTACATATACTGTACTGTACATTCACATCAGTCCTTGCCCTCAAGGACCTTACAATCTAAGGTCCCTAACTCACATTCGTACATATACTAGGGCCATACCTCCCATGTCTTTGGAGAGTGGGAGGTAACCAGAGGAAACTCATCCGGGCACAGGCAAAACATGTAAACTCCAGACAGATTTCATGCACTTAGTGTGTGTGTGTGTGTATATATATATATATATATATATATATATATATATATATATATATATATTACAGTATATGCAGTGATAAAATAAGTATTGAACATGTCACCGTTTTCCTTGGTAAATATATTTATAAAGGTGCTGTTGACATGATTGATTTTCACCACTTGTCGGTAACATCCCATTCAATCCATACAGTACATACAAATAAACCAAAACAAATACATTCAGAAATGAAGTTATGTGTATTAAAAGGGAATGAAAAACTCTTCAACATGCTAACTGAAATCTATTTAATACTCGGTACAAAATCCTTTGTTGGTAATGACAGCTTCAAAACGCCACCTGTATGGAGTAACTATTCCCATGTATTGCTCAGGTGTGATTTTGGCTCATTCTTCCACACAAACAGCCTTCAAATTTTGAAGGTTCCATGGGCCTCTTCTATGAACTCTGATCTTTAGTTCTTTCCATTGATTTTCTATTGGATTCAAGTCAGGTGATTGGCTGGGCCCAGGGCTTTTTTTTCTCAGAGAAAGGGTGCAGGAACTCAACTCCTCTAGGTCATGCCCTCCCCTAGGTCTGGCTCTGGCTGGGCCATTTTAACAGCTTTATTTTCTTTCTTTGAAACCATTTGAGAATTCCCTTGGCTTTGTGTTTGGGATCATTGGTTTGCTAAAATGTCCACCCTCATTTCATCTTCATCATCCTGGTAGATGGCGGCAGATTTTTATCAAGAATGTCTTGGTACATTTTTTCATTCATCCTTCCTTCAATGATATGAAGTTTGCCAGTACAGTATGCTGAAATACACCCCCACACTATGATGTTTCCACCTCCAAACTTCCCTGTTGGTATGGAGGTTTTTTTGGAGTGATGCGCAGTGCCAGTTGACCTCCAAACATGGTATGTATTATGGCATCCAAGAGTTAAATTTTGGTCTCATCTGACCAGACTATATTCTCCCAGTACTTCACAGGCTTGTCTAAATGTTGTGCAGTAAACGTTAAACAATCTTCAACATGCTTTTTCTTCAGCAATGGAGTCTTGCCTGGTGAGCGTGCATACAGGCCATGGCAGTTGAGTGCATTACTTATTGCTTTCTTTGAAACAATTGTACCTGCTAATTCCAGGTCTTTCTGAAGCTCTCCCCAAGTGGTCCTTGGCTCTTGGACAACTCTTCTGATAATTCTTTTCACTCCTCAGAAATCTTGCGAGGAGCACCTGGTTGTGGTCGGTTTATAATGAAATTATGTTCTTTCCACTTCCAGATTATGGCCTCAACAGTGCTTACTGGAACACTCAGAAGTTTAGAAATCCTTCTGTAACCAATGTCATTAGTATGTTTTGCAATAATAAGGTTGCAAAGGTCTTGAGAGCTCTTTGCTTTTACCCATCATGTGACACCTTGTTAATGAGACACCTTTTTATAGGCCATCAGTTGGGACTGAACCAGCTGATACTAATTTGCACTCACAAGGGGCAGGATTTCTTTCTAATTACTGATAGATTTCAGCTGGTGTCTTGGCTTTCTATGCCTTTTTGCACCTCCCTTTCTTCATGTGTTCAATACTTTTTCCCTGTGTCATTGCATTTTATTACACATAACTTAATTTCAGACCTTATTTGTTTTGGTTTCTTTGTAGGTATGGATTGCATGGGTTGTTACTGACATGTGGTGAAAATTTCACTCTTAGAAATACAGCATATTACCAAAAGTATTGGGACGCCTGACTTTACACCCACATGAACTTTAATGGCATCCCAGCATTTGTCTGTGAGGTTCAATATTGGGTTTGCCCAACCTTAGCAGATATAACAGCTTCAACTCTTCTGGGAAGGCTGTACACAAGGTTTAGGAGTGTGTCTATGGGAATGTTTGACCATTCTTCCAGAAGCACATTTGTGAGGTCAGGCACTGATGAGAAGGTCTGGCTCGCAGGCTGTGCTCTAATTCATCTTAAAGGTTTTCTATTGGGTTGAGGTCAGGACTCTGCGCAGGCCATTCAAGTTCCTCAACCCCACACTCACTCATCCACTCACTCATCCATGTCTTTATGGACCTTGCTTTGTGCAGTGGTGCGCAGTCATGTTGGAACAGAAAGGGTCAACTCCAAACTGTTCCTGCAAAGTTGGAAGCATGAAATTGTCCAAAATGTCTTGGTATGCTGATGCCTTAAGAGTACCCTTCACTGGAACTAAGGGGCCAAGCCCAATCCCTAAAAAATAGCCCCACTCCATAATTCCCCCTTCACCAAATGATTGGAACCAGTGCACAAAGCAAGGTCCATAAAGACATGGATGAGTGAGTTTGAGGTGGAGAAACTTGACTGGTCTGCACAGAGTCCTGACCTCAACCCGATAGAATTAGAATTACAGTGCAGACTGTGAGCCAGACCTCCCCTCCAACATTGGTGCCTAACCTCACAAATGCGCTTCTTGAAGAATGGTGAAACATTCCTATAGACACACTGATAAACCTTGTGGACAGCTTTTCCAGAAGAGTTTAAGCTGTTATAGCTCCAAAGGGTGGGCAAACTCAATATTGAACCCTATGGACTAAGACTGGAATGCTGTTAAAGTTCATGTGTGTGTAAAGGCAGGCGTCCCAATACTTTGGTAATATACTGTAGTGTACTGTATATTTACCTAGAAAAATGGTGACTTGTTAAAAACGTATTTTACCCGCTTCATATATATGCATTTATATGTATTTCAACAAATAATTTGAAAAAAATAACTTGGCAGGTTGGTTGTTCCAAATATCTAGGAAAATTAACCATAATTATTTTACAGATTTAGGCTTTCTCAGTTGCTTCTGCCTCATGTAGTCCCAGACAGATGTAATGATTTTGAGATTAGGGCTTTCCTGATGCCATACTATCTGTTCCAGGATTCCTTGTTCTTCTTTTCATCGAAGATAGTTCTTTATGATTTTGGCTGCCCTCCTAAAACTCAGAAACTACTTACTAACAGCCAAAACCAACGGTCATTATTCCGTACTCTTACTCTTGGACCTTTCCGCATTCTTTGATACAGTTGACCACCCCCTCCTCCTCAAAAAACTCAATTGACTCTCCATGACTGCACTCTCCATTGGTTCAAATCTTACCTATCTCATCGCACCTTCAGTGTCACTTACAACTCCACTTTCTCCTCTCCAACTCCTCTTACTGTTGGTGTCCCCCAAGGTTCTGTCCTTGGACCTCTACTATTCTCGATCTACACGTCCTCCCTGGGTCAGCTGATAGCCTCCCATGGCTTCCAATACCATCTCTATGCTGATGACACCCAAATCGATCTCTCTGCCCCTCAGCTCACCCCATCAATCTCCTCACACATCACTGATTTACTAACAGACATATCAGCCTGGATGTCAAACCACTTTCTCAAACTGAATCTATCTAAAACTGATCTCTTAATATTTCCTCCCACACTTGCTTCTTCCCCTGACTTCTCTGTCAAGATCAATGGCACATCTATCAGTCCGTCCCGACATGCCAGGGTGCTAGGGGTAACGCTAGACTCTGAACTGTCCTTTCAGGCCCACATCTAATCCCTGTCCAAATCATGCCACCTTAGCCTCTGCAACATTTCTAGAATGCGCCCCTTTTTAACCAATGACACCACCAAGCTTCTAATTCACTCCCCGGTTATCTCTCACTTTGACTACTGCAACTCCCGCCTCATTGGATTACCTTTACATAGACTATCCCCCCTTCAGTCCATTATGAATGCTGCTGCCAGACTCATCCACCTTACCAAACAATATAAACAAATTCCTTTGCACACTGCACATATTTTTTTTGTAGTGCACAAAAAACAGTGTTAATCAACATAAACTTATTAGTATTTCACAGAATCCCTTCATCACAGACTCCCCCCTCCCCTTCACAGATCCCCCAATCACATACTCCTCTCCATGAAAGACCACCCCCCCATCACAGACTCCTCTCCATCACAGACTGCTCTCTATCATAGATACCTCTCTATTACAGAGCCCCCCATCATAGACTCCTCTACATCACAGATCCCCCCCATCACAGACTCCTCTGCATCACAGATTCCCCATCACAGATTCCCCATCACAGACTCCTCTCCATCACAGATCCCCCTTCACAGATTCCTCTCCATGACAGACTCCCCCTTCACAGATCCCCCCCCCCATCGCAGACTCCTCTCCATCACAGCTCCCTCATCACAGACTCCTCTCCATCGCAGATCCCCCCATCACAGACTCCTCTCCATCACAGATCCCCCTTCACAGATTCCTCTCCATGACAGATCCCTCCCATCACAGATCCCCCCTTCACAGACTCTTCTCCATCCCAGATCCCCCCCAATTTTAGACTACTCTCTATCCCAGATCCCCCTTCACAGATTCCTCTCCATGACAGACTCCCACATCACAGATCCCCCCCATCACAGATCCCCCCATCACAGACTCCTCTCCATCACAGACTCCTCTCCATCACAGATCCCCCTTCACAGATTCCTCTCCATGAAAGACTCCCACATCACAGATCCTCCCATCACAGATCCCCCCATCACAGACTCCTCTCCATCACAGATCCCTCCATCAGACTCCTCTCCATCACAGATCCCCCATCACAGACTCCTCTCCATCACAGGTCCACCCATCACAGACTCCTCTCCATCACAGATCCCCCTTCACAGATTCCTCTCCATCACAGACTCCCCCATCACAGAGCCCCCCCATCACAAAGCCCCCATATCGCAGATCCCCCATATCGCAGATCCCCCATATCGCAGATCCCTCCAGCGATATTACACTGTCCCTTCCCTAAGATCGCAGAACTCCCCCTCCCCTACCTTATTCACACAAGATGCAAAGCATGACAGGTCCGGACAAAGTGCAGGACTTTTCAAGTGAAAGGCAGATGATTGATTGCTGGGACCGCCCTGCTGCCTAGTAGCCAATTACCCGCTTCTTAACTCGAAAAGTCCCACCCTTTGTCTGGACCTGTAATGCTTTGTGTCTTGTGTGAATAATGTAGCAGAGGGGAGGGGAAGTGCTGCGGAGGGGAAGTGCTGCGATCTTATGAAAGGGGCAGTCCCCGCCGTGGGCCGGGTACATCACCTTGGCGGGCCGTATGCGGCCCACGGGCTGTAGTTTGAGGACCCCTGATTTAAACAGTAGGTCTCACCCTCAATTTCCGTTAGCCCCTTACAGGCTGTTATAGTCAGATAGGCAAGGCATGAGAGCACCCAGAGATATACAGGGTACATTGATCTGAGAGTTCCTTTGGTATTCTATGGTCATATGTTTTCCATTGAGGTCATACATACAGTATTTTTTCCATCGGTTTTGTTCATTGAAGTGTTGGTGAAGTGGTACGGGAGCACCTGACCACTTTTTACATTACAATTCCAGTCTATTATCATATCATATTGGATTAGTGATGATGCAACTACAGATAACTTGCATACGGACGTTCATATCCATTTTGACACTGCTGATATGCTTCTAATGTATGGTCACTAACAAGGTGTTGTGTGCTACTTAATACCTTCTATTTTTATAGTAAATGCTAACTTTGTTGTTTTGTTTTGTCCTTAATAAAAATAGTTTGTTTTATACATTATACAAAGTTGTCTTTATGCCATGTCTGTCGCTAATAGTAACTGCTTTTTAAACTATGGCATTATTGCTGTCAATTATTGCCCTTTTTTTCTTACTACTATCTGGGTTACTGTGGCAACACTGATTTCAGTGAGCAGGCACACTAAAACATTAATGAGCGTATTCTTGCAGTGTTTATTGACATTTAAAGCAGTATTAAACCCAAAACATTTTTTTTTATATATTGTAACATGTTTGTAGACTCCTGTTCTCTGTTTTCACTTGATGATCTGACCAGTAACACACCTACTATATTAGAGTGCCCCCCACTTTGGATGAATGAGCATGGGGGCACAGCAGACAGCAGCAATGTCAGTCTCAGGGGGGGAAGGGTTCGATGGACTAGCATATTTAATTACAGTAACAAATTTAAGCTGAACTCCAGCTCATAATTTATAATCAGTTACGGTTTACCCCATTCCTGTAAACTGATACAACTGGAAGAGAGCTTGTTTTTTGTGAAAAACAACATACTTACTTTCTGGATCACTAAATGAAAATAGAAGGAAAGCCTAAAAAAGAAAACAAATTCAGCCATCACAGCTAAGAATTGGTAAGCTGCAGTATAAAAAATGTTTGCTTTTGATTTTAATACTGTCTTAAAGCAAACGTTAATGTAGCACTACCCCCGTAGGAGCTGCTGGTTATATTTTTGGGTCTTGCCGTTACCTGTCTGTTCCACCGTATCCATCATAGGGGTTCCATTGAAGAGTTTTCACAGATGTCAGCATCAACACATAGGGGCTGATTTACCAAACGTTTGCGCCATGAGTATTGGCGCATCTGCATGCGCAATGGCTGTTTCGGTATTTACAAAACATTAGCGCCAGTATCGCAGCCCTATTTCCCATTTACTATAATGTTGTCGGCGGACGGGAGGAGGCGCTCAGTGCGCCACTATGGACCTGGCGCAGGGCATGTTAAAATCTAAATATAAAGAAGCTGGAAGTGAGAAAATATTGTGGGTGACATGGGGTGATGTGAGGAAGTGTAGGGACACCTGCCCAAATAACTAATATGCCCAAAATAGAGTGGGAAAGTAACTTTTTCAAAACCAGCTCGCTGCGCCGGCAATTCCGATTCGAGCTGCGGGAGGTTTTTTTGAGCTCAGCGCGGGAATTTCAATGGTTTAAATGCGCCGGGACACTGCGCCGGCAAAATCTTAGTAAATGTCAAGTCACATAACTCAATTTGCATAAGTTGAACAGGCGCAGCTCTGAACTTCCCAGTGCGCCTGCAAAATGACATAATTTCTGCCCGCAGGCTGAGTCCTGCGATTTTGTTAAAACGGGTTTTGTATTTCTCACAAAGTTTCCCTCCTTCATGCTTTGGTATGCGAAGTTGTGAATTTATCTACCAAGTAAGGGCATATTTGCCCATAACCAAGATGGCCGAACCGTGCATCTCACAATGAGGTTCGGCCTCTCTTAAGCGTGGTGCGTCTCTGTAGCGCCCACTCCTATTGAAAACGTCTACGTGATGATGAAACGCGTCTAGGAGGACGCTCAGTGACGTCACCACGTTCGAGGAGTGAGGCTCCTGGTTGCCGGCCGGCACCTACTGTTTTTATGCTGATTTACTGTCTTTTTTACTTGTAAGTACAACTTACGTTTTTAAATAAATTGTTGTCATACTGAATTACGCTATTGGCCTGCCCTTTTCATTCCATGTCAATGAATTACGATCTGAATGTATGGATGTATGAACCATCTGAACGAAAGACACTGGTTTATTAGGGGAGGACTGCTGATACAACACTAAAGGCCGCGGCTGGGTTACAGTCAAATGTCCCAAACCGCTTGCCCTCTGGTAAGCTGCTTCCCCTTTCTCTGGTGGTGGATACCTCACAACAGGATTTGATTAGTCACTGTGGTGCGATACCTCTGGTTTCCCTGGCTTAAAGAATTGTGGACTTTTCCCAATCTTTTGAACATTATTTGTTGGATTAAATTTGTTAATATTTGCTAGTTCCGTCACCTGTGAAACTAACAAGTTCTAGATCCCCAAGTGGGATCAGGTTTAGATTAAGCCCAATAGGGTTGGCACAGTTTTTTTTTTCCTCTCCATTTGCCTAGGTGCTGTCACACCATTACTGCTGCCTATTGTTAGTGTATTGTTAATTTATTGTTTAGTTTAAATCTTCTGCTAGCGCAGTCTTTTACCTTTATATATTTGCTCTGACATTATTACTGCTGCTGTGAGTTTCTAGTGATTACTAATTTTAATATATTAGTTTGTTCATTCAATAGTATTTCCCTATGGATATATTTGACTTTAGGGCCACCAAGGTGGTCAACCTTGAGGGGGTGTTTGAATCCTATAAAGATGAGGAAGGGGATCTGGGTGGGATTTTTACTAGATTAAAAAACCTTATGATATCCGAGAATCATGCTAAATGGGATATCGCCTACCTGGAGACCTACATCAAACAAACTATGGTCCCAAGGAGTCTTCTTTGGGATGTAGCCCCTCAAAAAGGTGATACGGACTTAGAAAACTGGTTCAAGTATTTTAACCAGGCTGGGTTGTCCTTCCTTCGATTTTTGGTCGTAAGGAAGGCAACCAAGCTTGTTAAATTAGATGAGGAAATTAAACTCATCAGAGAGAAATTGAATCCAGTTAAAGATAGTGAGGAATATAGGGAAAAATCCCAAGGTCTACTTAATACTCTTGAAAAAGAGGATAAGGACCAACGTATTAAGAAGAAAAAGAAGTATAATAGGGACCTTGCGGATTATCACGGCAACATAGTTTTTAACTGGCAGAAAAAACTATTGGAGGAGGAAGCCATTAGGAATAGCGGGGAAATGGAAACTTTGGGTCCTATAGTATCGGGTCCAACCAACAAAGGCCAGGCCCCTGTGCCTTCTGGGGGCCCTAGAAGAGGTCCACCCAATAGGACTATGGGTCAACATCCCTACCAGTCACCGAGACGAGGTGTAAGTGGGCCTAGAGGTGGCTCATTACCAATTAATCAGGGTGGCCCCACGTGGCCTTCCAGATCAGGACAAGGGGGTGGCACTACTAATGGTTCTTCCTCTTATTATCATGACCCCCCCATGAGACCAAGAGGTAAGAATCCTCGTGGGAGGGGTTGGGGACATGGGAACCAGAGAGGGGGAGGCCCCTATACCGACCATTTGGAAGGATGGAGGCGAGACCCTGATTTTGGTCCCCAATCCCCTTCCTACTTTCAGAGGGAGGGAGCTTCTGGATGGGACTATGGTGTTCCTGTTCAGAATTCTTTCTTCCCTTTGAGAGATATGGAGGTGCCAGATATGGACTATGGTCCTAATGGCTCACATTATTTCCCATCTTACGATGGACCGAATCACAGTCCTCTGTTTCATCAGTCCCAGCCTGGACCATTACTCCCTCCCCGAGGCCCAGGGGGGCAAAATGTGGATAGGAATTGGGGTTTTCACAAACCCACACAAGGAGTAAAAAGGTTAGGTGAAAGAGGAGAGGAACCAGAGGGGGGAGGTGGTCAAGAACAACAAAAACGACCCAAAGTGTAATCGGTCAGGGAATTTTTAATTTGAGCAAGCAGGTGTTGACAGCACCCGAGAAACTTCTTTTGGACCAGGGCCTTAAATTTGCGCCTCCTAAAAGTTTGGACAAATTTCACACCTATATGGACATTCATAGGTTCATTAGGAAATTAAATATTAAAATATATATGGTAGGTATTGGAAGGACTGAGCAGGTTGTTTCAAACAACTATGTTCATTCAGGGTTGGCTAATGCATCCCTATTCAATCCCCCTGGGGTGTTGGCCCCCTCCTTAAAAATCTTCCGTGATGTCCTATTGAGGGATTTGGATGTAATGGAGGTCAAAAAGGCGAGACTAAACAAGACTTTACAAGAAGGATTGGATTCTCTCTGTAAGAACAAAGAACTGGTTATTAGACCGGCTGATAAGGGGGGGGATTGTTATCCTAGATAAAGAGGACTACTTGACTGAGTTACATAGATTAGTGGACGACACTAATACCTATACTTTGTTGCCCTCTGACCCCAAGTTAAAATACGTTAGGGACCTGGAACTCTTGGTGGCCAAGGGTTTCTATGAAGGGATTCTCAACCCCAAAGAGAGGCTGTTTTTGATTCCGAAGGCCCCTCGGACTCCCACCATCTACTACTTGCCAAAACTGCATAAGGATCCAGTCTGCCCCACGGGACGTCCCATAGTCAGTGGGATTGATTCCATTACGTCCCGGGTGGGCAGATATATCGATTTCTTTTTGCAGCCTTTGGTAAGAAATATACCATCCTATACTAAGGATTCAAGGCATGTTATGAACCTTTTGGCTAGTATTACACCCAAAGAGGGCATGTGGATGTCAACAGTGGATGTAACGTCCCTTTACACCATTATCCCTCATGATTTGGGACTGGAGGCGGTACGTTTTCATTTGGAATGGGATTCGGGGCTTCCATCTCGGCAAATTGAATTCTTGATGGCTCTTTTGGAATTTGCTGCTACCTCAAATTACTTTTGGTTCAATGGCAATTTTTACAGGCAAGACACCAGAGTCGCCATGGGAGCAAAGTATGCCCCGAGTCTGGCAAACCTTTTTATGGCCAGATGGAAGGAGGATGTCATCTATTCCAGGGACAGACCTCAGGTGGTCCTCTGGGCTAGATATATTGATGACATCCTCCTCCTATGGGATGGACCACATCAGGGCCTAATAGATTTTATGTTTACTCTGAATGACAATCAGAGGAACATAGAGTTGAAATATGTGGCTAGTCAAACCGAAGTCCAATTTCTAGATTTACGGATATCTATTAAAGGCAACCATTTTGTAACATCTACGTTCTTCAAAGAAACTGATAGGAATTCTTTTATCCCTGTCGGGAGCTGCCATCATGCATCATGGCTCAGAGCGGTTCCAAAGAGACAATATTTAAGGCTTCTGAGGAATTGCTCTGATGACCAAGAATTTTTGAAACAGGCAGAGGTCCTGACAGGCCGCTTCCTGGAAAAGGGTTATAAGGCGGATGTCCTGCAGGAGTCTTTGGACACAGTCAAAAACACCCTAAGGGAAGATCTGTTGGTGGAACGTGGACCACGAGAGGGTGACCAATTCCCACTTGGCGTGCCCTTTATTACTACCTATTCCATCCAACATAGGGCTATAAAACAGCTAGTGGGGAAGCATTGGCACATTGTGGCTAATGATAACGTGTTGAAAGATGTACTCACGGATAGGCCGAGGGTGATTTTTAGAGGGGTTCAATCCTTAAAAAATCGCATTGCCCCTGGAGTTGTGAACCCCCCCCAGCAATGGGCTGGTTTTTTTTGAACAACTCACAGGGTATTATAAATGCAGGAGATGCAGGGTGTGCTCCTTGAATTCAAACCCTAATAGGCGAACGACCATGGTTAATTCTACTGCTACAGGGCTACAGTATGCCATTAAACCCTGTATCAAATGTGCCTCTACTGGTGTTGTGTACTTGCTGCAGTGCCCTTGTGGCCTGCAGTATGTGGGACGGACCAATCGCCCACTTCAGGTGCGACTCAACGAGCACATAACGAATATTTTGACAGGTTTTATGAACCATTCCGTGTCAAAACATTACCTGCTTAAACATTACAAAAACCCCTCAAACACCCTTTTCTTGGGTATAGATAAATTCAAACCTAACTGGAGGGGGAGTAATCTAATTAGAGAAATTTCCAGACTAGAAATGGCCTGGATTCACTGTTTGAAGACCTATTCACCTAATGGGTTGAACGTAGAAACTGATGTGAATGTGTTCATTAATAATGCTTAGTAACATCTACTATGTAAACCCAGGGTGTGATGCACGGTTGAAGGATGGTAGTGTATAGGAAATTTTCCTATTTTTTTATTTTTTAGTTACACATTCGACTATATAATTACTCACTTATTATTTGATTATAATTATAATCACACAATATATTAATATTCATAATCCCTATATAATTGGGAATAGTGGGCTTCCCATCTTTCCCTAAAGATTTATTTCAGATTTTTTCTTGTTTTTATTCATTTGTGTGTTAGAACACTTCTATATGGGATTTAGGTATTTTTAGTTTTAAATGTCATTTTGTGGTTTTTCCACTAGATGTCACTCTTTGTTTTTTTCTCTTAAAGCGGAGCTCCGCCGGAAAAAAAATATTAAAAGCCAGCAGCTACAGCTACAGCAGCTGCTGGCTTTTAATATTTGGACACTTACCTGTCCTGGAGTCCAGCGACGTCCGCAGCAGAGGACGAGCGACCGCTCATCGCTCTGCTGCTCCCTCCGCCATCCTCGCTGAGGGAACCAGGAAGTGAAGCCCTGCAGCTTCATGCCCGGTTCCCTACGGCGCATTCGCGAGTCGCGCTGCGCCGTTCTGATTGGTGCTCCTGTGTTCTGGGAGCCGAGTGTCTCCCAGAACACCAAGGGAAGTCTGCGGGAAGTGACGTAACTCCCGCAGATTCCCGGAGAGAGGACTCCCGGATGTGGGTGAAAATACCTGTCTTAGACAGGTATCTTCACCCCCCTCCCCCCTGAAAGGTGTCAATTGTGACACCGGAGGGGGGGAGGGTTCCAAATAGCAAAAGTTGCTATTTAGGGTGGAGCTCCACTTTAAATGAGTCTAAATACACTTGGTACTCACATTTAATTTAATTTAATATATTTATATTTCACACCAAGTATTCACGTATAAGGGGGATGTTTTCAAAGACACCGCCACATATTTAAACTAAGATTCTTGGTAACCGGTGGGGTACTCGGGAGGGTACCCACTTCCGGTTACGTGATATTATTCAGGTCATATACAAAAAAATATATATTAATACACTTCCTGATTAGGATACCCGTAATTTCTGCCCGCAGGCTGAGTCCTGCGATTTTGTTAAAACGGGTTTTGTATTTCTCACAAAGTTTCCCTCCTTCATGAGTCGGTATGCGAAGTTGTGAATTTATCTACCAAGTAAGGGCATATTTGCCCATAACCAAGATGGCTGAACCGTGCATCTCACAATGAGGTTCGGTCTCTCTTAAGCGTGGTGCGTCTCTGTAGCGCCCACTCCTATTGAAAACATCTACGTGATGACGAAACGCATCTAGGAGGACGCTCAGTGATGTCACCACGTTCGAGGAGTGAGGCTCCTGGTTGCCGGCCGGCACCTACTGTTTTTATGCTGATTAACTGTCTTTTTTACTTGTAAGTACAACTTACGTTTTTAAATAAATTGTTGTCATACGGAATTACGCTATTGGCCTGCCCTTTTCATTCCATGTCAATGAATTACGATCTGGATGTATGAACCATCTGAACGAAAGACACTGGTTTATTAGGGGAGGACTGCTGATACAACACTAAAGGCCGCGGCTGGGTTACAGTCAAATGTCCCAAACCGCTTGCCCTCTGGTAAGCTGCTTCCCCTTTCTCTGGTGGTGGATACCTCACAACAGGATTTGATTAGTCACTGTGGTGCGATACCTCTGGTTTCCCTTGCTTAAAGAATTGTGGACTTTTCCCAATCTTTTGAACATTATTTGTTGGATTAAATTTGTTAATATTTGCTAGTTCCGTCACCTGTGCAACTAACAAGTTCTAGATCCCCAAGTGGGATCAGGTTTAGATTAAGCCCAATAGGGTTGGCGCAGTTTTTTTTTTCCTCTCCAAAATGACATTTCTAAAGGAAAAAAAAAGCCATTTAAAAGCAGCCGTGGCTGTAATAAATTGTCGGCTCCCGGCAATATAGAGAAAAGTCATTGAAAGTCTTTGCTAACCAAAAAAAAAAAGCGTGGGGGTTCCCCCAAATTCCATAACCAGGCCCTTCAGGTCTGGAATGGATATTAAGGGGAACCCCGCTGCAATTTTTTAAAAAAAAATGACGTACGGGTTCCCCCCAAATATCCAAACCAGGCCCTTCAGATCTGGCATGGATTTTAAGGGGAACTCCACCCCAAATTAAAAAAAAAATGGCGTGGAGTCCCCCCAAAAATCCATACCAGACCCTTATCCGAGCACATAACCTGGCCGGCCACAGGGGAAGAGGGGGGACGAGAGCGGCCCCCCCTCCCTCCTGAACCATACCAGGCCACATGCCCTCAACATGGGGAGGATGTCCCATGTTGATGGGGACAAGGGCCTCATCCCCACAACCCTTGCCCGGTGGTTGTGGGGGTCTGCGGGCAGGGGGCTTATCGGAATCTGGAAGACCCCTTTAACAAAGGGGACCCCCAGATCCTGGCCCCCCCCTATGTGAAATGGTAATGGGGTACAAATGTACCCCTACCATTTCACAAGGAAAGTGTCAAAAATGAAAAAAATGACAAGACTCGGTTTTTGACAATTCCTTTATTAATGTCTTCTCTTTTCTTCCATCTTCTTCCTTCTTCTTCCACCTTCTTCTTCCATCTTCTTCTTTTCTCCATTCGGGTTTCTTCCTCCATCTTCCTCTTCATCTTTATCTTCATCTTCCTTCTTCCTTCGGTGTTCTCGTCCGCATCTTGCTCCGGCGTCTTCCCTTCTTCTCTCTTCTCCGGCCGCTCCGTTTGAATTGGAGGTTCCTGCTGTGCAACGCTTCAGTTCTCCACTTGGTCCGCTACCACCTGGTGGCTCCGCCCCCCTCTGTCACCACGGGGAAAGTCCCAGTGAAATCCATGTGCGTCAGAGGGGGCGGGGTCACCGGGTGTAAGCGGACCCAGAGGCGAACTGAAGCGTCGCACAGCGGGAACCTCCAATTCAAACGGAGCGGCCGGAGAAGAAAGAAGAAGGGAAGATGCCGGAGCAAGATGCGGACGAGAAGACCGAAGGAAGAAGGAAGATGAAGATGAAGGAAGAAACCTGAATGGAGAAAAGAAGAAGATGGAAGAAGAAGGTGGAAGAAGAAGATGGAAGAAAAGAGAAGACATTAATAAAGGAATTGTCAAAAACCGGCTCTTGACATTTTTTACATTTTTGACACTTTCTTCGTGAAATGGTAGGGGTACATTTGTACCCCATTACCATTTCACACAGGGGGGGCAGGATCTGGGGGTCCCCTTTGTTAAAGGGGTCTTCCAGATTCCGATAAGCCCCCCGCCCGCAGACCCCCACAACCACCAGGCAAGGGTTGTGGGGATGAGGCCCTTGTCCCCATCAACTTGGGGACATCCTCCCCATGTTGAGGGCATGTGGCCTGGTACGGTTCAGGAGGGAGGGGGGGCCGCTCTCGTCCCCCCCTCTTCCCCTGCGGCCGGCCAGGTTATGTGCTCGGATAAGGGTCTGGTGTGGATTTTTGGGGGGACTCCACGCCATTTTTTTTTTAATTGGGGTGGAGTTCCCCTTAAAATCCATGCCAGATCTGAAGGGCCTGGTATGGATATTTGGGGGGAACCCCACGTCATTTTTAAAAAAAAATTGCAGCGGGGTTCCCCTTAATATCCATTCCAGACCTGAAGGGCCTGGTTATGGAAATTGGGGGACCCCCACGCATTTTTTTTTTGGTTAGCAAAGACTTTCAATGACTTTTATCTGTATTGACGGGAACCAGCAATTCATTACAGCCGCAAGGACTTTTAAATGACTATTATTTTACTCTAGAAATGTCATTTTGCTCTCCAACTGTTATAAACATGGAAAACATGTGCTACTTTACAGGCATACTATAGACACCCCCTGGGGATGATATTTAGGGCCAGTTCACACCGGATGCAGTGCAGTGCGTTTTTTTGATGCCTGAAAAATGAAAAGAAAGTTGATCACATTAATGCCAATGGCATAGTTCACACCACTGCAGTCCGTTCCAGTGCATTTCAGAAAGCCAAAAAATAATTGGTCATGCTGCATTTTTTAGGTACAAAACTGTACTGGACCCCAGTAAAACACATCAAAAACACAACGGAACGTACCAAAAATGCACTGGAATGCACCGCAACGCACCTAAATGCACCAAAGACGCACTGCAACACACTTATCCTAAGTGAAAAGAGGGGGGAAAAAAACACTGGACTGCATCAAAAACGCCTTAAAAATGCACTGGAATGTGTCAAAAACGCGCATGCAGAAAAGCACCTGGAACGCACCCAGACTGCATTTCTATAGTGTGAACTAGGGCCAGTTCACACCATAGAAACACAATCCGGATGCGTTCCAGGTGCTTTTCTGCATGCACATTTTTCATGCGTTCCAGTGCATTTTTGGTAAGTTTTTGATGCAGTCCTGTGCTTTTTTTTCACCCCTCTTTTTTATTAACCATAGATAAGGACAAGTGTGTTCCAGTGCGTTTTTGGTGCATTTAGGTGCGTTCCAGTGCGTTTATGATGCGTTTTGATGCGTTCCAGTACAGTCCAGTGCAGGTAAAATGCAGCATGTTCTACTTTTTTGGTGGAACTGGAACGCACTGGAACAAACACTGCCATTTAGAACCATATAACCAACTTTCCATGCATTTTGGATGCATAAAAAACGCAATGCACTGCATGTGGTGTGAAATGGACCTTAAGCAATTTGGCATATTTAAAGGCACTTCTCCTTGTTTTGTTTTTGGTGTTTTCCAAATTGGTGACATTGATATATGTCCCTTAGGGTGGGACCTGGGCCCCCATTTTAAGGCCAATAACTAGAAGATAAGCCAGCCAAGTGGGGACTAGCAAAATTAACAAGTCAATTCCCATAGACTGCAATGGGATTTGTTGGTGGGGGGAGGGGTGATTGTCCCATCTCTAATTTTGTAGCATGCTGGATGATGTGCTTCATTTTGGACGGGGGGACGGGGGGGTTATTTTTTGCTAGCTGCATTGGTGTTGTTCTGCACATGCCCAGCCAGTTATTTTTTTTTGGCGTGCTTTTTTTGTGTGAACAGCGCTTGGATATTTCTGGGCATGCTGAGAGAGTGTTTTTATGGGTTAGAAATTGAAGGACATCCTTAACAGGTGTACCCACTTTGAATTTCAGTCTCTACATTGAGTGAACTTGCATTTTGGGTGTTTCATGGACTGTGCATGTGTAGTGATGTCGCGAACATAAAAATTTCCGTTCGCGAACGGCGAACGCGAACTGCCGCAAATGTTCGCGAACGGGCGAACCCGGCGAACCGCCATAGACTTCAATAGGCAGGCGAATTTTAAAACCCACAGGGACTCTTTCTGGCCACAATAGTGATGGAAAAGTTGTTTCAAGGGGACTAACACCTGGACTGTGGCATGCCGGAGGGGGATCCATGGCAAAACTCCCATGGAAAATTACGTAGTTGACGCAGAGTCGGGTTTTAATCCATAAAGGGCATAAATCACCTAACATTCCTAATGTGTTTGGAATAACGTGCTTTAAAACATCAGGTATGATGTTGTATCGATCAGGTAGTGTAAGGGTTACGCCCGCTTCACAGTGACAGACCAAACTCGGACAGACCAAACTCCCCGTTTAACGCACCGCAAACAACTGCAAACAGTCCATTTGCACAACCGCAAGGCTTTAATGATCACCTTAGATGATCACAAAGAAAATTTATGTTTTTTCTATGCAAAATTATCAAGCCGATCGCTTTTGGTCTGTTCACAATGAAGCAACGACCTTACCATCTGGGGTGTGCCAACAACGCCATTGCCAACACACTCATAGAGGTGGTCGCTTCATTGTGATACGCAAGCCCCTTCACCACAACAAGGTAATGATCACGAAGGGGAATTGACACAGGTATGTGTTTTTTTGTTTGCAGCCACAGTGCAGCACCAGAGGCCAGAAAAATTAGGCATGTACACATGCCTGTAAAATTAGGTATTGTTGCAGCCGCTGCTGTAGCAGCGGCCAGAAAAAATTATGTTTTTCAGGCAGAAAGTGCCCTAAAACATTGCGGCTTGTGGACCATTTTTAGCCCAAGGCAGCTCATCTCATCAGGCCTTTTTTAGTCAAATGTATCGCCCACTGTCAGTCCCTTCGGGATCCATGCCTCATTCATCTTAATAAAGGTGAGGTAATCTAGACTTTTTTGACCTAGGCGACTTCTCTTCTCAGTGACAATACCTCCTGCTGCACTGAAGGTCCTTTCTGAAAGGACACTTGAAGCGGGGCAGGCCAGAAGTTCTATCGCAAATTGAGATAGCTCAGGCCACAGGTCAAGCCTGCACACCCAGTAGTCAAGGGGTTCATCGCTCCTCAGAGTGTCGATATCTGCAGTTAAGGCGAGGTAGTCTGCTACCTGTCGGTCGAGTCGTTCTCTGAGGGTGGACCCCGAAGGGCTGTGGCGATGCGTAGGACTTAAAAAGCTCCGCATGTCCTCCATCAACAATACGTCTGTAAAGCGTCCTGTCCTTGCCGGCATGGTCGTGGTAGGAGGAGGATTACTTTCACCTCTTCCCCTGTTAGATTCCCGTTGTGCTGTGACATCACCCTTATACGCTGTGTAAAGCATACTTTTTAATTTATTTTGGAACTGCTGCATCCTTTCCGTCTTCCTGTAATTCGGTAACATTTCTGGCACTTTCTGCTTATACCGGGGGTCTAGTAGCGTGGCCACCCAATACAGGTCGTTCTCCTTCAGCCTTTTTATACGAGGGTCCCTCAACAGGCACGACAGCATGAAAGACCCCATTTGCACAAGGTTGGATGCCGAGCTACTCATGTCCTGTTCCTCGTCCTCACTGATCTCACTGAAGGTCTGTTCTTCCCCCCAGCCACGTACAACACCACGGGTACCAGATAGGTGACAACGAGCACCCTGGGATGCCTGCTGTGGTTGGTCTTCCTCCTCCTCCTCAAAGCCACATTCCTCCTCTGACTCCTCTTCCTCAGACTCCTCTTCCAGCGTTGCCGCAGGTCCAGCAAGCGATGCTGATAAGGCTGTTTCTGGTGGTGGTGATGGTGACCACAACTCTTCCTCTTCCTCTTCACGCTCATCTACGGCCTGATCCAGCACTCTTCGCAGGGCACGCTCCAGGAAGAAAACAAATGGGATGATGTCGCTGATGGTGCCTTCAGTGCGACTGACTAGGTTTGTCACCTCCTCAAAAGGACGCATGAGCCTACAGGCATTGCGCATGAGCGTCCAGTAACGTGGCAAAAAAATTCCCAGCTGCGCAGAGGCTGTCCTAGCACCCCGGTCATACAAATACTCGTTGACGGCTTTTTCTTGTTGGAGCAGGCGGTCGAACATTAGGAGTGTTGAATTCCAACGTGTCGGGCTGTCGCAAATCAAGCGCCTTACTGGCATGTTGTTTCGCCGCTGGATATCTGAAAAGTGCGCCATGGCTGTGTAGGAACGCCTGAAATGGCCACACACCTTCCTGGCCTGCTTGAGGACATCCTGTAAGTCTGGGTACTTATGCACAAAGCGTTGTACAATCAGATTTAACACATGTGCCATGCACGGCACATGTGTCAACTTGCCCAAATTCAATGCCGCCAACAAATTGCTTCTGTTGTCACACACCACTTTGCCGATCTCCAGTTGGTGCGGAGTCAGCCACTGATCCACCTGTGCGTTCAGGGCGGACAGGAGTGCTGGTCCGGTGTGACTCTCTGCTTTCAGGCAAGTCAACCCCAAGACAGCGTGACACTGTCGTATCCGGGATGTGGAATAGCCCCTGGGGAGCTGGGGGGGTGCTGTTGATGTGGAGCAAGACGCAGCAGCAGAAGAGGACTCAGCCGAGGAGGTTATCGAAGAGGATGGAGTAGGAGGAGTAGAGGAGGTGACAGCAGGCCTGCCTGCAAGTCGTGGTGGTGTCACCACCAACTCCTCTGCAGAGCCACGCATTACATGCTTGGCAGCCGTCAGCAGGTTTACCCAATGAGCAGTGTAGGTGATATACCTGCCCTGACCGTGCTTTGCAGACCAGGTATCAGTGGTCAGATGGACCCTTGCCCCAACACTGTGTGCCAGACATGCCATGACTTCCTTTTGCACAATAGAGTACAGGTTGGGGATTGCCTTTTGTGAAAAGAAATTTCGGCCGGGTACCTTCCACTGCGGTGTCCCAATAGCTACAAATTTTTTGAAGGCCTCAGACTCCACCAGCTTGTATGGTAAAAGCTGGCGGGCTAAGAGTTCCGACAAGCCAGCTGTCAGACGCCGGGCAAGGGGGTGACTCTGTGACATTGGCTTCTTACGCTCAAACATGTCCTTGACAGACACCTGACTGTGGGCAGATGAGCAGGAACTGCTCAAGGCGAGAGACGTAGTGTCAGATGGTTGAGAGGGGGCAAGGAGGACAGCAGTGGTTGACGTGGCTGAAGATGCTGGACCAGGAGGAGGATGGTGGCTTTGAGCTTGTGTGCTGCTTGTACTCGTCATCATGTGTTGATCCCATAGGCGTTTGTGATGTGAGATCATGTGCCTTCGCAAAGCAGTTGTACCTAGGTGGGTGTTGGATTTCCCACGACTCAGTTTCTTTTGGCACAGGTTGCAAATGGCATCGCTGTTATCAGAGGCAGACACACAAAAAAAATGCCACACTGCTGAGCTTTGCAATGGCGGCATTCTGGTGGTGGCAACAGCATGCGTTGATTGGCGTGCTGTCTGGCTGACCCCGGGTGCCGATACATGCTGTCTGACTGTGCCACTAGCTCCTTGCGACGACCTACCCCTCCTTCCAACTCGTCTCCTCCTCCTCTCTGTCTCCCCATCTGAACTTTCCCCCTGTTCTTCTTCTCTTCGAGCGGGCACCCACGTGACATCCACATCGTCATCATCAACCGCTTCACTTGTATCTGACAACTCAGCAAAGGAAGCAGCAGCGGGTACAACATCATCATCATCACACCGTACATCCATGTGTGTAATGCTGCCTGACTGAGACATATCCCTTTTATCTACATCCTCTGGCAATAATGTTTGCACATAACTCATTTCTTCCAACTCATGTGTAAATAACTCCTCTGACAGATCAAGTGAAGCAACCGTGGTGCTAGTGTTGGTGGTGGCGGCAGGCGGGCGAGTGGGAACTTGAGAGGTGCCCAAAGCTGAGCTGGAGAAGGATGGTGCGTCAAGGTTCCGAGCGGAAGCTGTAGAAGATTGGCTGTCCTGTGTTAGCCAGTCAACTATGTCCTCAGAACTTTTCGAGTTCAGGGTACGTGGCCCCTGAACACTGGGCATTATTCTTGGGCCAAAGGGAATCACAGCACCACGACCACGACAGCCCCTGCGGGATGGCCTGCCTCTGCCTGTCATTTTTTTTAGATTAGTTTAGTTGTACTATGCGTGCAAGCTACTGTGACACCAGATATGAGTGGCACTGTGCACTGGCAGAAGTTGGCACAGTAGACACTGTAGGTCTGACACACACGCTGGCAGGCAACTGACTGCTCATCTACTGCAGTCAAAACTGTTGTGGTTTTTTTTATGTAAGCTACTGTGCCGGGGAAAAAAAACAAGCAGACTGGTGTTTTACCAGCCCTAAAAAGGGCTTTTTGGGGTGCTGTCAGGACGCTGTGCTTACAGCAGAGATCAGATGAGTCTTTCAGGAGTGGAGTGAACACTGAATACACTGGCCTAGCCTAGCTTTCCCTATAAAATCAGCAGCAGCTAAACTGTCCCTCCTCTGGCTAACACTGCAGCTTAAGTACAGACTGAATCTAAAATAGATGCTGTCCAGGAAAAAACAAAAAAGCAGACTGGTGTTTTACCAGCCCTAAAAAGGGCTTTTTGGGGTGCTGTCAGGACGCTGTGCTTACAGCACAGATCAGATGAGTCTTTCAGGAGTGGAGTGAACACTGAATACACTGGCCTAGCCTAGCTTTCCCTATAAAATCAGCAGCAGCTAAACTGTCCCTCCTCTGGCTAACACTGCAGCTTAAGTACAGACTGAATGTAAAATAGATGCTGTCCAGGAAAAAACAAAAAAGCAGACTGGTGTTTTACCAGCCCTAAAAAGGGCTTTTTGGGGTGCTGTCAGGATGCTGTGCTTACAGCACAGATCAGATGAGTCTTTCAGGAGTGGAGTGAACACTGAATACACTGGCCTAGCCTAGCTTTCCCTATAAAATCAGCAGCAGCTAAACTGTCCCTCCTCTGGCTAACACTGCAGCTTAAGTACAGACTGAATCTAAAATAGATGCTGTCCAGGAAAAAACAAAAAAGCAGACTGGTGTATTACCAGCCCTAAAAAGGGCTTTTTGGGGTGCTGTCAGGATGCTGTGCTTACAGCAGAGATCAGATGAGTCTTTCAGGAGTGGAGTGAACACTGAATACACTTGCCTATAGCTTTCCCTATAAAATCAGCAGCAGCTAAACTGTCCCTCCTCTGGCTAACACTGCAGCTTAAGTACAGACTGAATCTAAAATAGATGCTGTCCAGGAAAAAACAAAAAAGCAGACTGGTGTTTTACCAGCCCTAAAAAGGGCTTTTTGGGGTGCTGTCAGGACGCTGTGCTTACAGCACAGATCAGATGAGTCTTTCAGGAGTGGAGTGAACACTGAATACACTGGCCTAGCCCAGCTTTCCCTATAAAATCAGCAGCAGCTAAACTGTCCCTCCTCTGGCTAACACTGCAGCTTAAGTACAGACTGAATCTAAAATAGATGCTGTCCAGGAAAAAACAAAAAAGCAGACTGGTGTTTTACCAGCCCTAAAAAGGGCTTTTTGGGGTGCTGTCAGGACGCTGTGCTTACAGCACAGATCAGATGAGTCTTTCAGGAGTGGAGTGAACACTGAATACACTGGCCTAGCCTAGCTTTCCCTATAAAATCAGCAGCAGCTAAACTGTCCCTCCTCTGGCTAACACTGTAGCTTAAGTTCAGACTGAATCTAAAATAGATGCTGTCCAGAAAAAAAAACAAGCAGACTGGTGTTTTACCAGCCCTAAAAAGGGCTTTTTGGGGTGCTGTCAGGACGCTGTGCTTACAGCAGAGATCAGATGAGTCTTTCAGGAGTGGAGTGAACACTGAATACACTTGCCTATAGCTTTCCCTATAAAATCAGCAGCAGCTAAACTGTCCCTCCTCTGGCTAACACTGTAGCTTAAGTACAGACTGAATCTAAAATAGATGCTGTCCAGGAAAAAACAAAAAAGCAGACTGGTGTTTTACCAGCCCTAAAAAGGGCTTTTTGGGGTGCTGTCAGGACGCTGTGCTTACAGCAGAGATCAGATGAGTCTTTCAGGAGTGGAGTGAACACTGAATACACTGGCCTAGCCTAGCTTTCCCTATAAAATCAGCAGCAGCTAAACTGTCCCTCCTCTGGCTAACACTGTAGCTTAAGTTCAGACTGAATCTAAAATAGATGCTGTCCAGGAAAAAACAAAAAAGCAGACTGGTGTTTTACCAGCCCTAAAAAGGGCTTTTTGGGTGCTGTCAGGACGCTGTGCTTACAGCAGAGATCAGATGAGTCTTTCAGGAGTGGAGTGAACACTGAATACACTGGCCTAGCCTAGCTTTCCCTATAAAATCAGCAGCAGCTAAACTGTCCCTCCTCTGGCTAACACTGTAGCTTAAGTTCAGACTGAATCTAAAATAGATGCTGTCCAGAAAAAAAAAACAAGCAGACTGGTGTTTTACCAGCCCTAAAAAGGGCTTTTTGGGGTGCTGTCAGGATGCTGTGCTTACAGCAGAGATCAGATGAGCCTTTCAGGAGTGGAGTGAACACTGAATACACTTGCCTATAGCTTTCCCTATAAAATCAGCAGCAGCTAAACTGTCCCTCCTCTGGCTAACACTGTAGCTTAAGTACAGACTGAATCTAAAATAGATGCTGTCCAGGAAAAAACAAAAAAGCAGACTGGTGTTTTACCAGCCCTAAAAAGGGCTTTTTGGGGTGCTGTCAGGACGCTGTGCTTACAGCAGAGATCAGATGAGTCTTTCAGGAGTGGAGTGAACACTGAATACACTGGCCTAGCCTAGCTTTCCCTATAAAATCAGCAGCAGCTAAACTGTCCCTCCTCTGGCTAACACTGTAGCTTAAGTTCAGACTGAATCTAAAATAGATGCTGTCCAGAAAAAAAAAAACAAGCAGACTGGTGTTTTACCAGCCCTAAAAAGGGCTTTTTGGGGTGCTGTCAGGACGCTGTGCTTACAGCAGAGATCAGATGAGTCTTTCAGGAGTGGAGTGAACACTGAATACACTTGCCTATAGCTTTCCCTATAAAATCAGCAGCAGCTAAACTGTCCCTCCTCTGGCTAACACTGCAGCTTAAGTACAGACTGAATCTAAAATAGATGCTGTCCAGGAAAAACAAAAAAGCAGACTGGTGTTTTACCAGCCCTAAAAAGGGCTTTTTGGGGTGCTGTCAGGATGCTGTGCTTACAGCAGAGATCAGATGAGTCTTTCAGGAGTGGAGTGAACACTGAATACACTTGCCTATAGCTTTCCCTATAAAATCAGCAGCAGCTAAACTGTCCCTCCTCTGGCTAACACTGCAGCTTAAGTACAGACTGAATCTAAAATAGATGCTGTCCAGGAAAAAAAAAAAAGCAGACTGGTGTTTTACCAGCCCTAAAAAGGGCTTTTTGGGGTGCTGTCAGGACGCTGTGCTTACAGCAGAGATCAGATGAGTCTTTCAGGAGTGGAGTGAACACTGAATACACTTGCCTAGCCTAGCTTTCCCTATAAAATAAGCAGCAGCTAAACTGTCCCTCCTCTCGCTAAGACTGCAGCTTGAGAATGAATCTAAAATGGATGCTGTCCAGGAGGTGGGAGGGTCTGGGAGGGAGAGTATGCTGCTGATTGGCTGGAATGTGTCTGCTGACTGTGAGGTACAGGGTCAAAGTTTGCTCAATGATAATGAATAGGGGGCGGACCGAACATCGCATATGTTCGCCGGCCGCGGCGAACGCGAACAAGCTATGCTCGCCGGGAACTGTTCGCGGCGAATAGTACTGTACATCTCTATGCATGTGTTTTCAATTGCCTCATTAGCACACAAACATATGTTATATAAAGCTCACAGAGCATTCGGTCACTTTCCTTGAGAAGAGGCAAGTGTGTTGGGGGCAAAATGTACATGTTGGTGTCCTTATCGAGTTTGTAACACACGTATTTTATTTGTTATGTCTTTGAAAAACAGGTGATTGGTTAACTATTGTGGATTGTATATTTTTGGTGTGGGGGAGATATGTTCCCCTGAAATAATTCTGATGTTGTTAATGTGTGTTGTTTGTTCACTTTGATTTAATTGTCTGCTGCATTTTTTTGGCCAAAAATTGCTCAAGATGTTGAGTCTGTAACTGTTTCAAATTGACCATGTTTTTTATTTTTCCTTCCCTTTTGTTTTGTTGAACAATAAAATTAGATGCAAAGTTTTGATGTTTGTTTTGTGTTTTCTTTGCAACAAATGTGACAGCTGATTGGCATGTCAAAACAAAACAGGTGTGATTTGTCTAATCTGGTGCCTTCATGCTAGCATATGCATGGATTGTATTGTGTGCTGCCATGGAAAGTCACCAGGAAATGAAAAATACAGAGCGGTAAGTATTCAAGTTTCCTTTTTTTACTGCAGTGGTTCTCAGCCTCAGTCCTCAAGTACCCCCAACAGGACATGTTTTGTGAATTTAGCTTATCGAGAATTGCTGTCCAAAAATCAAAACCATTGACTGTGATTTAAAGCACATGTGCAAGATGAAGGAAAACCTGCAAACATGGCCTGTTGGGGGTACTTGAGCTATTTTTAAGTGCAGTGCTCTAAATCAGTGCTTCTCAAGGCCATACAATTCTAATTGTGGGCATTTTGAGGGAAACAAAGTAAGTGTTAGAACCCCTGCGTGTGTGTGTTTTTTTTTTTTTTGATATTTTTTTTTTCTTTTTTTTGTAGTTTGGCCTTTGTCTCCTTTTCTTAACATTGGCTTCACTTCCTGTCACACAGCTAAACAGGAAGTGAAGGTAAAACCCTACCAATGGCTTTTCTTGGGGACAAACAGATCAATCTAACTAGTGTCCCCATTAAGCAAATTGCACTCTAGTACTTTGTTGTGTACACCCCAAATCATTGGGTAGTTTGGGGTTTAGTAAAGACAAATCCACTCTGCAGTAAAAGTGTAGCTGCTGAAAATCTGAGGGAAAGTACTGGTGATTGGATGTTACAATCATGTAAAAGCAAAGATGTTTTTTTTTTTTTGGCTTGCATGTCCCCCTCAGATATACAGCAAGTGCACTTGTAGTGCAAAGTAGATTTGCCTTTAGTAAATAAACCCCACAGTCCAAACTACCTAATAAATTGTGGTGTACCCTGCAATATGCTCGAGTGCAATGTGCATAATGGGGAAAGTATTTAGACTGACCTGTGTGTCCCCAAGGAAAGACATTGTTAGGGATTTTCCCTCACTTCCTGTGTGGCTATGTGACAGGAAGTGAATTATTTGGAAGGATAAAGTGGCCAAATTATTTAGTTTAACTTTTCAAAGACTCATTCCTAAGTTGAATTGTGATGCATGTCAATGGCCCATTTAGACTCTCTTTAATCACTTGAGATCAGCGCTATAACTGATCGACGGCCACAGCATGGTCCTCAATTGCCGGGAGCCCGTCAATAAACGTCCTCCCCTTTGCGCGCGCTGTGGTCACAGAGTCACTGAGACTCGGGTGATGACAGATCCGAGTAAGGGGCCGATCCCTGCCCTTTACCATGTGATCAGCTGTCAGCAAATGACAGCTGATCACGTGATGTAAACAAAAGCTGGGTAATGGTTTTTGTTTTCTCCTTGTGCTGACAGCGTGAGCATAAAAAAAGGCAATCACCGGCTTATGTGCAAGGGACATGGGGCCTGAAGAGGAAGAGGCAATTCTGCATCATCTGTGACAATTAGTAGCCCCTGCCAGTGCCACCTATCAATGCCCACCACTGGTGCCACTCAGTGGCACCTAGCAGTGCTGCCTATCAGTGCCCATCACTGCCAACTATCATTGCCACCTAGCAGTGCCACTTCTCACTGCCCACCAGTGCCAAATAGCAATGCCACCTCCCAGTGCCCACCCTTGCCACCTTATCGGTGCCCATCAGTGCAGTCTCATTAGTGTACATCAATGAAGAAGAAAAATTACCTTTTTTAAAAATATTAACCAGTTTCCTACCGCCCACCGTCAAATTACATCCTTGGCTTTGGGCGGTGACATCTGAATGATGCCTGCAGTTTCAGGCATCATTCAGATATCATTCTTTTCAGCCGGCGATTCTGTGCACAATAAAAACGATCATAGTGGCAGTTCCGCCGCTTGATCATTCTTATAGGCAGGGGGAGGGGACGTTCCCCCCCTCTTGCCGCCATCCGGTGCTTCTCCGGGCTCTCCCGTGCCATCTGGGGCTCGGAGAACGATTTGGAGATGACTGGTGACATCACGCCGTGTTCCCGTATGTTAACCAAGCCGTGATCTCGGCTGTCAGCATGAGATTGGTGTTTTTTTTGGTCACAATATCATGTTTTCCAGCCTGGAGGAGAGATGCGGGTCTTATTGACCCTGCATCTCTCCATAAAGAGGACCTGTCACACACATTCCTATTACAAGGGATGTTTACATTCCTTGTAATAGGAATAAAAGTGTTCCCAAAAAAAAATAATTTTTTTTTAAAAAGAGTAAGAAATACAAAAAAGTGCAAAAAAAGAAAAAACGCCCATGTCCCCGGTAGCTCGCGCTCAGAAGCGAACACACACATAAGTCCCGCCCACATATGTAAACGCCGTTCAAACCACACATGTGAGTTATTGCTGCGTGCGTTAGAACGAGTGCAACAATTCTAGCACTAGACCTCCTCTGTAATGCCAAAATGGTAACGTGTAAAAAAAAATTAAGCATCGCCTAGGGAGATTTTTAATTACTGAAGTTTGGTGTCATGCCATGTGTGTGCGCAATTTTAAAGCGTGACGTGTTAGGTATCTATTTACTCAGCATAACAACATCTTTCACATTATACCAAAAAATTGGCCGTAACTTTACTGTTTTGTAATATTTTTAGCAAACAAAAGGCGTTTGAAAATTTAGTGCGCAAATACCGAGCGAGATAAAAATTTGCAATGACCGCCATCTTATTCCCTAGGGTGTCTGCTCCAAAAACATATATAATGTTTGGTGTTTTGAAGTCATTTTATAGCCATAAAGATGATTTTTACATGAAGGAGAGAAGTGCCAGAATAGGCCCAGTGCTGAAGTGGGTAAAATATCAATTTATTTTATTTTTAAACTCGGTCTTTTGTATTTATAGAAAAAAAATAAAACTAAAACACAAAGGTGATCAAATAGCACCAAAAGCAAGCTCTATTTGTGTGCCAACAAATAAAACATTTTCATTGGGTTACAGTGTTGTATGAGCGCGCAATTGTCATTAAAAGTGCATTAGCGCTGAAATGTGAAACTTGGTCTGGGCATTGCGCAAGTGGTTAATATAAGGCTACATGCACACGGACGTTTTTCAAGCCGCTTGTTTGAGCGTTTTTTGCAGCTTAAAAACATCTCTCCATGTTAGCCTATGGCCTCATGGCCACCATGGCGTTTTGGAGCTGTAAATGGCATAGGCGTTTTTAGGCCCCATGTAGACGGGACGCTGGTGCAAAATGTTCTGAACTAAGGTTGAAAGTGGCGTTTAGAAAGGCGCGCTTTGTGGCGTTTGCATGCCGTGTTTTACCACATTTGTGTGTATATGATAAGGAGCCGCCCTAAGCTCCAAAAACAGTATTATTTACGATTTTAGCTATTTAGTGAGACCAGAGTGATATGAGCAGCTGAGAGCAGCAGTGTAGTTGTATTTAGCGTGTCACTTGCCACATCACTTGCCCCAAGTTGTGGATTGTCCACTTGCCACATCACTTGCCACAAGTTGTGGATTGTCCACTTGCCACGTCAGCTGCCCCAAGTTGTGGATTGTCCACAATGCAATGGAAGCAATTTCATATATATATATATATATATATATATATATATATATATATATATATATATATTATGGTTTTTCCTCATTTGCCATAAATTTGGAGTTTATCAATGTTAAAAAATAGGTCACCTTTAAAAACGCTTCTAAACTAAAATGCGGCTAAACGCTGGTACCGCGTCTGAAACGTGGAAATCTTTGGCGTCTGAAGGCATTTTGAGGGTTTGTGAAAAACGATTTTAAACGCAAATGCAGATTTTTTTTGCCAGGACAAAAACAGTGTTTTGGTTGTAATGGAATTCAATGGACCCGCATCCAAAACGCAAGTACCGCAATTTTGCGGCAATTTTTTGTTTTACCTGTTTATAGCTGGTTGTTAAAGGAAATGTAAGAAAAAAAAAAACGGGTCAAAAAACAAAACCAAAAAAAAAACAGCGTGGGGTCCCCCCCCAGGTCCATACCAGGCCCTTGGGTCTAGTATGGATTCAAAGGGGACACCCCCCAAAAAATTTTTAAAAAAAATGACGTGGGGTCCCCCCAGAATCCATACCAGGCCCTTCAGGTCTGGCATGTATTTTAAGGGGGACCCCGCGCCAAAAACAAAAAAAAATTGCGTGGGGTCCCCTTAGAATACACACCAGACCCTTTATCCGAGCACTCAACCTGGCAGGCCGCAGGGGAAAAGGGGGGGTTTGGTGCTTCGGGGCAGGGGGGGCGACCTGCGGCCCTCCCCACCCCAAAGCACCCTGCCCCCATGTTGATGAGGACAAGGGCCTCTTCCCGACAACCCTGGCCGTTGGTTGTCGGGGTCTGCGGGTGGGGGGCTTATCGGAATCCGGGAGCCCCCTTTAATAAGGGGGACCTCAGATACCTGCCTCCCACCCTATGTGAATGAGTATGGGGTACATCGTACCCCTACCCATTCACCTGGTGGCAAAATAAGTCAATAAAAAAAGACACAGGTTTGAAAAGTAATTTATTGGGCAGCTCCGGGGGTCTTTCTGCCGGGCCCCCGCTATCTTCTGCTAGCTCTTTTGCTAGCGGGGGTCCCGGGCTTCCTCGCCATCTTCTTCCGACTTCGGGGGTCTCTTGTTCTGTTCTCCGGTTCTTCTCCCGCTCTCCACGATCTCCGGTTCTTTCTGCTTTCTGCCAGGCCCCTGCTATCTTCTCGCAGCTCTTTTGCTAGCGGGGGCCGGTCTTCTACGTCGCCTTCTTCCTTCTTCTCTTCGCCCGATGTTGCCTCGTCGCTGTCCACCGCCGCAATGATCTGTCCGAGCAGCGGTGCCACTTTTATTGGCATGGGCGTGGTCACCGGCTTATGCCACCGCTGACCCCGCCCCGTATGATGTCACAGTCTCGGGGAATGATGGGACTGTGACATGAAACGGGGGCGGGGTCAGCGGTGGCATCATCCGGTGACCACGCCCCATGTACCCCATACTCATTCACATAGGGTGGGGGGCCGGCATCTGGGGACCCCCTTTTTAAAGGGAGTGCCCTGATTCCAAAAAGCCCCCCGCCCGCATACCCCGACAACCAACGGCCAGGGTTGTCGGGAAGAGGCCCTTGTCCCCATCAACATGGGGGCAGGGTGCTTTGGGGTGGGGGGGCCGCAGGTCGCCCCCCTGCCCGAAGCACCAAACCCCCCATGTTAAGGGCATGCGGCCTGGTACGGTTCAGGAGGGAGGGGGGGCGCTCTCGTCCCCCCCCCTTTTCCCCTGCGGCCTGCCAGGTTGCGTGCTCAGATAAAGGTCTGGTTTGGATTTTGGGGGGACCCCCACGCCGTTTTTCGGCTTAAGGGGGTTCACCCTAAAAGGGTCTGGTTTGGATTTTGGGGGGACCCCCACGCCGTTTTTCGGCTTAGGGGTTCACCTTAGAATCCAAACCAGACCTAAGGGCCTGGTATGCTCCTGAAGGGGAACCCATGCCGGTTTTTTCATTAAAATTTGGCCTGGAGTTCCCCTTCATGATTCATACCAAACATGGGACAGCGAGGCTGCCGAGGACCAGCGCGAAGACATCGCGCTGGACACATTCTCGGCCGGCTAGTCGCCTCTAGGACACGACTTGAGTGGCTGCTGCATGCTCAGGTCGTGTCCAGGTAGCCTCGCAAAGTCGCGCTGTCCCTGTGTCAGCCGGCACACGAGTCGCCCGCAAGTCGGATCCGACTTCCCGGGCGACCTCTATTTAAATCAATGGGCTCCCATAGGGAACCATTAATTTTCAATAGAGCGCCGCTGACATTTTTATTTACTATAACAGTGCGCCGCTGCTTCCTGCGCCCAGTGAAGGAGTTATCCGGCGCACCAATTAAGGTTAGAACCAGCGCAGCGCACTGTTATTAGTAAATCAGCCCCATAGTCTCTTTTTCAATGGTTTTATTAAAGAAATGTCAATGAGAGGGATGGAGGGTTAGGGGAGATTCAGGTACCTTGCTTTTGCGGATCACGGGTACTTCCTAATCCAAAGGACAAACAGCTTCCACACTGGATATAGCAACCAATGGATAGGCCTCTCTCACTGACCTAGCAGCCGGTGCGGTGCTCGGCCAAAAGTCTCTGCCACAGACTTGAAGAATACACATAGTCTAAGTACAGTCACACAGTACCAGTTTCTTTCAGCCGATCCGGCGATACTGTGAGGTAGATAGGTCAGGATGCGTCCTCCAATTGAGTCTCCAGGCTCTTCCCGAGGCACCAGCCCTTTTGGCTCAGTCCTCTCCTGGGAAATGTCCTCCCCTGGTTTCTCCAATTCCTCAGCTTCTTCCCGCAGGCAAGACAGCAAAGAACCACCCCTGATCGGTAGGCCCCAGAAACTCCTGGGCCTACTTCCAGTAACGAGGTCTCGGGCCAGCCGGCCCGAGGCAGGAAACTGCTACGGCACACCTTAGGCCAGGAGGGCCATCAGGTTAGAGCCTTCCGGAAGACAGTGTCTGTCCCTTAAGTACCCTCTCCCAGAATACACAGCAGGGAGACCAATCCCACCGAGCTGTTTCTGGGCAAGAGGTACCCAATACATCCAGCCTTATGCATTTCCAACCCTGACCTGTGGTGACATCGACACCCACAGTCAAGTGGAAAAACACAGCTGAACTGGAACAGAAACCAGTAATTACCAAAATTATTCTGAGCTAAACTACAGCTCAGACAACTAAATTTACAACTAGTGCCTACTCAATAGGAGCAGGGCGCTACATTAAGATATATGTATAGTTTGTAATTTTTGCTGTGGACCAAATATGACTAGATGCTCTCCAAAAATACTGTGCATATACAGTATCTCACAAAAGTGAGTACACCCCTCACCATTTTTATAAATATTTTATTCTATCTTTTCATGTGACAACACTGAAGAAATTACACTTTGCTACAATGTAAAGTAGTGAGTGTATAGCTTGTATAACAGTGTAAATTTGCTGTCACCTCAAAATAACTCAACACACAGCCATTAATGTCTAAACCACTGGCAACAAAAGTGAGTACACCCCTAAGTGAAAATGTCCAAATTGGTCCCAAAGTGTCAATATTTTGTGTGGCCACCATTATTTTCCAGCACTGCCTTAACCCTCTTGGGCATAGAGTTCACCAGAGCTTTACAGGTTGCCACTGGTGTCCTCTTCCACTCCTCCATGACGACATCACGGAGCTGGTGGATGTTAGAGACCTTGCGCTCCTCCACCTTCTGTTTGAGGATGCCCCACAGATGCTTAATAGTGTTTAAGTCTGGAGACATGCTTGGCCACTTCATCACCTTTACCCTCAGCTTCTTTAGTCGTCTTGGAGGTATGTTTGGGGTCGTTATGTTGGAATACTGCCCTGCGGCCCATTCTCCGAAGGGAGGGGATCATGCTCTGCTTCAGTATGTCACAGAACATGTTGGCATTCATGGTTCCCTCAATGAACTGTAGCTCCCCAGTGCCAGCAGCACTCATGCAGCCGCAGACCATGACACTCCCACCACCATGCTTGACTGTAGGCAAGACACACTTGTCTTTGTACTCCTAACCTGGTTGCCACCACACACGCTTGACACCATCTGAACCAAAAAAGTTTATCTTGGTCTCATCAGACCACAGGACATGGTTCCAGTAATCCATGTCCTTAGTCTGCTTGTCTTCAGCAAACTGTTTGCAGGCTTTCTTGTGCGTCATCTTTAGAAGAGGCTTCCTTCTGGGATGACAGCCATGCAGACCAATTTGATGCAGTGTGTGTGAAAATGTCCAAATTGGGCCCAAAGTGTCAATATTTTGTGTGGCCACCATTATTTTCCAGCACTGCCTTAACCCTCTTGGGCATAGAGTTCACCAGAGCTTTACAGGTTGCCACTGGTGTCCTCTTCCACTCCTCCATGACGACATCATGGAGCTGGTGGATGTTAGAGACCTTGCGCTCCTCCACCTTCTGTTTGAGGATGCCCCACAGATGCTTAATAGTGTTTAAGTCTGGAGACATGCTTGACCACTTCATCACCTTTACCCTCAGCTTCTTTAGTCGTCTTGGAGGTATGTTTGGGGTCGTTATGTTGGAATACTGCCCTGCGGCCCATTCTCCGAAGGGAGGGGATCATGCTCTGCTTCAGTATGTCACAGAACATGTTGGCATTCATGGTTCCCTCAATGAACTGTAGCTCCCCAGTGCCAGCAGCACTCATGCAGCCCCAGACCATGACACTCCCACCACCATGCTTGACTGTAGGCAAGACACACTTGTCTTTGTACTCCTAACCTGGTTGCCACCACACACGCTTGACACCATCTGAACCAAAAAAGTTTATCTTGGTCTCATCAGACCACAGGACATGGTTCCAGTAATCCATGTCCTTAGTCTGCTTGTCTTCAGCAAACTGTTTGCAGGCTTTCTTGTGCGTCATCTTTAGAAGAGGCTTCCTTCTGGGATGACAGCCATGCAGACCAATTTGATGCAGTGTGTGGCGTATGGTCTGAGCACTGACTGGCTGACCCCCCCCCCACCCCTTCAACCTCTGCAGCAACGCTGGCAGCACTCATACGTCTATTTCTTAAAGACAACCTCTGGATATGATGCTGAGCATGTGCACTCAACTTCTTTGGTTGACTATGGCGAGGCCTGTTCTGAGTGGAACCTGTCCTGTTAAACCGCTGTATGGTCTTGGCCACCATGCTGCAGGTCAGTTTCAGGGTCTTGGCAATCTTCTTATAGCCTAGGCCATCTTTATGTAGAGCAACAATTCTTTTTTTCAGATCCTCAGAGAGTTCTTTGCCATGAGGTGCCATGTTGAACTTCCAGTGACCAGTATGAGAGAGAGAGGGAGAGAGAGAGAGCGACAACATCAAATTTAACACACCTGAGGCCTTGTAACACTAACGAGTCACATGACACACGGGATGGGAAAATGTCTAATTGGGCCCAATTTGATAATTTTCACTTAGGGGTGTACTCAGTTTTGTTGCCAGCGGTTTAGACATTAATGGCTGTGTGTTGAGTTATTTTGAGGGGAGCTCAAATTTACACTGTTATACAAGCTGTACACTCACTCATTTATATTGTAGCAAAGTGTCAATTCTTCAGTGTTGTCAAATGAAAAGATATAATAAAATATTTACAAAAATGTGAGGGGTCTACTCACTTTTGTGGGATACTGTACTTCCAAATTCTTTAAAAAAAGGAAAAAGTATTGTATTAAATAAAGCTTTTTGATAAAGATGCTGAAAGGGGTGTTTACATGTGAACAGGAGAACTTAAGCTTGTCAGCTGAATTCATAATAGATTTACCCTGGTGCAGAGACTGAAATAAAAGCGGCTTTAATTATCTTTCTTCAAGGCAGAAAAAGTAAACCCTGCACTCACCATATGGAATCTTCACTTCTTCTTGATCTTTAAAGTCCAACTGAACTTTTAGTTTCAATCAGCTGAATACATTGAAGGCGGATCAAATGAAAAGAAATGCAAACTCTTAATTATTTTAAAAAGTAGTCATGGCCTGAGTTGAAAAATGTTCCCCCTTTCAGCATGCTGTAGAGAAAGGCCTCGTACACACGGCCGAGATTCTCGTCTAAAAAAACATGTCGTTTTTTTCGACGAGATTCTTGGACAAGAAAATTGTCCCGGCCGAGTGTACACACGCTCGATTCAAAGAACCCGCGGTTCTTTGAATGGAGCGTACGCGGTGACATCATCGACTACGACGAGCATGCGCTCGTCACATTCGATGCCGTCGCCGCCATCTTGGTATACCCTACGTATGCCTAGGAAGCTACCGCGCATGCGTCAAATTCATTTTGAACATGCGCGAGCTTCCGGGAGGACAGGTAAGTGTACACACACTCACTTTCGAGAAACATGCCGCCGAGAATCTCGACGAGAAAATAGAGAGCAGGTTCTCTATTTTCTCGTCGAGGTTACTTGTCGGTTTTCTCGACGAGAAACCATACACACGAACGAGTTTCTCTGCAAGACATCTCTGCCAGCAAGTTTCTTGCTGGTTCTTGCCGAGAAACTCGGTCGTGTGTACGAGGCCAAAGTGTAAAAAAATGATTACTTATATAAATTAAGTGAAATACAAGAGTGTATAAGCTGAATTGAGACAGTGATGGTGGGGGTGTGTGTGGGGGGCTGTCAATAAAAATTGCACATATTCTATAGGTATACATGCAATCCAAAGCATATCCAGACAGACTTAAGTGATTTGGAAAAAAATGATTAACCCATCTAGTGGCCCTATGAATAACTTTAAGACCTATTAACGCAATGCAAGTAGTTTCACTTCTTAAATTACGCATACGTTTTTAACTAATATCTCAGGTACTTTCCTTATAACTATACATTTCTTGTTTGAAAGGCCATATTTAACATTTTAATATTTGGCTATACAGGGGAATAGAAATATAATTCAGCCCTGGGAGGAAAGGTAAAATTAAAAATCCAAGGGCAAATTTAAATGTGGTTATTGTAGCTTTTGTTGTTGTATGATCTTTGATAAATACATACCTAAGAACCGGTTCACACAGGGGCAACACGACTTTGTGCGCGACTTTGCGAGGCAACTCGGACACGACTTGAGCGTGAACCACAGCGTGACTTGGAGTGACTTGAAGTCGCCTCCATGACAAGCTTCTTTGCCAGTACCTGACCGCGAGAATGTGTTTACAGCGTGATCCCATCACGCTGGTTCTCGGCGACAGGGTACTGTACACCTCGCGCTCGCTGTCCCGTATTTGGTATGACTCATGAAGGGGAACTCCACGCCAAATTTTAAATAAAAAAACATCATGGGTTCCCCTCCTAGAGCATACCAGGCCCTTAGGTCTGGTATGGATTTCAAGGGGAACTCCCTACGCTGAAAAAACGGCGTAGGGTCCCCCCAAAATCCATACCAGACCCTTATCCGAGCACGCAGCCTGGCTCAGCCTGCAGCCCGAACCGTACAAGGCTGCGCCCCCCCCACCCCAAAGCACCTTCTCCCCATGTTGATGAGGACAAGGGCCTCTTCCCAACAACCCTGGCCATTGGTTGTCGGGGTCTGCGGGCGGGGGGCTTATCGGAATCTGCGAGCCCCTTTCAATAAGGGGGCCCCCATATCCCAGCCCCCCACCCTATGTGAATGAGTATGGGGTACATCGTACCCCTACTCAATCACCTGCAGGAAAAGTGTCAATAAAAAAAACACACTAGACAGGTTTTTAAAGTAATTAATTAGGCAGCTCCGGGGGTCTTCTACCGACTTCGGGCGTCTTCTTCCGACTTTGGGCGTCTTCTTCCGACTTCTCCGCTCTCTCCGGCCTCTTCTCCCACTCTCCGGTGCTTTCTGCCGGGCTCCTCCGCTATCTTCTGCCAGCTCTTTTGCTAGCGGTGGCCCGGTCTTCATCGTCGCCGTCTTCTTCTCTCTTCTCTCCTTCCGATGTTGCTTGACGCTCTCTGCCGCTGTAATGCTGTGTGCGTGGGGCGCAACGATTTATATATGCATGGGCGTGGTCACCGGGTGACCCTGCCTCTTATGATGTCACAGTCCCATCATGCTCCGGGTGGTGACGATATAAGGGGCGGGGTCACATGGTGACATCACCCGGTGACCACGCCTCATGCCTATATAAGTCGTTGCGCTCCGCGCACGCGGCATTATAGCGGCAGAGAGCGTCGAGTCAACATCGGAAGGAGAGAAGAGGGAAGAAGACGATGAAGACCGAGCTACCGCTAGCAAAAGAGCTGGCAGAAGATAGCGGAGGAGCCCGGCAGAAGGCAGAAAGCACTGGAGAGCGGGAGAAGAGGCCGAAGAGAGTGGAGAAGTCGGAAGAGACCCCCGAAGTCAGAAGAGGACCCCCGAAGTCGGGAGAGGACCCCCGAAGTCGGAAGAAGACCCCCGAAGTCGGAAGAAGACCCCCGGAGCTGCCTAATAAATTACTTTAAAAAGCTGTCTAGTGTGTTTTTTTTATTCACTTTTTTCCCCCAGGTGAATGGGTAGGGGTGGAAAAGGAAAGAGCCCTGGACTGCCGCACTCTGTATAAACGATTTATTTTCTAAATTCCAAAGTTAAAATCCAAAGTTAATACACGGGTTCAAAAGTCCAAAAACAAGCAAAAACAGAAAACTGACAATGCAGGGGTGGATAGCTATCCACCCCTGCATGTCCTTTTCCATGCATTAGTGAAGAGCCAGCACCTGTTTCAGTATCAGGGCAGGAGCAATCTTTGGAGCTGCACAGCTTGGAGCGATACACACCTTTCATTGAATGGGCAGGGGTACGATGTACCCCATACTCATTCACATAGGGGGGCGGGATCTGGGGGCCCCCTTATTAAAAGGGGCGTCCAGATTCCGATAAGCCCCCTGCCCACAGACCCCAACAACCAACGGCCAGGGTTGTCGGGAAGAGGCCCTTGTCCTCATCAATGTGGGGACAAGGTGCTTTGGGGTGGGGGGGCCACAGGGTGCCCCCCTGCCCCAAAGCACCCACCCCCCATGTTGAGGGCATGCGGCCTGGTACAGTTCAGGAGAGGGGGCGCTCGCTTGTCCCCACCCCCTTTCCTGACCGACTGGGCTGCGTGCTCGGATAAGGGTCTGGTATGGATTTTGGGGGGGCCCCAAGGACCTGGTATGCTCTTGGAGGGGAACCCATGCCAGTTTTTTATTTAAAATTTGGCGTGGAGTTCCCCCTCATGATTCATACCAAATACCAGCTCTGTGGGGGGGAGGGGTTTGCCTTAGAGCCGGTTCACACAGGGGCGACTTCCTGTAAAGTTGCCTGACTATGAACGGGGATCCGACTTGGAGGCGACTTCCATTGAAATCAATGGGTACAAGTCGCCTAGAAGTTGGATTGAAGTAGTACAGGAACCTTTTCTGAAGTCGGAGCGACTTCAGTAGTGTGCATTAAGACGGCTCTCATTCACTTACATTGATTTTATCATGTCGCGTGACTTGAGGCAACTAGGGACGACTTCAAGTCGGATCCAAAGTCGTCCTTGTGTGAATGGGCTCTAAATAGGATTTTTTTTTTGTTTCATTCATTTAAAAATATAATATCACACATTACAACAAAGAATGGGTATGTAATACTCCAAGGGGGTGATCACAACATCAATCTTTAGAGAACTGGAAATTGGCTCCTAACATGTTTCCCCAAAAATAAGACCAAGTCTTATATTAATGTTGGCTACAAAAACACACTAGGGCTTATTTTCAGGGGATGTCTTATTTATTTACATTATGTACAAAAACGTTTGTCCCCCTGTCAGCTCAGGAGTCAGCATTGTGAAATTCTGTAATCCCAAAAATAAACCTTAGTTAAAGTCCTTGTAAAATCATGTAATCCGTTCTGTAAAAAGATTATATAATGTGCAGTGTGTCTTCTTGTGTAACTTTATTGTGGAATATACCTTCTTTAAAGCGCCGCTGGGTGCTCACGTGACCCACCGGAGCTCTTCTTCCCCGCTCCAAATACTGCAGAAGGAGGGGCCGAGATCCCCGCTGACATTAGCCCCACCCTAAGCACTGCAGTGGGAGGGGCTGCTGACATCAGCCGGGAGGAGAGGATAAGATCTCTGACGGGTCATGTGAGCGCCCAGTGACACTGTAAATAAGGTATTTTCCACAATAAATTTAACTACTTGCCAACCAGCTGCCGCAGTTTTACTGCAGCAGGTTGGCTCAGCTGGGCAAATCAACGTTACCTTACGTCGCTTCCCATTGTGGCCACTAGGGGCGCGCACGCCGCCGGAGTGGATGCGAGTGCCCAGCGGGTGCAATGACCGTCGGGCACCCGCGATCGCTCGTGAAAGAGCGAGAACTAGGATCTATGTGTGTAAACACACAGATCCCGGTTCTTTCAGGGGAGAAATTACTGATTGTGTGTTCATACAAAGTATGAACACCGATCAGTCTCCTCCCCTATTAAGTCCCATCCCCCCTTCAGTTAAAACACAGAGAGGGAACACAATTAACCCCTTGATCGCCCCCTAGTATTAACCCCTTCCCTGCCAGTGACATTTTTACAGTAATCAGTGCATTTTTATAGCACTGATCACTGCAAAATTGTCAATGGTCCCAAAAATGTGTCAAAAGTGTCTGATCTGTCTGCTATAATGTTGCAGTCCCGATAAAAATCGCAGATCGCCGCCCTTACTATTAAAAAAAAATAATAATAAAAATGCCATGAAACTACCCCCTATTTCAATATACGCTTATTGCTTTTTTTTTTTACCAAAAATATGTAGAAAATACATATTGGCCTAAACTGAGGAAAAAATAGTTAAAAAAAAAAAATGTGGGATATTTATTATAGCAAAGGGTAAAATTATTATTATTTTTTTTTAAATTGTCGCTCTTTTTTTGTTTATAGCGCAAAAAATAAAAACCGCAGAGGTGATCAAATACCACCAAAAGAAATCTCTATTTGTGAGAAAAAAGGACGTTGCGGGGGGACACATCGGACACTTTTGATGCTATTTTGGGACCTTTGACATTTATAAAGCGATCAGTGCTATAAAAATGCACTGATTACTTTATAAATGTCACTGGCATGGAAGGGGTTAACACTAGGGGCGATCAAGGGGTTAAATGTGTTACCTAGGGAGTGATTCTAACTGTGGGGGGAGGGGACTGATGACGGGAGGTGACGATCAGTGTTTCTATATACAAGGAACACACGATCAGTCTCCTCTCCCTGACACACACAGATCCACGTCCCTGCTCTGTGACGAGCAATTGCGGGTTCCCGGCGGACATCGCAGCTGCCGGGCATGTGCATCGGCTCCCGACTGATGCGGCGGGAACCTGAGGACGTCATATGACGCCCACCCGGAGGGACAGAGTGTTCCTGCGGACGTCATATGACAATAGGCGGTATGGAAGTGGTTAAACTCCTAGCAATTTCAACGGTATTAAATTCTTAACAATTTCAATGGTTAACGATTTTTAGCCCATAGGGTCCATAAGCTCTATTGGTGGTCAAAAAGTTGTTAATTACCATGTCTGTACGCCAGTAGGCTTTCAAAAGCAAAATTTTGCTTTACCATATCAATCACTTCCGATACATTAGGTGATAAATTGGATTCTTCTAGTAATCAGCATCCTAGCAGCTAGCAAAATGTGAGTGACAATTATGTGGCTTTCGGGGGGGGGGGGGGAGTAGATCTATACCTAAGTTAAGAATTGCGAGAGCTGGAGAGAGTGAGGTGATGATCCCAGTGATCTCAGAATTTATGCAGAATACCTTGTTCCAGGAGTTATTTTTTTGAATATACAGGATTGTATTACCTACAGTAAGCAATATAAAATTTATTTTCATCATGAAAATTGTTCTATATGTGCAGAAGTATTCAAAGTCAAAAGACAGATTTATTTAACACAAACTCCCATAGGTACAGGAAGAGGAATTCCCTCCAAATGAAGTTATAAAAATTTGTGTCTCTGGAAATTCGAGGGTGTTTGGCTTTCCCATACCATAGCCCAGAAATTCTGAGGCTAGATAGCACAAACAAATAATGGGTACTATTAAATTAGGCAGATTAAAGGTTTTGTATGTAGAACATAATATCTTTCTATATAGTTATGGCCAGGGCTTTTTTTCAGCTGGAACTTGGTTCCACCACCTCCAGCTCAGGCCCTCTGCTCCCTGCTCACCACTATCGCTCTGTGGGAGCCAAGCTGTCACTTGTAAACACAGAAGCCGGACTTCTGTGTTTACAAGTGAGAGCTTGACTCCCTCAGATCTGATCTCCTGAGTGGCTCCCACTGAGTGCAGGATGGGGAGAAGGGGGATGCAAGTGCCGGGCATGGTTAAGTTCCTGCACCTATTCTCTGAGAAAAAAAGCCCTGGTTAGGGCCTATCTAGAAATGGTAAAATAATTGATCTTATTATTTTAATAAATGAAACAAAATATTATATATGGATATATTAGTATGCTTTTTTCTTCTTTTAAGCCAGAAGCTGGAGCTTTAGGGCCTGTTAACATTAGCATATGTGCATTATGCTCCATATGATGCATGCACAGTGGTGTGAGTTTTGTAGGGGCAGTGTAATGAATTACAGCTGTTTACATTTTTTATTTTATTGACATGTCACAAAATGAAACTTCATTCTACTTTATGCACAACAGCACTTTACTAATGTACAAATATGGTGTGCTGTAGCAAATTGTTGTGCATTTGACATGCTGCTTTTTTTATGCAACCCATACCAAAACATTTGTAAGGTGTGAACAGGTTTTTTTGATGAAAAAAGACTGATGGACTTTTTTCATTGGAAAAAAACGATCGTGTGTGGGCCCCATCGGTCTTTTTTCCATCGATGTAAAAAAATAGAAAATGTTTTAAATTTTACAGATGGAAAAAAAAACTATAGCAAATTCCGATCGTCTGTGGGGAACTCCATCAGAGAAAAATCCATGCATGCTCAGACTAAATTACAAGACGGGAGCGCTCGTTCTGGTAAAACTAGCGTTCGTAAGGGAGATAGCACATTCAGCATGCTGCAAATTTTTGCATCGTTAAATGTAGCGCTTTCTTTTCTTCTTTCTAAATGGTTAAAAAAAAAAAAATTGCGGATATTTATACTTTTTTTTTCATTTCTTTGAGAGCTCATGAATCTTCGTATTTTATTTTAAAGGCAGGTCTCCAACAATTTTTTTTTTTTTTTTTTGTTTTGAATCAAGATCTCCTAATTTTTTTCTGGCTTTTTAATATTTTATAGTGATGTCCATATTTTTTTATGGTCAAGTTATCACAACAACATTATTATCTATGATTTTTTTTTTCCCTCAAGGAGGTTGGTGTTGGTGTCCCTTGTTAATTACACATTGTATTTATGAAATGTACCTTTCTACTCACAAGAAAAACACATAGGCAACTATTTAAATTAAATCAAATATCCACTTATTCTGGAAAACAAATAAGGATGAAGGGCAACAATTGTGAAATTAGTGGAATATATGCAGACTTTGGACCCCAAAGGCAGACATGAAGGAAAATAAAATCAATAACATGAGGAGTCCCTCGAATCGGGATCACAATCTGATCCCCGAATCGCAGAAATCAGGAGCAGCAGCAGATGTCATACATGTCCCCAAGCTGTGGTACTCTAACAAACTGTGTCTTCTGGCAGAGCAGCTTTAAGCCAGGGAATCACTTTTTGGTCTTCCTTGTAGCCTTCCCTCCACGCTTCCCTGCAGTGTTCCCTCCACGCTTCCCTGCAGCGTTCCTTCCACGGCTCCCTCCATGCCCCCTTGCAGGCTGTGGCTCTGGTGATGGGAATGTGGCAGGAGGAGGAGGAGAAGAAGGAGAAGGATGGGCAAGATCGCAAAGATGTGTGGCCTCTGTCAGCTGGCCCCTCCCTGCCCTGTGAAGGACTCTAGAAATCAGCTCCTCAGAGAGGGCATGTTAGCCCTCCTCCACTTTAAGGAGTTTACCGGCCACATAGCACCCATAGGACTCGACTGGGTTGAGGGGGGCCCTCGTGATCTCTGCTGCTTCCCTTATTATTTGCAGAGATTCTTCCTCCACCCGAGTCATCCTCCTGGGCCTTTTCGGTCTCACCTGGAGGGGAAGCACCTCTGACTGTGTGCTGCCACTTGGCCTGGGCACCTGCTGCCTGCCACTTGGCCCTCCCTCCTGGCTGCCACTCACCCCTGCCTCATCCTGGCTGCCACTCACCCCTGCCTCCTCCTGGCTGCCACATTCCGAAGCCTCGTCCTCCTGGCTGACCTCATCCTGTGTATAAAAAAGGGATATAGTTTGAGTATTTGGTTCATCAATCACACACAATTTCCAGCTCATGACTGTTGCAAATTAAATGTTAATAAATAGAAAAGACTCTCATTCTGCCCCCAACATTTTTCATTCTTGTCCCAAACAATTCTGCCCACTATTTTTTTTTTTTGGTTTATTTATTTTCTATTGGAATAATAACAACTAGTTCCCAACAATATTTTTAGGACAATAAATATGTTGAAAAAGACTATACCTGACTATAGATGTGATTATCAGGCTCTTCGAGGTCAGCTAGCTCCTCTGCACCCTCTGCAGGGGTGGAGGGAAGGGTGGAGGGAATGCTGGAGGGAAGGGTGGAGGAAAAATGGAGGGAAGGGTGGAGGGAATGCTGGAGGGAACGCTGGAAGAAAGGGTGGAGGGAAGGGTGGAGGGAAGGCGGGAGGGAAGGCTGGAAAGTGATTCCCTGGCTTCTATCTGGTCCTCCAGAAATTGCAGGTGTTTGTAGTACCACAGCTTGGGGACATGTACTTGGTCTGCTGCTGCTCCTGATCTCTGGGATTCGCGGACCTCTTTGTATTTTTTTTTGTAGCTATTCCTCATATTATTGATTCTATTATTCATCATGGTATAGTCTGCCTCTGGGATCCAGGTCTTCATATATTCCGCTAATTTTACAATTGTTGCCCTCCTAACATCACGATTGTGGTATAATGGGTTTTTAATCTCCCATAAATTGGTGAGCTCTCTATATTTGTCAATGAAAGCTCTGAATATTACCGGATCCTTGAAACTCTACATATTTTCTGCAAGATAAAACACAAGACAAAAACACTAGGTGAGCCTAAACTTTCCTAATATTATCCCAATCTAGCCCTTTAAAATCATGAATCAGTATAGGCCACTGATGCCCCAACTTAAATCTTTACCTTCGTCAGTGACGTTCTGAACTTCCGGTCCTCCTTACTCTGCGCACACAACGTCGTTACGACACATGCGTGTTATCATTATATTCCCTGCGCATGCCTGAAACTCCGCCCACGTCGGCCGCCCCTGACGTTCCCACCCCTGATGTTCTTCCTCGGATATTCCCCGCCCCTACTCGTTCGACGCCCAGTGGGAGACGACATGGCGGTGACACAGCAGGTGCGGGTTGTTTTTACTTCCGACGAGGAAAGCCCGGAGCCGGAAACGTCCCGATCCAGGACAAGATACAAGGCCAGTAATATGTCCTTTGCTGAGATGACGGACATCTTGCGGAGGAGAGATTACGATGGGAAGCATGGGCCATTCAACACCCCTAATCTCAGGAAGCCCAAAATAATGGGCAAAGTGGTGAGGAGTCTGTACCATAAATTTGGTGTCTGGAGATCCAAGGAGCAGCTGAGAAAAAGGTGGTCTGACCTGAAGCTGAGGGAGTCAGAGCAGTACAGGAAGATCAAAAGAATGCTAGTAAAAAGTATGTTTTTCTCCTTTGTTATTAATAATTTGATTATTATACTTGCGTGTTTTGCTCCATGTGCTTTGATTGACTGGTTGGATATTTGAAAATGGCAACTTTCAGGGTAGTGACCAAAGTATAATCGTTCGTAGTAAACATCAATCCTCCTCAAAATTTTATATTTAGCGCAGATACAGGTAAACCACATTTGGTCATGCCTATTTCTATTAAAACAATGTTTATAAACATTGTTGTCTAGATGATGTGTTTTGAACTAGAATGTAAAATGCAAACTTGAATTAGTGTAAAGGAGAGGACACTCAGCAGCTGTTTCCACAGCTGTACTCTGGAGCACCTGTGTGGGACACCAGAACAAACTTTTTAGGGTGTCCCACACAGGTGCTACAGTGGATACTTTGGGGGTGTCTCCATATGTGTAACTTGGACAAAAAGGGTCAGGATTCCAGTTTAGAAATACATTTTAAAACATGTCTTCAGCTTGTAACTCTGCCAAAAAAGACAATTGTACCCCACTTCCAAGCAATGTTTCATATTCCTATTTCTGAACTCAAATATCTTTGTGCTAAAGTATACCTTTTGTTTCATTCTCATAGGGGAGCGGAGACTTGGAGCACACCACTCTGAGGAGGCCAGGAACCCCACACCTCAGAAAGAACATAGGGAAACCTAACCTGAGAAAGAAGGGGACCAGAGAGAACCCAAACCTCAGGATGTGGAGGAAGAAGAGGTGGAGGAAGGAGAGGTGGAGGAAAAAGAGGTGGAGAAAGGAGATGTGGAGGAAGTGTGCAAGATTGTCACCACAACAGGTCAGCGTCATACACCACAGATTAAGGGAATAGATGCATGCATGCATGCATATTTTTAAGACGTGTTTTTTTAGGTGATGTGCTGCTTGTGGAAGATCAATCTCCTCCTTTCTCCAGTGGGAGCGCACAAATCATAATACAGGATCTCATGGTTTTGAGTCGAGAAATCGACGTTATAACGCACAAACTGTATCGTTTTGATCAACAAATTAAAAACATGATTGATGTTTTGGAGAGAGTATAAAGATGTTTTTCTTGCCACCATTTCAAGTTTTTTTGGCCTAAGTTTGTAAATTTTTGTGTGATTTAACAAGCCAAATTTGGAAGATGCACACAGTGGGGTTTATTTACGAAAGGCAAATCTACTTTGCCCTACAAGTGCACTTGGAAGTGCAGTCGCTGTAGATCTGAGGGGGACATGCAAGGAATATAATAAAACAGCATTTTTGCTTGCACATGATTGGATGATAAAATCAGCAGAGATTCCCCTCATTTCAGATCTTCCCCTCAGATCTACAGCGACTGCACTTCCAAGTACACTTCCAAGTGCACTTGTAGTGCAAAGTGGATTTGCCTTTAGTAAATAACCCACAGTGTGTCAACATGTGCTATCTCCCATCAGGGCAAATCAATGTACGTGTTTTGAGGGTGCAACCCCTTCCTCGCAACACAAGTAGGTGAGAGGAAGGGTTTGCACACCCAAAACACGTCCATTGATCCCCCATGATGGGAGATAGCACTTGATGACATTTGGCATGGGATCAGGAGGAAAATCCCCATTCTGACGCACAATTTGTGTGCATCTTCCAAATTTAGCTTGTTCAGTGGTGACATCACCCCATCTCATGAAGGCAACAGCAACACATTTTAGAAATACTATATAATGTCTGATATTGCCTTCAGTTTTTCTAAGGTTGAACTTTGTAAGTTCCATTGTTTTTATATGTTTTTTCTTTTTTTTAACATGCGTGTTTATGCAAAACCAAAAGCAAAACTTTTTTTGGGGGGGGAAACACTGTTTAGAATGTCCCCAATAAATTTATAACGCACAAGTTGTGCACAGAGTAAAAATACTTTTCTACTCAAAAATGTGTGGCTTCTTCTTTCTATGCTCAATACCATTTTGAAAAATATGTTCTTGTTTACCGTGACAATTGTGGTTATTTACTAAAGACAAAGCCACTTGGCACTACAAGAGTACTAGGAGAACCTGGGAGACAGATTCAAGAAACACAAGCAATAATGACAAATCAACTTTTTCACAGATTTTTCTTTTTAAAAGTTATAAAGATTGTCTGGCATAGCAATGGCCCCCCTACCCGTAAAGTAATCAACATATTTATCCCGCACTTCACGGGCGCTTTGGGGGGCCAAGCCAATACGGCCAGTATCCAGGCCCGTCAGGGCATTGTCTGCAAGTCCGGCCTCTGGCCCAACAGAACTCAGATAAGTGGGTGCATTTCTGCGTAAAAAGTTATGCAGCAGGTAAAAACAATATGATTGATCTTGTATTCCGCCATATGGATAGAGGTAAGAAACAGGTGGAACCGGCTGGCCATTATCCTGAAGGCATTCTCAACAACCCTCCGGGCTCTGGCCAGCCATTAATTAAAAACCCTCCTCTCCGGGGTGAGGGTCCTCTGGGGGAATGGCCTCATCAGGTGGGGTCCCAGCCCGAAAGCTTCAGCCGCGATAAAAACAAACGGAAGGCCCTCAACGTTCTCCTCATCATGTGGTAGTGCCAGGCCACCACTCTGGTGACATCTGGCAAATTCCGTCTGTGCGAAGGCTCCCACATCTGACATCCGGCCATTCTTCCCCACGTCCACATACATAAACTCAATACTATTAAACCCCTTGTAGTTGTAATAGTATGACCCCGAACGGGGTGGTGGCACTATGCAGACGTGTTTCCCATCGATTGCCCCTCCACAGTTAGGAAAGTCCCACCGCTAGGCAAAATGGGATGACACAGTCTGCCATTCCTGTGGCGATGAAGGAAACTGTAGCGTCAAACCAGAAAAAATAATAAGGACTTTTGCACATAACATTGCAAGCAGATTACACAAAAACATTCTTGCCCAACATCAGTCTAACATTTTTTTTTTTTTGGGGAGTAGTTATAGACACAAATGGAAGGCAAAATTATCACATTCCTCACCCCCTCTGATGGCTCATTGCACACATTTTAGGGGGGGAGGGGTTCTAGCTGAGTTTGGGCCTCCGAAAAAAAAACTACACCACTCTGCCTGATTGTAATGAGAAGCAAAACATTTGGACACATCACATAGTTACATAGTTAGTCAGGTTGAAAAAAGACAAAGTCCATCCAGTTCAACCATAAAAAAAAAAAAAATATATCGTACAATCCCATATACCCAATTCTATACCCACAGTTGATCCAGAGGAAGGCAAAAAACCCCAGCAGAGCATGATCCAATTTGCTACAGCAGGGGAAAAAATTACTTCCTGATCCCCCGAGAGGCAATCGGATTTACCCTGGATCAACTTTACCTATAACTGTTAGTACTCAGTTATAGTGATGAGCCGAACACCCCCGGGTTCGGTTCGCACCAGAACCCGCGAACGGACCGAAAGTTCGCACGAACTTTAGAACCCTATTAAATACAATGGATGCGAACGTTCGAAATCTTAGGTGCTAATTATAATGACTAATATGCATGTTATTGTCCTAAAAAGGGTTTGGGAACCCGGGTTCTGCACCAGGGGTCATGTATCAATCCAAAAAAAAGTTTTAAAAACTGCAGTTTTTCGGGAGCAGTCATTTTAATGATGCATAAAGTGAAAAAAAAAAGAAAAGTCAAATATTCCTTTAAATATCGTACCTGTGGGGTGTCTAAAGTATGCCTGTGAAGTGCCACGTGTTTCCCGTGTTTAGAACTGTCCCTGCACAAAATTACATTTCTAAAGGAAAAAAAAGCCATTTAAAACTGCTTGCGGCTTTAATGTAATGTCTGGTCCCGGTAATATGGATGAAAATCTTTAAGAAAAATGGCATAGCTACCCCATCACAGCCCCCCCCCCTACCCCAGCCCATTACCAGCCCCTTTGGGTCTTGTATGGATATTAAGGGGAACCCCGCACACAAAATAAAAAAGGCCCTATATACTCTGAACAGCCGTATACAGGCGGTGCATACAAGACAGGGAATGTAGGTTTGTTCTTATGTAGAATCTGTTTGTAATTTTGAACAGGTACATTGTTTAAGTGTAGCTCCAGCCAAAAAATCTATTTTTAAGCTTTTTGGAAAACATAGGGAAGGGTTATCACCCCTGTAACATTTGTTTTGCTGTCTGTGCAGTGTGCACCTGTTCAGAACAGTTCACCTCACTTTCCGTCCTAATGACAAATGTTTTTTGAAAATTTGGGGTTTTTATTGAAACAAGAATTGGTGATAAAGCATCAGTGGAGAGGAGACACTTTTTTTCCCATATTAACTCTTACAGGAGAGAATTTGCCTTCCTAGGGGTAGATTTCCTCTCACTTCCTGTTGTATCCTTCCGTTTGCAAGGAGGAGTCATTTGTAAGTTGGATGTTTGAAAGTAGGGGCCTGCCGTATATACTCAGCTGAATTTTGCCCCTTACATGTTGGTGTTGCCACAACACTGTGAGCCCTCACAGTTACTCTTGGTGGGCGCATGAATGGGCCCTGCTGTGAATTATTAGATCAAGAATTGTAATTGCATGCCCCTGTTGAACAGGGGCTGAAAAATTGGGCCTTTGGTGGTGGTGGTGGTGGTGTTGACACAACACTGTAAGGCCTCACAGTTACTCTTGGTGGGCGCAGGAATGGGCCCTGCTGTGAATTATTAGATCAAGAATTGTAATTACATGCCCCTGTTAAACAGGGGCAGAAAAATTGGGCCTTAGGCACTGGTGCCACAACACTGGGCCTTAGCCACTGGTGCTGGTGCCACGACACTGCAACCTCTCCCAGATACTCTAGTTGGAGTGCAGGAATGAGCCCTGCTGCAAAGCATTGCATAAAAAATTGTAATAACACTCCCCTGTTAAACAGGGGCTGAAAAATTGGGCCTTAGCCACTGGTGGTGGCACCCAGAAACAAAAATGTTCTTCCAAGCTATCATCATCAATCGGATCATTGAGGAGGAGGAGGATAGTCAGTCAACATAACAGGACAGTCTCTCAGCATCAGCATCAGTCTTGAAGGGATGTGACATTTGAAAATAAATTAGTCTGTTATATCAGCTTCAGGTGTTTGGTAGCTGGTGGTGATCCAAGACTGGTTCATCTTTATGAAGGTCAGTCGATCAACAGAGTCGGTGGACAGGCGCACCCTGTGATCCGTGACAAATCCTCCAGCAGCACTGAATGTGCGTTCTGAAAGAACGCTGGATGCAGGACAGGCCAGTAGCTCAATTGCATACTGTGCAAGCTCTGGCCAGTGATCCATCCTCAAGACCCAGTAAGCCAGAGGATTTTCGGTGGGGAAGGTGTCCAAGTCTGACCTTGCCCCTAGGTATTCCTGCACCCTGTATATCAGACGCTGGCGATGGTTGCTGGAACCGATCATACCTTGGGGCTGCGGACTAAAGAATTGTCTGAACGCATCGGTCAGATGGCCACCTTCCCCACCGCTCCTTCTTTGACTGACCGAAGCCTCAGCAACTCGTTGTCCAGGACCAGGAGTTTGTAACCTCCCAGTCTCTGGGAACGCGTTGCACAGACCTTTCTGCAAGGCCTCCCGGAGTTGTCTCATCCTCTGCTCCCTCTGCGACGGTAAGATAAGGTCCGCAACCTTACCCTTGTACTGTGGATCAAGGAGAGTGGCCAGCCAGTAATGGTCCCTCTCCTTGATCCGAAGAATACGAAGATCCTTCCCCAGACTTTGCAGGATCAGGGAGGCCATGCAGCGTAGGTTAGCTGAGGCATTCGGTCCGGAGTCCTCTGGGTCACTAAGGACGACATGATCCGCAGCCACCTCCTCCCAGCCACGTACAAGTCCACTGGTTTCTTGGGACTGTAAATCATCCCTAAAAGACTGCTGCTGATGATGCTGAGTGCCAGGCTCCACCTCCATGCTGACACAATCCTCCTCCTCCTCCTCTTCTTCCTGTGCGATGGGTGGGACAGAAGGAACACTGTCTGGGTAAAGGGGGCCTTGAGAGGCAAGGAAGTCCTCCTCTTCCTGCCTCTGTTCTGCCTCAAGTGCCCTGTCCATTATTCCACGCAGCGTATGTTCCAACAGGTGGACAAGAGGTACAGAGTCACTGATGCATGCACTGTCACTGCTCACCATCCTCGTGGCCTCCTCAAATGGTGCCAGGACAGTGCATGCATCCCTGATCATGCCCCACTGGCGTGGTGAAAAAAAACCAAGCTCCCCTGACCCTGTCCTGGTGCCGTAGTCTCACAGGTACTCATTGATGGTCCTCTGCTGCGTGTGCAGCCGCTGCAGCATGGCCAACGTTGAGTTCCACCTGGTGGGCATGTCACATATAATGCGGTTCTTGGGCAGGTTCAACTCCTTTTGCAGCTCAGCCAGGCGAGCACTGGCATTATAAGATCTGCGGAAATGCACACAGACTTTCTTGGCCTGCCTCAGGACATCCTGTAAGCCCGGGTACCTGCCCAAGAACCGCTGCACCACCAGGTTAAGGACGTGAGCCACACAGGGCACATGGGTCAGTTGTCCCTGTCGGAGAGCGGAGAGGAGGTTGGTGCCATTGTCGCAAACTACCATTCCTGGCTTAAGCTGGCGTGGCAACAACCACCTCTCGGCCTGCCCCTGCAGAGCAGACAGAACCTCTGCCCCAGTGTGGCTCCTGTCCCCCAAACACACCAGCGCAAGCACGGCATGGCATCTTTTTGCCTGCGTACTTGCGTAGCCCCTTGAACGCCTACGGAGCACCACTGGTTCCGAGGACAAAGCACAGGAAGAGGCCATGGAGGAAGAAGAAGAGGAGGGGGTGGAGGACAGAGGTGTGTCACAACCAGTAGTAGCATTTTGGAGGCATGGTGGTGGAACAAGCTCCAACACTACTGCACCTTGTCCTGCATCCTTCCCAGCTGCCAAAAGAGTGACCCAATGGGCCGTGAAAGAAAGGTAACGTCCCTGTCCATGCCTGCTGGACCATGAGTCAGCGGTAATATGTACCTTACCGCTGACCGCCCTGTCCAGCGAGGTCAAGACATTGCCTTCCACATGCCGGTAGAGAGCCGGAATCGCCTTCCGTGAGAAAAAGTGGCGTTTGGGAACCTGCCACTGAGGAACCGCACATTGCACAAACTCACGGAAGGGGGCCGAGTCTACCAAATGAAAAGGCAGCAGTTGAAGCGCTAGCAATTTAGCCAAGCTAGCATTCAACCGCTGGGCATGTGGATGGCTGGGAGTGAACTTCTTTCGACGGTCCAGCAGCTGGGGCAGGGAAATTTTCCTGCTAGAATTGGACGTCGGTGTACTGCTAGCAGAGTGCCCGCAAGTACTTGGCTGTGACACACCTAATTCTACACCTTCATTCCTCTCAGTACAGGTTTCAGAGAGGACTGAAGGTATAGTGGGGTTGGAGATTCCAGCTGATGCGGTGCAAGAAGAGGTCCGCTTTGTTCTTTGGTGTGGGTCTTTAAGGTAGGCTTGCCAACGAGCTGCATGGCAGGTCAACATATGTCTGGTCAAGCATGTGGTGCCCAAGCGGCTGATGTTTTGGCCACGTGATATACGCTTGAGACATATGTTGCAAACAGCAGCTGTACGATCTGATGCACTTGACTCAAAAAAGGCCCACACCAAAGAACTTTTTGAATAACGGGCAGAGGCAGCGCCCTGCACAGGCGGAGGTCTGCGGTGTGATTCCGTCGGTGTACTGCCCTTACGCTGGCCCCCCGAGGGCATCCTGCCTCGTTGGAGATGTGCCTCCTCCTCCTCATCCTCCTCCTCCTCCTCCTCCCCTCTCCTATTAGGCACCCACGTGGAGTCAGTGACCTCATCATCCCCTCCCTCCTCATCACTGGAGACAATCTGGCAGTATGCTGCAGCTGCTGGAACATGACTGCCAGATTGGTGTCCTTCTTGAGCATCTACTCTCTCTGCTCTCACGCTACTGCCTTCCTCTAGCTGGGTATCATCATCAGACCCTTCGAAACGCTGGGCATCCTCCTGGAGCATGTACCCAACACTGTGCTCAAACAGTTCGGGGGACTCCTCAGGAGGACATGGTTGGTCTAGGGAAGGAGTGACTGATGATGACATTGATACCAGGGAAGAGGACGCTTTGCCAGCTGCTTTGCCAGTACCCTGAGCCTGGGTGAGAGAGGATGAGGAGGATGAGGAGGGCTTGGTCATCCACTCTACCAAGTCTTCGGCATGATGCGGCTCAACACGTCCAGCTGCCGAAAAGAAGGACAAGCGTGTCCCATGGCCACGTGCTGATGGCGATGCACCGCGTCCACGACCAGCACTGTTGTCTCTAGACACAGAGCCTGCTTGCCCTCTTTTATTGGCTCCTGACTGTCTGCCTCTCCTTGTTTGCCTTCCAGACATTCTAATGGCCTGCAGGGAAATGGGAAAACCAGCAATAAGGCCTAGCTTCAGGAGTATATTTTGCAGGAATCACACTACGCCCGCTGTAAGTGCCGCAAATGCCTGTTGGTGTAACACACCAGGAAAAAGCAGCAATACAGGCTAACTTCAGGTGTAATATGATCAGGAGGCACACTCCGCCCGCTGTAAGAGCCGCAAATGCCTGTTGGTGTAACACACCAGGAAAAAGCAGCAATACAGGCTAACTTCAGGTGTAATATGATCAGGAGGCACACTCCGCCTGCTGTAAGTGCCGCAAATGCCTGTTGGTGTAACACACCAGGAAAAAGCAGCAATACAGGCTAACTTCAGGTGTAATATGATCAGGAGGCACACTCCGCCTGCTGTAAGTGCCGCAAATGCCTGTTGGTGTAACACACCAGGAAAAAGCAGCAATACAGGCTAACTTCAGGTGTAATATGATCAGGAGGCACACTCCGCCCGCTGTAAGTGCCGCAAATGCCTGTTGATGTAACACACCAGGAAAAAGCAGCAATACAGGCTAACTTCAGGTGTAATATGATCAGGAGGCACACTCTGCCCGCTGTAAGTGCCGCAAATGCCTGTTGGTGTAACACACCAGGAAAAAGCAGCAATACAGGCTAACTTCAGGTGTAATATGATCAGGAGGCACACTCCGCCCGCTGTAAGTGCTGCAAATGCCTGTTGGTGTAACACACCAGGAAAAAGCAGCAATACAGGCTAACTTCAGGTGTAATATGATCAGGAGGCACACTCCGCCCGCTGTAAGGGCTGCAAATGCCTGTTGGTGTAACACACCAGGAAAAAGCAGCAATACGGGCTAACTTCAGGTGTATAATGTGCAGGAGGCTTAGCAACAATGACACTGACACTGTCCCCTGCCTATCCTTCTCTCTCCCAGCACACAAGGTTTATCAAAGTATATGACACTGACACTCTCCCTGCCTATCCTTCTCTCTCCCTGCACACAAGGTTTAGCAAAGAATATGACACTGACACTGTCACCTGCCTATCCTTCTCTCTCCCTGCACACAAGGTTTATCAAAGTATATGACACTGACACTCTCCCTGCCTATCCTTCTCTCTCCCTACACACAAGGTTTAGCAAAGAATATGACACTGACACTCTCCCTGCCTATCCTTCTATGTCCCTACACACAAGGTTTAGCAAAGAATATGACACTGACACTCTCCCTGCCTATCCTTCTCTCTCCCTACACACAAGGTTTAGCAAAGAATATGACACTGACACTCTCCCTGCCTATCCTTCTCTGTCCCTACACACAAGGTTTAGCAAAGAATAGATTTGACACTGTCCCGGCCTATCCTTCACTTTCCCTGCTCCGGAACACACTACACGAGGCCGCCGCGCTGGCGGCCTTTTATAGTGTGGGGCGTGTACTAAACCCCCTCAGCTATAATTGGCCACAGGCATCCTGCTTGTGGCCAATCATTGCTCTCCTCGCTCCCAGCGCTGTGATTGGCCAAGCATGCCGGGTCACAGTGCATGCTTGGCCAATCACAGCGCCGGGATTACACTGCGATGGCGCAGTGTATTGTGGGCCGTTCGCGTCACACGAATTTGGCGCGAACGGCCCAAATCGTTCGTTGTTCGCCGAACGCGCGAACAGCCGATGTTCGAGTCGAACTTATGTTCGACTCGAACACCGAGCTCATCCCTACTCAGTTATATTATGTACATTTAGGAAAGTATCCAGGCCTTTCTTAAAGCAATCTACTGAGCTGGCCAGAACCACCTCTGCAGGGAATCTGTTCCACATTTTCACAGCTCTTACTGTGAAGAAACCTTTCCGTATTTGGAGATGAAATCTTTTTTCTTCTAGACGTAAAGAGTGCCCCCTTTTTCTCTGTGTTGACCTTAAAGTGAATAACTCATCACCAAGTTCACTATATGGACCCCTTATATATTTGTACATGTTAATCATATCCCCTCTTATTCTCCTCTTCTCAAGAGTGAATAAATTCAGTTCCTCTAATCTTTCTTCATAGCTGAGCTCCTCCATGCCTCTTATCAGTTTGGTTGCCCTTCTCTGCACTTTCTCCAGTTCCCCGATATGCTTTTTGAGAACTGGTGCCCAAAACTGAACTGCATATTCCAGATGAGGTCTTACTAATGATTTGTACAGGGGCAAAATGATGTCTCTCTCTCTGGAGTCCATACCTCTCTTAATACAAGAAAGGACTTTGCTCGCTTTGGAAACCACAGCTTGGCATTGCATGCCATTATTGAGCTTATGATCTACCAAAACCCCCAGCTCCTTCTCCACTATGGATCCCCCCAGTTGTACTCCCCCTAGTATGTATGATGCATTCATATTCTTAGCCCCCAAGTGCATAACTTTACATTTATCAACATTAAACCTCATCTGCCACATAGTCGCCCAATTAGACAGAGCATTGAGGTCGGTTTGTAAATTGGCGACATCTTGTAAGGACGTTATTCCACTGCATAGCTTGGTGTCATCTGCAAAGACAGAAATGTTACTTTTGATCTCAGACCGAATATCATTTATGAAGATATTAAAAAGTAAGGGTCCCAGCACTGAACCTTGGGGTACACCACTGATAACCTTAGACCATTCAGAGTAAGAATCATTAACCACGACTCTCTGAATTCTGTCTTTTAGCCAGTTTTCTATCCATTTACAAACTGATATTTCCAATCCTGTAGACTTTACCTTACACATGAGCCGTGTGTGGGGAACTGTATCGAACGCTTTTGCAAAATCCAAGTATACCACGTCCACAGCCACGCCTCTGTCCAAGGTCTTACTTACCTCTTCATAAAAAGAAATCAGGTTTGTCTGACAACTTCTGTCTTTCATGAATCCATGCTGTCTGTTGCTTAACCACTTAAGCCCCGAACCATTTTGTAGCTAAAGGACCAGAGGTGATTTCAGAATTTTGCACTGCGCTGCTTTAACTGTAAATTGTGCGGACATGCAATGTTGTTCCCAAACAAAATTTGCGTCCTTTTCTTCCCACAAATAGAGCTTTCTTTTAATGGTATTTGATTGCCTCTGCGATTTTTATTTTTTGCAATATAAACGGAAATAGACCGAAATTTTTAAAAAAAATGATATTTTCTACTTTTTGCTATAAGAAAAATCTAATAAACTCAATTTTAGTCATACATTTAGGCCAAAATGTATTCAGCCACATGTCTTTAGTAAAAAAAATGTCAATAAGCGTATATTTATTGGTTTGCGCAAAAGTTATAGTGTCTACAAACTAGAGTACATTTTCTGGAATTTACACAGCTTTTAATTTATGACTGCCTATCTCATTTCTTAAGGTGCTAAAATGGCAGGGCAGTACAAAACCCCCCCAAATGACCCCGTTTTGGAAAGTAGACATCCCAAGGAAATTGCTGAGAGGCATGTTGAGCCCATTGAATATTTTTTTTGTCTCAAGTGATTGAATAATGACTAAAAAAAAAAATTACAAAAAGTTGTCACTAAATTGCTCACACATGCCATGGTTATATGTGGAATTGCACCCCAAAATACACTTTGCTGCTTCTCCTGAGTACGGGGATACCACATGTGTGGGACTTTTTGGGAGCCTAGCCGCGTACGGGCCCCCGGAAACCAAGCACCGCCTTCAGGATTTCTAAGGGCGCAAATTTTTGATTTCACTCCTCACTACCTATCACAGTTTTGAAGGCCATAAAATGCCAAAATAGCCCAAAACCCCCCCAAATGACCAAATTTTAGAAAGTAGACACCCCAAGGAAATTGCTGAGAGGCCTGTTGAGCCCATTGAATATTTAATTTTTTTGTCCCAAGTGATTGAATAATGACAAAAAAAAATTACAAAAAGTTGTCACTAAATGATATATTGCTCACACATGCCATGGTTATATGTGGAATTACACCCCAAAATACATTTTGCTGCTTCTCCTGAGTATGGGAATACCACATGTGTGGGACTTTTTAGGAGCCTAGCCGCGTACGGGACCCCGAAAACCAAGCACCGCCTTCAGGATTTCTAGTCACAAATTTTTGATTTCATTCCTCACTACCTATCACAGTTTTGAAGGCCATAAAATGCCAAAATAGCACAAACCCCCCCCCCCCAAATGACCCCATTTTGGAAAGTATACACCCCAAGCTATTTTCTGAGAGGCATGGTGAGTATTTTACAGCTCTCATTTGTTTTTGAAAATGAAGAAAGAAAATATTTTTTTTTTTTCAATTTTCAAAACTTTGTGACAAAAAGCGAGATCTGCAAAATACTCACAATACCTCTCAGCAAATAGCTTGGGGTGTCTACTTTCCAAAATGGGGTCATTTGGGGGGGTTTTGTGCCATCTGGGCATTCCATGGCCTCCGAAACTGTGATAGGCAGTGAGAAGTGAAATCAAAAATTTACACCCTTAGAAAGCCTGAAAGCGGTGCTTGGTTTTTGGGGTCCCGTACGCGGCTAGGCTCACAAAAAGTCTCACACATGTGGTATCCCCGTACTCAGGAGAAGCAACAGAATGTATTTTGGGGTGTAATTCCACATATGCCCATGGCATGTTTGAGCAATATATCATTTAGTGACAACTTTGTGCAAAAAAAATATTTTTTTTTTATTTTTTCCGCAACTTGTGTCAACATATAAATTATTCCATGGACTCGATATTCCTCTCAGTATATAGCTTGGGGTGTCTACTTTCCAAAATGGGGTCATTTGGGGGGGTTTTGAACTGTTCTGGCATTTTATACACAACATTAGGAAGCTTACATCCACTCTTCTAACCACTTGAAGACAAAGCCCTTTTTGACACTTTTTGTTTACATGAAAACAATTTTTTTTTTGCAAGAAGATTATGTTGAACCCCCAAACATTATATATATTTTTAAAGCAAAGGCCCTACAGATTAAAATGGTGGGTGTTGCATTTTTTTTTCTACACAGTATTTGCGCAGCGATTTTTCAAACGCATTTTTGGGGGAAAAAATACACTTTTTTTAATTTTAATGCACTAAAACACACTATATTGCCCAAATGTTTGATGAAATAAAAAAGATGATCTTAGGCCGAGTACATAGATACCAAACATGACATGCTTTAAAATTTCGCACAAACGCGCATTGGCGACAAACTACATACATTTTTAAAAGCCTTTACAGGTTACCCCGTTAGATTTACAGAGGAGGTCTAGTGCTAAGATTACTGCCCTCGATCTGACCTTCACGGTGATACCTCACATGCATGGTGCAATTGCTGTTTACATATGACGCCAGACCGACGCTTGTGTTCGCCATTGGGCAAGAGCAGGGCAGGACAGGGGTGCTTTTTTTTTTTTTTTTTATTATTATTAATTTTGCTTTTTTTTTTTTTAAATTGTTCCTTCCATATTTTTTTTTTTTTTTTTTTATATCATTTTTATTGTTATCTCAGGGAATGTAAATATCCCCTATGATAGCAATAGGTAGTGACAGGTGCTCTTTTTTTAAAAAAAAAATGGGGTCTATTAGACCCTAGATCTTTCCTCTGCCCTCAAAGCATCTGACCACACCAAGATCGGTGTGATAAAATGCTTTCCCAATTTCCCAATGGCGCTTTTTATATCCGGGGGGGACATTCCCTCCCACTGCTTGTAAAAGCAGTCCAGAGGCTAATTTGCCACTAGGATTGCTTTTGCATGAAAGCCGGCCGCTGGCTGAAAAGAATGCTTCCAAGATGATACCTAAACCCGCAGGCATCATTCTGGTATAAACATTCAAAGTCCAGCAACATACCAGTACGTTGCTGGTCCTTGTTGGACATGTATTGTAATCTTTTTTTTTTCATGCAGCCAGTTGGCTGAACGAAAAAAGAGATTGATCGGTGGGTATGCCCACCATTAGAATACCGCCCTTCATCCACCCACTTCTAATGATGGGCATACATGCACCATTTATATATGCCGAAGCATGGGGGCATCCTCCCGCAAAAAAGTTATGCCGCACACACATGGTCTGACATTTCCACGGGCAAGCCTCCGTCGGAATTTCGACCGTATGTACGCGGCATTAGGAGCAAAATCGCTCCTCCGCCCCTGCTGCCCCAATGCTTCGGCATATATGCTTTTTTTTTAACTGTGGTGGTGAAATCACCTCCTACAGCACTGGAGTCGCAGGGATCAGGCCTGTCTCTGCTAACGCTGCAGTTATGTGTGTTGTGTTTTGTAAGTGACAGTGATCAATCGATACTGCAGTTGGGTGGCCTGGGCTGGACGGAGGGGCAAAACGCAGGTGCTAGCAGGTATCTGGGCTGATCCCGCTAACACTGCGTTTTTGGGAACCCTAAACTGCTGGGGACGCTTGTATAGATCTGATCAGATCAGATATTGATCTGATCAGATACTATACCACTAAGGGGGTGTATGCTTCACGCGTGGGTGTTAGCGTTACTGGCACTAACCTGACGCTGCCTGGGGTGTGACGCAGACCCTCTCTGACGCTAAAACCTAATTGATATCACCCGCCGGGCGATCAGGGGGTTAAACCTTTATTGGGTTATATATACGGCGGGTGCCCTGACACTATAAAAAGCAAACTAACTAACCAGCATCACCCGTAACACTTATATGGTGATCACTGGTGAAAGGGTTAACTAGGGGCAATTAGGGGGTTAAAAACTTTATTAGATAATATATGGGGGTACCTGACGCTATAAAAACCTGCGGCGAACCTAAAAAAAATTACTGGCTACCGATCTGCATCACCGACGCTAAGACAGCGATCAGAAAAATGATCGCTTAGCGACACTGGACCTAAAACAAACTTTAGTGATCAGTAAATAAATGGTCACTGCAATCAGTGACACTGTGACTGGGGGCTGGAGGGTGATCTGGGGGGGCCTGGGGGGGCGATTTGTGTGCCTATGTGTCCTGGTGTCAGTGTAGTGTTAGTGCACTGACCTGTGTGTCTTCTCTTGTACGGCGCTCGGTATATGTGAGCGCCGCATGAGAGATGACATCACTTCCTCCTGCTTCCTCTGCCTGTGTTTACATTACACAGCAGAGGGAGCATTTTCATTCGACGGGAGCGATCGCGGGGGGGTGGCCGGAATCGAATGGCCGCCCCCTCATCTCGGATCGCTCCCCAACGAATACCGACCGCTCACTGTATAGGAGGGGGGTCCGATCGGACCCCCCAACTGTACAAAGGCAATCACGTACACTGTACGTGATTGTATCTGTCGGTGCCATTCTGCCGACGTACATATACAGTGAGCGGTCGTTAAGTGGTTAAATAGTTTTTTTCCAGCAAGAACTCATCTATGTGGTCTTTTATTAATCTCTCCAGTATCTTCCCAACTATGGAAGTTAAACTAACAGGTCTATAGTTACTTGGTAAAGACTTTGTTCCCTTTTTAAATATAGGCACCACATTGGCCTTGCGCCAATCCAGTGGTACTATTCCTGTCATTAATGAGTCCCTAAAAATTAGATACAATGGCTTTGAAATTACAGAGCTCAATTCTTTTAGGATCCGTGGGTGTATGCCATCTGGTCCAGGTGCTTTATCCACCTTTATTCTGTCTAAATATTTCTGGACCATATCACTTTTGAGCCATTGTGGATTTGGGGCTGTGTCACTACCACCCCCATTATGGACATGAACTCCCCCATGCTCCATTGTATACACAGAGCTGAAGAAAGTATTTAATAAATTAGCCTTCTCTTTGTCCCCAGTCACCCACTCTAGATTATTTTGTAAAGGGCCTACATGCTCAGACTTGACCTTTTTGGAGGGGGGCGGTGGTTCTAGCTGAGTTTGGGCCTACAAAAAAAAACACTACACCACTCTGCCTGATTGTAATGAGAAGAAAAACATTTGGACAAATTGGAGGGGGGGGGGGGGGCTGGGGGGTAAAGCAATACAATGGAGCTGACAAAATACATTGTTAAGTGACTAGGCTAGGGGTGTTTGGGCCCAGGATGATAGCATGCTGGAGAGGTTAGTGAAGGCAAATATGCATGTATGCCAAAAAAAGGGTACAGCATGCATGAGGACAAAGGGGACATTCACAGCATATTACAATCAGGGTAATTAGGGAAGGATGAAAGAAATACAATACATTAGCATACATGAATTACATAGAATGTGATGTTAAAGGAGAAAAATTACCTTAATATAGTCCTTCTGCATAACTTGTATGATAGCAGAACAGGTCTCTGGAATAATGAGCCTGGGGGGAGATGCCTGTCGTGAACGTGAGGTCCTGCAGGCTTCTCCCAGTCGCCAGGTATCGCAAGGTGGCAATTAGCCTCTGCTCGGCAGTGATGGCCTGGCGCATCACAGTGTCCTGCCTGGTGATATAGGGGGACACCAAATCCAACAGACGGTGAAAAACGGGGTCCGTCATCCGGAGATAATTCCTGTAGTCATCAGGATTATTCTCCTGGATTTCCCGTAGCAGAGGCATGTGAGAGAATTAGTCCCGCTGGAGCAACCAATTATTGGTTCATGAACTGCGCCTCACCCTGTTCATGGACTGAGCTTGGGTCAAAGTATTAACCGCAACACCAAGCACATATGCAGCACGAGCTCTACGATGAGAACGTACTTCCAACATGGCTAGAAACTGGCCGGCTGGTCAGAATGAATTTAAACATAACGCACTGAGGAACAGAAAGTCCTATGAAGAACGACCTGAAAACCAGAAAAACAAGCGGACAAGAACGCACTGAAAAACAGATACGACCTGACTACACGCACTGAAAGACAGATACGAACCCACAAGCACAAACTGAACACCAAAAAACGATCTGAAAAGCACGGAGACTGAAAAGCGCGAATTGGCTAACACCAAACTTTTACTAACACGCGGTAACACAAAATCAGCAAAAGCAGCCCAAAGGGTGGCGCCGTTGGATTTGAACTTCCCCTTTATAGTGCCGTCGTACGTGTTGTACGTCACGGTATTTTGGACAGTCGGAATTTTGTCTGATAGTGTGTAGGCAAGACTGATGAACGTCAGCTTCATCGGAATTCCGATGGACAAATCCATCGGATTTTATTCCATCGGAAATCCGATCGTGTGTAGAGGGCATTAGGCTTCTTTTCGCCATTTAAAAGCTCTCTGTTTCTTGTTCATACATCACGGGACACAGAGCAGCATAGTCATTACTATGTGGGTTATATAGAATTACCTTCAGGTGCTGGCACTGGCAACTTCCAAAACAGGAAGTACCCTCCCCTATATAAGCCCCTCCCATCCGGGAGTACCTCAGTTTTTTGCCAGTGTCTAAGGTGTTGGCCAAGGTTAACATGTATTCATCTGGGCTTGTGTACAGGTTCTCTGGGCCTTAGCAAGCTATTCCGGATCCGACCAAAAAAGCTTCATAGCTAAACGGTCGGTACCCGGGCCTTGCAGAGAAGAGCAGGGTTTTGCCTGTAATGCCTCTCTTAGGAGGGCTGGACCCTGGGATCCAGAGCTCTGGTCATACCCAAAACCAAGAGGCTATCTGTGCAGGGTGCTATACAGGTCCAGGGGAGTGGAATCCTTGGGAACCCGGTCCCTGAAGGTCTAGTACAATGCCTGCCGTGAGAGGTGAAGTTTGGGCTTCTGTGGACCAAACAAAGTCCTGCGGCGGGGAAAAGGTAAGTGGGGGCCCCTCAGGAACTTGGTTCTATTGAGGGGACCCCCAAGCCTAATATGTCTTTCTGCCTGTTACCTAAAGGGTATTCCCGCTAATAGCTGTATATGCCTAAGAAATCCTAGAAATGTTTTTTCATAAGGGAAGTTTTAAAAAAACTGTAAACCTGGAAATGTTTTTCATAAAGGAGGTTTTAAAAAAAAAAAAAAGACAAAAGTGCGGTACCTGTGTTTGTCCACTAGAGGCCGCTGTGGAACGTCTTTTTTCTTGGGACTATTCCTTCCATGGTGAAAGTCCAGGCAGATGAGTGAGCTCTCTATCAGGGAAGCTGCATTCCTCTGTCATGCTGCCAAGTAGTTTCCTTCCATCCCCGAGTCCTGGTAAAACAGGGACCCTGGCTCCTCTCCCTACATGGCGCCAAGAGCGCACACGTGCACGTGCGCGCGCGCGCACACATGCTTTCTTTTTATAAGGTTTAGCTTCAAAAAAGGGGGCGGAGCCTGGCGGATGACGCGCTCTGTGCGCCCAGCGCTTCTGCGCATGCGCGGGCGTCCCAGCAAGATAAAAGGACTCAGTCCACGCTGCTTGCTATGGACACAGAGCATGAAAAGGAGCTGGTAGCATGGTATAGGGGCTTACAGCGGGCGGTTGATACAGGCATCCCCAGAAAGACGCATTAGTAGACACCCACTGATGTACATAGCAGCAAATTGCATTAGACTATTTCAGTAAGGGGTGTATTGCGGCTGGAATACCTCAGCTTTGAACTAAGGAATATGCCGCCTAAAAAACTCCGAGATATACCTCTCAGGAAGTGTAGGGGGTCTCCATCGGGCTCTGAGGATCTGGAGCAGTCATCTGCACCCTCCTCCCCTGAGAAATCAGAGGTTAATACCCATAAGGAACCCCCGGGAGTGCCAGGTACTGCGGCTGTCCTCAGTCCACCTGCTCCTGCATATATAACAGAGGAGGTTTTTTCCTCAACTCTGGAGGGATTGGAGCAGAGATTGGCTGCATTGATCGCTTCTTCTCTACAGGAAAGAAAGCGCGCCAGATCTCCATCACCTCCATTAGAGTGCCTGTTGGCAGAGCAACAGTCCCAGGAAGGGACCGACCTACCTGAAGGGGATCAGGAGGAGGTTAGCTCTGTTTTTGAGGAATCGACAGTAGATGAACCATTTTCAGCATCACAGACTGAAAGATTGTGGGTCCAGACCCTAACTGACATGGTTCGATCTGCATTTAAAATGCCTCTTGTTGAACCATCAACTACTGCTGTCTCCTCATTGGGGTCGCTAAAAGCTCCCCAGGTTAATTGCTCCTTTCCAATACATCCATTATTGGAAGGACTTATATACCAGGACTGGGAACATCCTGATAAACTATTTGTTCCGCCTAAAAGGTTTCCGGTGATCTATCCCATGGAGGAAAAGTTCACCCAGAGATGGAATGTTCCTACGGTGGATGCAGCCATCTCTTCTGTGAACAAATCACTGACATGTCCAGTAGATAATGTTCAAATGTTCAAAGATCCAGTGGATAAAAAAATTGGAATCTTTATTAAAATCTGCTTTTTCCACAGCAGGGGCTGTTACACAGCCAGCAGTGGCAGCTATTGGGGTCTGTCAAGCTTTAAAGGATCAAATGAAAATGGTCCTGAGGGATTTGCCAGACCAACAGGCCCAGGCTCTGGCTGATCTGCCTAGAGCAATATGCTTTGCGGTTGACGCCATCAAGGATTCTATCCATCAGGCCTCCCGCCTCACGCTGTCTTTGGTACATATGCGTAGGCTTCTGTGGCTTAAAAACTGGTCTGCTGAAGCTCCCTGTAAGAAGCTCTTAGTTAGCTTCCCATTTCATGGGGAACGTCTTTTTGGCGAAGACCTGGATAAGTATATCCAGAAGATTTCCAGTGGTAAAAGTACTCTCTTACCGAGTAAGAAGAGGTCTAGGGGTCCATCTTTTAAGAGGACTACCTCTCCTATCCCTGCGACGTCTGCTACTAAGCAGTTCCGACGGCCTCCTCGGTCAAACTCAGGAGGTAAAAATCAGGGACAGCCACAGGGTAATAAAAAGCCCTGGATCCGAAGAGGTACTAAACCAGCCTCCAAGTCAAGCCTATGAAGGGCTGCCCCCACTCAAACGGGTGGGGGGAAGACTTCAGTTGTTCGCAGAGACCTGGCGGGAGACGATCAAAGACAGATGGGTGCTCTCCGCAGTAACTCTGGGATACAAGTTGGAGTTAAAAGAGTCTCCTCCTTCCCATTTTATGTGGTCAGGCATGCCAAGAGACCCTCTGAAAAGACGGTCTCTCCTATTGGCGTTAGAACAACTATTGCTCCAAGGAGTAATTATGGAGGTTCCTATGGAAGAGTGGGGGTTGGGTTTCTACTCAAACCTTTTCACAGTCCCGAAGCCAAACGGGGACATAAGACCCATATTGGACCTAAAGAGTCTAAACAAATTTCTAAACGTCCGGTCTTTCCGGATGGAGTCGATCCGATCGGTCACCGCTGCCCTACAAGGGGAGGAATGGTTAGCCTCGATCGACATCAAAGATGCTTACTTGCATGTTCCCATCTTTCCAGGTCATCAAAAATTCCTACGCTTTGCAGTAGAAGGGCGCCATTTTCAGTTCAGAGCCTTACCATTCGGTCTGGCCACAGAACCACGAGTGTTCACAAAAATTCTGGCCCCACTGTTGGCCGATCTAAGAACACGGGGTGTAACGATAATGGCATACCTAGACGACCTGTTGTTGATGGACCACTCAGTTGCCAAGCTAGAAGTGGTAATTATCGATACAATCAAGTATCTAGAATCTCACGGTTGGGTCATCAACCTGGACAAGTCAGCCCTACAGCCAGTGAAAAACCTGGTATATCTAGGGCTACGGCTGGATTCAGACCAGAGGAAGATTTTCTTACCTCTAGACAAGGTATCCTCTTTGAGGGGCTTGGTCCGTCTGCTTTGTGCAAAAAGACAGCCGTCCATACGCCTGTGCATGAGGCTGCTAGGAAAGATGGTAGCATCATTCGAAGCTGTGCCATACGCCAAAATCCACTCAAGGAATTTACAAAGGGCCATATTGTCAGCCTGGAACGGAAAAGTTCAGGCTCTAGACTTCCCGATGGCTTTGTCCCCTTCCGTTCGGAAGAGTCTCTGCTGGTGGTTGATCCCCCAGAATCTCCAGAAGGGAAAACCCTTCAGCCCGATATCTTGGAAGGTGGTCACTACAGATGCCAGCCTTACAGGCTGGGGGGCAGTACTGGAGCAATGGTCTCTCCAGGGCAGATGGTCAAATGTAGTAAAAACCCTGCCCATCAATCTCTTAGAGATACGAGCAGCCCGGTACGCCCTAGTAGCCTGGACATCCAGACTCCAAGGGTCCCCTGTCAGAATTCAATCAGACAATGCCACAGCAGTGGCATATATCAATCATCAGGGAGGCACCAGGAGTCGTGCAGCCCAGAGGGAAGTAAGTCACATCCTGGAATGGGCAGAAAAGCATGTCCCATGTATATCAGCTGTCTTCATTCCAGGGGTGGAGAATTGGAAGGCGGACTTTCTGAGTCACCAACAGTTATGCCCAGGGGAATGGTCCCTTCATCCCGAGGTCTTCCGAGCAATATGTCAGCGGTGGGGAACACCGGATGTAGATCTGCTAGCATCCAGATTCAACGCAAAGGTGGACAGGTTTGTCTCCCGGACAAGGGATCCCCTCGCTTGCGGCTCGGATGCTCTGGTGTTCCCTTGGGATCAGTTCAGACTGATATATGCATTCCCTCCGCTACAATTGTTGCCTCGACTCCTTCGCAGAGTCAGGTTGGAGAAGAAGCCGGTGATCCTGGTGGCTCCAGCGTGGCCCCGAAGGGCCTGGTACGCGGAGATCATCAAAATGTCTGTGGGGAGTCCTTGGACCCTTCCACGTCGTCCGGACCTGCTTTCGCAAGGACCGATATACCACCCTTCCTTACTAACTCTAAGTTTAACGGCCTGGCTATTGAGTCCCACATCCTAAAGAAGAGAGGTCTCTCTAACTCTGTGGTATCAACTATAATCAATGCCAGGAAGCCTGTATCCAGGCAGATCTACTATAGAGTTTGGAAGGCGTACATCACTTGGTGCGAGGCCAGAAAATGGCATCCACGTAAGTACGTTATAGGCAGAATTCTGGACTTCCTGCAGTGGGCTGTAGACAGGAAGTTTGCCTTAAGTACTATCAAGGGCCAGGTTTCGGCCTTGTCAATACTATTTCAAAGGCCCCTGGCTATGCATTCACTTGTCAAATCCTTTATGCAAGGTGTGACTCGTATTATTCCACCGATTAAGGCTCCCGTATGCCCATGGGATCTAAATTTGGTTCTGTCGGTTCTGCAGAAGCAGCCATTTGAACCTTTGCGGCACATTTCCTTGGTTCTACTCACCAGGAAATTGATATTTTTAGTAGCCATATGCTCGGCTAGAAGAGTGTCGGAATTAGCCGCCATGTCCTGTAAAGAGCCATATCTGGTTATCCATAAGGACAGAGTAGTATTACGTCCTCACCCAGCCTTTCTTCCTAAGGTGGTATCGAGGTTTCACTTGAACCAGGATGTGGTTCTTCCTTCTTTTTTCCCCAAACCAAGCTCGGTAGAGGAAAAGTTATTGCATTCTTTGGATGTAGTAAGAGCAGTTAAAGCTTATCTAAAAGCCACTGCTCAGATTCGTAGAACGGATTCTCTGTTTGTTCTGCCGGAAGGCCCCAGAAAGGGTCAGGCAGCATCAAAATCTACTTTAGCCAAGTGGATTCGACAGGTCATAATACAAGCCTATGGCTTGAAAAGTAGACCACCTCCGTTCAAAGTTAGGGCGCACTCCACGAGAGCAGTTGGAACTTCATGGGCAGTGCATCACCAGGCCTCCCTGGCGCAAATTTGTAAGGCCGCAACATGGTCTTCAGTACACACGTTTACTAGGTTCTACCAGGTGGACGTGAGAAGTCAGGAGGATGTCGCCTTTGGGCGCAGTGTGTTGCAGGCCGCAAAAGATCCTCATGCCTGATGGCGCCCAGCTTATGTATGGTGTATCCCCCCCCTCATGTGGCATTGCTTTGGGATGTCCCACATAGTAATGACTATGCTGCTCTGTGTCCCGTGATGTATGAACAAGAAAGTAGGATTTTTAAAACAGCTTACCTGTAAAATCCTTTTCTTGGAGTACATCACGGGACACAGAGCTCCCACCCCTCTTTTGGGGACACGTATTGCTTTGCTACAAAACTGAGGTACTCCCGGATGGGAGGGGCTTATATAGGGGAGGGTACTTCCTGTTTTGGAAGTTGCCAGTGCCAGCACCTGAAGGTAATTCTATATAACCCACATAGTAATGACTATGCTGCTCTGTGTCCCGTGATGTACTCCAAGAAAAGGATTTTACAGGTAAGCTGTTTTAAAAATCCTACTTTTTGTTTTGTGATGGAAAGGAGACATCAGTAGTAACTCAAGCAGCTTTGCCTCTATAGAAAACTTATAGTGCCCTTAGACACATTTGTCATGTAGTAAAACATTATTTTGTAAAGCAAGGATCGCATCATAAAATCTCAGATATAATTTTTTTTTAAAACAACAATAAAAACATGTAGTGCTATAATTTACATCCTTTCAAGAGAGTACTGGCACAGCTGGAGCAACATGGTGGACAGGCAACTATTATATGGAGAAGGAGAAGTAAGTATATGTTCTTTCACTATAGATTCCTTTAAGTATCCATTAATTATTGAAATATTATATTTTCACTAAGTTATGGTTGTTAAGTTATGGTTGTACACATTTGATAGGTGGGGTCTTTTTTTTTTATTACACCCCCAGCAGCTTTTAAATATATGTGTGGAACTAGCTTTATGTGCCCCGCTGCTTTAAAAAAAAAAAAACGCTAATAACACAAAGTTAGACTGTAGGATCTGCTACCTGCTCATAATGGAAGGTCTTATAGATCAATAACAAGTGAAGATTTTATGTGGTGAATTCAGGATTTACTTTTTCTGCCCTTAGGAAAGGAGATAACTCTACATATATTTGCTCAATAAAAAATACAATGATAGTAAAATTTGATTATGATTTTTACAGTTCTGATGCTCTTATAATAATTTTTTTATATGTAAAGGTGTAATCTTCTTACACCATAAACTGATGGAAATGATATTGCAGGGAGTAAAACTATTGTTTTACTGCATGCTGGGAGTTACCACAGTAGCTTAAATCCCCTTTGCCTTCCTAAACCAGAGTTTATATTACAACACCACCGAGATAGCATTGTGGCAGTTCACTAAAACTATTACTTAATTCAAATGAAGATATGAAAGAGCAGTCAACAATAAATATGCAGATGTGCAGCACATATTTTTGGGGAAATTACAACATTAAACATACAGATATAAAAAAAGAGAAATAGAGAAAAACTGCCACCTTTTGCAGGTGATTTTTTTAAAACACTATAGGGTTAATTCAATCACTATCTTTTAGTATTTCAGTTTTTTATATAATATTTTGTTGAAAAAAAGTTTTCAAATGTTAACAATTATTATGTATTTAAGTGATAAAAGACATATATGTATATAAGCAATCCCACTATTAAGTAAGCAAGAAGGGTGATAGGGAAACATTTATGAGTAAGTATGTTTCAGAAAAAAACTATGGATTTGGCAACAAAAGCAGAAGAAAAAACTCAACATCTTCAGTAAAGAGATGTTCCCATTGGGATTTGACGGCCATTGCCGCATCATTTGATTACCAAATCTATTTTTTTAAATTTCAGGGCTAAGAATCTAAAGCCGTGTACACACGATCAGTTTTACCAATGAAAACAGTCCGATGGATTTTTTTCATTGGACAAACCGATCGTGTATGGGCCCCATTGTTTTTTTTTTCCCCATCGATGAGGAAAAATAGAACAGGTTTTAAATTTATCCGATGGGCAAAAAACCTATAGCAAATTCCGATTGTCTGTGTGGAACTCCATTGGATAAAAAACCTACGCATGCTCAGACTGAACTAGGAGACGGGAGTGCTCATTCTGGTAAAACTAGCATTCGTAATGGAGAGAGCACATTTGTCATTCTGCTAATTATTGCCTCGTTTAATGCAGCGCATTGTTTTCTTCTTTCTAATGGTTTGATAATTGCTTTTTTTGCTGCTGATATTTATACAGAGTTCTGTCAAACTTATTTCTTTATTGTTTCTTGTGATCTCATGAATAATGATATATTTTTTTTAAAGCCAGATCTCCCTAATTTTTATTTTTATTTTCTTTCAAAAGTTTTTTTATTAAAGCAAAATACAAAGTACAACAAGAAGCAGTCAACAATGGTGAATGCGTATAATTCACGTTGTATACATAGTGTAAACATTACAAAACATCAGAGGATTAATGAAATAAGTGCTATCATTTGTCGCTGACCAAGATGGGGAAGTGTGTTATCACGGTGGCACCAGTATGTATCAGCAGAGGTGGTCCCTAGAACTTAGACAAGAGGAATCATTGTTCATTTATAACAGGTTCTTAGGGTATCAAGTTTGTGAGATCACAGCCTCAAAGGCTTGTTCATGTTGAGGAAGTAGGGGAACTGATGTCCAAGCGGAATTTGTGGAAAAGGGAAAGGAGAACAAGGAGAGGAGGGGCACACAGGGGAGAAAGAGGAAGAGAGGAAAGAGAAAAAGAGGGGGGAGGGGGAACAGTGCCGGCGGGGCCGCGGTGTGGCCAAGGAGACCACCATGTACAAAAGTAGGGATAGTTAGAAAGTCATGGGATGAGGAGGCTGGGATCAAAGTCTGGGGGCAGAAAATTATCCACCCACGTGGTCCATATTTTAGTGTGTCGAAGGACACGGTCTAGCAATGTGGCCTCAATTTTGCTGTGGATCATGGCTTGGGTTACTCTATTCTTCGTTTCTGATATGTGGAGTTTCGGGGTTTTCCAGGCTTTGGCTATAGTTTGTTTGGCAGCAGTGGTCAACTGGAGGAGGAGACTGATCTGATTTCTGGTGTATTCTCCATGGATATGGTTTAAAAGTGCGAAGGCCGGGTCAGGGATCACTATTTCATGTAATATTGTGGAAATCATTTGGAAGATAGCCGTCCAGAATTGTTGTGCTATCTTGCAAGACCACCAGATATGGAAATGTGTGCCATGTTCACTACATCCTCGGAAACAGTTCGATGGATAATTCGGTACAAGCGCTACCACATTTTGGGAGGAAGATTTAGTAGTGGACCAAATACCGGAACATTCTTCAGGAGTAAGAGATATATTTAAGTCCTTGGACCACTGTGCAGCATATAGAGGGAGATCAGCCGGTGGTGTGGAGAAGTGGTTATACAAGCCAGATATAATGCCGGGGGCATGAGGGTCCGCCGCGCAGATTTTTTCGTATAGAGATTGAGTGTTCAGACTAGTGCAAGGGCCGACTATTGATTTGACAAAATGGAGCACTTGAAGGTAACGGAAAGATTCCGAGGCTGGGAGTGTGGCGCTGGATTGGAGATCCGAGAATGACTGAAAGGTGGAGTCAGCGGTAAGGTCGCAAATTCTAGTTATACCCGCTTGCGACCAGCAAGAAAATGTGCTAGGTTGAGTGTAGGCAGGGTAGAATGAAGGGTGGTGTAAGAAGGATAATAGGGGGCTATGTGGAGAGATCAGTTTAAAGGGGTCGCGTAGTCTGTCCCATAGTCTTAAGGAGTGGCGGGTGATGGGGTTGGCAATATGACCACGGATGGAAGGGGGTAGCCATAGAATGTTATCAACTGTTAGCGGGTAGAGGTCTATAGCCTCGAGGGAGACCCATTTTGGGGTTTCAGTAAGCGCGTGTAATAGGGCAAGTTGGGCTAATTGTGCTGCATGGTAATATTTAGCAAAGTTTGGGATGCCCAGGCCCCCGTGTAGTTTGTGGCAAAGAAGAATGACTCTCGGGACTCTGGGTTTGGTGGGGCCCCATATATATTTAAAGACTCTAGATTGGATAATCCGGTGAAAATAAGAGGGGACGTTGATTGGGAGGACTCTATATAGGTATAAGAGTTTGGGAAGCAAGGACATCTTAACAGCTGCCACCCGACCCAGCCAGGAAACACATAAAGGTTTCCAGGTGTCCAGGATAGATGACAATTGTGCCAGCATGGGGAGATAGTTGGCTTGGTATAGGGAAACTGGGTTTCCGGTCAATTTTATACCAAGGTACGGGAGAGAGGTGGTAGACCAGGAAAAGGGAAAGTTTAGTTGTAAGTGGGCGACTTCGTGATGTGAGAGAGACACATTGAGAGCTTTAGACTTTGTTTGATTAACCTCTAGACCAGAAATGGAGGCAAATTTTTCTAGGGTTTGAGTAAGGTTAGGAAGGGTGGTGCGAGGTGATGTTACAAATAGGAGCGCATCGTCTGCAAATAGGCAGATCTTATGCGAGGTGGAAGCTATTTCTAGTCCTTTAATATTAACGTTTGTTCTGATCAAAGCTGCCAATGGTTCAATGGCTAATGCAAAGATTAAAGGGGAAAGGGGGCATCCCTGTCTAGTACCTCTCGCTATAGGAAAACTGTCTGAGCGAAATCCTGAGTACCTGATATAGGCTTGCGGCTGGTTATAGAGGGAGTTTAGCCATTGTAGGAAATGAGGGCCAAAGCCCCAGCGTTTAAGAATGTAGTCTAGATATGGCCAGGACACTGTGTCAAACGCCTTTCTTATATCAAGCGATAGTAGGTGCATTGGGATATTACGGGTTTCTGCAATATGTTGGAGGAGTATCACTCGTCTGATGTTATCGCTAGCTTGTCTACGGGGTATAAAGCCTACCTGGTCTTTGTTTATTAGTTTGCCGATAAAAGGGTTGAGGCGAAGTGCCAATATTTTAGCCAAAAGTTTGATGTCCAGGTTAAGCAGGGAGATGTTAGACCAAAGGGAGTTATCAGTATTAGGCTTGGGTATCATTGCTATAATAGCTGTCAGCATGTCTCGGCCAAAGGCCTGTTTCTGTAGTAGCGCGTTAAACGATTTACTCAAGAGGGGGGCCAGAGTTGTGGCGAATTTTTTGAAGTATGTGGCAGAGAGTCCATCTGGGCCTGGTCTCTTATGGGATTTGAGGGTTTTTATCGCTGCAAGTACCTCTTCTGTAGAAATGGGTGCATCTAGGGGTTCACGTTCTGAATCTGATAGAGTGGGTAAAGGAGTGTCCTGTAGAAGTGAGTCAGCGGCGGAGTGGGAAAAGGTAGATTTAGCTTTATAGAGGTTTTCTAGACGCTTACGAAATTCACTTAGGATTTTGGTAGGGTTACTAGTGTAAGTGTTCTTTTCGATCCGTAATCTGATGGGAACATGATTCCGTTCTGGTCGACGGAGACGCATGGCTAGAAAAGTATCGGGTTTGTTAGCCTTGGTGTAAATGGTGTGGTTGGATCTGCGGATGGCCTTATCAGCCGATTCAGCCAGCAGTAGATCCAGTTCAGTTCTGGATTTCTCCATAGCTACCCTATGGGGCTCAGTTGGAGTTGTCTGGAACTGAAGATAGTTCTGGTGGAACTCTTTTTCAAGATTGGCTAATTGGAGCTTCTTATCCCGTTTGAGGTGTGTAGATACTGATATGCATGTGCCTCGTATAACCGGTTTGTGTGCCTCCCAGAGGAGAACAGGAGAGATATCAGGGGTATTATTGTGATGCAGATAATCTGTGAGGGCCACCTGAATATCAAGGCAATATGACGGGTTGGTAAGATGAGCTTCATTGATACACCAGGAGCGATCATTGGTTTGGGGGATCAGGGAGGAAATTGTGGTGAGCACTGCACAGTGATCCGACCATGGTATGGGTTGTATAGAGGAGTTGACAAGTATTGGGGAGGACGCAACCGAAAGGAATATATGATCAATCCTAGAAAAGGATTTATGGGGATATGAGTAGAACGTGTAGTTCTTCTTTGTTGGGTTGCATTCTCGCCAAGTGTCAAGCAGTGAAGCTTGTTGCAGTAGTTTTCTAAAACGTGTGGAGGGAGTATAATGGTCTGGAGCATATGGGGATTTATCCATATGTGGCTGAAGCACTGAGTTGGAGTCACCACAAAGGATCACTGTGCCTTTGCAATGCATCCGAATAACTTGTAGTAGGTGAGAAAAGAAGGGATTCGGGTTATCATTCGGAGCATAATAGGAGACCAATGTGGTTTCCACTTCTTGGAGTGTGCCTACAAGAATTATGTAACGACCTTCCGGGTCTTTGATTTCTGCGGTTAATACAAAAGGGAGGGATTGGTGAAGGGCTATGAGTACACCGCGCTTTTTCACATTGGCCGAGGCAGTATACACTTGGGGGTATCGGGAGCTAAAGAATTTTGGGGTTGCTTGTGCCGTGTAATGAGTTTCCTGGAGGGCTACAATGCCAGCTTTTAATGTTGTGAATGTGTGAAAGGCCTTAACTCTTTTATGTGGTGAGTTGAGTCCCTTTACATTAAGGGAAAGAATGTTCAGGGGGGCCATGGGGGAAGAGATGAGATATTAGACTGAGAGGTCTCAAGGGCCCCGCAGCCCCGCCGACAAGGATCAAGAGGAGAAAAGATACAAGGAAAATAGGAGGGAAGAAAGGGGAAAAAGGAAAGGTAGCAATTGTAAGGCAAGTGGATGAATAGATAGAGTAAGTGGTAGTGGAGTTTGGTCACCCGACCAGGTAGTGGACAGACTCGCCAGTCGACCAGCCGACTCGCGAGTGTGCACACCATGTAAGGGGGGGGCAGTGACAACCTCCCGCTGCAAATGGGGGATTGTGGTCAAAGCTTCAGAAAATTGAGCAAACAAAAAGTAACAATAAAGAGGACAGTGGTAATGCAAGTATTGTAATATAACCTATGCTTATCTGGGTTCACACAGACCTCCAGAGTAACACTACGGAGACATGGTATAGGGATACACAAATACTCAGGTAGGGTGTATCCGTATACATATATTCTTCTATATAAAATTAAAGTGGAAAAGAGAGAAAAAACAAATAACCATTCATAACAATTCAAGTTACCCACGTTGTGCACAAGTAGACAAGAAATAAGCGATAGCGTCCGGGTCGCCGCATGCGCCCAGGGGGAGCCCTGAGCACATGCGGCGAGCCAGACAGCAGGCGCCAACTAAAGTGTTACATAGCGAAAGTTGTGCAGGAATAATAGTACATTGTCCCAAAAAGGGGACAGCATAGGAAGAAAAAAGAAAAACCTTTCTGGTCTTCCAAAAAAAAAAAAAGGGGGGGGGGAATTTGTTGCAATTGTTGGTGAGAAAGGGAATATAAAAGTTACGTGGGGTCTGAGCCCCTGCAACCCTGGAGGGGGTAGGTGGACTGCACAGGCTTCCCTTTTACCAGTAGGGGGTGCCTATCACGGGACAGTCCTCCTTTAACTTGATTGAAGAATTATCATCACGTTATGGAAGTCAGGTTAGCTTCAATCGAGGGTCCTCCGGTGGCAAACAAAAAGTAGACATGAAAGGAGCAAAAGTAAATTCAGCGTGGTGAGTAGACTTGTCGGTTCGGCGAGTTGTTCCTGGGTGAGCGAGCTGGAGTGCCTTTACGGATGGATGAGGGGCCAGGGTTAGACTTCCTTGGAGTGGCAGTATAGGGATGTGCTGCCGCACGAGCGGGGGTGCGAGGTAGTGTTGTCTCCGCAGGCTGTTCTGGGGTAGTTAGGCGCAGGGACTCAAGAAGGCGTTGGAGTGAGTCCGGTGATGTACAGGAATGTTGCTGGCCCTGGTAAAAGAATTGCAAAGCAAAAGGAAAGCGCCAGGTGTATTTCAGTTGGTGCTGCAGGAGAATCTGCAGTTGTGGTTTCATGGCACGGCGCTTAGCAATCGTGGACGGAGCTAGGTCAGAGAAAAATAGGATTTTTATAACAGCTTACCTGTAAAATCCTTTTCTTGGAGTACATCACGGGACACAGAGCGACATAGTCATTACTAATGGGTTATATAGTTACCGTCAGGTGCTGGCACTGGCAACTTCCAAAACCGGAAGTACCCTCCCCTATATAAGCCCCTCCCATCCGGGAGCACCTCAGTTTTGTAGCAAAGCAATAAGTGTCCCCAAAAGAGGGGTGGGAGCTCTGTGTCCCGTGATGTACTCCAAGAAAAGGATTTTACAGGTAAGCTGTTATAAAAATCCTATTTTCTTTTTCGTACATCACGGGACACAGAGCGACATAGTCATTACTAATGGGATGTCCTAAAGCAATGCCAAATGAGGGGGGGGATACACCATATATAAGCTGAGCGCTATCAGACATGAGGATCTTTTGCGGCCTGCAACACACTGCGCCCAAAGGCGACATCCTCCTGACTTCTAACGTCCACCTGGTAGGACCTAGTAAACGTGTGTACCGAAGACCATGTTGCGGCCTTACAGATTTGAGCCAGGGAGGCCTGGTGATGCACTGCCCATGAAGTTCCAACTGCTCTCGTGGAGTGCGCTCTAACTTTGAACGGAGGCGGTCTCCTTCTCAAGCCATAAGCTTGCATAATGACCTGTCGAATCCACTTGGCTAAAGTAGATTTTGACGCTGCCTGACCCTTTCTGGGGCCTTCCGGCAGAATAAACAAAGTATCCGTTCTGCGAATCTGAGCAGTGGCTTTTAGATAAGCTTTAACTGCTCTTACTACATCCAAAGAATGCAATAACTTTTCCTCCACCGAAGTAGGTTTGGGGAAAAAAGAAGGAAGAACCACATCTTGGTTCAAATGAAACCTCGATACCACCTTAGGAAGAAAGGCTGGATGAGGACGTAACACTACTCTGTCCTTATGGATAACCAGATATGGCTCCCTACAGGACATAGCTGCTAATTCCGATACTCTTTTAGCCGAACAAATGGCTACTAGAAAAATCAATTTCCTGGTGAGAAGCACCAAGGAAATATGCTGTAATGGTTCAAGTGGTTGTTTCTGTAGAACCGACAGAACCAAGTTTAGATCCCATGGACATATGGGAATATTAACCGGAGGACTAATACGCATCACTCCTTGTATAAAGGCTTTGACTAGTGAATGCGAAGCCAAGGGCCTTTGAAAAAATATTGACAAGGCCGAAATCTGACCCTTGATAGTACTCAAGGCAAGCTTCCTATCTACAGCCCACTGTAGGAAGTCCAGAATCCTACCTATTACGTACTTATGTGGATGCCATTTCCTGGCCTCACACCACGCGATGTACGCCTTCCAGATTCTATAGTAGATCTGCCTGGATACCGGCTTCCTGGCATTGATCATGGTAGATACCACAGCATTAGAGAGCCCTCTCTTTTTTAGAATGTGGGCTTCAATAGCCAGGCCGTCAAACCTAGGGCTGGTAAGGAAGGGTGGCACATCGGTCCTTGCGAAAGCCGGACGACGTGGGAGAGTCCAAGGACTCCCCACTGAGATTTTCCAATCTCCGCGTACCACGCTCTTCGGGGCCACGCTGGAGCCACCGGAATCACTGGTTTCTTTTCTACCCTGATTCTGCGGAGTAATCGAGGTAACCATTGGCGGTGTGAATGCATATATCAGCTTGAACTGATCCCAAGGGAACACTAGGGCATCCGAGCCGCAAGCTAGGGGATCCCTTGTCCGAGAGACAACCCTGTCCCCCTTTGCGTTGAATCTGGATGCTAGAAGATCTACATCCGATGTTCCCCACCGCTGACATATTGTCCAGAAAACCTCGGGGTGAAGGGACCCTTCCTCTGGGCCTAATTGCTGGCGACTTAGAAAGTCCGCCTTCCAATTCTCCACTCCTGGAATGAATACCGCAGATATGGCTGGGACATATTCTTCTGCCCATTTCAGGATGTAATTTACTTCCCTCTGGGCTGCACGACTCCTGGTGCCCCCCTGATGATTGATATATGCCACTGCTGTGGCATTGTCTGATTGAAATCTGACAGGGGACCCTTGGAGTTTGGATGTCCATGCTACTAGGGCATACCGGGCTGCTCGTATCTCTAAGAGATTGATAGGCAGGGCCTTTTCTGCATCCGACCATCTGCCCTGGAGAGACTATTGCTCCAGTACTGCTCCCCAGCCTATAAGGCTGGCATCTGTAGTGACCACCTTCCAAGAAACCGGACTGAAGGATTTCCTTTTTTCCAGATTCTGGGGAACCAACCACCAACGGAGGCTCTTGCGAACGGAAGGGGACAAGGACATTGTAAGTCTAGGGCCTGAACTTTTTTTTTTTTTTTTGTTCCAGGCTGACAGTATGGCCCCTTGCAAATTCCTTGAATGGAATTGACCGTAGGGTACTGCTTCGAATGATGCCACCATTTTTCCCAGCAGCCTCATATACAGGCGTATGGACGGCTGTCTTTTTTGTACCCACTAAGTGGATCAAATCTTTCAAAGACAACACCTTTCCTCGAGGCAAGAATATTTTTCTCTGGCCTGAATCCAACCTTAGCCCCAAGTATTCCAGACTTTTGACTGGTTTTTAGGGCTGACTTGTCTCGGTTGATAATCCAACCGTGAGATTCCAGATACTTGATCGTCTTGTGAACGACCACGTCTAGTTTTTTCACTGAGTGGTCTATCAGCAACAAGTCATCCAGATATGCCATTATCATTACACCTTGTGTTCTTAGATTGGCCAATAAAGGGCCAGAATTTTTGTGAACACTCTTGGTGCTGTGGCCAAACCGAAGGGTAAGGCTCTGAACTGAAAATGGCGCCCTTCTACTGCAAAGCGTAGAAATTTTTGGTGGACTGGAAAGATGGGAATGTGCAAATAAGCATTTTTGATGTCGATCGTGGCTAACCAATCCTCCCCTTGTAGGGCAGTGGCCACCGATCGGATCGACTCCATCGGAAAGTCCTGATATACAGGAATTTGTATAGCCCTTTTTAGAATTAATATGGGCCTCCCGTCCGCGTTTGCTTCGGGACTGTAAAGAGGTTTGAGTAAAACCCGAACCCTCATTCTTCCAGGGGAACCTCCATAATTACTCCTTGGAGCAATAGTTGTTCTAGTGCCAACAGGAGGGACTCTCTCTTCCGGGGATCCCTTGGCACGTTTGACCTCAAAATGGGAAGGAAGGGAGTCTTTTAACTCCAAACTGTATCCCAAACCTACTGCGGAGAGCACCTATCTGTCTTGATCGTGTCCCGCCAGGTCTCTTGCGAACAACTGGAGTCCTCCCCCCACCCGACTGAGTGGGGGCTTCAATGAATTTAACTTTGGGGGAGGTTTTGTACCTCCCCTGACCCAGGGTTTCTCATTACCCTGCTACTGTCCCTGTTTTTTACCCCCGGGATTTAACCGAGGAGGCCGTCGGAACTGTTACACAGCCGATGCCCCAGGGACTGGAGAAGCAGGCCTCTTAAAGAGGGACCTCTAACTCTGCTTTTAACCGGCAAGAGCGTATTTTTACCGCTGGAAATTTTCTGGATATATTTGTCCAGGTTTTCCCTGAATAAGCGTTCACCATGAAATGGGACGCTAACCAGCCATTCTTTACAGGGAGCTTCAGCAGACCAGTTTTTGAGCCATAGGAGCCTACGCATATGTACTATAGACAGCGTAAGGCGGGAGGCCTGATGGACTGAATCCTCTATGGCGTCAACCGCAAAGCCTAAGGCTCTAGGTAGATCAGCTAGGGCAAAGCCTGCTGATCTGTCAAGTCCCTCAAGACCTGTTTCAACTGATCCTTCACTGCTTAGCAGACCCCAATAGCTGCTACTGCTGGTTGTATCACCAAGCAGATTTTCATAAGGACTCCAATCTTTTATCTATTGGGTTCTTGAACATTTGGACATTATCCACTGGACATGTCAGTGATTTATACATACAAGAGATGGCTGCGTCCACTGTAGGGACCTTCCATTTTTTTTTTTTTTTTTTTCTGATGAACTTATCCTCCATGGGATAGACCACCGGAAATCTCTTGGGGGAATAAATATTTTCTCAGGACGTTCCCAATCCTGGTAAATGAGCCCTTTCAGTAAAGGGTGAAGTGGAAAAGAACAAACAGTCTGGGGGCTTCTAGCGACCCCAACGAGGATACAGTAGTGGTTGATGGTTCCGCAAGGTGCATTTTTAAATGCTGATCGGACCATGTTAGTCAGAGACTGAACCCATAATCTTTCAGCTTGAGATGCTGAGAAAAGGTTCCCCCACTGTTGATTCCTCTATAACAGAATCAACCTTATCCTGATCCCCTTCAGGCAGGTCGATCCCTGTATGGGACTGTTGCTCTGCTAACAGGCACTCTGAAGGAGGAGACGGAGATCGGGCGTGCTTTCCCTGGCAGGGAGGCAGCGATAAATTTTGACAATCTCTCTCTAATCCTCCCAGAGCTGAGGAAAAAACCTCCTCTGTTACATACACAGGAGCAGGTGACTGAGGACAGCCACAGTACCAAGTACCCCTGCGGGGTCTCTACGGTCACTTACCTCTGAACTTCAGGGGAGACTGGTGCAGCAGGAGTATGCCCAAGATCCTCAGAGCCCGATGAGACCCCCTTCGCTTCCTGGAAGATTCAGTTCCGGAGCTACTGGACGGCATATTCCTAAGCCTAAAGCTGAGGTATTCCAGCCGTAATACACCACTTTTACTGAGAATAGTCTAGCACAATTGCTGCTATATAACAGTTGGTGTCTACTAATGTGCCTTTCTAGGGGATGCCTGTATCAACCGCTTGCTGTATGCCTTTAAATGTTGCCAGCTCTGTCTCTGTACTTCATAGCCAGCTTACTGCAATAATGTGGCTTTTTTAAAAACCTGCTGGGACGCCCGCACATGCGCAGAAGCGCTGCGGCGCGCACAGAGCGTCATCCCCCAGGCCCCGCCCCTTTTTCCGGCCACCTCTATATATAGAGGCGCGTGCACGCGCACGCGCGCGGCCACGTGCGCCTCGGCGCTAATTTTCAAACATGGAAACCAGGGACAGGAGCCAGGGCCCCCTTTGCCGCAGGCCGGGGGATAGACGAACACTGCAACATGGCAGAGGAAACAGTTTCCTGTAGGAGAACTCACCAGCTGCCTGGACTTTGTTCTCTGAGAAGAAACTAGTCCATATGACAAGAAAAACATTCCACAGCGGCCTCTAGTGGACAAACACAGGTACCGCAGTTTAATATACTAAACATATATAAAAAAACATTCCTTTTTTTTTTTTTTTTTTCTTGACCACCATTAAAAATTATTACATTTTTTTAGTAGTTACAGGCATGCACAGATATTAGCGGGAATACCATTAGGTAACAGACAGAAAGACAAATTAGGCTTGGGGGTCCCCCAATAGAACCAAGTTCCTGGGGGCCCCCACTTACCTGTTCCCCGCCGCAGGACTTTGTTTGGTCCACAAAAGCCCAAACTTCACCTATCACGGCAGGCATTGTAATCAAACCTTCAGGGACCGGGTTCCCAAGGATTCCACTCCCCTGGACCTGTATAGCACCCTGCACAGAAAACATCTTGGTCGTGGGTATGACCAGAGCTCTGGATCCCAGGGTCCAGCTCTCCTAAGAGAAGCATTACAGGCAGAACCTTGCTCTTCTCTGCAAGGCCCGGGTACCGACCGTTTAGCTATGAAGCTTTTTTGGTCGGATCCGGAATAGCTTACTGAGGCCCAAAAGAACCTGTACGCAAGCTCAGTGAAAAACACATGTTTCTTCTTGGCCAACACCTTAGACACTGGCAAAAAACTGAGGTGCTCCCGGATGGGAGGGGCTTATATAGGGGAGGGTACTTCCGGTTTTGGAAGTTGCCAGTGCCAGCACCTGACGGTAACTATATAACCCATTAGTAATGACTATGTCGCTCTGTGTCCCGTGATGTACGAAAAAGAAAGTTGGTATGTGTGACCCTGGAACAGGAGAGTGTCTTTATTATGAGCAGCAGCTAGGAGTTGCTCCTTTGTATGGAAAAAATGCAGTTTAATAATGATATCTCGCGGCGGCCCGTCTTGCTGGCGGCGGGTCAGGGCCCTGTGTATTCTATCAAATTCCAAACGTTCTATTGGTATAGAGGGTGATAGTTCTTGGAATAGGGCCGTTGAAAAAGATAACAGGTCATCCACACTTTCTAGGATACCTCTCAGGCGTAAGTTTGACCTACGGGAGCGATTTTCAGCATCCTCAAGGCGTGAGAGTAGCATGATGTTCTCATCACGGAGGGCTGCCTGCTCTTGGGCCTGCTCTTGAAGTGTGAGCTCCATGTCATCTACCCTGGTTTCCAGGTCTGCTGTGTGCTGGCCTAGCTCCCTGATCTCTCGTGACAGCCTGCTAGTAATCTGATCAGATGTAGTTTTTAGGGCCTTTTGCAGCATGGATTCCATAAATTGCAGGAAATCGCCCTGGGACATACCTGGGGATAGCAGGAAGGAAGGACCACTGATTTGGCTGTCTGTGTTGTCCTCATCATCACTTTCAGCGTTGGCTTGTCCCGGCCTGTCAGGTGAGGCAGTGTGTTGCTTAGACAGGGCCTTTGCTGCCATCTTGGATGAGGCGTGGGCCAGGGCGTCTTTGATCGGCTTGGGTTTAGGTTTACCGCGATGGCCGGTTAAAAACATCCCGGACGATGCTGTGGCCGTTCCGGAGGCTATATATGGGAAAAGCAGGGTTGCAGGGTGGCTCAGGCGCGGCGTATGATCCCGATGTTGCGGCGGGAGGTGCGGAGCTCTAGTGGAACACGTCCGCCATACAGAGCCTCGCGCATGCGCCCCCCCTTTTTTTTTTTTTTTATCAAGATCTACATAATTTTTTTTTTCTTGTAATTTTCTTTTCTTGTGGCCTCCTTTTTTTGGGGTCAAGTTCTTACAACAACATTTTTCCCCTCGAGGAGGTTGGTGTCCCTTGTTAATTACACATTGTATTTATGAAATGTTATGGCTACTCACAATAAAAACACATAAGCAAGTATTTAACTTAAATCAAAGATTCATTTATTCTGGAACAACAAAATAAACAGGAAGGGCAACAATTGAAAAATTAGTTGCATTTATGGAGACTTTGGACCCCAAAGGAAGACATGAATTTGATGAACAATAAAATTAACAACATGAGGAAATCAAGAGCAGCAGCCGAAGACATACATGTCCCCAAGCTGTGGTACTCCAACAAACTGCATCTTCTGGCAGAGCATCTTGAAGCCAGGGAATAACTTTCTGGTCTTCCCTGTAGCCTTCCCTCCACGCTTCCCTGCAGTGTTCCCTCCACGGCCCCGTCCACGGCCCCTTGCAGGCTGTGGCTCTGTTGGTGGTAATGTGGCAGGAGGAGGAGGAGAAGGAGGAGAAGGATGGGCCAGATTGCAGAGATGTGTTGCCTGTGTCAGCTGGCCCCTCCCCGCTGTGTGAAGGACAGTATAAATAAGGTGCTCAGAGAGGGCACGTTGTCCCTCCTCAAGTTGCTGCAGCTTATCAGCTAGGTAGGCGCTAAAGCCCTCAACAGGGTTGAGGGGGCCCTCATTATGGCAGCAGCGTCCCTGATTATTTGTAGTGACTCCTCCTCCACCTGTGTCATCCTCCGAGATTTTTTGGGTCTGACGTGGAGGGGAGGCACTTGGGACTGGGTGCTGCCACTTGCCCTGGGGACCTGCTGAGTGCCACTTGGCCCGGCCTCCTCCTGTCTGCCACTCACCCCTGCCTCCTCCACATTCAGGAGCCTCTTCCTCCTGGCTGAGCTCATCCTGTGTATTAAAAAGGGACATAGTTTGTTTCTGGTTCATCAATCACACACAATTTTCACCTCATGACTGTTGCAATTTGAATGTTCAATAAATCTCAAAGACACTCATTCTGACCCCAGCATTTTTAAAAAAACTGTACCAATCATTTCTGGCCACTTTGTTTTTTTGTTTTTTTAATTTTATTTGTGAATAATAACATCTAGTTCACAATAATAATTCTAGGCCAATAAATATGTTTTAAACTACTTTTCCTGGCTAAAGATGTGCAGAAAATCCGGCTCTTCCAGCTCAGGTTGCTCCTCTTCCCCCTCTGCGGGGGTGGAGGGAAGGGTGGAAGGAACGCTGGAGGGAAGGGTGGAAGGAACGATGGAGGGAAGGGTGGAAGGAAGAATGGAAGGAAGGCTGGAAAGTGATTCCCTGGCTTCAATCTGGTCGTCCAGAAATTGCAGATGTTTGTAGTACTACAGCTTGGGCTGATGTACTTGGTCTGCTGCTGCTCCTGATCTCTTTGAAGCGCGGACCTCTTTGTACCGTTTTCCTCATGTTGTTAATTTTATTGTTCATCATGCTATAGTCTGCTTCTGGGATCCAGGTCTTCATCTATTCAGCTAATTTTTCAATTGTTGCCCTTCGTACCACAGTGTTGTGATACAAACTATTTTTCACCTCCCACAAGTTTCGCATTTCACTGTATTTTTCTATGAAGACAAGCATAATATCTGGCTCCCTTAATTTATGCATAATAATTTCTGCAAGATAAAACACAATACAAAAACAATAGGTCAGCTTAAATTGTCCTAATCTTATCCCAATATAGGCCTTTACAATCATGAACCAGTATAGGCCACTGATGCCCCAAGTTTCATTCTTACCTTCGTTGGATTCGTTCTGCACTTCCGGTCGTCCTTACTCCGCGCACCCACAACCTCGTTTAACATTTGTATACCCTGCGCATGCGTGAAACTCCGCCCGCGTCGCCCGGCCATGACTGTGTTTTTCGGAATTTCCCCACTCCTTCTCGTTCGACGCACAGTGGGAGACGACAACATGGCGGTGACACAGGTGCGTGTTTTATTAAGTACCGACGAGGAAAGCCCGGAGGCGGGAATGTCCCGATCCAGGAATAAAAGATACAAGGCGACTAATATGTCATTTGCTGAGATGGCGGAGATGGTGGACATCCTGCGGAGGAAAGATTACGATGGGAAGCATGGGCCATGCGACACCCCTATTCTCAGGAAATCCAAAATAATGGACAAAGTGGCGAGGAGTCTCTATAATAAATTTGGGGTCAGGAGATCCAAGGAGCAGCTCCGTAAAAGGTGGTCTGACCTGAAGCTGAGGGAGCCGGAGCAGTATTAGGAAGATTAAAAAAAAACATTGAAAAAAGTTTTTTCCTGTGTTATTTCAAATTCTAATATTTATTTTTGCATGTTTTGCTCCATGTGCTTTGATTGATTGCTTTCACATTGTAAAATGGCAACTTTTATGTTAGTTTAGTGGCCAAATTTTGGAATGGTTTTAGTAAACAGCGATTGTCTAAAATCACATGTTTTGCACAGATACGCGTAAACCAAATGTGGTCAGGCCTATTTGTGTTAAAACAACATTTATAAACATTGTTGTCTAGATGATGTGTTTGTAAGTAGAATGTGAAATGCTAAATTAGATTCAGTGTAAAGGAGAGGACACTCAGCAGCTGGTTACACACCTTGACTCAGTAGCACTATAGTGTGGGCTACAAGAACAACCTTTTTAGGGTGTCCCACACAGGTGCTCCAGTGGATACTTTGGGGTGTCTCCATGTGTGTTACTTTGGCCCAAAAATGAAAGTATTCCTGCTTTGTTGAATTTCAAAAATCTCATGTGTTCATCTTGGAACTCTGCCAAAACAAACAATTGTGCCCCACTTCCAAGCAATGTTTCAAATGTATGACCTCAAATATCTGTGTGGTAAGGATACCTTTGTTTTCATTCTCATAGGGGAGAGAAGACTGGGAGGACACCAATCTGAGGAGCCTAGGAAGCAGACCACAGAAAGAACCCCAAGCTCTGAAAGAACCCCAAGATCAGCATGTGGAGGAAGCAGAGGTGGAGAAGGCAGAGGTGGAGGAAGGAGAGGTGGATGAAGGATAGGTGGAGCTTATCACTACAACAGGTCAGTCAGTGTCTGTCACCACAGCTTCAGGTAAAGAGATGTAGGCCTGCATATTTCTACTTCCTTTTTTTTTTAGAGGATGAACATGGAGGTGTGTCCGAAACTCCTACTACTCCTTTCTCAAGTGCTAGTGCCCGAATCATAATTCAAGAAATAATGGAATGTAGTAGCGAAATGGACATTATGAGGAATAGGATGAATGTGATTGAGCAAAAATATAAAAACATCATTGATATTTTGGGGCAAATAGTCTGACCCCCCCCCTGTTATTTTTTTTGGTTTTCTAACAAAATTTTGCTCTTGTTGTTTTACCACAAGTCAAAATTTGAAGATGCACACAGTGGGGCTGATTTACGAAACTTTGCGCCATGAGTATCGGCGCATCTGCGCGCGCAATGGCTGTTTTGGTATTTACAAAACATTAGCGCCGGTATCACAGCCCTATTTCCCATTTACTATAGTGTTCTCGGCGGACGGGAGGAGGCGCTCAGTGCGCCACTATGGACCTGGCGCACGGCATGTTAAAATCTAAATATAAAGAAGCTGGAAGTGAGAATATAATGGGGGTGATGTGGGGTGATGTGAGGAAGTGTAGTGACAACTGCCCAAATAACTAATATGCCCAAAATAGAGTGAGAAAGTAACTTTTTCAAAACCAGCCCGCTGCGCCGCAAGTACGATTAGAGCTGTGGGAGGCTTTTTTGAGCTCAGCGCGGGAATTTTACTCGTTCAAACGCGCCAAGACACTGCGCCGGCAAAATCTTACTAAATGTCAAGTCACGTAACTCAATTTGCATAAGCTGAACAGGCGCACCTCCTAAACTTGCCAGTGCGCCTGCAAAATGAAATTTCTAAAGGAAAAAAAAAGGCATTTAAAAGCACCCGCGGCTATAATGAATTGTCGGCTCCTGGCAATATAGAGAAAATTCATTGAAAGTCATTGATAAAAACAAAAAAAAAAGCGTGGGGTCCCCCCAAATTCAATTACCAGGCCCTTCAGGTCTGGAATGGATATTAAGGGGAACTCCACCCCAAATAAAAAAAAATGGTGTGAAGTCCCCCCAAAAATCCACACCAGACCCTTTATCCGAGCACGCAACCTGACAGGTCGCAGGAAAAGAGGGGGGGACGAGAGAGCGCCCCCTCCCCCTTAACCGTACCAGGCCACATGCCCTCAACTTGGGGAGGATGTCCCCATGTTGATGGGGACAAGGGCCTCATCCCCACAACCCTTGCCCGGTGGTTGTGGGGGTCTGCGGGCGGGGGGCTTATCGGAATCTGGAAGACCCCCAGATCCTGGCCCCCCCTGTGTGAAATGGTAATGGGGTACATTGTACCCCTACCATTTCACAAAGAAAGTGTAAAAAATAAAAAAAATGACAAGAGCCGGTTTTTGACAATTCCTTTATTAATATCTTCTCTTTTCTTCCATCTTCTTCCTTCTTCTTCCATCTTCTTCTGTTCTCTATTCGGATTTCTTCCTCCATCTTGTTCTTCATCTTCCTCTTTATCTTCATCTTCCTTCTTCCTTCGGTGTTCTCGTCCGCATCTTGCTCCGGCATCTTCTTCTCTTCTTTGGCCGCTCCATTTGAATTGGAGGTTCCCGCTGTGTGACGTTCTTCAGTTCTCCTCTTGGTCCGCTGCCATCCGGTGACCCCGCCCCCCCCTCTGACACCACGGGGAAAGTCCCAGTGAAAGTCCCAGTGAAATCCATGTGCGTCAGAGGGGGGTGGGGTCACCGGGTGGCAGCGGACCAAGAGGAGAACTGAAGCGTCACACAGCGGGAACCTCCAATTCAAACGGAGCGGCCAAAGAAAGAAGAAGGGAACCAGCAATTCATTACAGCCGCGAGTACTTTTTAATGACTATTATTTTACTTTAGAAATGTCATTTTGCTCTTGAACTGTTATAAACATGGAAAACATGCGCTTCTTTACAGGCATACTATAGACACCCCCCAGGTATGATATTTAGGGCCAGTTCACACCGGATGCAGTGCAGTGCGTTTTTTGATGCATGAAAAACGCAAAGAAAGTTGATCACATTAATGCCAATGGCATAGTTTACACCACTGCAGTTCGTTCCAGTGCGTTTCAGAAAGGAAAAAAAAATGGTCATGCTGCATTTTTTAGGTACACACATCAAAAAAGCAACGGAACGTACCAAAAAGGCACCGGAACGCACCTAAATGCACCAAAGACGCACTGCAACACACTTGTCCTAAGTGAAAAGAGGGGGAAAAAACCACTGGACTGCATAAAAACGCATCAAAAATGCACTAGAACGTGTTAAAAACGCGCATGCAGAAAAGCACCTGGAACGCATCCAGACTGCGTTTCTATGGTGTGAACTAGGGCCAGTTCACACCATAGAAACACAATCCGGATGCGTTCCAGGTGCTTTTTTGCATGCACATTTTTGATGCGTTCCGGTGCATTTTTGGTACGTTGTAGATGCAGTCCAGTGCTTTTTTTTTTCACCCCTCTTTTTTATTAACCATAGATAAGGACAAGTGTGTTCCAGTGCGTTTTTGGTGCATTTAGGTGTGTTCCTGTGCGTTCCAGTGCGTTTATGATGCTTTTTGCTGCATTCCAGTACAGTCTAGTGCAGGTAAAATGCAGCATGTTCTACTTTTTTGGTGGAACTGGAATGCACTGGAACAAACACTGCCATTTAGAACCATATAACCAACTTTCCATGCATTTTTGATGCAAAAAAAACGCAATGGACTGCATGTGGTGTGAAATGGCCCTTAAGCAATTTGGCATATTTAAAGGCACTTCTTGTTTTCTCCTTGTTTTGTTTTTGGTGTTGTCCAAATTGGTGACATTGATATATGTCCCTTAGGGTGGGACCTGGGCCCCCATTTTAAGGCCAATAACTAGAAGATAAGCCAGCCAAGTGGGGACTAGCAAAATTAACAAGTCAGTTCCCATAGACTGCAATGGTATTTGTTGGTGGGGGGTGATTGCATTTTGGGTGTTTCATGGACTGTGCATGTGTTTTCAATTGCTTCATTAGCACACAAACCTATGTTAAATAAAGCTAGCATCCTCTCCCTTGCCCTGAAAAGAGGTGTGTGTGCGTGTGTGTGTGTGCGTGTGTGTGTGTGTCATTTTGGTGTCCTTATCGAGTTTGTAACACATGTATTTTATTTGTTATGTTTTTGCAAAACAGGTGTTTTTTTTAATTTTGTGGATTGTATTTTTTTGTGTGGGGGAAATGTTCCCCTGAAATAATTTTGATGTTGTTAATGTGTGTCGTTTGTTCACTTTGATTTAATTGTCTGTGCTGCATTATTTTGCAAAAACTTTCTCAAGATGTTGTGAGTCTGCAACTGTTTCAAATTGACCCTGTTTTTTATTTTGGCTTCACTTTTGTTTTGTTGACCAATAAAATTTGATGCAAAGTTTTGAGGTTTGTTTTTGCGTTTTCTTTGCAACAAATGTGACAGCTGATTGGCATGTCAAAACAACAGGTGTGATTTGTCTACCCTGGTGCCTTCATGCTAGCATATGCATGTATTGTATTGTGTGCTGCCATGAAGCGTCACCAGGAAATGAAAAATACAGAGCGGAAAGTATTAAATTTTTCTTTTTACTGCAGTGGTTCTCAGCCTCAGTTCTCAAGTACCCCCAACAGGACATGTTTTGTGAATTTATCTGATCGAGAATTGCTGTCCAAAATTCAAAACCATTGACTGTGAAAAAAAAATGGCGTGGGGGTCCCCCCAAAATCCACACCAGGCCCTTCAGGTCTGGTATGGATTTTAAGGGGAACCTCGCGCCAAACTAAAAAAAAAAACTAGCGTGGGGGTTCCCCTAAAATCTATACCAGGCCCTTTATCCGAGCACGCAACCTGGCAGGCCGCAGGGGAAGAGGGGGGAGAGCGGCACGCCCTCCCTCCTGAACCATACCAGGCCGCATGCCCTCAACATGGGGAGGATGTCCCTATGTTGATGGGGACAAGGGCCTCTTCCCGACAACCCTGGCCTTTGGTTGTCGGGGTCTGTGGGCGGGGGGCTTATCGGAATCCGGGAGCCCCCTTTAATAAGGGGGACCCCAGATACCAGCCCCCCACCCTATGTGAATGAGTATGGGGTACATCGTACCCCTACCCATTCACCTGGTGGCAAAAAAAGTCAATAAAAAACACAACACAGGTTTTTAAAGTAATTTATTAGGCAGCTCCGGGGGTTTTCTTCCGAGTTCGGGGGTCTTTCTGCCGGGCGCCCCGCTATCTTCTTCCAGCTCTTTTGCTAGCGGGGTCCCGGGCTTCCACGTTGTCTTCTTCCGACTTCTGGGGGTCTTTCTGCCGGGCGCCCCGCTATCTTCTTCCAGCTCTTTTGCTAGCGGGGTCCCGGGCTTCCTCGTCGTCTTCTTCTGACTTCGGGGGTCTCTTGTTCTGTTCTCCGGTGTCGTCTCTGCGCTCTCCGGTTCTTCTCCCGCTCTCCGGTGCCTTCTCCACGATCTCCGGTTCTTTCTGCCTTCTGCCGGGCGCCCCGCTATCTTCTTCCAGCTCTTTTGCTTCTTCCGATGTTGCCTCGTCGCTGTCTGCCGCTAATGCTCTGTCCGCGGAGCGGTGCCACTTATATTGGCATGGGGCGTGGTCACTGGGTGATGCCACCTGCTGACTCCACCCCTGTGTCACGCCCCATGCCAATATAAGTGGGTGAGCTCCTCGGACAGAGCATTGTAGCGGCGGACAGCGACGAGGCAACATTGGGCGGAGAGAAGAGGGAAGAAGACGACGATGAAGACCGGGACCCCCGCTAGCAGAAGAGCTGGAAGAAGATAGCGGGGCACCCGGCAGAAGGCAGAAAGAACCGGAGATCGTGGAGAAGGCACCGGAGAGCGGGAGAAGAAACGGAGAGCGCGGAGACGACACCGGAGAGCAGAACAAGAGACCCCCGAAGTCGGAAGAAGATGAAGAGGAAGCCCGGGACCCCGTTAGCAAAAGAGCTGGAAGAAGATAGCAGGGCGCCCGACAGAAAGACCCCCAAAGTCGGAAGAAGACGACGAGGAAGCCCAGGACCCCGCTAGCAAAAGAGCTGGAAGAAGATAGCGGGACGCCCGGCAGAAAGACTCGGAAGAAGACCCCCAGAGCTGCCAGGGTTGTCGGGAAGAGGCCCTTGTCCCCATCAACATGGGGACATCCTCCCCATGTTGAGGGCATGCGGCCTGGTACGGTTCAGGAGGGAGGGGGGCGCTCTCTCGTCCCCCCCTCTTCCCCTGTGGCCTGCCAGGTTGCGTGCTCGGATAAGGGTCTGGTTTGGATTTGGGGGGGACCCCCCACGCCGTTTTTCGGGGGTTCACCTTAAAATCTATACCAGACCTAAGGGCCTGGTATGCTCCTGAAGGGGAACCCTTGCCGTTTTTTTCATTAAAATTTGGCCTGGAGTTCCCCTTCATGATTCATACCAAACACAGGACAGCGAGGCTGCCGAGAACAAGCGCGCTGAAGACATTCTCGGACAGCTAGTCGCCTCTAGGACATGACTTGAGCGGCTGCTTCACGCTCAGGTCGTGTCCAAGTTGCCTCGCAAAGTCGCGCTGTCCCTGTGTCAGCCGGCACATGAGTCGCCCCGCGAGTCGGATCGGCTTCATCCGACTTCCCGGGTGACCTCTATTCAAATCAATGGGCTCCCATAGGGATCCATTCATTTTCAATAGAGCGCTGCTGACATTTGTATTTACTATAACAGTGCGCCGCTGGTTCCTGCGCCCAATGAAGGAGTTATCCGGCGCACCTATTACGGTATGAACCGGCGCAGCGCACTGTTATTAGTAAATCAGCCCCAGTGTGTCAACATGTGCTATCTGCCATCACAGGATATCTATGTCTGGGTTTTGTGGGTGCAACCCCTTCCTCACTACTCAAGTAGGTGAGAGGAAGGCTTTGCAACCCCAAAACATGTACATTGATCCCCCATGCTGGCAGATAGCACATGTTGACTTTAGCCATGGAATCAGGATGAAAATACCCATTTGGCACACAAACTGTGTGCATCTTCAAATTTTGGATGGTTCAGGGGTGACATCACCCCATCTCCTGTTTTTCTTTAAGGTGGAACTTTGTAAGTTCCATTGTTTTTATATGTTTTCTTGATTGAACCATGCATGTTTATGCAAACCACAAATAAATTAAAACAAAACATTTCTCTAAAATTTGGACACAAAAATTGGAATATTTTATATTCCAAATCAAACTAATGCACATGTTGTGCACAGAGTAAATACATGTTTTTGGACTCAACAATGTGTGGCTTGTTCTTTCTATGCTCAATAGTACTTATAGAAAATGTAAAAGTTCTTGTTTACTGTGACAATTGTGGATATTTACTAAAGACAAATCAACTTGGCACTACAACAAGTGTACTATGAGAACCTGGGAGACACATAAATAAATAAAAAACACAAGCAATAATGACCAAACAAGTTTTTCAAAGATAAATTATTATGGTTTATTTTTCATAAAAAATTCAGATATTGTCTGGCATAGCGATGGCCCCCCTACCCGTGAAGTACTCAATGTATTTATCACGTACTTCACGGGCGCTTTGGTAGGCCAAGCCAGTACGGCCAGTGTCCAGGCCTGTCAACAAGGTCGTTTCAGAAAGTCCGGCCTCAAGCCCAACATTTGATAGATACGTATTTGAATATTTCCTCCAAAAATTGTGGAGTATGCAGCAGCTGAAGACAATATGGTTGAGTTTGTATTCCACCATGTGGATGGCTGTCTGAAACAGGCGGAACCAGCTGGCCATTATCCCGAAGGCATTCTCAACAACCCTCCGGGCTCTGGCCAGCCGGTAATTAAAAACCCTCCTCTCCGGGGTGAGGGTCCTCTGGGGAAACGGCCGCATCAGGTGGGGTCCCAGTCCAAAAGCCTCATCCGCAATAAACACAAATGGTAGTCCATCCACATTATCTGCATCAGGTGTCAGTGCCAGGCCACTAGTCTGCAGACGGTGGGCAAACTCCGTCTGTGCGAAGACTCCACCATTGGACATCCGGCCATTCTTCCCCACGTCCACATACAAGAACTCATAGCGTGCCGACACCACTGCCATTAACACAATACTATGAAAACTCTTGTAGTTAAAATAGTATGACCCCGAACGGGGTGGCGGCACTATGCGGACGTGTTTCCCATAAATTGCCCCTCCGCAGTTGGGGAAGTCCCACCGTTGGGCAAATTGGGAGGTCACAGTCTGCCATTCCTGTAGTGATGAAGGGAACTGTGGAGTCAAACAAGAAAAAAAAATTGTACTTTTGCACATAACATTGCAAGCAGATTCCACAAATACATTCTTGGCCAACGTCAGTATAACATTTATTTGAAGGAGTATTTAAACACAAAAATAGAAGGCCCACTTATCAGATGACTCACCCCCCTCTGATGGCTCATTGGAAAAAATTAAGGGGGGTTAAAGCTGATTTTGTGTCCCCCAAAAAAAGCCTCTACCACTCTGCTGAAATTGAATGTTCAATAAAACATTTGGACACGTTTTAGGGGGGGAGGGGTTAAGAACTGCAATGGAGCGGACCAAAAACATTGTTAACAGGCTAGGTGTGTATGGGCCCAGGATAGCATGCTGGAGAGGTTAGTGAAGGGAAATATGCATGTACGCCAAAAAAGGAGCATTTAAAAGTAACAGCATGCATGGGGACAAAGGGAACGTTCACAGCATATTACAATCATGGTAATTTGGGAAGGATGAAAGAAATATAAAACATTAGCAAACATTCAAAACATAGAATGTGATGTTAAAGGAGAAAACGTACCTTAATATAGTCCTTCTGCATGACTTGTATGATATCAGAACATGTTTCAGGGATAATGATCCCAAGAGCCTGAGGGGAGATGCCTGTCGTGAACCTGAGGTCCTGCAAGCTTCTCCCAGTCGTCAGGTATCTCAACGTGGCAATAAGCCTCTGCTCGGCAGTGATGGCCTGGCGCATTACAGTGTCCTGCCTCGTGATATAGGGGGACAGCAAATCCAACAGATGGTGAAAAACGGGGTCCGTCATCCAGAGATAATTCCTGAAGTCATCAGGATAATTCTCCTGGATTTCCCGCAGCAGAGGCATATGAAAGAATTGGTCCCGCTGGAGCAACCAATTCTTGGTCCATGAACTCCTCTTCGCCCTGTTCATGGACTGAACTCGGGTTACAGTATTAACCGCAACACCAAGCCCATACGCAGCACGAGCTCTACGATGAGAACGTACTTTCAACATGGCTTTAATGCGGTCGGCTGGTCAGAACAAACTTAAACAGAACGCACCGAGGAACAGCAAGGCCTGTGAAGAACGACCTGAAAAACAGTAACGAGCGGCCAAGAAGGCACTGCAAAACAGAACCGACCTGACAGCAAGCACTGAAAGACAAATACGAACCCACAAGCACAAACTGAAATGCAGAAAACGATCTGAAAAGCACGGAGACTATAAAGCGCGAATCAGCTCTCACCAAACTTTTACTAACACGCGGTAACACAAAATCAGCAAAAGCAGCCCAAAGGATGGCGCCATTGGATTTGAACTTCCCCTTTATAGTGCCGTCATATGTGTTGTACGTCAGGGCGTTTTTGACGGTCGGATTTTTGACTGATGGTGTGTAGGCAAGACTGATGGAAGTCAGCTTCATCGGATTTCCGATGGAAAAATCCATCGGATTATAATCCATAGGAAATCCGATCTTGTGTATACGGCTTAACAAAATATAAATTGAAAAGTGGCAAAATGTGAATTTCTTAAAATATTTTACAATGATAATATTTTGCTGCCAACATCTTCTTTAAAGCAGTCTTTGGGATAATATAGCATATTTCACTGTAACAGAAATGTTAAAGGAGACTGAACAAATTAAAATTTGCTGTTTGTCCAACTCAAACAGAATCCATCCAATCTAATCTAGGAATTGTTATGCAACCAAAATTTAGCAAGTAGCAAACCTCTATTGTCAAGGCAGGTGTAGTGGTAATCATTATTTACAAAGTTACCTTTTGCAGACCTGTCAGACAGGATACTGGCAAACACTGCTGGAGTACTGGACCTGACTATTGCTATACTTGGTATCATGTAACTGGAAATTGACCATAAGGCCGGGTTCACACTGGTATGACACAACAGTCGTACCACTTTGGATCCGACTTTGCCCTGCGACTTGAAGTCCGACATCCATCCGACTTCAATGAACAGAGATCTGACTTTGATCCCCAACAATACCAGGCACTGTGTCTGGTATGAATCTTTAGGGAGAGCTCCAGCCCAATTTTTTGTAAAAAAACAGCAGGGGTTCCCCCTCCAAGAGTATACCAGGACCTTCGGTCTGGCATGGATTTTAAGGGGACACCCCATGCCGAAAAACGGTGTGGGGGTCCCTCCGAAATCCATACCAGACCCTTATCCGAGCATGCAGCCCGGCAGGTCAGGAAAAGGGGTGGGGACGAGCGGGCACCCCCCGTCCTGAACTGTACCAGGCCGCATGCCCTCAACATGTTGACTTAACGCTCTTTCCCAATCTAATGCCAGGTGCGCGGTGTGTCACTACTTATATTGCCATGAGGCGGGGTCACCGGGTGACGTCACTCGAAGGCCAAGCCTCTTATGACATCACCGCCCAGGGCATGATGGCTGCCCCTTGCCAATATAAGTAGTGGCACATCGCACACCCAGCATTAGAGCAGAAGAGAGCTTTGAGTCAACACGGGAAGAGGAACAGAGGCAGAAGACAGTGGAGAAGACCCAGAAAAAGAGCGAGAAGACAGTGGAGAAGACCAGCAAAGGTAGAAGACAGCAGATAGAGGGAGAAGAACCAGAGAGAGGGCTAGAAGACATCAGCGGAGAGTGGAGAAGACTCAGAGAAGACAACAGCCGAGGAGGCAGAAGAGCCGGAGAGGGAGAAGAAGAAGTCGGAAGAGACGCTGGAGCTGCCTTAATAAATTACTTTAAAACCTGTATGCTGTGTTTTATTTTTGACACTTTTTTTTGAATACCCCATACTCGTTTACATAGAGTGGGGGGCCAGGATCTGGGGGCCCCCTTGTTAAAATCCATGCCAGACCGCAGGGCCTGGTATGCTCTATGCTCTTGGTATGCCGTTTTTTTTTTTACATTTTAGTGAGGCGTTCCCCTTCAAGATTATCAGAGCACAAGTTGCATGCCAAAGTCGGATCAGTTAAGACCGCGATCCAACTTTGATCTGACTTCAGTGATATTCAATGGGCTGAAGTAGGATCAAAGTCAGACCAAAGTAGTACAGGGAGCATTTTTAAAGTCGGACCGACTTGCGTCGGACCAGTTAAGATGGCTCTTATAGGGAACATTGATTTTCACACGTCATGTGACATGAGCTCCCAAAGTCGGAGCGTTTGTCGTACCAGTGTGAACCCGGCCTAAAGCAATTTAAGGTTAAAATCACCTTTGAGAGAAAAATTATAAATGCACATGTTTTTGCAGGAAAAAATGTGCATTTATAAAAAAAAATCCACAAGAGCCTGCAAATCATTGCAGCCACAATCAGTGGATTGTGGGAGCAATTTCAGGCTCCTGCACAGGTTTCTGCTCATACCTCTGAATGAGCGTTCAGTTAGAAAGCTGGAGGAAGTGTCAATGGACTATGAGTGCGCTAATCAACACATTTAGAATGCATTGAGATCTACTAGTCCATCTGCCACAGTGGGAGATGGGACTTGTAGTTTATTCATTCACAGATGTTTGTGAATAAATGACATGGCAATGTGGGCAGAGCCCCACAAAGCGACAACGATTTTAAATGTGACAGCAATTTCGGGGGTGAAGAACCCCTGCCTATTATCACAGTGGAGTGAGCTCTGGGGTGGTGTAAGGTAGTTTAGGAATATGTTACATGAGGCTGGGTTGATGTAAGGCAGTAGCAATCATTACTATTGAACCCCAGGAAGTCTGGAAATTCTCCCTTGCAATAGCTCCTCAGCGCTGCTAGACCAGTTTGTGCAGTATCTTCTTCCCATGCTCTGGTGGTTTAAAACCCTAATGTCATCCAGACCAGTGCAGGGACAATAGCCCTGCTTTGATCATGAGGACACCAAGGGAGAGTCCACCCCGGAACATGGGAGAGTTTGTGTCAGCCGGGGAGAGAAGGATCAAGTAAATAAAATAGTTTTTACCATCCTCCTAGACTAAACAAGCAGTTAACCCTTGCTGTGAGGGTTTCCCAGACTTCAGCTTTAAACAACATATCACCAACAATACTTATGTATCTTCTGGGAAAAGGAGAATATATTTATTTATTATGTAGCACAACCCCCGGAGGAGCTGCTGATTTAATTTGGATCAGTACTCTGTTTGCAACCCCCTTAATTGGCTCAGACCCTCCCTTGGCACAACTGGTGTAACTGACAATTGTGAGTCCCACTGAATGCTGGGAACACAATTTGGCATATATAAATATATATCACAACAACATGTAAGAATATGGTTACCTTCCTTTGGTAGCAGTCTCACAGGAAACAAAGATACTCCAACAAAGTGTTTCACTTAACCAAGGGCAACTTTACTTGGTATGAAGAATAGGGGACAGTATTACACATATGCATACAGTTAACTCAGCAGGGCCCTGCAGGAGTCAATAAGGATAAAGACAAAAAGGGGTTTCTAAAACAATGTTAAAATCTACTTATAATCTAATGAAACAAATATACGGCTCGCGAGCTCCCCCTAGCGGGCAACACCACCCGATGTCCCGTAGTGTTAGTTCCAATCAGGCCTGACAATATCACTACACAAGTTCCTCAATGGTGGGAGTCTTCACTAGCAACGTTGGTGCACGTTATACTTGTAATCCAAAAGGGAATGAAGAAACAGCTAAACCTTCACAATGTTTATGGAAGTGAACTTTCAGTCAGTATAACTCTATCTCAGTTTGCGTAGTAACCACGCGCTGCACTATGTCCTGGTATACATGTGGCGTACTATTCTGCTGCTGATGGGCCTTCAAAAGTCAATGGGCCTAGAAACAGTTGTAGAATCTGGGCAGGTGCCCGCTCACCCGAACAGGCCTAGTCCACCTGAGTTTCCTTGCTACTGGCACCTCGATCCGAGACCTCTCCGCAACGTGCAGTCTCCGGTCCCTCTCTCGGCAGCAGTAGATGTCAGCCGACGGACGACTCCGGTCTCTGGGAAGCACGAGCTGGACACACAGAAAGTGATCACTCTCCTGGCTTGGTGATCCTCCGCAAGGTTGTAGGCCCAGGCTTCAGGCCTAGTCCCTCCGGCAGCAGGCCTCACACGCACGTCTTGCAGGGAGGAGGTAAAGATCCCAAGAGGCCGAACAAAGCTCCTCCCCTCCTTTAAGTAACCTCTACCACAAAGCTCCGTGGGGATGCAATGCACTCTGGGAGGACAACTGCATTGTGGGTACCATAGTCTATTACCTACTCATGTAAATAGAGTCCCGTTCTCCTGGTACTGCAAGTTCCACAATGCATTGTATTCCTTTTTTTGTGCACTGTCTGTGTTTTCTGTGTATCTATTGTCATTTTATGCCATTTAGGTGCTATACTAGATGGACTCTTCTGTGTGGTGTTCTGGCACATCACTTGTTGTTTTATAATTTTTTCATGGTACTAATTATGGGTGGTCCATGCCTGTCTGGTGTTTGCCACGGGCAATGGCGGCCACCTTGTGAATGTTCATCACATGCCTTCTGAAATTTTGCCATTTTTATGTAGGAGAATACAGACACAGTAACACGTTCATTAAAAGTGACTAGTGTTCAAAATCTCTGTGGCAAAAGCTATAGCTCAGATCTCAGATATAGAAAGTCTCATATTACATGCTGCATTTTCTGTTTTATAAACTAAATGAAGAACCTAAAGCAGAGTTAATATTGCAAAATGCAAACAAAATCTTACTTAGACTATCTAAAATTAGATATGTAAGAATATACTCATATTCAGTGACCTTTACAGACTCAACTTGCAGGTATCTTGTGGCATCCTATGCTGCCCAAGCAAAAATTAGCTCATTATGTTAAAAAAATAAATAATTGCTGCAGTCTTTGTCCCCACACGAATGTCAGGAAGCAAAGGGAAACATCCACGACAGGAATACAGAGAGTAATAAAAGCCTGACTTAAAGTGGAACTTGATAAAAAATAATATACTTTAGCAAGAAGCATACATGCCACTTTAATAATTATGCTACCAAAAATAGCGTGTGCTGCAAATTGCCTCCAGCATTGCTCCTGTTTCTTTTTGCTGGAGGCTGCCATTTTGCTGCAGCTCAAAGCCCCAGCATTAAATCATTCCTCCCAACTTTTTGAGATGGGAATGAGGGACACCTATCAGCAAAAGTATGCAGGCATAAAACACACTCCTTGCCACGCCCCCTTAAAGGAGAATTGCACAAAAAAACAAGATTGGTTAAACCCACAAGTGCTTTTTTTTTACCACTACTATTCCTTTATATTGGCTTTTGGAATTTACAAATGCAGCAATTTCGAAATTAGATTAAAGGTTTTGCGCTGGAAAACACTTTTTGATAGCTTAAATGTTAATTTTATATACATCTATATAGATCAGACCAAAATGAGGGACAAATGAGGAGGAAAGAGGGACAGAGGGACATTGCTGCAAATCAGGGACAGTCCCTCGAAATAAGGGACAGTTGGGAGGTGTGAGTAAATCATAAAGCGGAAGTAAACCCATTGATTTAAGGCCACTTTCACACTGAGGCATTTTACAGGTGCTTTTGCGCTAAAATCATTGCCTAAAAAGTGCCTGTAAACTGCATCTTCTGGAGCCCCAGTGTGCAAGCCTGAGTGCTTGCACACTGGGGCAGTGCGCTTACAGGACAGGAAAAAAAGTCCTGCAAGCAGCATCTTTGGGGCAGTGTGGGAGCACTGTATTTAGCGCTCCTAAACTGCCCCTGCCAGGCGCTTTGAACCCTTTTTCGGCTGCCAGCGGGATTTAAAAGTACAGTAAATGTTAGTCATAGGTGAAAGCAAGGTGGGGCGCAAGTGCTTAGTGTGAAATTCTCCAAATGACCAGTGTCCAAATGTACTATCCCTTGATTAGCATGCCAAAGACAAATGTACCACTTTGCACACCAACCTACTGTTTGTTTTTTTTCCGATTTGCAATAAAAGTGATAATACTTGAATACTTACTGTTTAGCACAGTGCTATCTTTTATTGTAGGGAAGGACATTTGGGTTACTTTTTAACAATACCTTTTAAAGGAAAAGTTCACCTCTTGTAACATGCTTGGTACACCCATATTTAGAGTGTAACATGTTACGAACGGACCTCCCCCCGCACCTCCCCGATTCCTGCTGTGACAGCTAGCGGGGTTCTATTCCCTCCCCGTTAGTTGTCATAATTTAAAAAAATATGTGGCCGTGCGGGGCTCTACCCAGCCATGTTACTGATTACCAGGGCTCTGTGAATGGAAAACTACAAGCTCCAGCAGCCTTTGCTGCTGTTGGTTTGTAGTTTTTAATGAACTACCAGGGCGCTGTGGAGTGCCGTGGTAGTTCATTCATGCTGCCTGTCAGATTATATTTGCTTACCCATATGGGATGTACGGGCAAGCAGATACACTGCTAGATCTGCTGGAGATCTGCATGGCACCAGCGATCTGCTAATAGGCTCCAAAAAATAATAATAAATGCTAATTTTTTTTACCTCCAAAGAAATGTGCATTTATAATTTTTCACACAGAAAAAGTGAACATATCCTTTTAAATGGAAACTCCACGAAATGTAAAATCAGTGATATTCAAGTTAACCCCTTCAGCATAAGTTTTATAATCTCTTAAATCCAGATTCATCAGAATTTTCACACTTCTTGATGGTAGGGCTGCAGTTTTCTTCAAATGATTCTTCATCATGTAAATTCCTCATGTGCTAATCTGAGTAGTAAAGGGCTTTGATGGGTTTAGATACGGCCCATGAGAACAAACACTAGACCTATAGCTTTACATGACTCAGGGCCATTCAGAAAATACTATCACCTGTAAAGATTTAGCTAGCAGGACAGAAAGGTGTAGGAAATAAAAGCCAGGGTTCAAATTTGGCAGGCAGGCTGTGTTTTCAGGCATCACTGGAGCATACTGTATAGTGTTGTGTATCTTTTTACCAAGCTTTGCTATTTGTAACTGATATCTGACACATTCTTCAATGAGAAACGGCAATGTGGGTTTTAAAGCCAGCAGATAAAAGTGGAATAAACTAACCACATAAAACATTAAGATGGGGTTGAACTAGTTTATTTTGTGCTGTTCTGTATTTCACTTTAAAATAACATGACTTGGCTAATTCAAGCAGAAAAATCAATTTACGGTCTTTTAGTTTGTCCCTGCTCCCCCTAACAGTGTCATTCTCTGGGCACAAGGGATTTTTAGCCAGAAAACAGAAATTACAGCTGACACCTCTGCAATTCACAAAGCAGCTGCTTCTGCAGATACAGGTATTTCCCTAGATTTCTCAGCTTCAGATGTTCTCTGTCCTAAATGAATTGTTACACATAGAAATGAAAGTGCTTATTTACAAATGCATTCATTTAAAAAAAAAAAAAAAGAGTTCTGTAGCTTTCACAGTTGTTTGGCTTTATTACAGAAACAGGCCTCTTATGAAAATTCCAACACTAGAATATACTGTATATGTAGGGTGATACCAGCTATCATAGCTGTTGCAGTTTTTTTTTTTTTTTTTTTACTAAGGCATGGTAAAAAAAAACACTTTGCAGAGTATTTTCATGTATTTTTCACTCTGAGCACTGGGGAGTGCCACACATACCTCCAAAACGTATGCTGAAGAACCTTTTCAATGTAGTGTGTGGTGGACCTACAAGAATGGGAAAGGTCACTAGAAATCACAAAAATAATTTTATTGTGGAATAATATTTAAGTAATCATTTTAAATTATTGGGACTCTGAAGACAAAAACTGTTAAATTCAGCAGAAATGCTAATTCACGTGTCTGTTGAGTATGAAGAACAAAACAATGCTCATTAATGCTCCTATGGCATTTATGATGTGTTTATGACATGTTTTTGTTGTGTTTATGAAGCGTTTGAAAACACTTCAAGAATGCTTGTTAAATGCCCATGGAAGCATTTTTTAGTGGGAAGTGCTTAAATACTTAAGCCCCGGACCATTTTGTTGCAAAAGGACCAGGCCCCTTTTGCGATTCGGCACTGTGTCGCTTTAACTGACAATTGCGCGGTCGTGCAAACAAAATTGACGTCCTTTTTCCCCACAAATAGAGCTTTCTTATGGTGGTATTTGATCACCTCTGCGGTTTTTATTTTTTGCGCTATAAACAAAAATATAGCGTCAATTTTGAAAAAAACGCCACATTGTTTACTTTTTGATATAATAAATAACCCCAAAAATATATAAAAAATCATTTTTTTCCTCAGTTTAGGCCGATACGTATTCTTCTACATATTTTTGGTAAACAAAATCACAATAAGCATTTATTGATTGGTTTGCGCAAAAGTTATAGCGTCTACAAAATAGGGGATAGTTTTATGCCATTTTTATTAATATATTTTTTTTTTACTAGTAATGGCGGCGATCAGCGATTTTTATCACGACTGCGACATTATGGCGGACACATCGGACACTTTTGACACTATTTTGGGACCATTGTCATTTTTACAGCGATCAGTGCTATAAAAATGCACTGATTACTGGGAAAATAACACTGGCAGTGAAGGGGTTAACCTGTAGGGGCGCTAAAGGGGTTAAGTGTGACCTAATGCGTGCTTCTAACTGTGGGGGGGGCGTGACTTGGCGTGTAACGTCACTGATCATTGTTCCCTATGACAGGGAACAGACGATCAGTGACAGGCTCACTAGGAAGCACAGGGAGAGGTTTTCTTAGACTTACCTCTCCCCGTTCTTCAGCTCTGTGACCCGATCGCAGGACATTGGCGGCGATTGGGTCCCGCGGGCATGGTTACGGAGTACGTGACCCACGGCTGTGCATATTAAAGGGTACGTACCTGTACGCCAATATGCCCAGTCGTGCCATTCTGCCGACGTACATCAACGTGCGGTGGTCGGCAAGTGGTTAAAAGAGAAGTGATGTTGATGAAAAACAGCAGCCATGTAATCATACCCACTATTGCTCTCCTGCTCCCCGGAGGACAGTTTTTGGTAGTCTAAGGATAATACCCACTTGGGGACTTGTTGCCAGATCTGCTTTTTTTTTTGTATGCACAATAAAAGCTCAGGATATTTGGGTCATAGAATTCTGAGTGGAGTGAAATCATCGGCTCCCAGGAGCTGATGACATCACACCGCATGGACCAGAAGTGAGCGGGCTGCCATTTTGTGTTAGGCTGCTCCATTGATTCACATATATACTGCAGTGCACCAGCTATAGTGCACTTTTTAGTTGAGTAGTAATTGTATATTTGGTGTATTTTAATAAAAAAAAATTGTCTCAAATATACAGAAAATACTATGGATATTTTTCTTTGAGCTTCATATGCACATTGGAGAAAGGATGGGCCAGGATGGAGGTGGATTGAGGAGCAGCTGGATACCATAGAGGGGAACATCATTCCTGGTTATAGCACCCTGCTTAAAGGGAAAGAGCATGAGATCTAATCTCTGTTCAAAAAAACAGGTGAGAGCATCGGTGTAAAGGTGGTGGGTAAAGCACTATTATTAGAAGAGGGAAGGTCTGGACAGCCGTTTTTCAATAAAAACGCCTTTATTGTGCAAAATAACAAAAGTACAAACCACAGGATAAAAAACTGACGCGTTTCACACTCTCAACAGTGCTTAGTCATAGCTATACAACCACAAGACTTTGCTACAAATATATACTAGTACATATTAAACATGTGATCAATTGTGTAATTAATTGAAACTAATCAATTATTTAATTTAAATTTGGTTAATCGCAAACACATGTGGTTGAGTGTAGGAGCACATATGTGTATCCAGGTGAATTATCTTAAAGTGAACCTGAAAAATGTAATAATTAATTTTATATAACTATAAGTGGCGGATGAATGTGCATGTATAGTGCTGTCAAAAAAATAAATTGTGATTATTATTGTAGGGTATGGATTATTGTAGGGTGTGGATTGGACACGAAAATATTGGCAATTGTTGTGAGAAATATATGTGTCATCACATAATTAAAAAGAAAGAAACAGATACATTGATGGACAATAAATAAACTTTATTTTAAAGGGGTTGTAAAGGTTCGTTTTTTTATTTTCTAAATAGGTTCCTTTAAGCTAGTGCATTGTTGGTTCACTTACCTTTTCCTTTGATTTACCTTCTAAATGTTTTTTTTCTTTGTCTGAATTTCTCACTTCCTGTTTCTCCTCAGTAAACTTCACACCATCATCCGAGTGGTGTGGAGTCAGCCAGAACAGCTTACTGAACAGGAACAGGAAGTGAGAAATTCAGACAAAGAATACAAATAAAAAAAATATTTAGAAGGGAAATCTAAGGAAAAGGTAAGTGAACCAACACTGCACTAGCTTAAAGGAACCTATTTAGAAAATAAAAAACGAACCTTTACAACCCCTTTAATATAAGCATTAAGAAGTGCTTAACACAACATAAACGCTCTAGCTGCTCTTCAGGTGAGGTTACAGAGCGTTAGCATTGAAATCAATGGAAGCAGTTGACAATCATTGATGCCTCATGAAAGTGACATGCTGCTTAATTTTTAACACTACACAACACAATGCTAGCACTCCTGTGTGAACAGCACCGTGTGGTACTATTGTAATATTCATGGAAGGTGTTGACACATGTGTGAACGGGCCCTTAATAAGAGTGTAAGAATAGCCTTTTACTTATGTCTGCATTTTGTTTTAAATGTGAAGCCCTCTTGGATTCTAGACCCTGACTGTAAATTATAGTTTGGCTTCTGCCAAAGCCAAGATTAAGCCTCACTCCCGCATTGCACTAAGGTTACCTGAGTTATTCAGTTGTCAAAATTGAAAGCCTAAACTGCTCACTAAAGTTCAAGCAGTTGAATGCAATAGGTGGAGCCTATTATCAAGAATGGCAGGCATTTGCACGTGACAAGGGTAGAAGTTGAATCTCCAGTCTGGGTGTGGGATCCAAGTTGTATCCACGGGGACACATGGACTGAATTGAAGACTTATGCCACGTACACACGACCATTTTTCTCATTGGGAAAAATTACATTTTTTCTCTTTGACGAGAAAAACGACCGTGTGTGGGCTGTTCATCATTTTTCCCGATGAGAAAAACGGCATGAATCACGACGAGAAAAATTAGAACATGCTCTAATTTTTCACCAAATTTTTTTCCGCGGCAGTTTTCCCATAGGGAAACACTGCCAGGGAGCCTACACACGGTAGTTTTTCTCGACAAAGAGAAAAAATGGCAGGAAAAACGGCCGTGTGTAGGGGAACAAGCCGTTCCTCGTTTTTCCCGTCGATTTCCTCGACGGTGTTTTCACCGTCGAGAAAATCGATCGTGTGTACACGGCATAATACAGATAGATAGTAGATACTGTATTTGCACTACATTTTAGACTAGGTGAGGTTAATTTTTATGCAGTATTGGAAAACATAACAGTCCATTGCAGATTTTAGCCTAGCTTGTCTGCCTGGTTCCCCATTTGATAGTTTCAAAAAAACCTCTGCAGTAAAACAGTAAATCTTGTAATAGTTGTTCTATAAACAAATTGCTCAAATTGCTACTTTGTTTCCTAGTTTCCTTGATTTTATCAGTCAAGTTCCCAAGCTCCCAATTCAATTTTATTTTTATTTTTTTTATAAATATGCCCCTATGACCAAAGATACATCTTTCCCCTACATGCTGATGATTCTTGAATATCCACATGTAGAGAGTGGCTGGGTCAATGCAGAACATAGAAATGACAGCCACTGTTGCCACCTTTCGTGGAGAATCTAATAGAATGAGAATGGGGGAAAGGGTTGTGAAGTGCTAAACCAATGTAATTTAGTTATAATAAGAATAGTAAAACAGATCCAGGTTTTTATTATTACTTTATATTTCTATGAATTATGGTCATTTACATTTTATTTACAATTTTTTTCCTTTTCTAAAAAAAGCGTTAAAACACAGTGAAGTTAAAATAAAAGGTTTTCACGTTTTGTGCTATTAAATGCAGTACTAAAATTGACAAACAAAATGGTCAAAAATTAAAAAAAACTGTTAAAAAAGAAAAGAATACATAAAGCTAAGAGAGAAAGGGGAGGAAATAGCTCATAAAATGTTTAATTCAGGGGCTAATTTGAAACAGCTTTCATGAAATAAAAAGCAATTGTGGTTTTCTGAACCTGACATTTTGTGAAGATCAAAAAACAGTACTTTAATTTGCACATAAGCACTAGTTAATGAGGGCTGAAACTTTTTTGCATCCATAAAAATTAATCTAAATCCAAAACCAAAAATTCAAAATATGGCAGCTGATCAATCCTTAAGTGTAGTGTTTGCATTTGTTTTCTTTTTCAAGCTTTTTTCCTTTATTATCACCTGATTCAATCAGTAAGTGTCTCCACTGTATGGAGGAGCAATGTAGCCACCCTTGGATAGCAGCATTTTTAACCAGTGGAGAGGGTAGTATTAGATGTACTTGCAAATTTAAATGAACTTGACTAACATATTAAATTAAAACTCCAGCTAATAGTTTTTATACAGTTACAGCAAAAAAATGTTTTTGTTATAAAGGTTTACCATAAATAAATAAAAGTTGACCATTGGAAGCATCCTTGTGAAAGTTAAATGGTTTGTCTCAAGCCTCCACGTTTTTAACCCTTACTGGACAGTGTGGTTTGTTGTGGGTAGTTAAAAAATAGACTTACTGTTCGGATTACCAGGTGAAAACAAAGGAAAAAACTAATTTAGCCACCACGTTTAATGATTAGTAAGCTGCAGTATAATTCAGTTTTTGTTTTTGGGTTTAGATACACTTTCAGTCATAACAAAGCTGTTGCCAGCATTCCTGATACACAGTGAGTGGGGCTTTAAGTACTCCTGAGCATCCAGCTGTACCCTTGCACTGTTGGAAAGCAGCAGAGCACAGTGAGTAATGACATTTCTTTAAAAGGCACCCTTTCGCTCCCTGGAATTAGTGCTTGCAATGCACTAAACTGAGTAGTCATACAAAATTAAAATATTTTGTCTGCCGCACTTGTTGCACAAAATGCAGACTCTTCCAAATCGCTTACCACCTTCTTTCTTTACAACCTATAAGAAGATGTGTAGGACTTTCTTATGGGGGAGGTAGTGGCGCACATTAGATGGGCAAAATTGGTCTTAATAAAGTCTAGTGGTGGAATTGCTCTCCCCACCTCCAACGCTATTATTGGGCAGTCCATTTATCCCAGGTGGTAGACTGGAAGATACATGCTCGATATAAAGGATGGGTTAACCTTGAACGCTTAATCTCAGGTTCAGAATTGGGCTCTGTGCCTTGGTTCCCCAAGGAACCTGTGCCACATACCCTTGATTCACATCCTCTTATTGGGGCTACCTTGTACGCGTTTGACAGAGTATGCAAAGTTCATGCACTCTCGACTCGGGCAAGCCCGATCACCCCTGCTAGAGGTAGATTCATGCGTCAGAGAGAACTTGCGGAACTATCCAACACTGATTATTTTCCTTTTTGGTACTACATTGAAGCATTACCTAGACAACTCAGACAACAGAGGAGGCTATACTAAGGCAGTATTTATAATCTCTGTTCTCTGGCTCAGCCCCCAGAGCCATGTGATCTCAGTGCTATACATCTCAATGTTTGGGAAACCATATGCTTCTTTGTGCTCTGAGCATATGTTTTGGAAGTCCGCTTTAGGCACAGAGATGCTGGGACCGCATTCACTTATACATCCATAAAGGATCTTTAAATGTAAATACCCAAGAAAACAGATATGAACGCAAAACGCAGTGGTATAGGACACCTGATCTGCTCCATAATGTTTTCCCGTCAGTCTCAGATTGTTGCTGGAGATGCAAAAAAGAGAAGGGAACTTTTCTCCACATATGGTTGACGGACCCACTGATCCAGCCATATTGGTGTAAGTTACATAACACAATAGTACAGTACAGTACAGTACTCCCATTGGAGTTCTTGCCGGCGCAATATCTCCTTCATCACTCTAAAATATCCCCAAAAAATACTATAAATTGGTGGCCATGCATATGATCAACACTGCTAGGCTTTGTGTACCGGTTCATTGGGGATCAGTATCCCCCCTTCATTGAAGGAATGGGCCTTGCGTATTAATCATATAGTAGCGATGGAGGAGCTGATCTATACTACACAGGATAAAATATCCAGCTTCTCAGCTATATGGGAACCTTGGTTCAATTTTCGGAACTCCCATGACTTAATACAAGGAAGCACTTGAAATATGCTACTTGTTTCAAGGACCTACCACATGTCACGCCCAGAGGGCGCTATGGATCCAAATTAAAAAACATAGTTGTCAGATTTAGACGGAAAGGGTTATTGGTGGTATTCCCAACCCATCTTTGTGTCTTATCTTTTCTGTACTTCTGCCCAGCCCTCCCTTCCCCCCACCCCCGCCTTTTTTCTATGTTTTGTTTTTGTCTTCCAATAAGTGAATTTGTCTTTGGCGGAGGATGTGGGACTGGGGACTAGTCTGGTTAGGTGGATCCTAGTTCTTACCCCTCTCACGATCTGCTGTTCGACCCGACTACCAATACTTTGCAGTGCTTACCCCTACAGAAAAGTTACTTTATAGTTATCCCGACAACAATCCTAGAGTTATAAGTTGCTACTAATGAGAATATTAAGTGGTTAAAGCCTCATTGAGGGATCACTGTAAGTTTCACGTCATATGTATTAGAGGGCAGTTTTAACTTATAATGTACATTTGGTTTGTATTTTTCTTGCTTTACATATGGAATATGATGTACTTGGAAGCTTTTTTGTTAACTTTATTTGTAATGCTTGTAAAAACTTTCAATCAAATGTTTTTGACAAAAAAAAAAAAAGTCTGGAGTTTTATTTTTGGTATTCTTTAACCAGATCCCACCTGGCCAATAGTAAAATGATGGCCAGGCGGTGGTTGTTATCCCGATCGGGCATAATATGACATCCTTCAGGATGCACAGCTAGTGCATGCCCCCAGGTGTGTGCAGTGTGGCGATTGGGGATGAGGTGTGTCCATCGGACACAGCCCATCCCCGATCTGGATAAACAGCCAATGAAATGAAATTAGCTGTTTACAACGTGATCAGCTCTGTTCAATCACAGTCAATCACAACTGTAAAACAAGAGCGGTTACTAGTTGTTGCCAATCGTGTGAGGATTAGAAACAGAGAACTGTGAGTTACTGTGTGATTGTACACACACTACTGTGCATCCCCCCCAATAAAGAGAACCTGTCAGATCAGTGAATCTGCCACACAGTCCATCAGTGATCTGTCACACAGCCTCATTAATGGATCTGTCACTCAGTCTCATTAGTGGATCTGTCATGCAGCCCCATCAGTGGATCTGTCATGCAGCCCCATCAGTGGATCTGTCATGCAGCCCCATCAGTGGATCTGTCATGCAGCCCCATCAGTGGATCTGTCACACAGTCCCATCAGTGAATCTGTCACGCTGTCCCATCATTGGATCTGTCATACAGCCCCGTCATTGGATCTGTCAGCGCAGCCCATTAGTATCACCATAAGTGGATCTGTCAGCGCAGCATAATCAGTGTCACCCGTCATAGAGCAAACATCACTGCCACCCATCAGCAATGTACCCATTGTAGCTTCACATCAGCTGCCATGTCCAAAATATATTTTATAGCTGAGGAGGCATATACAATCCTTACTATGTCGGATGATGAGAGCAGCTGGGATATCTCACCATCCATTTCTGATTAGGAATATAAGCCAGTAGAGAGTAGTGTATCGAGGACCATCAGAGGAGGAAATGGTCTTTCCAAAAAGAATAAGAAGATCAGAAGACCTGTCTACCACCAGCAGTGCCATACACCCCAACGGAGCTAGACCCCACAGCACTAACACGAAGGAAAGGCCCAGTACCAGCACTCGAATAATGCACCAGACCCAAAGAACCTGGACCAAACCTATCTTCCAGATGACCTGGAAAATCCGTTATGTCTGCCTTCCAGCTCAGGGTCAGCTATAATCTCCAGTTTTACCGCACAGCCAGGTGTGTAGCCCAACACTTATAATTTTTCGAATTTTTTTATTTTATTTGTTTTTCTCTGAAGATTTGCTGCAATAGATTGTGGACCAAACAGTTTTTTTGCAGAGTAACATATTGCCACCAACCCCAATTCGTCCTATGCCTGTTTGTTTTATTGGCAACATCTCACAGTAAAGGAGTTAAAATTATTTTTGGGCCTTACGTTTAATATGGAGCTTACAAAGAAAAATTTATTGCATGCCTACTGGTCCACCAACCCCATCCATCACATGTCAATTTTTTCTGCTGTCATGTCCAGGACACGCTATGACATGATCATGCACTTCCTGCATTTCAATGACAACTCATAGTGCCCTCCCAGAGATCATCCCAACCATGATAATTTATATAAAATATGGCCACTAATAAAAAAAAATTCTAAGCGATTTGCAGAAATGAATGTCCCAAACCAAAACATTTGTGTGGACAAATCCCTTTTCCACTTCACTGTCTGGCTGCAATTCAAACAATATATTCCCAGTAAGAGGGCCAGGTACAGATTTACACTAAGCAAACTTTGTAAAAGAGCCACAGGATATGTGTACGTCTTTCGTGTGTAAAAAAAGGCAAAGACTTCCAGCTCCAGCCCCCTGAGTGTCCAACGTACAACGGAACCAGTGGAAAAATTGTCTGGGACCTGGCATACCCCCTGTTCAAAAGAGGCTATCATATATATGTAGACAATTATTATAACAGTTTACCCCTTTTCTGCCACTTGTACCATGAAAAAAACTTTGGCCTGCGGTACCACCAAAAAAACAGTAAGGGCTTACCACAAAATTTTGTGGCAACAAGGCTACAAGGGGGAATCCGCAATTCTGAGGAACAAGAAAGTGTTGGCCGTGAAGTGGAGGGACAAGAGAGATGTCCCCCGGTGAGGTAACCGAGTGGCCTTGCCCCTTCTGATGTGGTTGCATTGGCGGGTGGCCCTGCCCTTGGCTATATAACAGCTGTCACAGACAAGACAGCAGTTGCCGGAGGCCTCCCATGGGGTCAGAGTTTTTTTTTTCTATTTTTCAGGTCCGTCGGGCGGCATGATTGATGATTGTGATGTACATCGCTGGACGCTTTTTTTTTTTATAAATAAAGGAATTATCAAAAACTGTCTATTGTGGTTTTTACATTTTGACACTTTTTTTGGTGAATGGGTAGGGGTACAATGTACTCGATACCCATTCACATGGGGGGTAGGATTTGGTGGGCTTCCAGACCCCAAAGCACCCTCCCCATGTTGATGGCAAGCGGTTTGGTATGGTTCAGGAGGGGGGCGCTTGCTCGTCTCCCCCTTTCCTGGCCTGCCAGGATGCTGGCTTGGATAAGGGTCTGGTGTGGATTTTGGGGGGACCCCACACCAATTTTTTTTATTTTGGCATGGAGTTCCCATTAAAATCAATAACAGACCCGAAGAGGCTAGTAAGGACTGGGGGGGGGACCCATGCTGATTTTTTCCTTGATTTTTCATCTACATTGCCAGGAGTCGGCAATACATTACAGCCGCGAGCAAGTTTAAATTACGTTTTTTCCTTTTAGAAATGTCATTTTGCTGCGGCACTGTTCTATACATCACACAGATGTGCCACTTTATATGCAGACTAAGGGGACCCCAGGCAAGATATTTAAAGAAATATTTCATTTTTATTGTATTAAGCAAAATTAAAATAACTGCTCCTGAAAAAAACATTTGTTTGCATTGATACATGTCCCCTAGGGCAGTAGCCGGGTTCCCATACACTTTTTATGGCAATAACTTGCATATAAGCCTTTAAAATTAGCACTTTTGATTTTTAATGTTCGTGTCCCATAGACTTTAATAGGGTTTGCATGTTCGCACAAATCTTTTGCCTGTTTCTGGTGCGAACCGAAACGGGGGGTGTTTGGCCCATCCCTAGTGGTATTGCCATACTCAAAAGGAGTGTCAGAGTGTATTTTGGGGTGTCATTTTTGCTATGTACATGCTATGTGTTAGAAATATCTTATTAATTGACAAATTTGTGCAATAAAAACAAACATTTTCTTTCCATAAAAACTTGTGGGAAAAAAGACATGTTCAAAAGACTCATATTGCCTCACAGAATATACATTGGGGTGTTTGCTTTCCAAAATGGGGTAACTTTGTGGTTAATTCCATCATCCTGATGCTCCAGGGCCTTCAAAAATGAGTCAAGAAATTAGATGTGTTATTTTTTCCCCAGAACTCTTGGAGGTGCTACTTGGATGTTGGAACTCTGTATGTGGCCAGGCTGTGTAAAAGTCTCACACATGTGGTATTGCCATTCTCAGGATGAGTAGCAAAATGTGTTTTGGGGTGTAATTGCAAGTATGCTTATGCTGTGTGTGATAAATAGCTTGTTAATATGACAACTTTGTGTAATAATAAAAATAATTTCTCCATGTTCCCAAGAATTGTGGAAAAAGTACAACTTCAAAAAAATCCCCATGCCTCTAACTAAATACTTTGGATTGTCTACTTTCCAAAGACGGGTCATTGGGGGGTGTATGTACTGTCCTGGCATTTCAGGGCCTCAAGAAATGAGATAGACAGTCAGTACATCAGGATTGATCAATGTTCAATGGTACGTAGCATAGCTTGTAGATTCTAAAACTTTCACACAGACTAACTAATTAATATACACTAATTTGGGTTATTTTTACCAAAGATATGTAGCAGTATAGTTTTTGGCCCAAATTTCTAAGGAAAAAATACCTAGTTTCAAAATTGTTTAATATAAACGAAAACAAAAAGTTTTTTGTTTTTTTCAAAAAGTTTTTTTGCTTATATTACAAAAAGAAAAAACAGTGGTGATTACTACCAAAAGAACGCACTTTTTGTGTGAAGAAAAATGATAAAAATTTGTGTTTGGGTACAGTGAAGCATGACTGAGTAAATGTCATTCAAAGTGCGAGAGCACTGAAATTAGTCTGGGCAGGAAGCGGTAAAAGTACCATGTATTCAAGTGGTTAAATATGAATTACTTTTATCAAACATCAATTTAAAACACGTGATTGTATAGGCTTGGAAGCAAAACTTTATTCTTGTTTGTCATATAATATAAAAATACCACAATTATGAACCAAAGATTTTTTTAAACTATATTTTATTTAAAAAAAAATGAATGCTACAACTGCTACTGAGGGTGACAGCACATTGAGTACAGTTTGTTCTCATGTTGTATTCTGTAGCCATTAACAACTGTAGCTGTTTTTTTCCTTTAGCTGTCTCGACTATAAATAAAGAATGAAATATTTCTTATGTTTCCATTCTCAGCACGAAATTCACAAAAATTCAAGGAAGTGTTTGCCAAGTTGATATCAGAGAATTAAAGCAAACTGGTCTGCCATCTGCTGCTTCTGATAAGAGATTCATCTGCCTGTTGAGCAGGTAGTTGAGGGATGACAGAGACACGAAGGAAGATAATGAATTGCTTAAAACAGACAGAATTCTGCAGATGTTCTAGGAAAAGGTTAATAATCCAGAGGGTCAAGCCAATGATACAACATGTTTTTTTCATTTTTTTTTTTGTGTACTTTTTTATATTTTGTAATAGCAGCTTGCAAGCGTGCTTTACATGTTAGCATGAGCTTGCATTTTTTTCTTTTAATTTAAGATTTGCATACGATATCTGTGTTTAACTTTCTAAACCTAAATATGAAAATAGCAGTACAATAATTATTCCATATAGTTTGAGATTGCATAGAATTATTGTTTGTGATATACACATAATCCTTCACTAAAATAATTTATGTGCGACTGTATGGAATCTAGTCCACAATTAGAACAATCATTGCATGGTGTAATTCTGACTTTATCATTAGTGCTGAGTGTGAAATTTTGTTGAACTTGACTACACTAAGTAATTACCAGTTTTGTATTCACTCAAATTTTAACATAACAAAAAACATATTATAAAGATACCATTGATACATTAGTAACTTTAATGCATAAGTTTAGCCCAAAAAAATAATAATAAAAAAAAATCTGCATTTCATTGTTTTTTATGTGTTTGCTTGTCCTTTTGTTTTATGTTTATGTATATGGAACATAGGAGGTAAGGGGATTTTATTAGTGTTTTAGGCATGGTTGTGGGGGATTCGTAGATTTTCTTCACATGGTTGGTAAAGTTGGCTACACCTCAAAAGCTGAGAACTTGGGTTCCTTAGCCATTGGTAAATTGTAGCAGATGGTCTCTTTCATGCTCCAGTGCCTATAAGAAGACCCCAGAAGCTGTGGCATCAAGGAGAGAGCCCATTACAGGCTGGTCACCCTCTTAAATCCATGTTATGAAGGGAAAGGTGATGACGCAGATCACCCATCGTCCTCCAGCAGCAACCTTCTGAACCAGTGATGTCCAGCTGATGAATCTCCCCTGCGCCCTCCATAGCCAGCCCGGGACACCGGAACCCACTGGCGCCGCCGAGCCTGACAGGATCGCGCAACACGGAGCTACCCTGGACTCCTGTGAAAACGGACAGCGTTGCTAAATTCATGATGTGCCTACTAACAACCACTTTCTAGTGAGTTTAATAATTTACGATTAAAGTCTGTTACTTTTTAATACTACACTTAGATTGGCACTGCTCTGTTTGTCTTTTCTGTTCCCACTGCCAGAGTAACTTCTGCTCTACAGCTAGCTGCCTTTCTAGTGTGGATTCCCAGATCATCATCATCCCTGAGGTCCTTACCCAGGACACATGGACTTTTTATCTGGACTAATTTTAATTTTAACTTCAATTTGAATTTTCCAATCCTTGCCTTGGTTTGAATGATTTACAAGACATCTCTGATGCAAGTCCAGGATTATACCATCTCCTTACCAACTTTTCCTTTGTACACAATCCTTATTTATATGATTCAAGGATTGACTCACCCTTAGCAATATCACCGCCTATTTGAGAGTGCCTTGGTGCGACAAAATATTGTTTTTTATAGGTAGAAATACACCACTTTTTAAAACTAGAGGTGGAAATGGGGATGAGATTTTCCCTAGGCTCGTAAGAAAGTGTCTTCATTGAAATGCTCCCCCAATGCAGTGAAGAGTCTGTCATATATCAGACATCTGCTAAGGATTAGAGATGAGCCCGATGTTCGAGTCAAACTTAAGTTTGACTCGAAAATCGGGTGTTCGCTAGGGATGAGCTTCGAGTTCGAGTTGAACGCATGTTCGACTCGAACATCGTCTGTTTGCCCGTTCGCCCGTTCGCTGAATTTCGAACATTATGGGCCGTTCGCGCCAAATTCGAGTGGCACGTCATGGCCCATTATTCACTGCGGCATCGCAGTGCATTGCTGGCTGATTATTGGCCAAGCATGCACTATGACCCGCATGCTTGGCCAATCACAGCGTCGTAAGTACAGAGAGCCGTAATTGGCCAAAGCCAGGGTGGCTTTGGTCAATCATGGCTCAGAGGAGTAGGTATACGCCCCACACTATATAAGTCCACCAGCTTGGCGGCCTTGTGTAGTGTGTTGCGATTGTTAAAAGAAAGAGACAGAGAGAGAGACAGTATAATTTTATTTGTGTTAGATAGAGCAGGCAGGCGAGTCAGTTAGCTGCAGTTACAGTGTGTAGAGGATATATATGCATCCTAGGTGTTGTATATTTATTTACACACTGTATTCAGTTTAGCTAGATCCATTCCTGGTATTCTCTATACTGACAGGCAGGCAGGTGATTGTGCTAGCTGCAGTGTTTCACTTAGTGTACTGTGTCCTTTGCACAGTGTGCACCAAAAGCTTAAATAAATACAATTGCTGGTGTTCTGATACAAATACAGACAGGGAGCTGCAGTATTTTGCTTTAGTGTCCTTTGCACAGTGTGCACCTAAAGCTTACCTGAATACAATTGCTGGTGTTCTCATAGAAATACCACAGGCAGGGAGAGGCAAGTATTTTCAGTTAGTGTACTGTGTCCTCTGCACAGTGTGCACCTAAAACTAACTGAAGACAATTGCTGGTGTTCTCATACTAATACCACAGCAGGCAGTTGATTCTGCTAGCTGCGGTATAATCTGTATAGATAGATAGAGATATATATATATATATACATCCCACCTTTGTGCAGCTACATCTCACTGCAGGCCATTAGTATGTCTGGAAGGCTAACAAGGAGAGGCAGACAGTCACGAGCCAATAAAAGAGGGCAAGCAGGCTCTGTGTCTAGAGGCAACAGTGCTGGTCGTGGACACGGTGCATCCTCATCACGTGAGGATGCACCATCATGTGGGACACGCTTGTCCTTTTTTTCGGCAGCTGTCCGCGTTGAGCCGCAACATGCCGAAGACTTGGTAGAGTGGATGACCAAGCCGTCCTCATCCTCTCTCACCCAGGCTCAGGGTACTTTGTGTGGCAAAGCAGCTGCCAAAGCAGCCTCTTCCCTCGGCTCAATGGCATCAGTCACTCCTTCCCCAGCCCCACCATGTCCTCCTGAGGAGTCCCCCGAACTGTTTGACCACAGTGTTGGGTACATGCTCCAGGAGGATGCCCAGCATTTTGAAGGCTCCAATGATGGTACCCAGCTAGAGGAAGGCATTAATGTGAGCCCAGAGAGAGGCGGTCCCCAAGAAGGACAGCAATCTGGCAGTCATGTTCCCCCAGCTGCAGCATACTGCCAGGTTTGCTACAATGATGAGGAGGGAGGGGATGATGAGGTCATGGACTCTACATGGGTGCCTCATAGGAGAGAGGAGGAGGAGGAGGAGGAGGAGGAGGAGGCGGCACATCTCCAACAAGGCAGGATGCCCTCCAGGGGCCAGCTTAAAGGCAGCACACCAACAGCATCACACAGAAGAGCTCCGCATGTGCAGGCCGCTACTGTCTCTGCACGTTATTCCAAAAGTTCTTTGGTGTGGGCCTTTTTTGAGACAAGTGCATCAGATCGCAGTGCTGCTATTTGCAACATATGTCTCAGGCGTATCTCGCGTGGCCAAAACATCACCCGCTTGGGCACCACATGCTTGATCAGACGTATGTCAACCTGCCATGCAGTTCGTTGGCAAGCACACCTAAAAGACCCACACCAAAGAACAAAGCGGACCTCTCCTTGCTCCTCATCAGCTGGGATCTCCAACCCCACTATACCTTCAGTCCTCTCTGAAACCTGTACTGAGAGGAATGAAGATGTAGAATTAGGTGTGTCACAGCCAAGTACTTGCGGGCAATCTGCTATCGGTACACCGACATCCGATTGTACCAGGCAAATTTCCCTGCCCCAGCTGCTGCACCACCAAAATAAGTTCGCTCCCAGCCATCCACATGCCCAGCGGTTGAATGCTAGCTTGGCTAAATTGCTAGCACTTCAACTTTGTACTCGGAACCGGCGGTGCTCCGTAGGCGTTCAAGGGGTGCCATGCGGTGCTTGAGCTGGTGTGCTTGGGAGACAGGAGCCACACTGGGGCAGAGATTCTGTCAGCTCTGCAGGTGGTTGACGCCACGCCAGCTTAAGCCAGGAATGGTGGTATCCGACAATGGCACCAACCTCCTCTCCGCCCTCCGACAGGGACACCTGATCCATGTGCCCTGTTTGGCTCACATCCTTAACTTGGTGGTGCAACGGTTCTTGGGAAGGTACCCATGCTTACAGGATGTCCTGAGGCAGGCCAGGAAAGTCTGTGGGCATTTCCGCCGGTCATATAATGCCAGTGCTCGGCTGGCTGACCTGCGAAAGGAATTTAACCTGCCCAAGATCCGCCTAATCTGTGACATGCCCACCAGGTGGAACTCAATGTTGGCCATGCTGCAGCAGCTGCACACGCAGCAGAGGGCCATCAATAAGTATTTGTGCCAATATGGGACCAGGACAGGGTCAGGGGAGCTTGTTTTTTTTGCCACGCCAGTGGGTCATGATCAAGGATTCATGCACTGTCCTGGCATCATCTGAGGAGGCCACGAGGATGGTGAGCAGTGACAGTGAGCAGTGACAGTGCATGCATCAGTGACACTGTCCCTCTTGTCCACCTGTTGGAGCACACGCTGCGTGGAATAATGGACAGGGCACTTGAGGCAGAACAGAGGAAGGAAGAGGAGGACTTCCTTACCTCTCAAGGCCCCCTTTATCCAGACAGTGTTCCTGCTGGCCCGGCTATCACACAGGATGAGGACGAGGAGGAGGAGGATTGTGTCAGCATGGAGATGGAGCCTAGCACTCAGCATCAGCAGCCGTCTTCAAGGGATCAATTACAGTCCCAAGACACCCATGGACTTGTATGTGGCTGGGAGAAGGTGGCTGCGGATCATGTCATCCTGAGTGACCCAGAGGACTCTGGACCGAATGCCTCAGCAAACTTACGCTGCATGGCCTCCCTGATCCTGCAAAGTCTGCGGAAGGATCCTCGTATTTGTGCGATCAAGGAGAGGGATCATTACTGGCTGGCAACCCTCCTTGATCCACGTTACAAGGGTAAGGTTGCGGACCTTATCTTGCCGTCGCAGAGGGAGCAGAGGATGAAACATCTTCGGGAGGCCTTGCAGAAAGGTCTGTGCAACGTGCTCCCAGAGACTGGGAGGTTACAAATTCCTGGTCCTGGACAACGTGTTGCTGAGGCCTCGGTCAGTCTAAGAAGGAGCGGTGGAGAAGGTGGCCGTCTGACGTATGCGTTCAGACAATTTTTTAATCCGCAGCCCCAAGGTATGATCGGTTCCAGCAACCATCGCCAGCGTCTGATTTACATGGTGCAGGAATACCTAGGGGCAAGATCAGACTTGGACACCTTTCCCACCGAAAATCCTCTGGGTCCTGGGTCTTGAGGATGGATCACTGGCCAGAGCTTGCACAGTATGCAATTGAGCTACTGGCCTGTCCTGCATCCAGCGTTCTTTCGGAACGCACATTCAGTGCTGCTGGAGGCTTTGTAACCAATCACAGGATGCGCCTGTCCACCGACTCGGTCGATCGACTGACCTTCATAAAAATGAATCAGTCTTGGATCACCACCAGCTACCAAGCACCTGATGCTGATGTAACCGAATATTTTTTTTTTAAATGTCAGATCCCTTCAAGACTGCCTATGTTGATGCTGAGTGACTATCCTGTTATGCTGAGTGACTATTCTTTTCCTCCTCAATGATAATGCTGATAGCTTGAATATTTTTGGTTCTGGGCACCGCCACCAGTGGCTAAGGCCCAATTTTTCAGCCCCTGTTTAACAGGGGCGTGTAATTACAATATTTGATGCAATACTTTGCAGCAGGGCTCATTCCTGCGCTCCAACTAGAGTATCTGTGAGGGGTTGCAGTGTTGTGGCACCAGCACCAGTGCCTAAGGCCCAATTTGTATGCCCCTGTTCAACAGGGGCATGTAATTACAATTCTTGATCTAATATTTCACAGCAGGGACCATTCCTGCGCCCACCAAGAGTAACTGGGAGGACTTACAGTGTTGTGGCACCAGCACCACCACCAAAGTCCCAATTTTTCCTACTACTGTTCAACAATGGCATGTAATTACAATTCTTGATATAGTTCACAGCAGGGTGTTCCAGCGCCCACCAAGAGTAACTGTGAGGGCTTACAGTGTTGTGGCAACACCAACACCTAAGGGCCAAATTTCTGTAGAGTATATACGGCAGACCCCTACTTTCAAACATCCAACTTACAAATGACTCCTACTTGCAAACAGAAGGAGACAACAGGAAGTGAGAGGAAATCTATCCCTAGGAAGGGAAATTCTCTCCTGTAAGAGTTAATATGGGAAAATGGTGTCTCCTCTCCACTGATGCTTTACCACCAATCCTTGTTTCACTAAAAAGCCCAAATTTTGAAAAAACATTTGTCATTGGAACAGAAAGTGAGGTGAAATGTTCTCAACAGGTGCACTGACAGCAAAACAAATGTTACAGGGATGATAACCTTTCCCTATGTTTTCCAAAAAGCTTAAAACTGATTTTTTGGCTGGAGCTACACTTTAAAAATGTACCAGTTCAAAATTACAAACAGATTCTACGTAACAACAAACCTACAGTCCCTGTCTTGTTTGCACCACCTGTATACTGCTGTTCAGAGTATATAGGGCCTGGGGGCCCCATGCCTTTCCTTTTTTTAATTTGGGTGCGGGATTCCCCTTAATATCCATACAAGACCCAAAAGGGCTGGTAATGGGCTGGGGTAGGGTGGGGGGGGGGGGGGTGATGGGGTAGCCATGCCATTTTTCTCAATGATTTTCATCCATATCGCCGGGACCAGACATTACATTAAAGCCGCAAGCAGTTTTAAATGACTTTTTTTCCTTTAGAATTGTCATTTTGTGCAGGGACAGTTCTAAACATGGGAAACACGTGCCACTTCACAGGCATACTATGATATTTAAAGGAATATTTCACTTTTTTTCACTTTATGCCTCAATAAAATCACTACTCCCGAAAAAATGGCTGTTTTTAAAACTTATTTTTGCATTGATACATGTCCCCTGGGGCAGGACCCGGGTCCCCAAACCCTTTTTAGGACAATAACTTGCATATTAGCCTTTAAAATTAGCACTTTTGATTCTGAACGTTCGAGTCCCATAGACTTTAACAGGGTTCGATAGTTCGCGCAAACTTTCGGTCCGTTCGCAGGTTCTGTTGCGAACCGAACCGGGGGGTGTTCGGATCATCCCTAGTGTTCGCCTGTTCGCCAAATAGCGAACAATTTGGGGTGTTCGCGGCAAATTCAAAAGCCACGGAACACCCTTTAACAGTCTATGGGAGAAATCAAAAGTGCTAATTTTAAAGGTTAATATGCAAGTTATTGTCATAAAACGTGTTTGGGGACCAGGGTCCTGCCCCAGGGTACATGTATCAATGCAAAAAAAAGTTTTAAAAACGTCAATTTTTTCAGGAGCAGTGATTTTAATAGTGCTTAAAGTGAAACAATAAAAGTGAAATATTCCTTTAAATTTCATACCTGGGGGTGTCTATAGTATGCCTGTAAAGTGGCGCATGTTTCCCGTGTTTAAAACAGTCCCTGCACAAAATGTCATTTCTAAAGGAAAAAAAGTAATTTAAAACTACTCGTGGCTATAATGAATTGTCGGGTCCGGCAATACAGATAAAAGTCATTGAAAAAAATGAAATGGGTTTCCCCCCAGTCCATTACCAAGCCCTTTGGGTCTGGTATGAATATTAAGGTGAACCCCGAACCAAAATTTAAAAAAATAATTGCGTGGGGGTCCCCCCAAACTCCATATCATGGGGAGGATGTCCCAATGTTGATGGGGACAAGGGCCTCATCCCCACAACCCTTGCCCGGTGGTTGTGGGGGTCTGCGGGCGGGGGGCTTATCAGAATCTGAAAGCCCCTTTAACAAAGGGGACCCCCAGATCCCGCCCCCCCTTCTTGAATTGGTAACGGGGTACATTGTACCCCTACTATTTCACCCAAAAAAGTGTCAAAAATGGTAAAAAAAAAAACAGACACAGCTTGGGACAAGTCCTTTAATAAAAAGAAAAAAAAATTCCAGCGATGTAATCCTTTCACGACCCGACGATGTACGCTACCACAATCGATTCCACCTCCATGGGAGGCGGCCGCCGAATGACGCAAGACCCGCCATGACAGCTCTTATATAGCCAAGGGCGGGGCCACCCGTGATGTACGCGGGTGACCCCGCCCTCTCTGACGCAACAGTGAAATGCCGCGGGGTTACCCAGTGACATGTACGGGTGACCCTGCCCCCCTCTGATGCAACGCACCACGCCATTTTTATTTTGGCGCAGGATTCCACTTAAAATCCATACCAGACCTGAAGGGTCTGGTATGGATTTTGAGGGGGACCCCTACGCCATTTAAAAAAAAAATTGGCGCAGGGTTCCCCTCAATATCCATACCAGACCTGAAGGGCCTGGTATGGAATTTGGGGGGACCCCCAAGCAATTTTTTTTTTACATTTTGGCGCGGGGTTCCTTTTAAAATCCATACCAGACCTCAAGGGTCTGGTATGGATTTTGAGGGGGACCCCTATGGCATTTTTATTTTTAAATTGGCGCAGGGTTCCCCTTAATATCCATACCAGACCTGAAGGGCCTGGTATGGAATTTGGGGGGACCCCCACGCAAATTGTTTTTTAATTTTGGCTCGGGGTTTCCCTTAATATTCATGCCAGACCCAAGGGGCCTGATAATGGACTGGGGGGAACCCATGCCATTTTTTTTCAATGACTTTTATCTGTATTGCCGGGACCTGACAATTCATTATAGCCGTGAGTAGTTTTGTTCAGGGACTTTTCTAAACACGAGAAACATGTGCCACTTTACAGGCATACTATAGACACCCCCCAGGTATGAAATTTTAAGGAATATTTCACTTTTGTTTCACTTTAAGCATTATTAAAATCACTGCTCCTGAAAAAACGTCAGTTTTTAAAACTTTTTTTTGCATTGATACATGTCCCCTGGGGCAGGACCCAGGTCAAACACTTTTTATGACAATAACTTCCATATTAACCTTTAAAATTAGCACTTTTGATTTTTCACGTTCGTGTCCTATAGACTTTCGCATGTTCGAACAAATTTTTTGCCTGTTCGCATGTTCTGCTGTTAACCGAAACGGGGGTATTCAGCTCATGCTTACTAAGGATTTATATACCAAGGTAGTAAGAAAGGGTGCTAGGCAGGTCTGGAACTGAATGAGAGGCTGAAAAGACCAATCCAAAGTACTGGGCAATAAGTTTGGGTGACCAATGACCAGGGTCATTCGAGAGGGGGGTGGATCTGAGATTATTTTGCCTCATTTCTTGCACAGAAGTTGGGCCGTGTAGCCCACTAAAGGGTGGGGCTTAATATAGAAGGGTAGGGCTGTTCAAAACCAAGGGATTCCGCATAATAGTACCTTCAGTTGGGCTTGCGCCTTACTCTAGTGAGGTGGACCACTCTATGATAGTTTAGTGGGTCTGGAAAGCCCAGACCATCACAAAATTTTGAGAGTTGTTAGTAGAATGTGGCAAATTTGACACATGACTGTTTAAGAAATCTTTTTGGGATCCTAATGGGAAGACTTTATAGTAAATAAAGCATTCACGGAAGAGTATTAATTTTGAGAATATTATCCCTGCCAAAATAGGAAACGTGTTTGGTGGACCAGTTCTTTAAATCTTGTCTGAGTTAGGTCAAGAGCGAAAGGAAGTTAGTAGCAAATATCTCTTTCATAGAGGGAGTCAAGCTGCTACCAAATAACGTACATTATATTACCAAAAGTATTTGGATGCCTGCCTCTACACCCACATGAGCTTTAAAGAGGAAGTAAACTCTCCATAAAAAAACGAAAAAAATAAAAATCCTGCAAGACAAAGGCATAATCAGCTAATATGCATAGCATACTAGCTGATTATGTATTACTTACCTCAGATCGAAGCCCCCGCAGTGGTCCACATCTCCCCCTCCAGCCACCGACATGTTGTCCCGCAGTGACTTCCGTGTATCGCGGCTCTGGCGCTGTGATTGGACGGAGCAGCGATGACGTCACTCCCACGCATGCGCGCGATAACGGCACAGTACAACTGAAGCAACGGCACATAGTGCCATTGCTTTAGTTGGCTTAAGTGCGCATGTGCCGCATGACGTCGGCACATGCAAATACAGGGATATCTCCTAAACCACACTCCAAAGACATGCTGGTAGGTTAATTGACTTCTGTCTAAATTGGCCCTAGTATATGAATATAAGTTATGGACCTTAGATTGTAAGCTCCTTGAGGGTAGGGACTGATGTGAATGTACAATGTATATGTAAAGCGCTGCGTAAATTGACGGCGCTATATAAGTACCTAAATAATAATAATAATAATAAACCGTGCAGGTTTAGGAGATATCCTTGTTAGCTACAGGTAAGCCTTAATATAGGCTTACCTGTAACATTCAGTTGTAAACAAGGGTTTACAACCACTTTAATGGCATCCCAGTCTTAGTCTGTAGGGTTGAATATTGAGTTGGCCCACCTTTTGCAGATATGACAGCTTCAACTCTTCTGGGAAGGCTGTCCACAAGGTTTAGGAGTGTTTCTATGGGAACCATTGTTTGACCGTTGTTCCAGAAGCGCATTTGTGAGATCAGGCACTGATGTGAACAAGAAGGCCTGGCTCGCAGTCTCCACTCTAATTTATCCCAAAGGTGTTCTATCAGGTTGAGGTCAGGACTCTGTGCAGGCCACTCAAGTTCCTCCACCCCAAACTCGCTCATCCATGTCTTTTGGACCTTGCTTTGTGCACTGGTCCAAATCATTTGATAGAGGTAGGATTATGGTGTGGGGTTGTTTTTCAGGGGTTGGGTTTGGCTCCCTAGTTCCAGTGAAGGGAACTCCTAAGGAGTCAGCATACCAAAATATTTTGGGCAATTTCATGCTCCCAACTTTGTGAGAACAGTTTGGGGATGGCCCCTACCTGTTACAACATGACTGTGCACCAGTGCACAAAGCAAGGTAAATAGAGACATGTATAAGCGAGTTTGGGGTGGAGGAACTTGACTGGTCTGCACAGAGTCCTGACCACAACTCAATAAAACACCTTTGGGATGAATTAGAGCAGAGACTGTGAGCCAGGCCTTCTCGTCCACATGCCGGACCTCATAAATATGCTTCTGGAACAATGGTCAAACATTCCCATAGACACACTGCTAAGCCTTGGGGAAAGTCTTCCCTGAAGAGTTGAAGCTGTCATAGCTGCAAAAGGGTGGGCCAACTCAATATTGAACCCCACGGACTAAGACTGGGATGCCATTAAAGTTCATTTGCATGTAAAGGCAGACGTCCCATGACTTTTGGTAATATAGTGTATACGGGGTCAGACCCATTTAAAGCTGAAGCTGGGTTTCAATGTGTTCAGCATGGACTAAGGGAGATTAACACTTTAAGCGGAGTTCCGCCGAAATTTTTATTTTTTAAAGTCAGCAGCTACAAATACTGCAGATGCTGACTTTTAATATTAGGACACTTACCTGTCCAGGGTGCCCTGATGTCCACACCCAAAGCCGATCTGTCCCTCAGCTCCCGGGTGGAGGCACCAGCATCTTCGGTAAGGGAATCAGGAAGTGAAGTCTTGCGGCTTCACAGCCTTGTTCTCTACTGCACATGCGTGAGTCGCTCTGCGCATCCTCACTGGTCCCTGCTGTCTTCTGGGACCTGTGTGTCTCCCAGAAGACAGCGGGGGGAACGGAGGAGGGGCTTGACATGGCATAGATAGCCGCGGAATCTGTGGCGATCTATGCCCGGAAGTGAGAGCAAATACCTGTATTAGACAGGTATCTGCTCCCCCTCCTCCGGAAAGGTGCCAAATGTGACACCGGAGGGGGGGAGGAATCCGAAAAGCAGAAGTTCCATTTTTGGGTGGAACTCGGCTTCAAAGCCTCAGATTTATGGAAGTTTATTTTTAAATGGGAGAGATTACTATATTTATTAAATTCCTCCACAAGAATTTGTTGGGTAATAAAAAACAACAAATCATCCACGTATCCTACAACTTTGTGTTCCTCCTGAGGAATACTCAGGCCTCTAATGTTGCGGATGGCTCTAATGTGGCCTAAGAATACCTTCAAGGGTAAGAATAAAAATAAGCAGAGAGAGAGGGCAGTCTTGCCTAGTTCTATTGTACAGTGTAAACTCAGACAGCAGATCATTGACTTTGACCCTGGCTGAAGGATACGAGTAGATCTCATCAATCCACCTCCTCAAGTAGGTCCCAAAGCCCAGATATCAAAGTACTTCTCTCATAAAAGCCCAGTCCAGTCAAATGGCTTTTCAGCATCTGTAGATAGCGACAATGTTGGTGTTTGGGTGGTGTGAGCTACAGCAAGTGGATTGTGTTCAAATGTCTAGTGGTGTTATCTTTAGCTTTGCGGTCAGACAAGAAGTCCACCTGTTCTGAGTGGATAAGACGTTGAACATAAAGGACTTTAATCTATTAGCTAGAATCTTAGTGAAACATTTCAATAAGTCAAAAAAGTTCGCATTGAGATGGGGTGAAAGCTCACACATTGGGTTCTGTCTTTTTCTTTCTTTGGGGATGGATCATCATCAGCATTCTAACACTACAAGGAATGCAATAAGAAGTGTAAAAACAGAAATGCAGCGGAAGGGGGGACAACCCCTCTCTCTACCTTCCACGATTTTGTCTGGCTCTCCTGCCCCACCGGGGAACCCGAGAAAATAAATGCAACACCCACCATTTTATTCTGTGGTGCCTCTGCTTTAAAAAGAGTTTGGGGGTTCAAAGTCGTTTTCTAGCAAAAATTGTCTGAAAAGGCTTGGTCTTCAAGTAGTTAGACGAGTGGGTGATGTGTGGCATAAGCTTCTAATGTTGGGCATAAAATGCGAGGACAGATCAAATTATACCTTTTTGAAAAGTAGACACCCCAAGCTAATCGCTGAGAGGCATGTTGAGTCCATGGAATATTTTATGTTTTGCCACAAGTTTCTGGAAAATGACATTAAGTGTGTTATTTCTTTTTTTTTTACACAAAGTTGGCACTTAAATAATATATTGCTCACACATGCCATGGGTATATGTGGATCTACACCCCAAAATACATTCTGCTGCTTCTGCTGGGTATGGGGATACCACATGTGAGAGACTTTTTGGCAGTCTAGCCGCATACAGGACCCCAAAATCAATCACTGTCTTCAGGCTTTCTAAGGGTGTAAATTGCTTATTTCACTTCCTCACTACCTATCACAGTTTGAGGCCCTGAAATGCCAAGATAGCAAAAAAAATAAAAAAAATGACACCTTTTCAGAAAGCAGACACCCCAAGCTATTTGTTTAGAGGCATGTTGAGTCCATGGAATATTTTGTGTTTTGCCACAAGTTTCTGGAAAATTACAAAATATTTTTTTTTTTTAATTTTTACACAAAGTTGTCACTTAAATTATATATTGCTTAAACATGCCATGGGTATACAGTTGTGCTCATGAGTTTACATACCCTGGCAGAATTTATGATTTATTGGCCATTTTTCAGAGAATATGAATGATAACACAAAAACTTTTCTTTCACTCGTGGTTAGTGTTTGGGTGAAGCCATTTATTATCAATCAACTGTGTTTACTCTTTTTAAATCATAATGGCAACAGAAACTACCCAAATGACCCTGATCAAAAGTTTACCAGTTCTTAATACCGTGTATTGCCCCCTTTAACATCAATGACAGCTTGAAGTCTTTTGTGGTATTTGTGGATGAGGCTCTTTATCTTCTCAGGTGGTAAAGCTGCCCATTCCTCTTGCCAAAAAGCTCCAGTTCCTGTAAATTTTTGGTCTGTCTTGCATTAACTGCACGTTTGAGATCTCCCCAGAGTGGCTCAATGATATTGAGGTCAGGAGACTGAGATGGCCACTCCAGAACCTTCACTTTATTCTGCTGTAGCCAATGACAGGTCGACTTGCCCTTGTGTTTTGGATCATCATCATGTTGGAATGTCCAAGTACGTTCCATGCGCAGCTTCCTGACTGATGAATGCAAATGTTCCTCCAGTATTTTTTGATAACATACTGCATTCATCTTGCCATCAATTTTGACCAAATTTCCTATGACTTTGTAGCTCACACATCCCCAAAACATCAGTGATTCACCTCCGTGTTTCACAGTAGGAATGGTTTACCTTACATTATCGGCCTTGTTGACTCCTCTCCAAATGTAGCGTTTATGGTTGTGGTCAAAAAGCTAAATTGTGGTCTCATCACTCCAAAAGACTTTGTGCCAGAAAGTTTGAGGTATGTCTCTGTGCTGTTTGGCATATTATAAGCGGGATACTTTGTGGCATTTGCGTAGAAATGGCTTTCTTCTGGGGACTCAACCATGCAGCCCATATTTCTTCAAGTGCCTCCTTATTGTGCATCTTGAAACAGCCACACCACATGTTTTCAGAGAGTCCTGTATTTCACCTGAAGTTATTTGTAGGTTTTTCTTTGCATCCCGAACAATTTTCCTGGCAGTTGTGGCAGAAATTTTAGTTGGTCTACCTGACCATGGTTTGGTTTCAACAACCCCTTATTTTCCACTTCTTAAATAGAGTTTGAACACTGCTGATTGGCATTCTCAATACCATGGATATCTTTTTATATCCCTTTCCTGTTTTATACAGAATCCAGAAACGTCAGTGCAACACTAGATGAAAGATGCAAGGGTCTTTCCGAATGTAGACACCCCCAAGGTATTTGCTAGGAGGCATGTTGAGTATTTTGCAGATTCTTTTAGGAAAAAGAAAGAAGGAAATTTAATTTTTTATTTTATTTTTTCAATTTTAAAAACCTTGTGACAAAAAGCGAGATCTGCAAAATACTCAACATGCCTCTCAGCAAATAGCTTGGGGTGTCTACTTTCCGGAAAAGGGGTCATTTGGGAAGGGGAGGAGGGGTTGTGTGCTATCTTGCCATTCCATTACCTCCAAAACTGTGATAGGCATTGAGGAAGTAAAATGAGCAATTTACGCATTTAGAAAGTCTGAAAGCTGGTTTTCAGGGGGCCTGTACATGGCTAGACTGCCAAAAAGTCTCTCACATGTGTGAGCAATATAAGATTGAAGTGACAACTTTGTGTTAAAAAATAAAATATATTTTTTTTCCAGAAACTTACCAGACCCTTATCCGAGCATGCAACCTGGCAGGTCAGGATAGGGGGGATGAGCGAGCCCCCCCTCTCCTGAACCATACTGGGTCACTTGCCCTCAACAAGGGGAGGTTGCTTTGGGGTCCTCCCAAAAGCACCTTGTCCCAATGTTGATAGAGACAAGGGCCTCCTCCCCACAACCCTTGCCTGGTGGTTATGGGGGTCTGCGGGCAGGGAGTTTATCAGAATTTGGAAGCCCCCTTTAACAAGGGTGCCCCCAGATCCCATTCCCCCTCTATGTGAATGGGTATTGGGTGCATTGTACCCCTACCTATTCACCCAAAAAAATGACAAAAAGTAAAAACCACAAAAGACAGTTTTTGACAATTCCTTTATTAAAAAATAAACGTGTCCCGCGATGTCCATCCTCCTTCAATCACGGCGCTGACTGACCTGACCCGCCCCTTCTGACATCATGTGCCGACAGAGGGGGAGGGTCATCCAGTTACGTCAGCGGGTGGCCCGTCCTTTCCTTTATAACAGCTGTCACCACGTTGGGGGGATGCCTCCCATCGAGGCAGAGCTTTTTTGGGTCCGTTGACGCTGTGATTGAAGGATGGACATCGCGGAAAACTTTTTTTACCGATACATATTCACATGGGGGGGGGCAGGATATAGGGGCCTTGTTGTTAAAGGGGGCTTCCAGATTCCGATAAGCCCGCAGACCCCCATGACCAATGGCCAGGGTTGTGGGGATGAGACCCTTGTCACCATCAACATGGGGACAAGGTGCTTTGGGGGGACCCCAAAGCACCCTCTCTATGTTGAGGGCATGTGGCCTGGTATGGTTCAGGAGGGGGAGGGGGGCGCGTTCTTTCACCCCCCCCCCCATCCTGTCCTCCAGGCTGCTTTCTCCGATAAGGGTATGGTATGGATTTTGGGGGGGGGGGCATGCCAATTCTTTTTTTTTATTTTGGCGTGGAGTTTCCCTTAAAATCCAAACCAGACCTGAAGGGCCTGGTGTGATTTTTGGGGGGACCCTACACTTTTTTTTTGCCGTGGAGTTCCCCTTAATATCCATACCAGACCCAAAGGGCCTGGTATGGGCTGGTGGGGGGCGGAACCAATGTTGTTTTTTTCCTTGATTTTTATTTATATTACCGGGTGTCTGCAATACATTACAGCCACAAGCATGTTTAAATAATTTTTTTTCCTTTAGAAATGTAATTTTACTGCAGGACTGTAAAACACATCAGACAGATGCCCTACTTTACAGGCGGACTAGGGGGACCCACCAGGCATGTTATTTAAAGGAATATTTAATTTTTATTGTTTCAATTTAAGCATTCTTAAAATCACTGCTCCTGAAAAAAACATTGTTTTTAAAACTTTTTTGCATTGATACCTGTCCCCTGGGGCAGTACCCGGGTCCCCTTACACTTTTTATGACAATAACTTGCATATAAGCCTTTAGAATTAGCACTTTTGATTTTTCATGTTCGTGTCCCATAGACTTTAACGCTGTTTGCATGTTTGCACACATTTTTTACCTGTTCGCATGTTCAGCTCATCCCTAGCGGTGATTGGTTTTTGGCACCCGTACGCGGCTAGGCTCCCAAAAAACTGTCACACATGTGGTATCCCCATACTCAGGAGAAGCAGCAGAATGTATTTCGGGGTGCAATTCCACATACACCCATCGCATGTGTGAGAAATGTATCATTTCAGTGACAACTCTGTAATTAAATTTTTGTCAACACTAAATTAAAATTCAATGGGCTCAACATGCCTCTCAGCATATTCCTTGGGGGTGTCTACTTTCCAAAAAGGGGTAATTTGAAGGGGGGGGTGGTACTGCCCTGTCATTTTAGCGCCTCAAGAAATTAGATTCAGAAAATAGTCAGAAAATAAAGGCTGCGTAAATTCCAGTATATATACACCATAGTTTTTAGACGCTATAACTTTTGGGATATACGCTTTTTGGGATTTTTTTTTTAACAAAGACATGCAGCTGAATACAATTTGGTGAAAATGTATGACAAATATTGAGTTTATTGGATATTTTTTTATAACACCAAGTAGAAATATATATATTTTTTCACTATTTTCAGTCTTTTTTCACTTATAAAAAAGGAAAAAATCCCAGTGGTGATCAAATACCACCTAAAGAAAGCTCTATTTGTGGGGAAAAAGGACATCAATGTAATTTGGGTACATCATTGCATGACCGCACAATTACCAGTTAAAGTAGCGCAGTACCAAATTGCAAAAAATAAATGCTCTGGTCAGGAAGGGGGTGAAACCTTCCGGAAGTGGTTAAAATCATTGCTCCTGAAAAAACAATTGTTTTAAAAAAAAAATGTATGCATTGATACATGTCCCCCAGGGCAGTACCCAGACCTCCATACCCTTTTATGGCCAATTACTTGCATATAAGCCTTCAAAATGGCCACTTTTGGTTTTCCCTGTTCGGCTCCCATAGACTTCAATGGGTTTGCCCTTCGGGTTAGAACTTTTCCCCTGTTCGGGTGTTCTGCTGTGAAATGAACAGGGAGGTGTTCGGCCCATCTCTAATGAGCAGCATTCTGTAAGATCTTTACCTGATTTGGAAATGAGAACTACATGGGCATCCAGAGGTAAACAGTCTTTTTTGCTGGTCTTCAAGTGGTTAAGAAAATGTTTGTTTGTTTTTATTTTTCAATTTCATTCAGAAAGATGATGAAACCTTAGTTAACACAAATAATTGTTATACATTAAAAGAAGTACTCAATACAGTAAAATAAATCACTAATGATGCTGGGTTAACACTGGTCCGACAAACGCTCCGACATTGGGAGCTCATGAAGCATGATGTCAGGGTCACCTGTGGCCAGGTGACAGATGCACACCGTAGGGGGACAGGAGTGCACCGCGAGGTAGTGAACCCTATGGCTGGCTTCTGTGGGTAGGAAACTGGGTGGTTGTGGAAAGCGGGACCAGAGGAGCACAACCGGGATCCCAACGGAAGCGAGAGCCAAGATTCCCCAGGGCGCGGAGTCTAAGACCCAGCTGGTCTTCTCCAGGGCCTCTAGTGGTGAGGATGTTACGCTGCAGGCTGGGACCAGGTCGCGGCCCCTGGAGTTTCCTAGCTCACGCCCCGTAGGATAAGGGGAAGCAGCGGCACACGATAGAGAGAACCGAATAACAAGCCGAAGGTCAGGGGCCACAAGCAGACAAGGATAACGAAGAACGAGCCGAAGGTCAAGGGTCACGAGCAGACAGGGATGGTCGGGGACAAGCCAATAACGTAACAGAGAGACAGACGTAGCACACGGCAGGCAGGAACCCAAACACACAATGCCTAACAAACACGTTGATCAGCAAAGCAGGCTTGCAGTGCACAGGTTAATATAGTGTTCAGTGATAGGGCCTGGGGTGGAGTCAGGCTGGGAGGAGATTATAAAGGAAGCCAGGTGAAGGAGGTCTGGTCTCTAGATGAACACATGAGGAGGAAGGTAAGATGGCAGACAGACATTAATGCATATCCATGACAGTACCCTCCCTCTTATGGGCCCTCCCCCGCCTGGACCCAGGCTTAAAGGGAAATCTCTGATGAAACCTTCTCAACAGATGAGGTGCAGCGACATCAGATGCAGCGATCCAAGACGCCTCCTCAGGACCAAAACCTCTCCAATGCACAAGGTACTGAAGAATGCCTCTGCAGAGCCGAGAATCCAGAACTTGTCTAACCTCGTACTTAAGATTATCCTCAGAGACTGAAAACGAGGTAGGGAGATGACAAGAAGATCTATTGAGGACCAAAGGCTCTCTAGGAATAAGCAAGGGCATGAGACGATCAACAGGAATCTGAGGAGGGTCCCCTAGACCCTTAAAGGGGAACTGGTCATCTTGCACAGGACCATCAGACTGGGCAGATGTCAGTGGAACCCTGAAGTCAGGTTGGTTAGAAGGTGACATGTCGCCGGAGTCAAGCTGAATAGCTGAAGGACAAGCAGAATGTCCCGAACAAGAAAAAGTGAGAGGCTCACTGGGCATGGGCTGGACTGGCATAACTAGTACAGAGGCCGAGTGAATAGCAGAGTCAGGTGTAGCGACTACCTGAATCGCATCGCAAGACGTAGCGACTGCAGGACTTGTAGACAAGCTAGCCTGGCTGTGCGTCCAAGGGTGGTTAGGGACAGAGAAATGTAAATGGTTATGCAACCTGGAATGAATGACCGGCTCAGATTCACAGGGGGCAACCTTGGGTAGGCAGGACGAGGAACAGGAGGGACCCCAAGCCAGGATCTGTCCAGTAGTCCAGTCCACATGAGGAGAATGGAGCTGTAACCATGGGAGACCCAAAATTATAGGCGTTGAGGCCTTGGGTAAGATAAGGAAGGATATCCACTCCTGGTGGAGTGTACCCACCGACATCTTAACAGGGAGGGTCTGGAAGCGGATAGGTCCCCCTGGGAGAATAGTACCATCAATCGCCAAGACCACCAATGGCGTGGTGAGGGGCAAAAGAGTAAGTCTCATGGACGATGCGATTTCCCAGTCCATGAAATTACCAGCGGCTCCGGAATCCAGATATGCTGAGACCGAATGAGAAGAAGCACCAACATGAAGGAACACAGAAAGCAGAAGACGAGAAGGGGAAGGTGATATTTCTGGGTCCAATACTCCACTTTCCAGATGAAGTGGACCCAAACGTTTTTCTGGACAAAGAGAGCAAGTGTCACGAAAATGACCTTTGCCCCCACAGTAGAGACACAGGCCTAGATTTCTGCGCCTAGCACGTTCCTCTGGGGATAGCCTGGTCCTGCCCAGCTGCATGGGTTCCTCAGCTGGCAGGAGATGCTCCACGGGTCGAGGAGAGGGGAGCTCAGGCTGACTAAGGACCAAGGAGTGCTGGCGCCGCTTTTCTAGGGTCCTTTCCTGAAAGCGAATATCGATCTGGTTACACAAGGAGATAACTCCGTCCAGATCAGTGGGGATGGTTCTTCCTGCTAATTCATCCTTCACTCTATCAGAAAGGTCATGCAAAAAGGTTGCGACTAAGGCCTCATTGTTCCAGCTCAACTCAGCCGACAGTATGCAGAAATTAAGGGCGTACTGTCCCACTGAAGCAGACTCTTGGCGGAGACGTAGAAGGGCGCTGGCCGCTGAAGAGACACGAGCCGGTTCTTCAAAGATATTCCGAAAAAGTTTCAAGAAGCCAGACAGGCTAGAAACCACTGGATCATTCAGTTCCCACAGAGGGGCTGCCCAGGCTAAAGCTTCACCGGAGAGGAGGGAAATGATATAGGCTACCTTTGCCCTATCAGACAGAAAGTTTTGAGGCTGAAGCTCAAAATGAATCGTGCATTGGCTAAGAAACCCTCTGCAGGCCTTGGAGTCCCCAGAGAAACGGAACGGAGCTGGCAGTATTAGTGAGTGTGTGGCTGCGACTGGTGCGATAGGTACCACCGCTGGTTGTACTTGAGGTTGCGGATTCGGGGTTCCCAAGGAGGCCTGAAGCTGCTCGAATCGAGAAGCCAGATCCTGGAGGAATCGCATCACCTGAGTCTGATTCGATTCCTGGGTTTCAAGTCTGTGGACTATGCCCTGCAATGGATCATCCGCGGGGATCGGGATGTCAGCCGGGTCCATGGCTGATCAAACTGTCAGGGTCACCTGTGGCCAGGTGACAGATGCACACCGTAGGGGGACAGGAGTGCACCGCGAGGTAGTGAACCCTATGGCTGGCTTCTGTGGGTAGGAAACTGGGTGGTTGTGGAAAGCGGGACCAGAGGAGCACAACCGGGATCCCAACGGAAGCGAGAGCCAAGATTCCCCAGGGCGCGGAGTCTAAGACCCAGCTGGTCTTCTCCAGGGCCTCTAGTGGTGAGGATGTTACGCTGCAGGCTGGGACCAGGTCGCGGCCCCTGGAGTTTCCTAGCTCACGCCCCGTAGGATAAGGGGAAGCAGCGGCACACGATAGAGAGAACCGAATAACAAGCCGAAGGTCAGGGGCCACAAGCAGACAAGGATAACGAAGAACGAGCCGAAGGTCAAGGGTCACGAGCAGACAGGGATGGTCGGGGACAAGCCAATAACGTAACAGAGAGACAGACGTAGCACACGGCAGGCAGGAACCCAAACACACAATGCCTAACAAACACGTTGATCAGCAAAGCAGGCTTGCAGTGCACAGGTTAATATAGTGTTCAGTGATAGGGCCTGGGGTGGAGTCAGGCTGGGAGGAGATTATAAAGGAAGCCAGGTGAAGGAGGTCTGGTCTCTAGATGAACACATGAGGAGGAAGGTAAGATGGCAGACAGACATTAATGCATATCCATGACACATGACGTGTGAAAATCAATGTTTCCCTATGGGAGCCGTCTTAACTGGTCCGACACAAGTCAGTCCGACTTTGAAAATGCTCCCTGTACTACTTTGGTCCGACTTTGATCTTACTTCAGCCCATTGAATATCATTGAAGTCGGATCAAAGTAGGATCCTTGTCCTTACCATCCGACTTTTGACATCCGACATGGTGATTACAGCAGCAGTAAAAGGAATTTCCTGACAGACTCCATGGCAGACTACGTGTGGGGTTAACCCTGCCTCCTCTCCACAGCTATAGGACCCCTTACCCATAAATTTGAGCTCACCTCCACAGACAGGTGTTCCTTTTTTGTCCTCCTCACATGGACCCTTCATTATGCAATTCAGGTGCAGTCCAGTATGTCTGTCGGATCAGGTACGAGTTGTGCGGTGCACCCAGGGCCCAGCTATGAGCGGGTGAGTGGTTTTTGGGCTGATGGATACCCCTATGGTGGAAGGGATGTGGCCCCAGCGTACCATGACAGACGGTGGATCTCGGCTGGCAAGGTCTGAAGACTTTTTATATATTTCCATGGCAGACAGTTTATGTGTGTTGTTTGTCTGTATTCCCTCTTGTGCATTTTGTGTATCGCGCCGTGTGGGGAATGCTTCTGCATTCCAGGACGCCACTCCACTTCCTGGTTCCCGGTCCGCCGTACGTCTGCGCACGCGCGAAGCTGCGGTGAAACCGAGGCTTGGTTTTTGCGCGTACGCAGTATGGCGGAGGGGTCAGGGGCCGCGCAGGCGCAGTAGGTTCGGTCCCTTCGGGGCATGCGCTCAGCGGGACCGGCCCTGACGTCATTCCGGCGGGTGATTTAACCGCTGAGGAGCCCTATACAGGTGGGGTATCCCGTGGGCATATAGCGGCAGCCTCCCGGAGTCTCAATACTACCAGGACGGGGTAAGCACTTCTTTTGCAATGTAATGCTTGTAATGCTGTAGTGTCTCTTAAAGGGACAGTTTTAAAAAAAAAAATAATAATAATTTTGTGTGCTGTTCTTGCATTGATTTGCTTATCCTTAGTCTAAGTAGTGTAGTCACGGATCATTGTGTGTCTTCTTCGTCATGGACTCATCTTCACCGCCGTGTGGAAAGCCCTCCCGCACAAGGTATGTGTGGAGTGGGTAGGGGGTTGGTGTCTTTGGTGTCATTAATGCTGGTGGTTGCTAACGGTTTCAACCTGCCCACCCTCCTCCCCCTCCCTCTGTTTGTATTATCTCTTACAGCCCGGCTACATCAGTTCATCGGTCACAGGATAGGGACCTTGCCAGGCCGCACCATCACCATCGCCATCACCAATCATCCTCCAGGTCCAGACATGACACTTCGTTTGGGACCCACTATCATAGGGGACGTTCACATTCCCCCTCTAAATATAGGAGATGTTCCCATTCCTCCTCTAAGTATAGGAGATGTCACCATTCCTCCTCAAGTCACCGCTACCACCACCGCGATGATCGCTCTGTTCACAGAGCCTGTTGGGGGATGTAAAACTAGAGTCCCAGAGGGCAAATCGCTGTGTGAACCATGCTATGCCCGAGCGGTCGGTGAGAAAGAGACTGAAAAACAAAATCTGGAGTCTCTTGTCAAACGTGTGGTACAGCAGTCTATAATGGAAATAGATGCCACCCACACAAGGAGTCAGTCCACCACCTTGTCTGGCTCCTTGGCTGACGAGGCCCAGGAGGATCCCGGCCAATTCCAGCCCCATGATTCCTCCCATGATTCCTCGCAAGACGAGATGGAGAGAGATGATTCTGTGATTCCTCCCATGATTCCTTGCAAGACGAGATGGAGGGAGATGATTATGTAGTGGGATTCGACTACGCTTTAGTCTCTCCACTGGTCAAGGCAGTGATGGAAACCTTAAAGTTGGAAGATACCACTGCCCCCCCCCAGGAAAAACAAAGAAACTGTTTAAAGCAACTGGGGAAAGAACACTCCAATTTCCCATTTCCCTCTGAGCTGAAAGGCGTGTTTGAGGAAGAATGGAGCAAGGGAGATAAGAAGGTTTCTATGCTAAGCAAAACCTCTAGACTGTATCCCTTTAAATCCGAGGAAGTTAAGCATTTGGAAAATGCTCCCCTCGTGGATGCAGCAGTAATGCGCCTAGCGAAGCATGTCACCCTCCCACTAGATGACACCGTGGCTTTTAAAGATGGTCTGGATCGAAAGATTGACCAAGATCTTAAGAGGATATATAACTTGAACGGTATGGCTTGCAAACCAGCCCTAGCCCTTGCAGTTACCTCCAAAGCAATGCAGGCCTGGGTGGAAAATGTTGACTCCGTTCTAAAAGGTTTCTCGGAGGAACTAGCACAAAGTTCAGCAGTACAAGAACTTAAACTAGCTGTTGCCTTTTTGGGAGAAGCATCAAATGATCTCATCCGCTTGATGGCTAAATCCATGCTTTCTTCGGTCACAGCCAAACGAGCACTATGGTTGCGCACCTGGCTTGCTGATCCAGCCTCAAAGCAGGCATGGTGTAAATTCCTTTCGAAGGAACTTCCTTGTTTGGAAACAAGCTAGACAACGCCATTTCAAAGGCTACAGGCGGAAAATCGGGCTTCCTCTCTCAGGACAGACGTCCGTTTAACCAAAGGAAACCTCAACAGGGACGCAGTACAGAGCGTTCAAGAGAGGCACGCTCCTATAGGCCCGGACGGGATTTTAGGAGAAGCTGGAATTGGAACAGGCAGACATCTTTCCAAAGAACCGGCGAGAAACAGACGCCCGGTGGGCGCGAGCCAACCAAGTCCTTTTGAGATTGCAAGCGGGTCGGGTAGGGGCTCGCCTACATCTCTTCCGGCACGTCTGGGTGGCCTCGATCTCAGACCATTGGACCATCAAAACGGTCTCAACAGGTCACACATGGTCCTTCATCAAGGTCCCTCCATGCAAACCAATGCAAACTTCTATGCCTCAATCAAAAGAAAAACAACAAGTTCTTCTTTCTTATGTGAATGCCCTGAAAGATCAAGGAGCAGTGGTGCCCGTCCCAAAGGACGAGGAATTCCAGGGGGTATACTTCCCCCTCTTCCTAGTACAGAAGAAGAACAGCTCCTGGCGTCCAGTTATAGATCTCACTTTCCTGAACAGGTACATAAGACACAAGAAAATTCAAAATGGAATCACTCTCAACGATCCAAAAAGTCGCTCAACCAGGCGACTGGTTGATCTCAATAGATCTAAAGGACGCGTATTTTCATGTTCCCGTGGCAGAAGAATTCCACAAATACCTTCGATTTCAGGTCGAACAAGAGCACTTACAATTTATTTGTCTTCCATTCGGACTAACAACCTCTCCAAGGGTCTTTTCCAAGGTACTGTTGGTAATTGTGTCTCTTATCAGAATACAGGGTGTGCGTCTGTATCATTACCTGGACGATCTGCTACTACTGTCCCAAGAAAAGCAGCAGCTGCTAATCCACAAAGATCAAGTGATCTCTACATTGATAGAGTTCGGATGGCTCCTAAACCGAGAGAAAAGTCAGCCAGAACCGACCCAACGCCTAACCTACCTAGGAGCTCAATTCGACACCGTAGAGAATACCATCTCTCTTCCGGAAGAAAAAATCCTGGTCATTCGGGAAAGAATATCCTTAGCCCTAGACTACTCTCACCTAAGGGCGTCACAGTGCCTGAAGATAATCGGCACGATGGTGGCCACATTCCCCATGGTCAAATGGGCAATGTGGAGGCTTCATTCCTTCCAATCAGGATTTCTCCAGCAGTGGAAGACAGACGATCCCAATCAGCCGATCAGGATTACTCAGTCAATGAGGAACAGTCTCCCCTGGTGGCTTCAACACAAAAACTTGTTAACATGCCACTCTCTTGCTCCCATCCAATGGATGACTGTTACATCCGATGCCAGCAATGCGGGCTGGGGGGCACATTGTGGGGCAGAATTGGCTCAGGGCAAATGGGATGCCCGTCTCCACATTCCAGGGTCAAACGTTCTGGAACTGCGCGCGGCATGGTGCGCCCTTCAAGCCTTCTCCCACCTTCTGAAAGGGAAGTCGGTCCTACTCAGAATGGACAATACCACTGCTGTGGCATATGTGAAGAGACAAGGGGGCACTCGGAGCTCCACCCTTCTCCAAGAGATCGAACCTATCATGACCTGGGCTCAGAGGAATCTGCTCAACTTAACAGCAGTCTTTATTCCAGGGGAGCAGAACATTCAAGCGGACTTTCTGTCACGCAGCAACCTAGACAACAACGAATGGTCACTGCATCCACAAACATTCAAGTGGATCCTATCGTTGGGAATCGATCCAGAAGTGGATCTGTTTGCATCCCCCTGCAATCACAAAGTAGACAGATACTACACCCGAGGTCGGTGCAGTCAAGCTTTCGGAGTAGATGCATTAACAAGCCAATGGAAATTCAACAAGGCTTATGCCTTCCCTCCACCTCCGATCATGCTAAAATTCCTGCAGCGGCTCCAGTTGGAGAAAGGCGAAGTGATAACAATAGCACCATACTGGCCGAACAGGCCATGGTTTCCTCTCCTGAATCTGATGAGCTTCAGGGACCCGCTAGAGTCTCTTGGGTGTGCTTTAGGGGTAATCTCTACCCTTATGAGCTCCAGAAAGCCTAACACAAACAAAACCGAATCTGGACCAGGTTTGTCAGCTTCATGACTTCTGCTGGAAAATCTTTTAGAAATCCTGGAGTTCAAGACGTTTTGAGTTTTCTCCAAACAGGCTTGGATCTTCCTTTGTCAATCAGTTCCCTCAGGGTACAAGTTTCAGCCTTATCGGCATTCTCAGGAACATCATGGGCAATTCATCCCTTGGTTCAACAGTTCTTTCGGGGGCATCAAGAATCAGGCCTCAGAGGAAACCCAGATTCCCCAAATGGGATCTTCCGCTCGTCCTTGTTGCTCTTTCATCACTCAACAACAAGGATCTTTCTATTAAGGACTTATCAATCAAACTGGCCTTTCTAGTGGCCATTACCTCAGCCAAAAGGGTTTCATAAATAAGCTTCCTGGGTTATCAAGAACCCTTTCTGACTTTCTTCCCGGACCGTGTGGTCCTTATTCCCATGCTTGGGTCTAAACCCAAAGTCACGTCAGTTTTTCACGAAAATCAGGAAATAGTCCTTCCTATCTTCAATTCTCCAGAATCAGCAGATGCTCATCCCTTGTATGTGGACGAGACTCTGAAAGAATATCTGCGAGTCACTTCATCATATAGAAGCTCGAACTACCTGTTCTTGTCACATACTGGCAGCAACAAAGGAAAGAGGGCTTCCTCCAGAACGATAGCAGCCTGGATCGTTCAGTCTATTCATCAGGCCTACAGGGCAAAGGGCTTGGCTCCTCCAGAGGCGGTAACGGCTCATTCCACCAGAGGCATGGCAGCCTCATGGGCAGCAGCTCGACACGTGGCTCCTGAAGTGATATGCAAGGCAGCTTCGTGGTCTTCTGTTAATACTTTTATGACTCATTATTGTATTGAGCCTGCTTTCCTTTCCTCTGTAAATTTTGGTCTAAAAAAATCCTATCAGTTGATGGGAAAGATTAAATATTTTTGTTCAAGCATACCCTCCCGTGTGGATTGGCTAGTTATTTCCCACACGTAGTCTGCCATGGAGTCTGTCAGGAAAACGGAAAATTTGTTGCCAATTATTACCGTAATTTTCCTTTCCTGATAGACTCCATGGCAGACGGAGTTCCCACCCATGAATAAAAATATGAGAGTCGAAATTTGAGTCGGCTAGTTACGGAACACCTGTCTGTGGAGGTGAGCTCAAATTTATGGGTAAGGGGTCCTATAGCTGTGGAGAGGAGGCGGGGTTAACCCCACACGTAGTCTGCCATGGAGTCTATCAGGAAAGGAAAATTACGGTAAGTATTGGCAACAAATTTTCCTTTTATCTCACACTGGGATTGTTTTAATTGGTCAAAGGACAAGTCAGACTATCACAAAGTTGGATCAAAGTAGTATCCTGTTCATTCAAGTCGGATGTATGTAGGACTGATGTAAGACTGATGTCGCAGAGCAAAGTAGGATGAAAGTCGTATGACTGTCGTGTAGTATCAGTGGGAACCCAGCCTCAGTGTACCTAAAATTAGGTTTCCAGCTGGGTGTTATATGTGTCGTTAGGACCTTTTTCTAATTAAAGGAAGTTGGTAGAGTTTGATTCATTTGGGGCTTACTAAAAGAGAGTGAATGTTTGCAAAGTTAACATTTACTACTTCTTTGGTATACCCAATGATGGTATTTTTTAGCATTGCTTTTCTTTACAATATTACTGTACTACTAAGTTAACTGACCTTTTGTAGTGAGTGTATGCTACATTAGTGGATATTTACCCAGGGTAGAGTGATAAGAGTCAGCAAATATGAATTAATATACCAGCAAATAAATTACCTTATATTTATATGGTTCAACTCATTCACAAAAAATTTAAACAGTAAACAAACAAAACAACAAAGCAAAGAGAACATTGATAAAGAAAATGGAATAGCTCTAAAATATTAAAGTATATGTGAACCCTTACCTTGTAAAACAACCCATTCAGTATACAATAGTGTAGCACCCTGCTCCTATTGGGTAGGTGCTAGTGTAAATTTAGTTGTCTGAGCTGTAGTTAGCTCAGAATAATTGTACCAAATTATGGGTCTCTGTTCCAGTTCAGCTGGGTTGCACATTTTCCACCTGACTGTGGGTGTCGCTGTCACCACAGGTCAGGGTTGGAAATGTAGCAAGCTGAATGTATTGGGTACCTCTGTATTGGGCCCAGAAGCAGCTCAGTGGGATTGTTCACCCAACTCTGCATTCTGGGAGAGGGTATTTAAGGGGCAGATACCGTTTTGGCGGGGTCTTCCGATTCTGACCTGACGGCCCTCCTGGCCTCAGGGATGTGTTAGCAGTTTTATGCCTCGGGGCCTGCAGACCCCCCAAGGCTCAGTTACTGAGAGTAGGCCCAGGAGTTGCTGGGGCCTGCTGATCCAGAGATGGTCCTGTGTCGCCTTGCCTGCTGAAAGGGACCAAGCAATTGAGGACTCAATTGAAGGACGCATCTGGATGGAAATCTACCTCACAGTACTGCTGGCCTGGCTGAAAGATCCTGGCACTGTGTGTTGTGTTTCGGTACTTTACCAAGTGTGTGGTTACACAAATCTGTGGCAGAGACTTTTTGAATGAGCTCGCACCGGCTGCTAGGTCAGTGAGATAGGCCTATCCGGTGGTGGCTATATCCAGTGTGGAAGCTGTTGGTCCTCTAGTTTACAAAAATACCTGTGATCTGCAAGAAAGGTACCTGAATCTCCCCTAACCCTCCATCCCTCTGTCTGGAAGTTCTTTAATAAAACCCTTGAGAAAAAGAGACTAAAGCCCTGTACACATGATCGGATTTCCTATGGATTCAAATCCGATGGATATTTCCATCGGAATTCCGATGAAGCTGACTTCCATCAGTCTTTCCTACACACCATCAGTCAAAAATCTGACCGTCCCAAACGCTGTGACGTAAAACACTCCGATGAGCCGAGAAAAATTAAGTTCAATGCTTTTGAGCATGCGTCGACTTGATTCTGAGCATGCGTGGGTTTTTTCTCCGATGGAGTTCCACACAGACGATCAGAATTTGCTATCTTTTTTTTTTTCCATCGGATTAATTTAAAACATGTTCTACTTTTCTCACCGATGGGAAAAAAGACCGATAAGGCCCATACACGATCGGTTTGTCCAATGAAAAAAGTCCATCGGACTGTTTTCATCGGTAAAACCGATCGTGTGTACAGGGCATAAGTGTTTGGTGCAGACATTTGTGAGAAACTCTTCAAGGAAGACCCCTAGGACGGACGTGTTGAACAGTAAGGTAATGGCAGAAACAAATCTTAAACCAGCGTCCCCTGCGGGGGTATTGCTACAAAAGAGATGCAAGGCAAAGTAACCACATGTCCTCTGTTCTTAGCTGCATAAAGGGTTTAGAGAGCTGGGACTGGAGACTGCAGGGGGGAGTGTCAGCAGGAGGCTGTGAATCAGCGGTACACTGATTTTCCGAGTGATGACCTATTTAGGGGGCGTGTCAGCATTAGTCTGACCATTGAATAACAGACAGGCTGTGCTCCCAAGTAGACTGAAAGGAAGAAAACTGACCACCCTGGGATGGATTTGCTTCCATGTCTAGCATGGTCAGTTTGAAATAGGAAAACAGGAGATATGGCAGTATCACCAAGAATTTCACACAAAGGAATCAATGCAAAGAGAACATAAAAGTTTTTCATACAAGTACGTAGTACAACAAACACATATCAGGAATATATAATGTTGGGTTAACATACACTTGGTTCTGGATTTGCATCTTGCTGATAGGGCATAAAGCAATTTTTTGTATGGCTGCTCCCATCGTCTTGAAATAAATCTCTTATTTTTGTCATATATGGTGGAATGAGACATATAAATACTTTCTGATTTGGGAAGGCTTTACTGTGCTACACACCGATTCAGTTGGGGGCTATTTGTTTTAGTCCCTTTCCCCCTATAAACTGTATGGTTATACAATCTCTACTTAGATAGTCAGAATAGCCAGAATAGCCATACAGTATTGCTGTTTTTTTACAACAAAGTATAATTTTTGATAAAATCATTTTGTTGCAATACTACTTGATTAATTTGTATTTTTTTTTATAATGTATCGCCTTAATATTTATCTATTTATCTATCTTTTAAATATGAGTTTTCATTTCATAAGGAGACCAGCATGTCAGAATAGATAGTCTAAATGTTAATTAACTATGTTTATTCATAGTATGGCATGCTGACTCTGAATTGCTATGCATATAATTTTCTTATAAAAAATATAGCCTTGGTGGTAAGGGAGCAATGTAAATAATACATGGTTTCATGCAGTAAAGTTGTTGGCAGTGGTAAACAGGAGACCATCTGGATGAAATGCAGCTTATAAATGCTGGAGCAATTGAATACAATGTTCTCCAACAGCAGTTTATATTTTAAAAGCTGCTACTGTATTTCAGTTACAGTCATTAGAATAAATTATTATAGGTACCATAGTGTAGGGAAAGTGTCAGTAAAAGGTAATAGTGCTAGCATACACATAACTATTAGACACACTAAAGTTTCCTGGTAATAGTTGTAGCTCTTAAAAGTGTAACTGTATCTCTTCCAAAGGATTTTTAATTCAGTTCAGCCATTGCTGTGGTACACATACAGTACATCTAACTACGTTATTTTACCAGAACAATGGTCTTGTTCAATACTTGTAGCTGCTGACTAGGGATGAGCTTTATGTTCGGGTCGAACATGAGTTTGACTCGAACATTGGCTGTTCACCGAGTAGCGAATTTGGGGTGCTCGCGGCAAATTCGAAAGCCACGGAACACCCTTTAAAAGTCTATGGGAGAAATCAAAAGTGATAATTTTAAAGGTTAATATGCAAGTTATTGTCATAAAAAGTGTTTGGGGACCTGGGTCCTGCCCCAAGGGACATGTATCAATGCAAAAAAAAAGTTTTAAAAACGGATGTTTTTTCAGGAGCAGTGATTTTATTAATGCTTAAAGTGAAACAATAAAAGTGAAATATTCCTTTAAATTTCGTACCTGGGGGGTGTCTATAGTATGCCTGTAAAGTGGCGCATGTTTCCCGTGTTTAGAACAGTCCCTGCACAAAATGTAATTTCTAAAGGAAAAAAAGTCAGGTCAATACAGATAAAGGTCATTGAAAAAAACGGCATGGGTTCCCCCCTAGTCCATTACCAGGCCCTTTGGATCTGGTATGAATATTAAGGGGAACCCCGAACCAAAATGTAAAAAAAAATGCGTGGGGGTCCCCCCAAATTTCTTACCAGGCCCTTCAGGTTTGGTATGGATATTAACCACTTAACAACCACCTGCCGACAAATAACGTCGACAAGGTGGTTGCTTAACTCTGGGAGGACGTTATATAACGTCCTCCCAGAATCGCGTTCCCGCGCGCCCCCTGGGGCGCGCACACGGGAAACTCCGTGACCGCCGGGTCCAGAGGACCCGGCGGATCACGAATCGCGGTAAATCGCCGCTGATAGCGGCCGTTTACCACGTGATCGCTCCGTCAAATGACGGAGCAATCACTTGTAAACAGACCGGCGTCATTTGATGACGCCGGTTCCTCCCTCCCCTCTCTGTACCGATCGGTACAGTGTGAGAGGGGAGGGGGAGGGAGCGGATGGCAGCAGCAGCACTGTGGGCTGGATCTGTGACAATTGCAGTCACAGATCCAGCCATCCATCCATCCCTGCTCAGCCATCCCTGTGCTATACCCTGCCAATACTCTGCAATACACCCTGCCAATACTCTGCAAAATACCCTGGTGCAATACTCTGCAATACCCTGGTGCAATACTCTGCAATACCCTGGTGCAATACTCTGCAATACCCTGGTGCAATACTCTGCAATACCCTGCGAAATACTCTGCAATACCCTGCGAAATACTCTGCAATACCCTGCGAAATACTCTGCAATACCCTGGTGCAATACTCTGCAATACCCTGGTGCAATACTCTGCAATACCCTGGTGCAATACTCTGCAATACCCTGCACAATACTCTGCAATACCCTGCACAATACTCTGCAATACCCTGCACAATACTCTGCAATACCCTGCAAAATACTCTGCAATACCCTGAAAAATACTCTGCAATACCCTGCAAAATACTCTGCAATACCCTGCGCAATACTCTGCAAAATACTCTGCAATACCCTGCACAATACTCTGCAATACCCTGCACAATACTCTGCAATACCCTGCACAATACTCTGCAATACCCTGCACAATACTCTGCAATACCCGCCACAATACTCTGCAATACCCTCCACAATACTCTGCAATACCCTCCACAATACCATGTGCAATACCCTCCACAATACCCTGTGCAATACCCGTGCAATACCCTGCCATACACCGCAATACCCTGCCATACACCGCAATACCCTGCCATAGTCCGCAATACTCCGCAATGCCCTGCAATACTCCGCAATGCCCGGCAATACTCCGCAATGCCCGGCAATACTCCGCAATGCCCAGCAATACTCCGCAATGCCCGGCAATACTCCGCAATGCCCGGCAATACTCTGCAATAACCACTTCCCGCCCTCCGGCCGTCATATGACGTCCTTGACTTTGTGCGGGGATATCTGAATGATGGGAGCAGCTACAGGCATCATTCAGATATTAGCTTTTTCAGCCGGCGATTCCCTACATCATAAGAACAATCATAGCGGCTGTTCCGCCGCTTGATCATTCTTACGGGAGGCGAGAGGGGATGTCCCCCCCCCGCCGCCCTCCGGTGCTTCTACCGACTCACCGCTACGATCAAAGCCAGGATTGTTGTTTTTTTTTTTGTTTTTTTTTCAGGCTTCCCAGCCTAGAGGTGAGATGTGGGGTCTTATTGACACCCCCCCATATCTCACTGTAAAGAGGACCTGTCATGCCATATTCCTATTACAAGGGATGTTTACGTTCCTTGTAATAGGTATAAAAGTGATCAAAAAAATGTTTAGGGCGGAAAAACATGTCAAACTAAAATAAATAAAGTAAAATGAAGAATAACATTTTTTTTTTTTTAAAGCGCCCCTGTCCCCGTGAGCTCGCATACAGAAGCGAACGCATACGTAAGTCCCGCCCACATATGAAAACGGTTTTCAAACCACACATGTGAGGTATCTCTGCGAACGTTAGAGCGAGAGCAATCATTTTGGCCCTAGACCTCCTCTGTAACTCAAAACATGTAACCAGTAAAAATATTTAAAGCGTCGCCTATGGGGATTTTTTAAGTAGCGAAGTTTGGCGCCATTCCACGAGTGTGTGCAATTTTTAAGGGCGACATGTTAGGTATCTATTTACTCGGCGTAACTTCATCTTTCACATTATGAAAAACATTGGGCTAACTTTACTGTTTTTTTTTTTTAAGCACAAAACATTTTTTTTCCGTAAAAAACGCGTTAAAAAAATTGCTGCGCAAATATCGTGCGAGATAAAAAGTTGCAACAACCACCATTATATTCTCTAAGGTCTTTGCTAAAAAAACATATATAATGTTTTGGGGTTCTATGTAATTTTCTAGCAAATAAATGATGATTTTTACATGTAGGAGAGAAATGTCAGAATTGGCCTTGGTGCTCCAGAACGCCTGAAGGTGCTCCCTGCATGTTGGGCCTCTGTATGTGGCCACGCTGTGTAAAAGTCTCACACATGTGGTATCGCCATACTCGGGAGTAATAGCAGAATGTGTTTTGGGGTGTAATTTGTGGAATGCATATGCTGTGTGTGAGAAATAACCTGCTAATATGACAATTTTGTGAAAAAAAAAAGAGAAAAAAAAAATCTTGATTTTGCAAAGAATTGTGGGAAAAAATGACAACTTCAAAAAACTCACAATGCCTCTTTCTGAATACCTTGGAATGTCTTCTTTCCAAAAAGGGGTCATTTGGGGGGTATTTGTACTTTTCTGGCATGTTAGGGTCTCAAGAATTGAGATAGGCCGTCAGTACTTCAGGTGTGATCAATTTTCAGATATTGGCACCATAGCTTGTGGACTCTATAACTTTCACAAAGACCAAATAATATACACCAATTTGTACTTATTTTTACCAAAGATATGTAGCAGTATAAATTTTGGCCAAAATTTATGAAGAAAAAATAGTAATTTGCAAAATTTTATAACAGAAACGAAAAAAAAATAATTTTTTTACAAAATTTTCAGTCTTTTTTCTCTTATAGCGCAAAAAATAAAAAACCCAACAGTGATTAAATACCACCAAAAGAAAGCTCTATTTGTGTGAAAAAAAGGACAAAAATTTCATATGGGTACAGTGTTGTATGACTGAGTAATTGTCATTCAAAATGTGAGAGCACCGAAAGCTGAAAATTGGTCTGGTTATTAAGGGGGTTTAAGTGCCCAGTGGTCAAGTGGTTAAGGAGAACCAGGCGCCAATTTTTTTTTTTTTAAATGGCATAGGGGCCCCCCTCAAAATCCATACCAGACCCTTCAGGTCTGGTATGGATTTTAAGGGGAACCTATGCGCCAAAATTAAAAAAAATGGTGTGGAGTTCCCCCCAAAAATCCATACCAGACCCTTATCCGATCACGCAACCTGGCAGGCCGCAGGAAAAGAGGGGGGATGAGAGAGCGCCCTCCCCCTCCTGAACTGTACCAGGCCACATGCCCTCAACATGGGGAGGATTTCCCCATGTTGATGGGGACAAGGGCCTCATCCCCACAATTCACATAGGGGGGCCGGGATCTGGGGGTCCCCTTTGTTAAAGGGGGCTTCCAGATTCCAATAAGCCCCCGCCTGCAGACCCCCACAACCACCGGGCAAGGGTTGTGGGGATGAGGCCCTTGTCCCCATTAACATGGGGACATCCTCCCCATGTTGAGGGCATGTGGCCTTTTACGGTTAAGGAGGGGGGGCGCTCTCTCGTCCCCCTCTTTTCCTGTGGCCTGCCAGGTTGAGTGCTCGGATAGGGGTCTGGTATAGATTTTTGGGGGGGAACCCCACCCTATTTTTTTTTTTGGCGTGGGGTTCCCCTTAAAATCCATATCAGACCTGAAGGGTCTGGTATGGAATTTTGGGGGGACCCGAAGGGCCTGATAATGGACTGGGGGGGCACACATGCCAATTTTTTCAATGACTTTTATCTGTATTCATTATAGCCACGAGTAGTTTTAAATGACTTTTTTTCCTTTAGAAATGTCATTTTGTGCAGAGACTGTTCTAAAAACGGGAAAATGCGCTACTTTACAGGCATACTATAGACACCCCCAGGTACGAAATTTAAAGGAATTTTTCACTTTTACTGTTTCACTTTAAGCATTATTAAAATCACTGCTCTCGAAAAAACTCCCCTGGGGCAGGACCCAGGTCCCCAAACACTTTTTATGACAATAACTTGCATATAAGCCTTTAAATGAGCACTTTTGATTTTTCACGTTCGTGTTCCGTAGACTTTAACTGTGGTCGCGTGTTGGAACAAATTTTTTCCCTGTTTGCATGTTCTGCTGCGAACCGAACCGAGGGGGGTTCTGCTCATCCCTACTGCTGACTTTTACATTTTTTTGAGAAACAACTGTCGCTCCTTTTTAATTCCTCCCGTGGACAGAACAAATGTCCCCTTTAGAAGATTTTTTCTTACCTCTAGTTTTGGTAATAAATCATTTTTTTTTAATTTCTCCCCACTCTCTGGTTTAGTGACAATAGAGGCAAATAGAAGAGTGACCCTCCCAAAGGGAGACTCAGACAGCGATTAAATTTTTTACAAATGTCTAACCCTTCCCCATCCGATCCAAAAATAAAAAATAAAAATTTCTCTGGAAATGCCTTTCCGCTGCCAAAAATCTTACAGTACAGGAGGATCAGGATGTAAACAAACTAGTGGTTGAACTGATTACAATTTAGGAGGCCAGGCTCAAGACCACTTTTATATGGTAGAAATGCTGTGCCATGACCCCCCCACACAATTGTCCCAGGCTCACCCAAGATCTGTGGGAGCCCAATATAATATTCAGGATTGTGAGTGGAGGGGAGATGGGAAACATTTATCCTCCCCTGTAAAGCACGAAAGCAGTTCAAACTGTCAGATCCTGGCCAATGCTACTGAGAAAACAGCGACCCTGTACCAAATAAAAAAAAACTAAAATGTTTTATCCTCCCCCCTCCAACCCTGAACCCTGAACATATGCACATGTAAAAACAAACTTAAGGCACACACACATATGTTGGTAATTATTAAAGCCTAAATGCATTTAAAATCTAAATTGAAAAAAACAGCATAAGGGACATAACTTACAATCAGTAAGATGTGTTCCTTGTGCTGATTGCCCTTCTGTTAGCAGTAATCTTCCTCTGTCCTGCCCCCCCCTCCACCACCGTAGTCTTCTGGTGAGGTATGGGTTAATACAACTTATAGGCTGTCAGGGGTTATCACCAAGAGACCACAAACAAGAAAAACAATAAATATATAGACAAATACACACCCTCAAGAGTTAACCGCTATTTATTAGATACTAAAAAATTTATCAAAAAGACAAGTATGTGGAGTAAGAACTTCATAGTCATTAATCCAAAGTAGAAGGGATAAAAATCCACTGAGATGATCACCATAAGCGGTGTATACCTAGTCTTTTATATTCTCCTTTAGATCATATAGTATTCTGGAAAGAGGTGGAGTAAATCAATCACCATAAGATTAAGTAAAATATAGGACTCACAGATCTATAGAGGACTGCAATCACCTGAGTGTGAGCTGCATTCAGTCAGAGCGATATAGAGCAGAGGAAATCGCATCCCACTTCATGCGGGTATACTCCAATAATTAGGAAATTATATAGTTCAAGAACTCATAGTTCATATAATCACTCACTGTTGTAGCTGCTGTAGTTGCCAAATGTGGTAAAGCGTACCTGCATGTATACCTGCGAGTGTATCACTCACACATGATGTTATGCATATACATATTCCAGGCAGTTAGTTCAGGCAGTTTGATATGCAGTTCTACTCACGGTTTTGAAGTGCCACTCATGAGAATTAGGTCCAATTCCTCATTATAGATCTGTGTCCAAAAATCCTGGATGTTAGACTTGAAAACAAACAGGAACAAGTGAAAGTATAATTATTTCTTCCTTAAGGTGAGATATGGTAATCTCCAATCCAGAGTTGGTGGTAACAGAGTCAAAATCCAAGGTGATAAGGTGATGGTGTTCCTGATATCCATCAGTGATGATCTCCATATAAGATGCTTCAGGTAGCAGCATGTAGCTCAAAGCATACTTCTCCGATCTGATAGAGGGGTGATTCGGTTAGGGGTGTAGAGGGTAGGCTTGTGCAATTCGTTTCGTAACGAATCGAAATTCGTCCGAATTTAGCAACTTTCGGACATTCGGAAGCATTCGAATTTCCGAACAGAGCAATTACGAATAAAACCGAATCCGAAATAAATTATACCGCAAAATAGCGAATGCCCGAAGGTCTTCGGCATAATTCGTTATGAAAAAAGTTACGAATGTACGAATCCATTCGAAGCACAATAACACTCGCTCTGCTCTCTGCTTCTCCCTCACCATGCTGAACTCCCTCTCAAAATGGTGTACAGGGGGCGGAGGCTATAGCCGCATGAAAAAACGAAAGTAAAATACGAGATTTCGAATCCATTCGAAGCACAATAACACTCACTCTGCTCTGCTCTCTGCTTCTCCCTCACCGTGCTGAACCCTCTCAAAATGGTGTACAGGGGCGGAGCCTATAGCCGCATGTAAAAAACGAAAGTAAAATACGAGATTTCGAATCGTTACAAATAACCGCTATGTATTTAGAAAAGTACAAATCCATTCGAAGCACATTAGGCATAATAGGCAGCGTCGTTGTGAGAGAGACACGGAAAATTACGAATCAACGAACCCAAAAAAAGTTCCGAAAGTAGGAGTTGTGTCCAGAATCAACGAAAAACAACGTACTCTACCGAAAGTACGAATTATAAAGCAACAAAAAATTCAACGAAAAATGTCGCTTGCAAAAATACGAATGAGTCCGAACACGAAAAATCCCGTCTAGCAAAATTACGAATGATTACGAATCAACAGGACCGGAAAGAAACGAACCAAAACGGAACAAATTTTTCCGTTGTGCACAAGTCTAGTAGAGGGTGCTGTTCCCAAGACATTGGGCTAACTTTACTGTTTTGTTATTTTTTAATTCATGAAACCATTTTTTTTTTTTAAAAGGAGTTTGAAAAATTATTGCGCATATATTGTGCAAGAAAAAATGTTGCAATGACCGTCATTTTATTCCCTAGGGTGTCTGCTAAAAAAACATATATAATGTTTGGGGGTTCTGAGTAATTTTCTAGCAAAAGAATGATGATTTGTACATGTAGGAGAGAAGTGCCAAAATAGGCCCGGTATTGAATAGGTACAAAAAGCCCTGTATTGAAGTGGTTAAGAAGGTAACCACTTTAAAATTCAAATACATCCTAGATAGAACATAGGTAATTATAGGGGGTAATTTTATAAAGAAATAGCAAAATTTGTGATTTTGTTAAGGAAATGGAACTATTATCCCATATGTTTGATTTTATTTTGTCCATATGCGAGCGATGTTCACCTGATATATACGGCACGTTCAATGGAATGCCGGATAGATCTCAGTGCCACTTTATTAGCCGTACTGCTTTTTATCATGACATTTCTAATTATTTATTGCAGCGGGTGGCCAATCAGTCCATACACAGTGCGATATACTGCAGATGTGGACCAGATCGTATGCATATCTCAAGGCAACCCCCGGTATTGAACATTTACACTTATAGGCAGATGAGATAACAGATTGAAGTTTATTTGTAAAATGAAGGACAAGGATTTCTGTACACCGGGTTTTTTTAAAAAAGTAACCACTTTTAAATTTAAATACATCCTAGATTGAACATAGGTAATTATAGGGGTTAGTTTTGTAAAGAAATGGCAAAAATAGTGATATTATTATCGAAATGAAACTATTATCCCATATATTTGATTTTGTCCTGTCCATATGCGAGCGATGTTTACCCGATATGTACGGCACATCCAATAGAATGCTGGATAGATCTCTGTGCCACTTTATTAGCCATACAGTTTTTTATCATGACATATCTAATTGTTAATTGCGGCGGGTGAGCAGCAGGTCGCAAATTTACAGACAGATGCAGGAGTTATCAGATATTTTCTATATATATATGTGGGAGAAATGCATCATGTCCCATACGTTGGTGGTAATTAACCATTGCTGGTTTTGCACTATACATATATATCTGCCTATGTAAACCTCATGGAGGGGATAGGGGAAATCCATTCTAATTATAAAAAGCATTGTAGAGGCATATCACTATTTAACCCCCTTGGCGCCATACAATCCAACAAAAAAATACATTTTGCCTGCTTTTGCAGTAGGATTTTATCCCAGTCTCCCCTTCTATTAGATAATTCCAACTTGTAGATTATCATACATTTCATACCCACAGCTCATGCTCCATGATGGTCCAAAAAATGCATGGCTACTGGGGATGTATCATCCCTCGCGGCTATACTGGATATGTGTTCTCCAATTATTTTCCTAAATTCCCTAATAGTTTTGCCCACATATATCTTCCCGCATGGGCAAATGATCTGGTAAATAACATAGGTAGTGGAACAGTTAACAAATGGTTTTATCTTGAATGTATGATTGCCAGTGGAGTCTCTAAAAGAGCTTGTTTTAGTTACATATTTGCACACTGAACAGTGTCCACACGCATACATACCCTCAACTGCCCCTGCACCAATTAAAGTAGGCAGACCTGTAGAACTTTTACAAATGTACTCGCTATGAACTAATGCATCCCCTATGGTGGGAGCACGTTTCGCTATCATATTGGGATGGTGACCCAATATTGTTTGGAGTTTATTATCGAGCATGAGTAGATGCCAATGTTTTTCCAATGTTTGTTTTAGATATTCCCAGTGTGTGCCATATGTGGTCACCAGGCCTATCTTTTCTGTCTTGTTTTTCACTTCTCTTTCCTCATCTATTTCTGTCTTATTTTTTGCCTCTCTTTCCTCATCTTCTTAAAGGCCCAGAATGTTTCCCTTCTCTTATTCCATGCTTTATTCTGTGCTTGTTTGATGGTAGAGTTAGGGTATCCCCTTTTCCTAAATCTCTGAGTCAATTCTCTGCTCTCTTTTTGGAAATCCCTAATATGGGTAAAATTTCACCAAATTCTCAGAAACTGGCCTGTAGGAATACCCCTGATCAATGCCCACGGATGATGGTTGGTGGCATGGAGCAGGGTATTCCCTGCTGTAGGTTTCCTAAATGTCCTTGTCACAATTTGTGATCCATCTTTACGGATCAATAGATCCAAGAATTCTAACTGTTCTTTGTCCACTTAGTAAGTAACAAAAAATGTTTTTATTGTTTTTATTTAGTTCTCCTATGAATTGTTCAAATTCCAATAATGTCCCCTTCCACACCACCAGGACATCATCAATGAATCTTGCCCATAATGCTACATGTTTCTTGAAAGCTTGGTGATGGTATACCTCCTGTCTTTCCCACCAGCCTAGTTGTAGGCAGGCATAAGATGGAGCACTGGAGGCATCCATAGCTACTCCCCGCTTTAGCGGAAGTATTTACTGTCAAAGATAAAGAAGTTGTTGTGTAAAACTAACTCGAGAAGTTCAATCAAAAATTTGTTTTGTGGGCCTGCTAATGGGTGTCTCATATCCAACCATTCTGATACCGCCTGTATACCAATTCTATGGGGGATGGATGAATAAAGGGATTCCACATCAATACCTGCCAGAAGACAATCATCTGGTACAGCCAAATCATTTAATTTTCTCAAAATATCTGCAGAATCCTGCACATATGAGGGCAGTTCCTTATTCAGATGTTTGATTCTCTTATCAATGTATTTACCTATCCTATTTTACTTAATCTTATGGTGATTGATTTAGTCCACCTCTTTCCAGAATACTATATGATCTAAAGGAGAATATAAAAGACTATGTATACACCGCTTATGGTGATCATCTCAGTGGATTTTTATCTACGATCCTTTATCCCTCCTACTTTGGATTAATGACTATGAAGTTCTTACTACACAGACTCAGTGTCAGTTTTGAAGTGTGATTATTATATCTTGTCTCCATTCATTGCTCCTGGTTTTGTTCCACCTGGGGCTAGTGAAATCAATAACCTGTTTCGGATGTCACTGCCCTAGGTAGGAACCTTTTCAAGTTAGGGTATATTTACATAGGGATTCGGTCATTGCTAGGGGGTATTGGGGGTGTCTGGGGCTTTTGGGGGGGGGGTGGATCTGCATGCCGTCACTTTTTCCTCTTTAGGGAGGTTTATCCCTGTTTTAGTCCCCTGTTCACATAGTCGCTGAATTAACTAGGGATTTATTTTTGGGTATGGTTCCCTGCTTCCGGGGGACCGTAGGTTTTATATATGTCTGTTTGGTATTGTCTTTTTGATAAATTTTTTAGTATCTAATAAATAGCAGTTAACTCTTGAGGGTATGTATTTGTCTATATATTTTTTGTTTTTCTTGTTTGTGGTTATACAATTTTGATTACACCCCCCGACTATTATCGGTGAGTACTGCAATTATTTAATGTAGGTGGGATTCCCATATCTCTCTTTTTTGTTATCACCAAGAGAGCCTGACTATGCCTTTTTGCCCAGCTGCTCGTCCTACAGCTTCTTTGAATGGAACGCAATCCAAGAATAGAGGACGGGTGGATGATTGAAAGTTCAGTCCTCTCCATTCATAGATCATGTTCCTTTCATAAAAGCTGTAGTATGACAAAGTGAGAGGAACAATTCCAGGGCCATTATTTATAGTTAACTTGAGATTGGTGAGCTGTAAAGGTTGTTAAATCATCACCTACAGATAATACAATCAGGGACCCAATTACTATCATCCCAGACTTCCCAGAGGTAATTATAGGGGGACTTTTAGGGGTAGACCCACACCACATCAGCACAATAACTATCAACAGGGGGGGGATTGGAGGGGATGGAAAGAACCATACAAGATTACACCCACTACACCCCATAACCCCAAAGAATATACAGAAAAAGAGGTAGAAGAGGGGAAGCCAGAAAGAAAAAGGCCAAGGGACAGTTAAATGCAGGTATTTTTAATTTGGCAGGCACTTCTTTTTCAGAAGATGAACTGCAGGTTTTAGCAAAAGGTCTCAAATTTGCGCCAGATAAAAATATCAATAAATTTGAACTATTTATAGATGTTGAGAAATATGTTAGGAAACTCAATATTAAGAAATTTTTTGCTTCCCACAATTCCGTCCACTCCTCAGAAGTGGGGGAACTTGGGTATCAACACAGTGGTTTGAGAAATAACTCTGTGTTCAATCCACAAAAAGGAACGCATCATCATATAGAGGTATTCAAACATATGGTACAGGACGAAATTAAATATCTACAGGTCAAGCAGACTAGAACTAACCATTCTTTGGTAAAGGAGATTGAGAAACTTGAAGAAAACAAAAATATAGTAATCCGCCCAGCGGACAAAGGTGGAGGTGTGGTGATACTCACCAAAGAAAGTTACTATACTGAGATCCAACGTTTATTAGATGACACTAGTACCTACAAACCACTTTTATCAGACCCCTTAGTTAGATTGAAAGCCCAATTGACCAATTGGGTCACTCATGGAGTCACTCAAAATATTTTGGATAGCAAGGAGGCTCAATATCTCATACCACGGGTGCCACGCACCCGGAGCTATACATAGTACCTAAGATCCACAAAAATAAAGACCAACCTCCAGGTCGACCAATTATTAGTGGAATAGGATCACTATATTCAAAAGTAGGGGAATATCTCGACATCTATTTACAACCCCTGGTCACTCGGGGGAAATCATATTTAAAGGATAGCCGAGAACTTATAAAATCCCTATCCACTATTGAAGTGACAGATGACACTTTGTTGGTCACCGTTGACATCGAGTCACTGTACACTAACATCAAACAGGAGGACGCAATTGTAGCAGGTAAAATGGCATTAACGGAGCAATCACAGTTAAAGAAGGCCCAAGTCAACTTTCTAGTAGACGGACTGCAACAAGTGATGGGAAACAATTACTTTTGGGCTCAGGATAGGTTCTATAATCAAACTAAGGGGGTCGCTATGGGGGCTCGCAATGCCCCAAGCGTAGCTAACCTGGTACTAAATAAATGGGAAGGGGAAACCATTTATCAAGAAAATCATAAGGCCTTAATATATTATAAAAGATATATTGATGACGTGATTTTGTTGTGGGAGGGCTCGCAGTTTTCACTGGAGACCTTCCTCCAACGACTAAATCACAATCATTATGGCCTGAGATTCACAGCTGAATTTGATTTGGCTACAGTCAACTATTTGGATCTCACTTTGGTCAAGAAGGACAATCGAATTGGTACAAAGACTTTCTTTAAACCAACTGATCGAAATGCCTTTGTGCCAACCAATAGTTGCCACCATCCACATTGGTTGGGGGCCATACCGAAAGGCCAGTACATGCGCATTCGGCGGAATTGCGACAGTGTGACTGATTTCCACACACAGGCCGCAATTCTTACCGAAAGGTTTAATGATAAAGGGTATCCCCCACATATGCTCCTTAAAGCTAAAAATGAAGTTTCTGTCATGAGCAGAGATTCCCTTTTAACATCCAAGAAGAAGAAAACGGGTACAGGGGAATTGGCCTTCATTTCAGGGTTTCACAGACAATACAAAAGCATAGAGCAGGTTTTCAAAAAGTTCTGGCCCATATTACTAAAAGATAGGGATTTGGAGACTGTGTTGCCCCATAAACCCAAATTCATTTATAGGAGGGCACCGGGATTGAGGAACATGATTGCACCCAACGTTCCAGACCCCCCTAGGAAACCCTCAACTTTTCTTGGTGCACTAGGTGCAAGTCTTGTCGTACTACCACTAGGCACACAAAGAAGATCACTAAATTCAAATCCTTTGTAACTCAGCAGGAGTTTAAAATCAAACCTCTCATAACATGTTATTCCAAACATGTTACATATGTTTTGGAATGCCCATGCTCACTCCAGTATGTGGGGCGCACCACATGTGAACTTAGAGTTAGAATCAATGAGCATGTAGCCAATATTGCAAAGGGTTTTCCTAATCATAGCGTTTTTTTGCAGTATCATGACAAAGACCCCCGCCAGCTCACCTTTTATGGGATAGATAGAGCAATGTACAACTGGCGAGGGACGGACCTTAAGAAGGCCATCTCTCAGAATGAGACCCAGTGGCTGTATCGATTGGGCACGATGCAGCCATATGGGCTCAACATTGATTTGGACCTAAATTGTTTTTTAACCAATGAATAAACCTGCATCATTTTAGATCTATATTTTTAATTCATTTTTTATTTTTTATTTTATTTTGATTTTCTATATTCGCTTAGTCCACTGTGGGCTGAGTGATTTTGTGTATGGCTTTCAAGGTTTCATTATCGTATCATAATGAGTCATTTTATTATGTAATATATGTTCGATTGTGGTTTATTAAATTTAGCATTTTTAATTGCACATAATATTGTTCATGGCATGGGATGCCAATCAGTGCCATGCAAGTTATGGTTCAATCTATAGCTTTGTTTATTTTCGTATTGCGTGCACCATGTAAATTATGCTAGTAATGTTTAGCCTAGAGAACCGGGACAGAGGCTGGATGCAGATTTCAACTCCTCCCCTGGGCAGCTAATCGGCAGTCACTTATAAGCCCATCCAACCAGTGACCTAGTACGCTTCCTGATGATGTGTCATACGAAACGTACGTTGAGGCGGTACTAGGTCATGTACAGAGGAACTTCCGGTCCCTTTGGCTCACCACTGTCGTAGGTGGAACGCACGCCAGTAATCCTTAGATGGGATATCGTATCTCTATCCACGATATGCTTTACAGCCTCAGTGCCGGGTCTGTGGCACCCCTAAAGTGAGTAGGCATTTGGCTTTTAAATTTTGTACACGTTTGGCTCAATAAACGGAATTACACTATTGCCGTTTTATCCTTCATTTTCATATCCTGATCTGAGCCTCCATGAGGTAGTGATTCCGTCCAGCATCATCTTCTCCATATAACCTAAGTGAGCTTGCTGTAAGTGCATTTGACCTCTTTTTTAACTAAAAGGGTCAACTCCATTTGGTAAGCTGCCATCCTATCTTGAGCACATTTGGGTGATTGGTTTAAAGTCGGTGAAAGTGGACTTCTGACAGCTGTCGCTTTCTTAATTTTTGCTTCGCATGATGTTTCATTGATTCAACACTAGGACATTTTTTATTATGCACTGATTATAAGGACTTGATTGACACTTGTTATCAATTATATATACCTTTTTTTTTCTGAAGTGCATTTATTTTTCATCAAAGTTTATTTTGTGCACAGGGGAACATATTGATTTGTATTGCTTTACAGGTATATACTCCATTCAAACTAGTGTATCACTGCACTTATTTGGCACAACCAATCCAATACACCATTATTTTAGTGGGTATAGATAGGCTGGTGTTTGTTATATCATTATTTGTATTTACGTATTAGTATGTTTATATTAAATAGTAATTCACAATTAGTGATTTTATTTAGCGCCTCCACAAGTATATAGCTTATATATATATGCTTTTCCCTCTCCATTCATAGATCATGTTCCTTTCATAAAAGCTGTAGTATGACAAAGTGAGAGGAACAATTCCAGGGCCATTATTTATAGTTAACTTGAGATTGGTGAGCTGTAAAGGTTGTTAAATCATCACCTACAGATAATTTTGGGTGTCATAGTTGACTGCCATCTTTTTTTTTTTTAAAGAATTTTGGAGATTGTGCTGCCATTGTTTACAATTTTTAGGGACACTTTAATGACAGGCATAGTACCACTGGATTAAGCGTAAGGCCAGTGTGGTGCCTATATTCAAAATGGGATCAAAGTCTTTACCAAGTAACTGAAGACCTGTTAGTTTAACTTCTATAGTTGGTAAGATACTGGAGAGTTTAATAAAAGACCACATAGATGAGTTCTTGCTGCAAAAAAAATTATTTAAGTAACAGACAGTATGGATTCATAAAAGACAGAAGTTGTCAAACAAGGATCTGGCCACCACCACTCACGCTGCAAATGGTAGGGGGGAGCAGAACTCCAACCCAGAGCCCAAGAGGGGACAGACAAGAAACCTCCAATGGTGTAGTATTTCCAATAAAATAGGGTTTTATTAAGAGTAAAAAGGTGGACTCTTACATTACAACTAAATAAAACAAGCGATACAGAGAATATCTTAATGTTATTCTGCTGTTCTCGATCTTGGATGCAGTGCCGCAATCCTTCCACCTTTTTACTCTTAATAAAACCCTATTTTATTTGAAATACTACACCATTGGAGGTTTCTTGTCTGTCCCCTCTTGGGCTCTGGGTTGGAGTTCCGCTCCCCCCCCTCCTTCCCATTTGTAGGCAGCGTGAGTGGTGGTGGCCATATCCTTGTTGCACCAGAGTGGAGAGTATATAAAGAGAGAAACAAGACCCTATGCTATGCCAGTTATCTTTTGAAGTGAGGTGAGAATACTGGGAGACAGGTGTAGGATTCACCAAGGGTTCAATACTACAATTTGGTATTATAATAAAAGACTCTAACTCCATGTCAGAATACCACCGATTGTAGATACCTGATTGATACCTTATGGACTTTAAGATCTAATTTATCACTGTTTAATTGCAATATTGAACCTTGTTAATATGCACTATACCAGTATTTATTTATGCTCACTGTGGTATCATAGCTTTGCACTTAAGCAGTACACTGGTGTATTTCTCAGTATTGGTATGTTATAGACATGTGCATTCGTTTTCGTCCAAATGCATTTTCGTCCGAATTTCAGGTATTTTCGTTATCGTTTTAACAAACGGAAACGAAAGCACAGAATCCGAAAACCGAAAGATCTGACATAAACAAATGCTTTATTTTTGTTTTCGTTGTGACAACAGTTCGATATAGGGGATTCGACGTGATGCTGACAATAACAATCTGTGTCTATCGAACCTGCGGTCGAATGTGCCTAACCTTAACTCTATTAGTCCAAGATTATTCTACATAGAGAGAAAAGATTCGACATAGAGAGAAAAGATTCGACATAGAGAGAAAAGATTCAACATTATAGAGAGAAAAGATTCGACATAGAGAGAAAAGATCGCTGCTGGAATTTGGTGGGGGAAGTAAAATAAAAATAATGATGATGATGAATGTTATTGGCTGATTGTAACCAAAGAGGAGGAGCAGTAAAATAGCTAGAACTAACTTGACAATTCAACATGAACGACGAAGATTTGACAAAGCATCGAAAAACATACAAACGTCAAATCTGTCATTGAAGGCTTATGGTGTCTGTCAAAAGTTAGAAGATTTGACGGTGCAGCTAAACTGTACGACGCTGCAATCGTACATTTCCGGTCAAATGCATCTGCCCATAGGCTATAGAAGAATTCTAATGTTGGTTGACTAGTAATAGTAATTAATATATACAGTATAATTATTACTAGTCATACAACATTAGAATTCTACTATAGCTTGTAGGCGGAACATTCGACCGGAAATGTATGATTGCAGCGTCGTACAGTTTCGCTGCTCCATCGAATCTTCTTTGAACATTCAACAGACACCATAAGCCTTCAATGACAGATTCGACCTTAATTAATTCCGATTTTCGGACGAATGCAATTTCTAACGAAAAACAAAATAAATAAAAACGAATTTCGGGAGTAACTAAATAAATTTATTTTTCGGACGAAAACGAAATTCCGAAACAAAATATTTCAGTGTGCACATGTCTAGTATGTTATATATTCACTATTGATTCATTTGGAAGTCACATATATGTTATTTATTCACTATTATATTTGGTAGTGGTTTATGTTCACTTAAGTTTTGTTATATTGTCATGTTGTCACATATCTAGTTGTGGGTTTTAGTATTACACAGTAGTGCAAAATCCCCCCCCCCCCTTTTTTTGTCATGCAGTGGAATAACATCCTTACAGCATGTCTCCAATTTATAAGCTGACCTCAATGCACTGTTTAATTGGGCAACTATGTGGCAAATGAGGTTTAATGTTAATAAAATGTAAAGTTATGCATTTGGAGTCTAGAAACATGCACGCATCTTACATACCAGGAGGAGAGCAACTGGGGGAGTCAATGGTGGAGAAGGATCTGGGTACTCTGGTAGATCACAGGCTTAATAATAGCATGCAATGCCAAGCTGCAGTTCTAAAAGAAAGAAAAATCCTTTTTTGTATTAAGAGAGGCATGGACCACAGAGAGAGAGACATAATTTTGCCCCTGTACAAATCATTAGTAAGACATCATCTGGAATATGCAGTTCAACTTTGGGCTCCAGTTCATAAAAAGGATATTGGGGAACTGGAGAAAGTGCAGAGAAGGGCAACCAAACTCATAAGAGGCATAGAGGAACTCAGCTATGAGGAACAATGCACTGTTTAATTGGGCAACTATGTGGCAAATGAGGTTTAATGTTAATAAAATGTAAAGTTATGCACTTGGAGTCTAGAAACATGCAGTCATCTTACATACTAGGAGGAGAGAAGCTGGGGGAGTCAATGGTGGAGAAGAATCTGGGTACTCTGGTAGATCACAGGCTTAATAATAGCATGCAATGCCAAGCTGCAGTTCTAAAAGAAAGAAAAATCCTTTTTTGTATTAAGAGAGGCATGGACCGCAGAGAGAGAGACATCATTTTGCCCCTGTACAAATCATTAGTAAGACATCATCTGGAATATGCAGTTCAACTTTGGGCTCCAGTTCATAAAAAGGATATTGGGGAACTGGAGAAAGTGCAGAGAAGGGCAACCAAACTCATAAGAGGCATAGAGGAACTCAGCTATGAAGAACAATTAGCTGTACTGAATTTATTCTTTCTTGAAAAGAGGAGATTATAGTGGTTGTAAACCCTTACAGACCACTTTTTGCTACAGGTAAGCCTATAATAAGGCATACCTGTAGCTACCCCGGATAACTCCTAAACCGATTTAGGAGATATCCCCTGTATCAGCATGTGCCAACGTCATCGGCACATGCGCACTGAAGCAATGGCACGTCCGTGCCATTGCTTCAGCTAGTGTGCCGTTACCGGCGGCTCCCACGCGCGTGATGTCATCGCGGCTACGGCCAATCACAAAGCAGGAGCCCGCGATACCCTGAAGTAACTCCGGGAGCGATGTCGCCAGCCGGAGCAGTGTACGGGGACCGCTACGGGGGCTTGGATCTAAGGTGAGTATTTCATAATGAGCTAGTATGCGATATTAGTGCATATGCATACTAGCTCGTTATGCCTTTGTCTTGCGGGTATTTTTATTTTTTTTACTGTGGGTTTACAACCACTTTAAGGGGCATATGATCAACATGTATAAATACACAAGTGGTTCATTTAGTGAACTTGGTGTTGAGCTATTCACTTTAAGGTCATCACAGAGAACAATGCCTCTCTTTATGCCTGGAGGAAAAAGATATGTAATCTCCAAAATATGCAAAGGCTTCTTCACAGTAGGAGCTGTGAAAATGTGGATTAGGCTCTCTCAAGAGGTGGTTCTGGTCAGCTCAGTAGATTGTTTTAAGAAAGACCTGGATTATTTTCTAGATACACATAATATAACTGGATACAAAGGCCTCATGCCCACGGACGTTTTTACAGCCGCATTTTTGAGCGTTTTTTGCAGCTTAAAAATGCCTGTCCATGTTAGTCTATAGATTCATGCCCACCTACACGTTTTTGAGCTGCAAATAGCATAGGCGTTTTTAAGCTGTAAAAAAAAAGAGGACCTGTGCGTTCCTCGGCGTCGGCGTTAGGCATAAAAAAACGCGAAGCGTTACAAACCGCAAAAAAAAATGCAGCTACAAGCATCATTCAGATATCATTCTGTCGGGCCGGCAATTCTGCGCACCATAAGAATGATCATAGCAGCTTGATCGTTCTTATAGGCGGCGAGAGGGGACATCCCCCCCTCCCGCCGCCATCCGGTGCTTCTCCGGGCTCTCCCATGCCATCGGGGGCCCGGAGAACGAATCGGCCGGCGCTGGATGACGAGCATAGGGATTTCCGGTGACCAGATGGTCACCAGTCATCTCTATGACCATCGGAGTCCCGGGCGCGACGTTGTGACGTCACGCCCAGTACCCGGAAGTAAACAAAGCCGCAATTGCAGCTGTCAGCATGAGATCGGTGAATTTTTTTTCACCGATCTCATGCTTTTCAGCCTGGAGGAGAGATGTGGGGTCTTATTGACCCCACATCTCTCCATAAAGAGGACCTGTCACAATGATTCCTATTACAAGGGATGTTTACATTCCTTGTAATAGGAATAAAAGTGATCAAAAAAAATATGTAAAAAGAAAAGTGTCAAAATAAAAAGAAAATAGTAAAATAAAAAATAAAATGAAAAAAATAAATATTTAAACGCCCCTGTCCCCGGTAGCTCGCGCTCAGAAGCAAACACGCATGTAAGTCCCGCCCACATATGTAAACGCCATTCAAACCCCACATGTGAGGTATCGCCACGTGCGGTAGAGTGCGAGCAACAATTCTAGCACTAGACCTCCTCTGTAACTCGAAAATAGTAACCTGTAAAAAAAATTTAAGCGTTGCCTATAGAGATTTTTAAGTACCGAAGTTTGGCGCCATTCCATGAGTGTGTGCAATTTCAAAGCGTGACATGTTAGGTATTGATTTACTCAGTGTAATAGCATCTTTCACATTATACAAAAAAATTGGGCTAACTTTACTGTTTTGTTATTTTTTAATTCGTGAAACCGTTTTTTTTCCCCAAAAAAGGCGTTTGAAAAATTATTGCGCAAATACCGTGCAAGATAAAAAGTTGCAATGTCCGCCATTTTATTCCCTAGGGTGTTTGCTAAAAATAAATATATAATGTTTTGGGGTTCTGATTAATTTTCTAGCAAAAAAATGATGATTATTACATGAAGGAGAGAAGTGCCAGAATAGGCCCGGTGGAGAAGTGGTTAAGCTGTAAAAAACGTGGCTGTAAAAACGTCCGTGGGCATGAGGCCTAATAGTTATAGGTAAAGTTGATCCAACAGCTGATTGCCTCTTGGGGGATCAGAAAGGAATCTCCCCTGCTAGAGCAAATTGGATTGTGCTTTATTGGGGTTTTTGGCCTTCCTCTGAATCAACTGTAGGTATAGGATTGTATATTCAGGATTGTATTTTTTTCCCTTCTATTGATTGAATTGGATGGTCTTTTTTCCATAAGGCTAACTATGTAACTATTTTATTGTATTTCTGTACACTAAGATTATTTAAAATGTACTCTTTACTGAAAAATAAAAGTTGATAAGAAGTTGCACTAAATGCAGACAAAATAAATATATTATGGAAAAATCAAAGCAAGTTTTCTTTCTTCACACATCTATTTACATTCAATAAGGAAAACAGCAGTATACTGTAGGTCAGGGGTGCCCAACCAGTGGACCGCGGAGCCCTCTGATGTGGCCCACGACCTCCTGCTCTGGGATGGAATAAAATAGAATAGAATACTCTTAATAAAGGTAAGTTTATTACTAAAATCACAGTGTATATATGGGCATATCGGTTCTGCAGTGGTTACTGGGCCGCTTTCAAACCAATTTTGCAGGTGCAGAGCAGTGCACCTGCAAGTTAATTTCACTGAGCCATAGTCTTTTATTACCTGCAAGTTTTGTGTGCTTTTTTAATGTGTACCACACCTACAGGATATAATATATGTCTATGGCAAAGTGCAGCTTACCTGCAGGAAAGCCACAGGTGAACTGTGCTGCACCCGCGGTGCAGGTAAAAAACAGTGCATCAGTGTGAAAGCAGCCTTAGGCCCCTTTCACACGGTCAGTCCGACCCAATCGGGTCCTCCATTCCCCTCTAAGGAGTAGCAGATGTAAATGGACTTGTGTCCATTTACAAATGCCTACCTCCAATCCAATCCCATAAAAAAAAGAGTACAGTGGGCTGCCATCCATCCGCTCCACTCATTGTGGCCCACGACCGATTACCAAGTCGCTTAAGTGGCCCTTGCTCTTCAAAAGGTTGGGCACGCCTGCTGTAGGTGAAACACTTTTGTTGTGGCCGCCACTGCCTCTATAAGATTTCCAAGTGTGCCTTTACTGTGTCAAACTACATTTGTAGCCTCATTTGTTAAATTGTTTTCTCTACAGTGCAACAGGCTTGTAGATTAACTACTTTTCAAGTACCTAACATATAAAATTTTCATAGTATTGTTATTGATATTTTAGTGAACTATAATGAAAACGATTCTACTATGGTGGTAGACACTGCATTTCTCTACTGCAATTTAAAAGTGAATTCCACGCAAACAGCAAAATACACAGGTGTAATACATATAAGTGAGCTGTTCTACATTACCTGACAAAACATTAGTATTTTTTTCCATCCAGTTCTGAGATTTGAACAGTCCTACCAGACTGCACAGCTGGGCGAATTACACCACTTTCTCTTTTACAGTTATAATCTGTGGTATCCTTTCTCCACATCCAGCCTGTTAAATACTGTAGATAGTATAGGAGCAGCAGCAGATTGATAAAGTCAGTCTGCTCTTTTTCCCATTTATCTTGTTCTTTATTGGAATATTTATATGCAGCTCACCCGACTAACTCCAGGTCATTCCTCTCCCTCTCCCAGTATGAGTGTCCTTATACAGGGGAGTGCAAGAGACTGATATTACATCAAATTAAGGTACTTACATTAGCTGTGTCTAAAATAAAACAAAGCTGCATTCATTAGTGTTGGAGTTCATCTTTAAAGATAAGCGGTGAATCTAAAAATTATATGATAATATTATATACAATGATTGTAAATTAGATTACATAGTTCATTCTAACTGGTTTATAAATCAGTGGACTTGTGAGGAACTGAGGGTGACTTGCATTTTTTGCTCCTTATTTGAGTTAAACTTTATTAGATAAAGGAGACAGTAGTAGTAGTAGTAGTAGAAATTGTTAAATTACAGTAACGCATTGCAACTAATCAAATTACATTTTACTATAGTTGGATTAGAAATAATGTAAAATCTTTTTATTATTACTATAAATTACTATTTATTGCATTTTTCACTACCCAGTTTATACAAAAAAAAAAAACATTTTCTTTATTTTCATAACATATTACAGAATGTGCTGCTCTGACATAACTATTATCAATTACCAGCTTCAGCAAATTTAACAAAGAGTCTGTGGGTCTGTTTGTCTGTCTATGACATTAAATAGGAGGACCACTGGTTTATGATCTGCAAAAACAGTTCAAGGCAAACATAAGAATGCCCTTTTTATTTTATACAAAAACAATGTTGCTTTTGGTATAATAGTTCTAATTAAGTCCAGTTTCCCAACTAATCAAATGACCAAAGTCCAAAAGAAGCACAACGGGAACAACAAAAATATAAACAACTGTGCTTTTATAGGATTGAATACATTTTAACCTGTGGGGGGAAAACAATGCAATTTATACTAATAGCTTAAAATGCTTAGATTATTGCTGTAAATCACAATAATATCAGCATCCTGCGGATAATGTATTTATCTCTTGTTGAAGAAAGTCTGAAGTACGCAGATATTGTCCCTGTAAGGCACCAGTTTTTCATGTCAAAACAAAAGCTCAAATTAGTCTGAGATAAGGGTAAATGTTGTATCAGCCTACAAGGAATATGAGACAGGCTAATACATATTCATAAAAGTAAACTTCAAGCAGACAATTTATAAAAAAAATGTTGCTTGAATGCGTAATTGTGGTGGCAGAAAACTAGAGCAATTAACAAAGAAATTGTTCATTTCATAAGCAAGCAGTGTCATGAAGTTTTAACTAAGCATTGATCATTTCAGACTTTTTTTTACAGTCTAACACATTATGCATGATTAACATGTATTTACCATATTATCAGCATGCTTATTTTTGCATACTTTTTTATAGCATTCCTATTATATACAGTAGGTGATTAAATAAATTTGTTCCTCCTGTATAAGAAAATATATTAAAAACATGTAGTAATTTACCATGTAATGATTAATAAATCTAGAGTTTTTTTTTTCCAACACAACTAATTGTAAGGACTGTCCCTTCACTCTTTACATTCTACAAACAATCTTGGCATTCTTTTCATAAGGATTATACAAAATTAGCATTTTAGTATAACACAAATGGATTATTTGAGTTGTGTGTACTAAGGAGCTAGAGCAAAGACATACTGAAAACCATGTACTGGTGTTGATTTTCCAAAGGAGTAGAGGCTGTTTACTCAGCAAAGAGCTTGTTCACTTTGCATAGTGTGTGTGTTTCTCAGTTTAAAAATAAGGTGAATGCAAGTTTTAATTTAAATACCCATCATGTACAAAATAGTAAAAATCTGGATTTCTGCTTGCACAGATTGACAAATTGACTGGATGATTTAAGTGAATGCACCTTTACCTCATTTACTAAGCTTAGTGAACATTCACTTTGCAAAGTGACAAAAAATGTAAGATGCAAACCATCCAATAACCTGCACATGCTTACACCTGGGATGCCTGTCATAGGGTATGCGGTTTTGAAAACATGTATTTGATAAGTTTGGCAAATACTACAACACAGAACTCCCGGGAATTACCTTTATTGAGCAAAGAACCCCTGATTTATCTTTTTTTTTTCTCTTAAACAAGAGGTTTTTGTTGCACTACATTTGAAAATATACAGTATGAGAGAGATGCACACTGTGTGAAGTCAAGCTGCCTCTGATTCACGCAGTACTACACAAATAAGAAAAAACACCCAACAGTAGGATATATTCTACACAGTGACATACACTGAAAGCAGGATTACCTGAGGGAAGCCCCAATCTCCATGTGGTCCTTGCACTTCAAAGCATAGACTCTGCATATATGTGCAAAACAGATCTCTCCTTTCAAGTGAGAAACACAAAGTACATTAATCCTCATTGTTGAAATGAAGGACTGAGTGTTTGGAAAATTGGCGTTGTGTATACCTTTACCTGACCAGTAAATTTCAAACTGATCAATCAGCTGTCTTATAGCTGGCCATAGATGGGTATTTTCTTTTTACAGCCTACTAAAAAAAAAAATAGCAGACTCCTCTCCCCACACAAATTAGATGGATGGAGGAATCCTCCACCGCAACATTATATTCTGACAGTAGATTCAGTCTTTTATCTACAAATTTTTCCTGCAAGTCTTTCATTTCTTTTGAGCGGGGACGGCTATACACAATTCAAAATGTGGCTTGTTTTTCAGGTACAGTTTACGACCACCTTAAGATTATTGTAAAGCCTTTTTTGTTTTTTTATTTACTTGCTTTGTGCAATGGTATTGCAAAGAGTGGACCCTTACTTCCTCTTCTGGAGTCCCACACAAGCCATGTGCTATAGCGGCACACATACAGGTGTGCTCCCTAGCTGGGCTATGTGCATCCAAACACACATACAGTGAAGCTCTGCCATGTCCCCACTGCCACTTTGCAGGATTTGAGCCGATGGATCCTGCTGCTACCTGAGTTTCCTCTGAGACTAGGAAGAGTGGAGAGAAGAGCTGCAGCTGGGCACAGTGTTGGATTAAGAGAGAATAACTATTTAGAAGGGGCACAGCAGGCCTATGCCTATACATGTCATTAGCCAAGAGGTGGCTTTTCAGTGTGTATTTATTTAGAGGCTACACTTTTTTCCCATCAATAGTAGAGAATTTTTGCTTAGCAAGTAAATGATCACATTGGAAAGTACATGCTTACCTTTCAAAATAAATGTGAATAAGGTGAAGATGAGTTAAATATCCAGCAAGAGCAATATAAAAAATGTGTGCTCTGCTCTACAATTTTAAATCTGGTAGACAATCTACAATGTCAAAACATCTGTATGTGGCAGCATATACAACACCAGTGTAGGCACACCTATTCAAGACCTTTTAATAACTAGGTTTTTCTAATTGAATAAAAACACATTACAGAAGAAGCTGAATACCACAGCATGAGAAAATATATGAAATAGTTCATTACTGTACATTAAACATTGGAGCTGTCAAAGAGTAAGCAAATTGTGAAACAAAATAAATGAACAATTTTCATGTTATATTAAACTGTATCATGATATTAAAATCCTAATTGTGTACATATTCTACAAGATAACTACTTACTTGCGTAAACATGATCATACCCTCATTTCAAATGCTATAGTTGGTTCATTCATACAGATAATTGCAACTGAAATGATAACTTGTTTTTCCCCAACAAATTATTAGTGGTGGATTTAATGTTCTTTTTACCAGAAAGTCCACTTGTTAAAATGATCTAATAAAACATACATAATTGTTACACTCATCAGTTTTTAATTTAATCATATGAGCAATTACTCTTTCATCTCAATCAATAACCAGATATTATTTTCTGTAACTGCCTATGAAAATTATAATGTTGCTAAACATTACGTTCTGTACACTCTTTAAATACAAAACACCACCATATATATTTCTGCTCGTGCAGTTGGCTCAGTGCTTTCCCTGGCAGTTTTCCTCTTAATACTAGGGATGAGGTTTGCTGCTACCATAGATTCTGTGCAAGTCTCTTTAATGCACAAGGTTGTAAATCGTAAACTTTTGGCTAAGAACTTTGCAGGTTTGCGGACAAAAAAAACCAGACTATAATATAGTGCATAATATTTGCCCCTGGAGTCACAAGAGTCAATTATTTGAAGGAATGTATAACCCAACCCCCCTTCCTATAAAATGGTGGGCTCACAGCAACCATACTGTTTTTTTAATTATTTGTTTATTTTTATTTTGCCATCAGTATAGGTCCCTCAAGGCAGTGCTGGGCTTCTTCCTGTGTTATGTGTTTGACAAAAGCGTCCTTTTTATCCCTTTAAATGTCCAGAACTAAATAAAAAGCCCCCCACCCCATGGGCTTTAATTGGATTCTATGTCAAGTTTACTAACTTTAAAATTTGAGTAAGATTTCAAAATCAAACTCACACGGATTTACTAATTACTACTTATTGGGCTTCATTCACACTAGTGTATTTAAGCATATGCCTATGTGTGAGCTGTGTTTTCCCTGCACATAGATGTATAGGTTTTCCGTGCAAAATTGGGTGCAAAACACAGCCCTTGCATTGGTGAATGCTTAACATTGTTGTAAAGTCAAAAAAAATTACTGCCAACCCCTCTTTTCTACAAAGCTATACTATACTGTGTACATGTTTGTTTAAAATGATGCCTCTAAATACCTTATTTTAGATTGTTTCTCTTCGGTCACGTAACCTCCAGCCAATCTCTTCTTCTGATCTAAGGGCTACAGCAGGAGGGACTGAGATCCCCCTCTGACATCAGTCGGGAGGTCACATGACCGCTGTGCTGTCCGCTGTAGCCCTTAGATTGGAGGAGAAGAGCGGCCATGTGGCCGAAGATAAATGATCTAAAATAACATATTTAGAGGCATCATTTTAAACAAAAAGGCACACAGTGTAGTAAAGCTTTGTAGAACTGAGGGGCTGGCAGTAATCCTTCTTTGATTTTATTGCCAGCTACTAATAGCGTCAGGAGGGGAGGGGCGGATTTGTTTATATCCAGGTCACGCAACAGACGTCACTTCCTGTCCCGCTGGTTCTCCGCTTTCAGAGGTGGAACACACGCCAGCTTCTACGATACTGGGACACCCATCCACACGTTCAGGCATTACAGCCTCAGTGCCGGGTTCGGGGCACCCATACAGTAAGCAGTTTTTTGGCTTCTCTATGCATATTCATTTTAATAAATAGGATTACACTATTTTGGCCTCTTCTCCTGTTTTTGCATATCCAACCACCGGAGCCCTCTATGAATAGAGTCCAGTACAATCATCTCTCCAGCATCATCTTCCATTCCATATAGCAAGTTAAACTTGCATAAAGCGCATTTGACCTCTTTTTTAGTTAAAAGGGTCAACACCTTGGGGTATGCTGCCATCCATATTCAAAGCACTATCGGGTGACATTTACTTATGGTGAAGGTGGACCTCATTGTCACGAATTTTGGTTTACCACATGATGAATATTAAGCACGTTGATGAATGACAATACATATCAAGCACTTTATAACTGGATTGGTTTATTGATTTTGAACTGTGGACACTCATGTCAATCTTTGGACTGCTTTATATATAATATTATTTTCCATTACAATCAGGATTGACACTTATTGATTTTGGGTTGTGGATACTCATGTCAATTGTTGGATTGTTTTATACATATGTCCATTGTTGGATTGTTTTATATATTTTTGACATAATCAATTTATTCACGTTATGGTATCACTCTATTCATAATTTTGCTACAATATAGGAATTTCACCCTATAACTGCTACTCACAGTTAGTAGTGGTAGGATTTAATTTGTGTTCATTTCACAATTTTCACATAATTGTGGCCACTATTTGTATTGTCTAGGCAGGCTGGTGGTTTATTATATATATTTTTTCTCACATACTATTCATCTGGCATTTCACTATACCATATATAGTATTTCAGGGGTTTTCCAATATTGGTACCCCTCACTTAGCACCCTCACTTTCCTTTTCTCATAGGTCTGTATGTGCCCATCATATGTTGAACAGCCCTAAATACATACACACAAATGGCAAAAAAAAAAAGGGGGTGGTATCCTGTAAATACAAGGGCAACTATCTATTAACTATTTCCTCCTCCTGACTCCCAGTTTTCATGTTTTCATGTTTTCATGTTTCATGCTGAGAAAAGAGAGAGGGGGAAGGGAAAAAAAAGGGGCCCAAGAAATTCAGTCTCTTCAGACTCCAAGGTTTACAAAAGGGTTCCAAACATCCATCATCCTCCGCTCTAATCATTGTTTACGGCTGTAGGCCCGGACCCCTGGCTTTAGTCCCCAACTGCTCCCTGAGAAGTCTGTCCCAGTTGCTGTCGTCAGCCTACTTGGGAATTCCTCCGTTGTCCCTGGGTTTCTGATAGTCCCCAACGGTTCCCCGTATAGGTAAAAGGTGATAGCCAATTTGGGACCTGAAAGGGTGTAATTTCTAGGTAGAGAAAATTTTCTGGTAATTCTGCTGGTGTCCGGAGAGTAAACATGGTTGATGCCCTTCGGAACGTGACCGCCAATGGATATCCCCACCTATATGAGCACCCCTGTTCTCTGGCAAGGTCTAAGATTGGTCGCAGACAAGCTCTGCGCTGGAGTGTGGCCCGAGATATATCTGGTAAAACTTTTATTTGGGCGCCTTCAAAAAGAATGTCTCCCAGATCCCATGCTGTCCTAAGAATCTGTTCCTTTTGATGGTATCTGTGTAGGCGACAGATTACGTCCCTGGGTCTGTCCGGGTTTTGGGATTTAGGTCCCAGTGCTCTATGCACTCTATCTAGTTCAATCTTCATCTGCGGTAGGTTTAAAATAGTCTGAAACACCACACTCACTTTGCTGTCTAAGTCCTCTGTATCTGTTGCTTCCGGGAGTCCCCTAAGTCGCAGATTGTTCCGGCGACTTCTATCTTCGAGGACTTCCATTTGTAATTGTAAGTCTATTGTTGTATCTGCCTGTTTGTATTGCATCTTTTCCATAGAACCAACGCGCTGTTCTGGAGATGCAATAGAACCCTCTCCCACTGTCACCCTCTCTGCCAGAGCTTTTAGATCAGACCTTACCAGTTGGAGATCCTGGCGGTGTGCCTCTTCTACGCGCAGGAGTAATGCTTCTATATCCTGTCGAGTAGGTAATGCCGCAATATCCTGTCGTGTAGGTAGCGCCGCCAGCATGGCTTTAATATCTCCTATCTCCATACTTGCTATGTCGGCCACTTTCGCGGTATCCACTCTCCTTTGTGTTCCAGTCTGTAGTGGCGTCTCTGCTTCCTGCCCACAGCCTGACCCGGAAGACATCCTGCCACTGCCACATGAGCTCCGCCGTGCCGACCCCCCTGCGTTCAAGGGCCCCCGCGAGGTTGAAGGTAAGATGAGGTATTGGTGAATGTCCCCCTTAGAGGTGCTTGAGGGAGCTTTCTTTATGGCGGCTCTGGTCCCGTATTTGCAGCCACTGTTCATGCCGCTGTGTCAATGATATCAGCCTTCTATCCGCTTTCTATCTGCCGATGTTCATCAGGGTTTTAGACGGAGGTCCTGGAGCTATGTTACAGCATGTCTCTCACTCCACCATGTCCAGGCCATGCCCCCACTTGCTTTTGGCTATTGTCATTTTTAAAATTTTTGACACTTTTTTTGTGAAATGGTAGGGTACCCCATTATCATTTCACACAGGGGGGGCGGGATCTGGTTGTCCCCTTTGTTAAAGGGTTCTTCCAGATTCTGATAAGCCCCCCGCCCACAGACCCCCACAACCACCGGCAAGGGTTGTGGGGATGAGGCCCTTGTCCCCATCAACATGGGGACATGGTGCTTTGAGGGGTCACAGACCCCCAAAGCATCCTCCCCATGTTGAGGGCATGTGGCCTGGTACGGTTCAGGAGGGGGGGCACTCTCTCGTCCTCCCTCTTTTCCTGCGGCCTGCCAGGCTACGTGCTCGGATAAGGGTCTGGTGTGGATTTTTAGGGGGACCCCACAACATTTTTTTTTTAAGTTTGGCACGGGGTCCCCTTAAAATCCATACCAGACCTGAAGGGCCTGGTACGGATTTTGAGGGGAACACCCACGCCATTTTTTTTTTAAAATTTGGCGCGGAGTTCCTCTTAATATCCATACCAGACCTGAAGGGCCTGGTAATGGAATGTGGGGGGACCCCCACGCATTTTTTTTTTCCAAAGACTTTCAATGAATTTTCTCTGTATTGACGGGAGCCGACAATTCATTATAGCCGCGAGTGCTTTTAAATTACTTTTTTTTTCCTTTGAGAAAGGTCATTTTGTGCAGGGACTGTTATATAATGGCAAGTTTAGGAGGTGCGCCTGTTCAACTTATGCAAATGCATTTACGTGACTTGACATTTACTATTTTGCCGGCGCATTTGAACGAGTGAAATTGCAGCGCAGCGCACAAAAAAAACTCTTGCAGTTATAAACGTAATTGCAGGCACAGCAGGCTGGTTCAGAAAAAGTTACTTTCTCATTCTATTTTGGGCATGTTTGTTACTTGGGCAGGTGTCACTATACTTCCTCACATCACCCCACAACACCCCATTATATTGGCACTTCCAGCTTCTTTATATTTTGATTTGAAGATGCCGTGCGCCAGGTCCACAGTGGCGCACTGAGCGCCTTCTCCCATGCTCCGAGAACACTATAGTAAATGGGGAATAGCGCTGTGTTACCGGCGCAAATTTTTCGTAAATACCAAAACTGCCGTTGCGCGTGCTGATGCGCCGATACTCTTGGGGCAAACGTTTCGTAAATCAGCCCCCCTGTCTTGTTTGCACTGCCTGTATACTGCTGTTCAGAGTATATAGGGCCTTTTTTTTATTTGGGTGCGGGATTCCCCTTAATATCCATACAAGACCCAAAGGGGCTGGTAATGGGCTGGGGGGGGTACCAATACCATTTTCGCAATGATTTTCATCCGTATTGCCGCGACCAGACATTACATTAAAGCCGCAAGCAGTTTTAAATGACTTTTTTTCCTCTAGAAATGTAATTTTGTGCAGGGACAGTTCTAAACATGGGAAACATGCGCCACTTCACAGGCATACTTTAGACACCCCTAAGGTACGATATTTAAAAGGAATATTTCACTTTATTTTTTTCACTTTAAGCATCATCAAAATCACTGTTCCCGAAAAAATGTCCGCTTTTAAAACTTTGTTTTGCATTGATACATGTCCCCTGGGGCAGGACCCGGGTCCCCAAACCCTTTTTAGGACAATAACTTGCATATTAGCCTTGATAATTAGCACTTTTGATTTTGAACGTTTGAGTCCATTGTATTTAATAGGGTTCTAAAGTTTGCGCAAACTTTTGGTCTGTTCGCAGGTTCTGGTGTGAACCAAACCTGGGGGTGTTTGGCTCATCCCTACCGCTGAGCACGGGCACTCTTGGGCTACATACCACCGGAGGGCTCTGTACTGTAGCTCTTGTCCAACTGCATCTCTGCCTGGATCAGCCTGCTTAACTCAGCTGTCCACTCCTGCTTCGGTTGTTCCCACAATAACTGAATTCGTACATCATACTGCGACCAGTACCTTACATAGATGGAGGGGAGAACTTTTCCCTGGTGTTGCTGCTCGAGAGCTAGCGCTTCCTTCCAGAGTTCTCAGCGGATATAATCAGACCATCCCAGCAGGACCTCCTCTGATACTGGTCCTCTATGCTGTATCTGCATCTCTTGCTACCTCCTTCTGAATTCCTCTTCCATGGCAGCTGGTATCTGTATCTCTTCTCTCCTTTCAGTTGGTGCTGCTGTGACTTCTGCTGCTGCAGCACCTCTTTGATGTAGCCAAGTTGCGTCCACAGCCGCTATAACTAGGGCTATTATCTCCGCTGGAGGGTTAGGACATTAATGTGGCAGTCTTAGTTTAACAGCCCGATCAAAACTTGCCTCTTCGGGTGTCCTGTCTGTTACGCTGGGCCTTTCGGTCATGTTGGGTCTTTCGGCTCAATCCATTTCAACTAGTTCTGCGATAATGTCCCTCTTCTTACGGTTGTTGGCCGGTCTCCCCCGGTTCTCCAGTAAGTCCTTGAGGGAAGAGAGCTTTAGCCGTTCATACTTTGCCTCCATTGGCCTGTGTCCTCTTGCAGATGTCCTTCCGGCTGTGGGAATCATCCCGCTGCTTGCCACCAATGTAACGACACCCCGTGTATGAAAGGGGTTAAAGCCGTTTAGGACATTCCATTACCAAACACCAAGGCAGCTACCAACACTCCAGTCAGGCGAACAAGGCCCATAAGAATAATTCTCCCTCAATAATGAGACAAAGCTCTGTCTTGAGGTTTAACCAGGACTGACCATCTTTATTGAAAAGACCACACATTTTATACACAGTTAAAAGAGGAGGTGCATCATATTTCTCTGGAAATACACCTGTGACCAGACCTAATTAACATGCTAATTACCTAATTCCTTTTAACAGCCTGGTTGTCTCAGTTTCCTAGCCAGTACTCCTTCATACAATACAGGGTCAATTAGCCCAATCCACAAAGAGAAGATCCTTAGAAGTAAACTGGATTCATTAACATTACACCAGACAGGTGGCTGGGGGTGATGACATTAGCATCTTTCAACTAACATGTTGATTTCAGAATCAAACACACAGTAAATAGTCCTTTACAGATATCCTGGGGAATATTGTGGATAAATAATACTGTCCCATTCCAAGTAATCCAAGACACATTCTTAATGTTCATTATTTTCTTGCTCACCCTATGCCCCTAATGGCCATAGGATGATTTAGACATAAGAGGTGCATGGGGAGCTGTAGCAAGGATGTCCCATACTTTCTAAGGGATTCTGGCTTCCCCGGGCCCTCCCGTTACATCTCTCCCCTTTCGGCAGGAGACTAACACAGGAGGAGACCCCAGACGGGTTGACTCCGAAGTTAGTCAGTAGTTCCATTCCTCTAATGCCTGTATCCACACAGCACCCCAAACAAAATGCTCCAAACAGAGCATTACTCCCCCAGCCAACCTCTGCCTCTCTCAGAGAACATACCCGCCGCTGGGGAGAGGCCTGGACTGGCCCTTCTCCCTGGAGTACTTTCAGCCGCTGGAGAGAAGACAGGGTGACTGGGCTCAGTCCGTCATGCTGTTGGGGATCTGGGCCAACTGCCCAGAATCCCTGGGGTATACAAGTGGAGACTGAATTCCCATCCACTTGTGGTAGGTGAAAATCCCCTAGTGCTTGCTAAGCAAGGTTGACATCCTCCTGTCTCAGTGTCACACCATTTTCTGGGGTTGTGTCAATGAAGACCAAAGTCCCATCCACTACCACAGGAACTCCCTCTTCTGTTAGTTGAGAGCAGAGGCCAGCAGCACTCTGCTCTGTTGCCAGCTCTTCTGCTGGGTTGCTGTGAGTGAAGACCGCAGTCCCATCCCTGATATCAGCTCAAGCTGTAGTTGTGTGCAGAGGCCAGAAGCATTCTGTCCTGCTGCCAGTGATTCAGCTGGGAGTAAAAGCTTTACTACCTCAGCTTGTTGCTGGAGAGATGGGCCAACTGCCCCAGCTCCCTGGAACTCCACAGTTATTTCCGGTGCTGGGCAGAGGTTGGTAGCACTCTGCCCTGTTGCCGGCACTTCTGCTGGGGACACCACATCATCCGCTTCAGCTTTAGGGATGGAAATCTCCAGATTTTCCACTTCCGATTCTCTTGCATGCTGCTGGACAGGTACATTCTTCCACCCAATATCATCCCAAGCAGAAACAGGATCATCAAGGTCAGTCAGCACTTCAGCTTTGGGGATGGCAATCTCCAGATTTTCCACTGTGGATTCTTCAGCCAGGATTTCAGAGTTGTCAACTGGTATTTCCTGATAGTCCCAGGCAAAGGGAGCCCCACCCTGCTGCTGACCAGATTCTAGCAGCTGTCTGTAGGTGATCTCCAGCTCCCATTCCTGAATGGCCAGAAACTCCAAATCTTCCTCTGCCCAGTGCCCTTCCAAGACATTCAGTCTTTGCTCTCTGTGCTCCATTATTTCCTCCAAACGCCACTCCCGATCACTCCCAAAGTCAGGGTCCCTGGACAGCCTCCAATTCAACAATCCCAGGCCACCATAGTCAAAGCCTTCCTAGGGGCTGTCATCCGCTGACCACAGGCACTCTTGGGCTACATACCACGGAGGGCTCTGTAGCTCTCATCCAAGCACATCTCTGCCTGGATCAGCCTGCTTAACTCAGCTGTCCACTCCTGCTTCGGTTGTTCCCCCAATGACTGAATTCGTACATCATACTGAGACCAGTACCTTACATAGATGGAGGGGAGAACTTTTCCCTGGTGTTGCTGCTCGAGAGCTAGCGCTTCCTTCCAGAGTTTGCAGCGGATATAATCAGACCATCCCAGCAGAACCTCCTCTGATACTGGTCCTCTATGCTGTATCTGCATCTCTTGCAACCTCCTTCTCAATTCCTCTTCCATGGCGGCTGGTATCTGTACCTCTTCTCTCCTTTCAGTTGGTGCTGCTGTGACTTCTGCTGCTGCAGCACCTCTTTGATTTAGCCAAGTTGCATCCACAGCCGCTATAACTAGGGCTATGATCTCCGCTGGAGGATTAGGACCATAATGTGCCAGTCTTAGTTTAACAGCCCAATCAAAACTTGCCTCTTCGGGTGTCCTGTCTGTTACTCTGGGCCTTTCGGTTATGTTGGGTCTTTCGGCTCTACCCATTTCAACTAGTTCTGCAATAATGTCCCTCTTCTTATGGTTGTTGGCCGGTCTGCCCCGGTTCTCCAGTAATTCCTTGAGGGAAGAGAGCTTTAGCCGTTCATACTGTGCCTCCATTGGCCTGTGTCCTCTTGTAGCTGTCCTTCCGGCTGTGGCAATCATCCCACTGTTTGCCACCAATGTAACGACTTTAACCCCGTGTATGAAAGGGGTTAAAGTCGTTTAGGACATTCCATTCCCAAACACCAAGGCAGCTACAGACACTCCAGTCAGGCGAAAAAATGCCCATAAGGATAATTCTCCCTCAATAATGAGACAAAGCTCTGTCTTGAGGTTTAAGCAGGACTGGCCATCTTTATTGAAAAGACCACAAGTTTTATACACAGTTAAAAGAGGAGGTGCATCATATTTCTCTGGAAATACACCTGTAACCAGACCTAATTAACATGTTAATTACCTAGTTCCTTTTAACAGCCTGGTTCTCTCATAGTTTCCTAGCCTGGCTGTCTCCTGAACTTCAATACACATTATCACAGTACTCCTTCATACAATACAGGGTCAATTAGCTCAATCCACAAAGAGAAGATCTTTATAAGTTAGTCTGGATTCATTAACATTACAACAGACAGGTGGCTGGGGTGATGACATTAGCATCTTTCAACTAACATGTTGAGTTCAGAATCAAACACACAGTAAATAGTCCTTTACAGATATCCTGGGGAATATTGTGGATACATAATACTGTCCCATTCCAAGTAATCCAAGACATATTCTTAATGTCCATTATTTTCTTGCTCACCCTATGCCCCTAATGGCCATAGGATGATTTAGACATAAGAGGTGCATGGGGAGGTGAAGCATGGATATCCCATACTTTCTAAGGGATTCTGGGTTCCCCAGGCCCTCCCGTTACAGGTCTACTAGTTGTTCAACAGGTATATTCTCAAGACTCTCAGGCCTCGTACACACGGCCGATTTTCTCGGCAAGAACCAGCAAGAAACTTTCTGGCAGAGAGGTCTTGCCGAGTAAATCGGTCGTGTGTACGCTGCTAGCGGGTTTCTCGTCGAGAAAACCGACAAGAAACCTCGATGAGAAAATAGAGAACCTGCTCTCTATTTTCTCGTCGAGATTCTCCTCGGCGTGTTTCTCGACGAGAAAAGTGAGTGTGTGTACACTTACCTGTCCGCCCGGAAGCCCACGCATGTTCGAAATGAATTCGACGCATGCGCGGTAGCTTCCTAGGCATACGTAGGGTATACCAAGATGGCGGTGACGGCATCGAATGTGACGAGCGCATGCTCGACGTAGTCGATGACGTCACCGCGTACACTCCTTTCAAAGAACCGCGGGTTCTTTGAAACAAGCGTGTGTACACTCGGCCGGGACAAGTTTCTTGTCCAAGAATCTCGTCGAAAAAAACGACATGTTTTTCTCAACGAGAATCTCGGCCGTGTGTAAGAGGCCTCAGAATCAGTAAATGTTGAGCCTGCTTCCTGCTGGGAAAAAGGTGTGTCAGTCTTTCTTGCAGGTGATGACCACATCCAATCTAGGGGAGCCTCCTCATCCTCACTACTCTCATTCTCAGAGCTTGAGATAATTTCTTGTGAGCTACATTGTGGTGGTGGTCTTTGAGATGTCCTTAACAGATGGTCATTGGTTTTCGTCCTCAATGGCCACACTGTATCAGTGATTGATAAAAGATGGTTTTGATGCCAAATTTTTAAGGGTCACACCCTCTGAAAGAGCTCAATAAGCAGGAATTCCTGGCACGTTTATACATACTAGACATGTGCAATTAGTTTCGTAACAAATCGAAATTCTGACAAATTTTGCATCTTTCGGACATTTGGATGCATCCGTATGTCCGAAGAAAAAAATAAAGATTTTCAACTAATACGAAAGAACTTATAACGAAAATGACGAATGAATTTGCCATGATTTGTTAATTCGTTAAAGATCTAATGAAACAAAAGGTCAACTCGGAGTAAATATTACAGTCCAATCAGCTGATTATTTTGTGCTGGAGGTTGGATTACTGGCAAAGTACATTCCTAAGCACTGAGTGGGAAGGGTGTTGTATTGTATTTGAGCATAGGAGAAGAGATATTGTCATTGTTTATGGATTCAATAAACAATAAACGACTTTCCGAACTACGAATCGCTATCACGAATATATAGATAAATACATAATTAACTATTTATCTGAAAATCAAAACAATTAAGCAACTAAACAAATTGATTCGTTCTAATGAATATCGATACGGAAATAAAAAATTATCGAAATTTTTTTTAATGTAACATAACGAATATAACAAAGCGGAATTATGTATTTTACGGATGAAAACTAAACAAAATTTTCCATCGTGCAAAAGTCTAATACATACTAAGAATGTCATCCACAATGTCGCAGTCCCACTATAAGTCGCTGATCGCCGCCATTACTAGTAAAAAAAAATACCATAAAAATATCCCATTGTTTGTAGACGCTATAACCTTTGCGCAAACCAATCAATATATGCTTATTGGGATTTTTTTTACTAAAAATATTTAGCAGAATACATATTGGCCAAAACTGATGAAGAAATTAGAATTTAAAAAAAAAAAAATAATGGGGGTTTTATAGCAAAAAGTTAAAAATATTGTGTTTTTTTTTCAAAATTTTCTGTCTTTGTTTGTTTACAGCGCAAAAAAAAAAAAAAACGTAGCGGTGATCAAACACCACCAAAAGAAGCTCTATTTGTGGGGAAAAAAAATCACATCAACTTTATTTGGGTACAGCATCACACAACTGCGCAATTGTCAGTTAAATAATTCAGTGTCGTATCACAAATAATGGCCTGGTCATGATGGGGAGGTAAACCTTCCAGAGCTGAAGTGGTTAATATAACGTTCAACTAGCCTTCCGCTATAGTTACATTTAAGTAAATAGTGTATAATGCAAAACTGAGGTCAGGTTTCAGTAGGCCTAATAGGAAAATTGCCCAACCTTGTTTTAACTTTAAAGGAAACATGTTCTGTGAAAACTACATAGGCTTCCATTACTGACTTTTATTTCTGAAAATGCTGTTTTCTTGAATAGCATAATGATCCAATAGAATCCATACTGGAACAATGATGATGTGAATCAGGAGTGCTAATTTTACTCTGACTTCACTTGTTACATGCTTGTTTTGGGTCAGTGACTTATGCCTTGTACACATGACCAGATTTTCCGATGGAAAAAGTCAGACAGGCTCTTTTCATCTGATATTCCGTCCGTGTGTCTGTGTGTCCTTCAGAATATATCGGAAAGTCCGTTCGTCTGGATGCAATTCCGACAGACTAAAAACCATGCATGCTCAGAATCAAGCAGAAGAGCTGAACTGCCTATTGAACTTCATTAATCTCGGCTCGTTGTACGTGTTGCACGTCACCGCGTTTTTGACGGTCAGATTTTCGTGTGACCGTCTGTATGCAAGACAGCTTGAGCGGAATTCAGTCGGAACTCCGTCGGACAATCCGTCAGACTTTATTCCGACGGACAGTTCCGGCCGTGTGTACAAGGCATAAGAAGGCATTGAAACCAAAGACAGCCACGCAAACAACAATTTTAGAAGGAGTTCAACAAGGCTAGACTTCATATTCTTTTACCCAATGTAATACATATTAACGAACCGTTTGCACTATGAGTTGAGGCGCACGCTGAGGCGCAACGTACGTTTTGGTATTTACAAAACGTGTGCGCCGGTAACACAGTGCTATTCCCCATTTACTAAAGTAATCTCGGCCCACGGGAGGAGGCGATCAGTGTGCCACTATGGACATGGTGCACGGCATCTTCAATTCAATATTAAAAGAAGCTGCAAGTGCCAATATTATGGGGTGATGTGGGGTGATGTGAGGAAGTATAGTAACAACTGCCCAAGTAACAAATATGCCCAAAATAGAATGAGAAAGTAATTTTTCCAGAACAAGCCTACTGTGCCTGCAAGTATGTTTAGAACTGCGTGAGATCAATTTATGCACTGCGCATGCGCTCGTTCAAATGTGTTGGTTCACTGCGCGGCCAAAATATTAGTAAATGTCAAGTAACGTTAATGCATTTGCGTGGGTTGAATAGGCTCACCTCTAAACTTGACATTTTTTCTTTAACGCTGGTTCACTTTTATGTTTTTTTTTAGGATATTTGCACACAGTTCATGTTAGCGTGTTACGTTGTTAACATGGGACATGTACCTTGTTAAAATTATGTAAAAAGATTCTCGCTACTCTAGCTCCTCCTAAAATGGCATTTAACCTTCCCCCTTTAATGCATATGTTTTATTTGGGCTATTTTTTGCTTTTAAAGGGGAACTCCACACTCCAATGCTCTTGTTTCCCCCTTCTATTGCATATGTTTTATTTGGGCTAGCTTTTGCTTTTAAAGGGGAACTCTACACTCTATTCTCCAATGTTCTTGTCTCCCCCTTCTAAAGCATATGTTTTCCTTAGGCTAGTTTTTGCTTTTAAAATGGAACTCTACACTCTACTCCATTCTCCAAAGGCTGTGAGCTGCCTTCACCAATCCAAACCACTTTTGGGGGGCCCGAGACCCTCCTGCCCAAAAGCATCCACCCCTATCATTAGCTGGCTTGCTGTGTTTGGCTAGGGGTTTGCTAGTGCGTGGGATGGGGTGGAATTTTTCACGTGGGGGTTCTCATTTTAAGCCTTTCCAGACCCAAATGGCCTTGTATGTATAAGGGGGGGCAGGCAAATTTTTTTTGTGTTAAAATCTTGCAGCTGCAATGTCGATTTGTAAGTTTGCTCTAAAGCCGTACATCTTTGAAGCAGCATTTTGGATACATGCTACAGATGCACAACTTTACAGGCAGAGTAACCCCCTCTCCCCAAGTTAATAGCTTTAGGGCAAGTTCACTCTATAGAAACGCAGTCCAGATGCTTTTCTGCATGCGCGTTTTTGATGCATTTCTGTGCGTTTACGATGCATTTTTTGGGCGTTTTACAGCGTTCCAGTCAGGGCCGGATTCCAGACAAGGCCACCGAGGCCAGGTCTCGGGGCGACAGTGGGTGCTGGGGTGGCGCCGCAGCTATGCTGGCTACATGCGGCCATGAGTAGTGAGCAGTGAGGTGTTTTATTTGTGCTGCCGCTTCCAAGATGACTGCGCCCGCCTTCTTCTGCTCAGGTACACAAAGCGGTGGACTGAGCTCCCTGCACTGCAAGGTCCAGTGCTAGCTGCAGAGTATCGCTGCTAGAGAGAGTGGGGGGGGAGGAGTGCATGTACAGGAGATAGTGAACGTGTAGTTCAGCCTGCCTGGGTGACCTCACTTCTCCTCTCCCATGTGATTCCTCCTTTCCCCGCCGCCGCTCTCATCCATCATGTAGAAGACAGAATGTCCGAGCAGAAGGTAGGAGCTGTCCAACTTTTCAAGTTAAAAAGCCTGTGATTGGTTGTTAGGGGCAGTCATAGCAACAAATTGTCTGTCTGTTAAATGGAAAGTTGAACATCTCCCGCCCTCTGCTCAGACATGCTGCATCCTCTGTCTTCTTCCTGCTGTGTGAGGTAAGGGGAAGGGGGGCTGTGGAGGAGACTGCTATACATGGAGGGGGGCTGTGGAGGAGACTGCTATACAGGGAGGGGGGCTGTGGAGGAGATTGGTATACAGGGAGGGGGGTTGTGTGGAGGAGATTGGTATACAGGGAGGGGGCTGTGTGGAGGAGACTGCTATACAGGGAGGGGGGCAGAGGAGGAGATTGGTATACAGGGAGAGGGGCTGTGGAGGAGACTGCTATACAGGGAGGGGGGCTGTGGAGGAGATTGGTATAAAGGGAGGAGGGCAGCTGTGGAGGAGATTGGTATACAGGGAGAGGGGCTGTGTGGAGGAGACTGTTATACAGGGAGGGGGCTGTGTGGAGGAGACTGTTATACAGGGAAGAGGGCTGTGTGGAGGAGATTGGTATACAGGGAGGGGGGCTGTGTGGAGGAGATTGGTATACAAGGAAGGGGGCTGTGTGGAAGAGATTGGTATAACGGGAGGGGGCTGTGCGGAGGAGATTGGTATACAGGGAGGGGGCTGTGTGGAGGGAAGGGGGCTGTGTGGAGGAGATTGGAATACAGGGAGGGGAGCTGTGTGGAGGAGACTGTTATACAGGAAGGGGGGCAGTGGAGGAGATTGGTATACAGGGAGGGGGGCTGTGGAGGAGACTGCTATACAGGGAGGGGGCTGTGGAGGAGATAGGTATAAAGGGAGGGGGCAGCTGTGGAGGAGATCGGTATACAGGGAGGGGGGATGTGTGGAGGAGACTTTTATACAGGGAAGAGGGCTGTGTGGAGGAGATTCGTATACAGGGAAGTGGGCTGTGTGGGGGAGATTGGTATACAGGGAGGGGGCTGTGTGGAGGAGATTTGTATACAGGGAGGGGGCTGTGTGGAGGAGACTGTTATACAGGGAAGGGGGCTGTGTGGAGGAGATTGGTATACAGGGAGGGGTGCTGTGTGGAAGAGACTGTTATACAGGGAAGGGGGCTGTATGGAGGAGATTGGTATACAGGGAGGGGGCTGTGTGGAGGAGACTGCTATACAGGGAGGGGGGCAGTGGAGGAGATTGGTATACAGGGAGGTGGGTTGTGTGGAGGAGATTGGTATACAGGGAGGGGGCTGTGTGGAGGAGACTGCTATACAGGGAGGGGGACAGTGGAGGAGATTGGTATACAGGGAGAGGGGCTGTGGAGGAGACTGCTATACAGGGAGGGGGGCTGTGGAGGAGATTGGTATAAAGGGAGGAGGGCAGCTGTGGAGGAGATTGGTATACAGGGAGAGGGGCTGTGTGGAGGAGACTGTTATACAGGGAGGGGGCTGTGTGGAGGAGACTGTTATACATGGAAGGGGGCTGTGTGGAGGAGATTGGTATACAGGGAGGGGGGCTGTGTGGAGGAGATTGGTATACAAGGAAGGGGGCTGTGTGGAAGAGATTGGTATACAGGGAGGGGGCTGTGCAGAGGAGATTGGTATACAGGGAGGTGGGTTGTGTGGAGGAGATTGGTATACAGGGAGGGGGCTGTGTGGAGGAGACTGCTATACAGGGAGGGGGACAGTGGAGGAGATTGGTATACAGGGAGAGGGGCTGTGGAGGAGACTGCTATACAGGGAGGGGGGCTGTGGAGGAGATTGGTATAAAGGGAGGAGGGCAGCTGTGGAGGAGATTGGTATACAGGGAGAGGGGCTGTGTGGAGGAGACTGTTATACAGGGAGGGGGCTGTGTGGAGGAGACTGTTATACAGGGAAGGGGGCTGTGTGGAGGAGATTGGTATACAGGGAGGGGGGCTGTGTGGAGGAGATTGGCATACAAGGAAGGGGGCTGTGTGGAAGAGATTGGTATACAGGGAGGGGGCTGTGCAGAGGAGATTGGTATACAGGGAGGGGGCTGTGTGGAGGGAAGGGGGCTGTGTGGAGGAGATTGGAATACAGGGAGGGGAGCTGTGTGGAGGAGACTGTTATACAGGGAGGGGGGCAGTGGAGGAGATTGGTATACAGGGAGGGGGGCTGTGGAGGAGACTGCTATACAGGGAGGGGGGCTGTGGAGGAGATAGGTATAAAGGGAGGGGGCAGCTGTGGAGGAGATCGGTGTACAGGGAGGGGGTTGTGTGGAGGAGACTTTTATACAGGGAAGAGGGCTGTGTGGAGGAGATTCGTATACAGGGAAGGGGGCTGTGTGGAGGAGATTGGTATACAGGGAGGGGGCTGTGTGGGGGAGATTTGTATACAGGGAGGGGGCTGTGTGGAGGAGACTGTTATACAGGGAAGGGGGCTGTGTGGAGGAGATTGGTATACAGGGAGGGGCGCTGTGTGGAAGAGACTGTTATACAGGGAAGGGGGCTGTGTGGAGGAGATTGGTATACAGGGAGGGGGCTGTGTGGAGGAGATTTGTATACAGGGAGGGGGCTGTGTGGAGGAGACTGTTATACAGGGAAGGGGGCTGTGTGGAGGAGATTGGTATACAGGGAGGGGCGCTGTGTGGAAGAGACTGTTATACAGGGAAGGGGGCTGTGTGGAGGATATTGGTATACAGGGAGGGGGCTGTGTGGAGGAGACTGCTATGCAGGGAGGGGGGCAGTGGAGGAGATTGGTATACAGGGAGGTGGATGTGTGGAGGAGACTGCTATACAGGGAGGGGGCAGTGGAGGAGATTGGTATACAGGGAGAGGGGCTGTGGAGGAGACTGCTATATAGGGAGGGGGCTGTGGAGGAGATTGGTAAAAAGGGAGGGGGCAGCTGTGGAGGAGATCGGTATACAGGGAGGGGGACTGTGTGGAGGAGACTGTTATACAGGAAAGGGGGCTTTGTGGAGGAGATTGGTATACAGGGATGGGGGCTGTGTTAAGGAGACTATTATACGGGGAAGGGGGCTGTGTGGAGGAGATTGGTATACAGGGAAGGGGGCCGTATTGAGGAGATTGGTATACAGGGAGGGGGCTGTGTGGAGGAGACTGCTATACAGGGAGGGGGGCAGTGGAGGAGATTGGTATACAGGGAGGTGGGTTGTGTGGAGGAGATTGGTATACAGGGAGGGGGCTGTGTGGAGGAGACTGCTATACAGGGAGGGGGACAGTGGAGGAGATTGGTATACAGGGAGAGGGGCTGTGGAGGAGACTGCTATACAGGGAGGGGGGCTGTGGAGGAGATTGGTATAAAGGGAGGAGGGCAGCTGTGGAGGAGATTGGTATACAGGGAGAGGGGCTGTGTGGAGGAGACTGTTATACAGGGAGGGGGCTGTGTGGAGGAGACTGTTATACAGGGAGGGGGCTGTGTGGAGGAGACTGTTATACAGGGAAGGGGGCTGTGTGGAGGAGATTGGTATACAGGGAGGGGGGCTGTGTGGAGGAGATTGGTATACAAGGAAGGGGGCTGTGTGGAAGAGATTGGTATACAGGGTGGGGGCTGTGCAGAGGAGATTGGTATACAGGGAGGGGGCTGTGTGGAGGGAAGGGGGCTGTGTGGAGGAGATTGGAATACAGGGAGGGGAGCTGTGTGGAGGAGACTGTTATACAGGGAGGGGGGCAGTGGAGGAGATTGGTATACAGGGAGGGGGGCTGTGGAGGAGACTGCTATACAGGGAGGGGGGCTGTGGAGGAGATAGGTATAAAGGGAGGGGGCAGCTGTGGAGGAGATCGGTGTACAGGGAGGGGGGCTGTGTGGAGGAGACTTTTATACAGGGAAGAGGGCTGTGTGGAGGAGATTCGTATACAGGGAAGGGGGCTGTGTGGAGGAGATTGGTATACAGGGAGGGGGCTGTGTGGATGGGGGCTGTGTTAAGGAGACTATTATACGGGGAAGGGGGCTGTGTGGAGGAGACTGCTATACAGGGAGGGGGGCTGTGGAGGAGATAGGTATAAAGAGAGGGGGCAGCTGTGGAGGAGATCGGTGTACAGGGAGGGGGGCTGTGTGGAGGAGACTTTTATACAGGGAAGAGGGCTGTGTGGAGGAGATTTGTATACAGGGAAGGGGGCTGTGTGGAGGAGATTGGTATACAGGGAGGGGGCTGTGTGGAGGAGATTTGTATACAGGGAGGGGGCTGTGTGGAGGAGACTGTTATACAGGGAAGGGGGCTGTGTGGAGGAGATTGGTATACAGGGAGGGGCGCTGTGTGGAAGAGACTGTTATACAGGGAAGGGGGCTGTGTGGAGGAGATTGGTATACAGGGAGGGGGCTGTGTGGAGGAGACTGCTATACAGGGAGTGGGGCAGTGGAGGAGATTGGTATACAGGGAGGTGGATGTGTGGAGGAGACTGCTATACAGGGAGGGGGGCAGTGGAGGAGATTGGTATACAGGGAGAGGGGCTGTGGAGGAGACTGCTATATAGGGAGGGGGCTGTGGAGGAGATTGGTATAAAGGGAGGGGGCAGCTGTGGAGGAGATCGGTATACAGGGAGGGGGCTGTGTGGAGGAGACTGTTATACAGGAAAGGGGGCTTTGTGGAGGAGATTGGTATACAGGGATGGGGGCTGTGTTAAGGAGACTATTATACGGGGAAGGGGGCTGTGTGGAGGAGATTGGTATACAGGGAGGGGGGCTGTGGAGGAGATTGGTATACAGGTAGGGGGCAGTGGAGGAGATTGGTATAAAGGGAAGGGGCAGCTGTGGAGGAGACTGGTATACAGGAAGGGGGGCTGTGTGGAGGAGACTGTTATACAGGGAAGGGGGCTGTGTGGAGGAGATTGGTATACAGGGAAGGGGGCTGTGTGGAGGAGATTGGTATACAGGGGGAGGGCTGTGTGGAGGAGACTGGTATACAGGGAGGGGGCAGCTGTGGAGGAGACTGGTATACAGGGAGGAGGCAGCTGTTGAGGAGACTGGTATACAGGGAGGGGGCAGCTGTGGAGGAGACTGGTATACAGGGAGGGGGGCTGTGTGGAGAAGACTGGTATACAGGGAGGGGGCAGCTGTGGAGGAGACTGGTATACAGGGAGGAGGCAGCTGTTGAGGAGACTGGTATACAGGGAGGGGGCAGCTGTGGAGGAGACTGATATACAGGGAGGGGGGCTGTGTGGAGAAGACTGGTATACAGGGAGGGGGCAGCTGTGGAGGAGACTGGTATACAGGGTGGGGGGCTGTGTGGAGAAGACTGGTATACAGGGAGGGGGTGCTGTGGAGGAGACTGGTATACAGGGAGGGGCAGCTGTGGAGGAGACTGGTATACAGGGAGAGGGAAGCTGTGGAGGAGACTGGTATACAGGGAGGGGGCAGCTGTGGAGGAGACTGGTATACAGGGAGGGGGGCTGTGGAGGAGACTGAGGTGCTAGGAATGAGGGCTGAGGACACTGATGTAAAGGGGGAAGGTCTGTGATGTAAGGAGGGGGCTGTGATGTAAAGGGGGAATTTTTTTTATTTTTATTTTTTTACCTCATTTCTATCACATGGGGGGGGCTCAGAAGCCCCCTATGTGATGGTGTGTGTGTGTGTGGGGGGGGGCGACATTGAAGGACTCGGCCTTGGGGCGGCAAAGGGAGTAAATCCGGGCCTGGTTCCAGTACAGTCCAGTGCAGGAAAAATGCAGCATGTTCTACTATATTTTCTGGAAGGCACTGGAACTGCAAGCAATGGTGTGAACTATGCCATTGAAAAACATATACAGGCAGTCCCCGGGTTACAAACAAGATAGGGACTGTAGGTTTGTTCTTAAGTTGAATCTGTTTGTAAGTCGGAACATGTAAATTTTTTAAGTGTAGCTCCAGCCAAAAAATCTATTTTATAAGCTTTTTGGATAGCATAGGGAAGGGTTATCACCCCTGTAACATTTGTTTTTCTGACTGTGCCCCAGTTCAGAAGATTAGATAGGGAGTTGTGTAGAAGAAATGGACTTTATAGGCACGTAATTATAAAAGTAATACCTTTTAATATAGCAACCTGAATATTTTACATCAAATTGATTGTACCTACTAATAGAATACAATAATAAACATTTAAAAAAAACACAGCAACAGATGATGTGGATGATTCCAAGGGAATACCACGCTGAGTAGATATGGCTCCTTGGACTGGAATCCACAAATTGCTGATGAACTTTAAAAACTGAGCTCTACATGTTTCGCGATTTTAATTGTTATCGCTTCCTCAGGAGCTTCACTGAAGTGGTGCAGATTGAGAGTATAATTAGATGTCGGCCCTTCCTGGTTCCGCGGCAACGGCACATGAAAGGATGGCGGCCCTAGATAGTAATCAGGGCAGGACCCCCCGAACCCCAAGTGACACACACTGCAACCTTGGCCACCAGTGCGGAGCAGTTATGGAGATGCACACAGTAATTTTGGGGGAAGATCGACCAAAGATGGATGGTCTCTGATCCTGGGCTGGAAGTGGAATAGTGGATTTGAGGAGATACAGCTTTAGATAATATGGTAGCCAAAAAATTCTGAACCTCTGAGTTAAACAAAGACAAGAAGAAGGTACGTGTTGAAAAAAACTGGCAGCTTGCTTGAATAGAGTCCTACTATGGACAGATTACTCCAACTTGTTGTCAGACAATTTACTACACAGGGGACACCCCTGTAGGTAATCTCAGCTGGTTGTTGAGGAAGATAGTCACCTTACCACTTGGCGGATCAAAACCGGGCTGGACGTGGATGTCTTTTGGAAACCATCTCGGATTGAGTCACATCATCTGCTTCCCTCAGAGTCTACTCAAGCTACTAGCGGGGCTCTTGAGATTACCTACAGGGGTGTCCCCTGTGTAGTAAATTGTCTGACAACAAGTTGGAGTAATCTGTCCATATTAGGACTCTATTCAAGCAAGCTGACAGTTTTTTTCAACACATACCTTCTTCTTGTCTTTGTTTAACTCAGAGGTTCAGAATTTTTTGGCTACCATATTATCTAAAGCTGTATCTCCTCAAATCCACTATGCCACTTCCAGCCCAGGGTCAGAGACCATCCATCTTCGGTCGATCTTCCCCCAAAATTACCGTGTGCATCTCCATACCTGTTCCGCACTGGTGGCCAAGGTTGCAGTGTGTGCCACTTGGGGTTCGAGGGGTCCTGTCCTGATTACTATCTTGGGCCGCCATCCTTTCATGTGCCGTTGCCGCGGAACCAGGAAGGGCCGACATCTAATTATACTCTCAATCTGCACCACTTCAGTGAAGCTCCTGAGGAAGCGATAACAATTAAAATCGCGAAAAATGTAGAGCTCAGTTTTTAAAGTTCATCAGCAATTTGTGGATTCCAGTCCAAGGAGCCATATCTACTCAGCGTGGTATTCCCCTGGAATCATCCACATCATCTGTTGCTGTGTTTTTTTTAAATGTTTATTATTGTATTCTATTAGTAGGTACAATCAATTTGATGTAAAATATTCAGGTTGCTATATTAAAATGTATTACTTTTATAATTACGTGCCTATAAAGTCCATTTCTTCTACACAACTCCCTATTTAATCATTACTAGGATGTGGCACATTTGTTACCAGAGGTGTTGATTACCACCTAAGGGCAACTGTAATCAATCTATTCTATCCTGTTCAGAAGATTTCACCTCACTTACTGTCCAATTGACAATTGGATTTAAAAAATTTGGGATTTTTAGGGAAACATGGACTGGTGATAACACATCAGTGGAGACACCTTTTTCCCATAATAACTCTTACAGGAGTGAATTTCCCTTCCTAGGGGTAGATTTCCTCTCACTTCCTGTTGTCTCCCTTCGTTTGTAAGTAGGAGTCATTTGTAAGTCGGATGTTTGTAAGTAGGCGACCGCCTGTAACCTACTTTCCATGCGTTTTTGATGCATAAAAAACGCACTGGACTGCATGTGGTGTGAACTGGCCCTTAAGCAATTTGGCATATTTAAAGACACTTCTCCTTGTTTCGTTTTTGAGGTTCTCCAAATTGGTGACTGTAACGACACCCCAAATATGAAAGGGGTTTAACGCCGTTTAAAGATATTCCCTCTCCTGGACACAAATTCACTGCCGATCCTCCACAGTCAGACGACCACTTCCCATAGAAATTAATCCTTCCAAAAGAACGAGACGCACTCTGTATCTTTCCAAAATGAACTGCTTTATTATTGCAAAACATTACAACTTTTATATCCACAGAGAGAAGCTTCTGACCCTCCTCTCATCATACACCTCTGGGGAAGCCGAAGCAAGGGTATCTCATACTTTCTAATTTACATGAGCCAATTAACTACAGTGAATGGCTCAGACACATGCCCTTTCTGTCTCCCAATCCCCATCCAATCCACATTTCAGTTTAAAGGATTATGCAAGACCTTTTGTGTTCCTCCAGCCTGTCTGGCTACCAGAGGACAATACCTATAATTACAGGCTTAATTCCCACAAGCCACAATAGATACATAACGGCTCTCAATACACATTTCCCAATGAAAGGCTCTGTAGCATAAGTGAGGTTCATTACCATTACACAAGCAGACAGGGAACATATCAGCATCTCTTAATTTAACCTGTTGAGTTCAGGATCAGCAGAACAACTATTTACAGATCCTGGGAAATATTGGGGAATAATATTACAGACCCATTTTAAAACAATCCAATACATATTCTCAATGTCCATTATTTCCTTGCTCACCCTGTGCCCAACGTGACCCCTGTCACAAAAATGTATATACAGCATTGCATCTGATTAGCACAGGTCATAGTGGGGTTTTCATTCACCCTGTGCCCCTAATAGGGACACAGGGTGGTTTACACATAAGAGGCATTGGGGAAGCCGAAGCAAGGGTATCTCATACTTTCTAAGAGATTCTGGGTTCCCCGGGCCTTCCCGTTACATCTCTCCCCTTTCGGCAGGAGACTAACACAGGAGGCGACCCCAGACGGGTTGACTCCATAGTTAGTCCATAGGTCCATTCTTCTAATGCCGGTATCCACACAGTACCCCAAATAAATTGCTCCAAACAGAGCATTACTTCCCCGGCCAACCTCTGCCTCTCTCAGGGAACATACCCGCCGATGGGGAGAGGCCTGGACTGACCCTTCTCCCTGGGGTCCTTTCAGCTGCTGGAGAGAAGACATGGTGACTGGGCTCAGTCCGTCATGCGGTTGGGGATCTGGGCCGACTGCCCGGCATCCCTGGAGTATACAAGTGGAAACTGAAGTCCCATCCACTTGTGGTAGGTGAAAATCCCCCAGTGCTTGCAAAGCAAGGCTGACATCCTCCTCCTGTCTCAGTGTCACACCATTTTCTGGGGTTGTGTCAGTGAGGACCGAAGTCCCATCCAGTACCAGAGGAACTCCCTCTTCTGTTAGTTGAGAGACCAGCTCTTGTGCTTGGTTGCTGTGAGTGGAGACCGCAGTCCCATCCACCGATATCCGCTCAAGTTGCAGTTGTGTGCAGAGGCCAGTAGCATTCTGCCCTGCTGCCAGTGATTCAGCTGGGGGTAAAAGCTTTACCACCTCAGCTTGTTGCTGGAGAGAGGGGCTAACTGCCCCAGCTCCCTGAAACTCCACAGATGTTTCCGGTGCTGGGCAGAGGTTGCTGTTACTCTGCCCTGTTGCCAGCACTTCTGCTGGGGACTCCACACCATCTGCTCTGGCTAACTGTTGGGGAGGGAAAATGGCTGCTTCTCCTCCCTGCATCTCTGAAATCCACTGGGAAAGGGGAACCATCACCTTCTCACCTCGGGCCTCCAAAACTGCCACGGGTGTAGAGCAGGGGTCTGCAGTACTCTGTCCTGCTGCCAGTACTTGAGCAGGCGATGCATAATCCATAACATCCTCTGAACAGTCACTTAAGTCCATACCTTCTGTAATCTGTGGCTGGGGAGATGAGCCAACTGCCCTAGCTCCCTGGAACTCCATATCATCCACTTTGGCTTTAGGGATGGCAATCTTCAGATTTTCCACTGCCGATTCTTCAGCCAGGCTAGCTCCCTGGAACTCCATATCATCCACTTCGGCTTTAGGGATGGCAATCTTCAGATTTTCCACTGCCGATTCTTCAGCCAGGCTAGCTCCCTGGAACTCCATATCATCCACTTCGGCTTTAGGGATGGCAATCTTCAGATTTTCCACTGCCGATTCTTCAGTCAGGATTTCATACACAATTGGGGTGTACACAGTAAAGTGCTGGAGTGCAATTTACATAATGGGGAAACTATTTAGATTGACCTGTGTGTCCCCAAGAAAAGACATTGGTAGGGTTTTACCCTCACTTCCTGTTTGGCTATGTGACAGGAAGTGAATAAATTTAGAAGGAGAAAGTGGCAAAATGTGTGAGTTTTTTTCACCCTATCAGGGGTGCAGACATCCCCAAAAACTGACTAGACTTCTAATCCCTCTGCACTCTATCCCCAAGAAAAAATAAGAAAGTATTTCATTTAGTTTAACTTTGCAAAGTCACATTCCTAAGTACAACTGTGATGCATGTCAATGGCCCATTTAGCCCTTGTTTAATAGAAAACACCAGTTGCCTTTCACTAGAAACATTTGTTAGTCCAGTCCTGGAAATCTGCATCTGCTTTACTATTAATTTCCATAAAAATTTGGTTTCTGCAGCTAGATGCGCCAAATGCATCCAGATGCGCGGCTGCAGTGTATATAAGATGCACAACTGCTGTGTGCGCACAGGTATGCGCATATGTGGTTCTCGGAAAGCGGTGGCCAGAATGACATCACGCCCCTACAGGAAGTTGCTTGTACTGCTGCTAAGTTCTCTGAGGAAGAGATAAAGAGGATAGTGTCTCGAGTGTATGAGTACAGAGGTCAGTCAGCTCACATCCCTAAAATATAAAATAGAAAGATTCACTCCGAAAAGTGAGGCTCCTCTGGTGGGACTTTAATTTGAGTGACTACGCAACCTCATATATATTAGTATACCAAAAGGTTTCTTTATAAAAAATGTATTGAAAAAAATTGGAACAATTGCTACTAGGATACATGACATATGTAAACATATGCAGGCAATGATGGGAGACCAGCACAATGCACAGATAACAGTTGACAAATAATTAGTGACAATACACAAACCAACTCTGTCAAAGATACATAAGACAGAAGGAACCCACCGTTTCGAGGTTTTTGCTGGGGTAGAACCTATTCTTCAGGGCTGGGTAGTTGCACTAGGACAACAGTAGTATCTGTAATCAGCAAAAAGAAGGGAGAAAACAGAAGAAAAAGGAAGAAAGAAAAGGGGAGAAACAAATTATAAGAGCAATACATGTACCCAATGTTTATCATGCTAGCTACACCACATATTTATAAAATATATGAAATATATAAATATTCTTAGGATTACTAACCATAAGTGCGAAGTATACAAGTTAATCAAGCATCAACATAGAGATATAGTAAACACCTTTTTTTATTTTATTTTTTTCAGGCAAGACTCCCTTTGCCCCTGTTTTTCTTGTTCTTGTTCACCCCCAACACCCCCCTTTTTTTTTCCATGTGTGTTTTTTGTATTGTATAATGGCAGATTGTGGTGCACAATGTATAGGTACCAATGTATAGGTACATATCCTTGACACATAGATAGATGGTGAATGGATAGTGGGTGGATTACCTACCTGTCTACTTATTATTTATCTACTTATTATTTATTATGCATCATCTGCCTATTGTTAGTTTATAATCGGTTTATTTTTTGCTACAGTGCAATGAATAGAGAGACTGTGTCTATGGTTTACTAGCTGCCAGCCATAGTTAATTGACTATTATCTATTGTGCATCATCTGTTTACTGTTTATTGTTTGCTTATTATATGTTTATAATTGCTAGAGTGCAATGAATAGAGCGACTATGTCCATGGTTTACTATCTGCCAGCCATAGGTAATCGAGTATTACTGACTATTAAATAAACATAGCCCCCCCCCCCCCCCCGCTTTTTATTTTTTTTCCTTCTCTTCCCCTTACTCTAATGGGGAATTTTTTTTCATTCTATCTTTGGTAGGCAGATAGACAAGGATGTCCTAAGTAAAGCAGGTGGAGATCTATGGACATGGTCGCACCCCATTAGGGGGGATGGGACTTGAGGGGTGAGGGGGGGGGAGGAGAAGGATTGATAAGATTGATAAATTGAGCTATTGACTTATTGGATAGTTGGATTATTTGTGCCCAGGATCACATTGGTACACTGTTGCTCCCTTCTTAGTTCACAATACTTTATTTTAAATTGCTGTGACATAAGATAGGCAGAACCAGCACAGTCTTAGGTACCACCAGAAGGACATTTGTGTGACCTTATGCCCAGAAGATTGTCGAGGCCAAACCAGAGACTGAAGGGGGTAGAGTAGAGTAGGAACTATTATTATTTATTTGGTAAAATTAATACAATATTACTAAAATCTGGGTTGTAACGATTAGCATAGTGTTGCTGCTTCTAATAGGCTGCGACCTGTTAAGCGGTTTGTTATGTTTGTTTGCTATGTTTGGTATGTGCTCTTATTTTTCTTAGGACATGAGAGTGGTCTGCCAATATGGTCCCAGGCTCTACCCACCTACTTATTATTTTTATTTTTTTGTTTCATTTGATTTATCCGTTTATTTGCCTATATGTTTATTTATCTGTTTATTTGTATATATGATCCCTGTTCCTTAGCACTAAAATACAATATAATACTCACATATTTTGATAGCCCTGAATACCTGCGGTGAGGTATCCTCTATGCTCGCCAATATTTCCCCCTTGTAGGTACATCAGTCCTCTGGTAGGGCTTGGTGTTTTTTTTTCTTTGGATATATTCCATACCCTTTTGTTCTTGTGGGTGAAACCTTCACCTTCCCTTCTTTTTTTGTTTTTCCCTAGTTTTGCTCTTTTTGTGTTCCCCCAGTAGCCCGAGGACTTGAGAGAGGGAGCCTCTATCTTTTTATTAACCTTTCCCTTTTTTTTTTTGATGGCAGCAAATTACTGTTCTCCGGTATCTTTGAAACTCTGTACTTACAAAGTTAAAGGCCTTAATAATGAATCAAAAGAGGTCAGATTCTTTATAGCTTGCACAAAGCCAAGGCAGACATTATACTCCTCCAGGAGACTCATTTCCGTACAGGTGGTATTCCTGTGTGTTCGCGCAAACATTATTCTCAATGGTTCCATAGCACCATGCCTGGTTCAAAAGCAAGAGGGGTCTCTAATCGCTCTACACAAACATTTACCAATACACTGTTTGAACCATATAGCTGATTCAAATGGCAGATATCTTTTTCTTAAAATTTGGTTATGGAATAAGATCTTTACAATTGCAAACTTCTATATTCCGAATCATGACCAAACGACGACAACCTCGCGTTACCTCAATCTTTTAGCAGAGTTTGCAGAAAGTATTACCATTGTGGGAGGAGACCTTAATCTAGCCTTAGATACCTCTACTCAGCGATCGAATATTTCACATTCTCGTTTGAGGGCCCTTAAAAAGAAACTTTACGAACACAGGCTATTAGATTTATGGCGGATTCTATATCCCAAAGATCGCAATTACACATATTATTCATTAGCTCATAAATCATATACTAGATTAGACTACTTTTTAACAGGCCCAAAGGTATTAGAATGGAATCCCACAATGGAAATAGGTTAATTTATCTGGTCTGACCACTCACCGGTATTCTTAACAATAAACCCTCCCCAGACCCAGGGAACAAGTTGGTCTTGGCGTTTGAACGATACACTTATGTCAGATCCAATCTGTCATAAGGCAATTATAGAAGCGATTAGTAACTTCTAGGGTTGAGCGGACGCGAACTGTAACGTTCGGGTCCGTACCAAACTTTTGGGTTTTTGGGTCCCGAACCCGAACCCAAACAATTGACTGTATGTTCGGGTTCGGGTCCGGTGTTCGGCAATATGCATGTAAAGTCACGCTTGTTTCCCGTGCTTAGAACTGTCCCTCCACAAAGTGTCATTTCTGAAGGAAAAAAAGTCATTTAAAACTCACTCGCGGCTATAATGAATTGTCGGCTCCCGGCAATACATAGAAAAGTCATTGATAAAAAAAAAAGCGTGGGGGTTCCCCCAAATTCAATTACCAGGCCCTTCAGGTCTGGTATGGATATTAAGGGGAACCCTGCCGCAAATAAAAGAAAAATGCGTGCGGTTCCCCCCTAATATCCATACCAGGCCCTTCAGGTCTGGTATGGATTTTAAGGGGAACTCCACCCCAAATTGAAAAAAAAATTGCGTGGAGTACCACCAAAAATCCATACCAGACCCTTTATCCGAGCACGCAACCTGGCAGGCCGCAGGAAAAGAGGGGGGGACGAGAGAGCGCCCCCCCCCAAACCGTACTAGGCCACATGCCCTCAACATGGGGAGGATGTCCCCATGTTGATGGGGACAAGGGCCTCATCCCCACAACCCTTGCCCGGGGGTTGTGGGGGTCTGCGGGTGGGGGGCTTATCGGAATCTGGAAGACCCCTTTAACAAAGGGGACCCCCAGATCCCGCCCCCCTTATGTGAATTGGTAATGGGGTACATTGTACCCCTACCATTTCACAAAGAAAGTGTAAAACATTGTAAAAAAAATACACAGACACCGTTGGGAAAGTCCTTTATTAAAAGTCAAAAAATAAAAAAAAACATTCCTGCGATGAAATCCAGTGTCCCACGGTGATCCGATGTCCGGCGCTGTCCACATGAAATGTCATTGGCTGAGCCTGAGCGGACCTGATGGAGAACATCCTCCGCAGTGTAATAAATGAATAGACCCGCTCCTTCGAAAGTTCCCCATCAGGTCCGCTCAGCCAATGACGTAGGTGTAAGGCTGTAAGGCTGAGGACCTGATGTGGAACGTGAGAAGAAACGGGTCTATTAATTTATTATAATGCGCTCCGCTCATCCAATGACATAGGCGGGGTCTGACATACGGGGGGCGGACCTGATGGGGTACTTCCTCCACAGTTTAATACATGAATATACCCGCCCCTTCTCACATTCCGCATCAGGTCCTCAGCCTTACACCTACGTCATTGGCTGAACGGACCTGATGGGGAACTTTAGAAGGGGCGGGTCTATTCATTTATTACACTGCGGAGGAAGTTCCCCATCAGGTCCGCTCAGGCTCAGCCAATGACATTTCGTGTGGACAGCGTCGGACATCGGATCGCCGTGGGACACTGGATTTCATTGCTGGAATGTTTTTTTTTTTTTTTTTTTAATAAAGGACTTTCCCAATGGTGTCTGTGTATTTTTTTATACTATTTTTTACACTTTCTTTGTGAAATGGTAGGGGTACAATGTACCCCATTACTAATTCACATAGGGGGGGCGGGATCTGGAGGTCCCCTTTGTTAAAGGGGTCTTCCAGATTACGATAAGCTCCCTGCCCGCAGACCCCCACAACCACCGGGCAAGGGTTGTGGGGATGAGGCCCTTGTCCCCATCAACATGGGGAGATCCTCCTGTTGCCTTATGAGGAATTTTTATGAATAATTTACATTGTAAACTGGGAATATCTGTAACATAAATTTATATATAAGAATAAGAAATGTGTAGTATGAAATATGTGGGTCTGTAAAGGGTTAACTTGGCTGACAAGCTGGGCTTGAGGACAATCTAATTACCTGTCCTCTTATTTGAATATGCATGAATGCGGGGTGACAAGGGCTGTGGAGTCGTATGGTCTGACTAGGTAACTTAGTATTCAAACAAGCTAGAAAAGAGATCACAGCTGAAACTTCTAATCTATGCGACACCACCTTTATTTGCTAGATAAAGGCGTGTGTATTCGCCCCGGTTAACGAACCAATATCCATTTAAGGGGTAATTGGCCATGGCTAGTTCTATGCATAGCTAAGTGCCCCATTCAAGGGAAGTTAACGACCTCCGGTCTAATTAAATTATCTTCAAATCCAATTATCACTAAATTCCAGTAAAGAGTGGGCTAGTGTGGGAAATTAATATAATGGCAGGAGGGAGGAGAGATATAACAGCAACCAATCGTAGTCGCCCTGGGTTAGTCATTGGGAGAGGGCTCCATAAAAGGACCACCCCATCCAGTAGAGAAAGGAGAGATGAGAGAACCTGGGCCCAGGATTCATTATAGGTAATTATCAGACCATCTCCCAGCACTTACCATATACTTGCATTTTTCCTATGTTTGTCTGTCTATTTGTAATGTAATGTATATACTTTGTGTTTGAAACTAATATTTACTCCCTTGCCAAAGACTGTAAATGTTTGCGGTGTATTAAGATAGACTAAATAACCATTCTTTAATAAATGCTTGTTATATTGAAGTTTTCAAATCTTGTCAGAAAAAGAACTGTTATTTAAACCATATAAATAATCGTTGAATATTGAATATTAAATATTAAATGTTAAATATTAATATTTAAAAAGCAACACTCCCCATGTTGAGGGCATGTGGCCTGGTACGGTTCAGGAGGGGGGGGGCGCTCTCTCGTCCCCCCTCTTTTCCTGACGCCTGTCAGGTTGCGTGCTCGGATAAAGGGTCTGGTCTGGATTTTTGGGGGAACTCTACGCCATTTTTTTTTAATTTAGGGTGGAGTTCCCCTTAAAATCCATACCAGACCTGAAGGGCCTGGTAATTGAATTTGGCGGAACCCCCACGCATTTTTTTTTTTATCAATGACTTTTCTATGTATTGCCGACAATTCATTATAGCCGCAAGTGAGTTTTAAATTACTTTTTTTCCTTCAGAAATGACACTTTGTGCAGGGACAGTTCTAAGCATAGGAAACAAGCGCGAATAGTCCTCAGAAGTTCGGGTCCCCATTGACTTCAATGGGGTTCGGGTTCGGGGTCAAGTTCGGTCCCGAACTCGAACTTTTTTCTGAAGTTCGGGCCGAACCTGTCAAACCCGAACATCCAGGTGTCCGCTCAACTCTAGTAACTTCATTTCTGACCATATTATACCATGTAAATCATGTATTAAATATAGATCCTTTTATAAGTACTTTTTTGTTTACTATTTTTTCTACTCCTTTACTACGTTAATATTCTCAATGAGTACCTCTAAAGTCCCACACACCATGCCCAATAAGGCTTTTCTATAATAATTTCTGACCATGTTCAGAATGAAACAGCACTCCCCTAAAAATGGGAAGCTTTAAAGGCAGTATTACGGGGGCTGTTTATTCAACATGGTTGGCGACTTTAAAAAGAAAAATCTATAACCATCCAAAACACTTTATCAAAACTGCACTCTTTAGAAACTTTACACAAAGCTCGCCATTCTACAGAAGCACTAGCTAACATATCGTCCACCAGGGCATCTCTGTTGCAGTCTCATAACTGATACCAATAAAGATGTGCCCTGGGCAGATACAGATTTGGGAACAAATGTAGGAGACTATTATCACTTACATACCTAGTATAAAGAAGGCATCTGGGGAAATTACATCAGACCCACAATCCCTCCAACAAACTTTTAGAGAATACTTTTCAGATCTCTATAACCTGGCTCCATCACCATCCTTGAAGGATGAAGAAGGAGCAAATCACCACATTGAAGAATATGTACAGGAAACTGCTATCCCATTATTAGATGACGATAAAAGAAAATCTTTAGATTGTCCTTTCTACATGAGGAACTATTGGATGTGATTGCCAATACTCCATCAGGAAAGAGTCCAGGCCCAGACGGATTCGCCCCAAAATTTTATAAAACCTATAAACAACACTTATCTCCATTTTTGCTTCAAGTATACAATTAAATTTCCTCCAGGAGCCAATTTCCAACTCAGACATTAGAAGCCCATATCACTTTGATTCCGAAACTGGAAAAGGATTTAACACTATGCTCCAGCTACCGCCCGATATCCCTAATTGGGATAGACCTAAGGATTTATGCTAAACTGATTGCGCTACGTCTCCAGCCCCTTCTCCCAAATCTGGTACACTCAGACCAGGCGGGTTTTGTCCAAGGAAGAGAAGCATGCGATAATACTATAAAAAACCTTTCTACTAATGAATTATGCTCAAACAGCTAAAATACCAGTATGCCTCCTTTCAGTTGACGCAGAGAAGGCATTTGACCGGATTGGATGGCCTTTTCTTTTTTTTTTTCAATACATTTTTATTTTTCAATTCAAGACATGTACAGAAAATCTTAAAAATTAGTTGTTTAAACATGACAAAGGGTTATTTCCAATTGTTTATGTCACAATGTTCTCATCAAGAGATAAAAATAAAATAAAAATAAAAATGAAAAATAGGCATTCAGGTAAGTCACACCCCACCTGGACCCCCCTAACGGTATCAACCTGCGCCCAGGTCAGCCCCCCCCCAGCCCGCCATCCTCATATGAAACCAATAAAAAGGAACTCGGAATCTTAATGAAGAACAGTACTATACTCATATACAATAACGCCCATCAAATTTAAGACTCGGAAATACCGCAATAAGAACACAGTAAATAATGATATCAAATCTTTGAATCATGTTTAAGTATCGAAACAAAAATAAAAGAAAAATAAATAAAACAAAAGATAAAAGAACCAAGAAAAGATAGAATAGAAGAAGAAAGAAATAAGAAGAAATCACATGCCGAACATGAGGCCCTTTAGGAATTAGAGCGGTCAGGGTCATGCCTGACCTTCAAAGAAACGCCACAGAAAACTGCCCAAGGTTCCCATATTGCCTCAAATTTAGGGATTAAATTAGTTGATATGCTAACCATCTTCTCTTGAGCCATAATCCAAGAGATCTTATTGTGTATAGCCTTAATGGATACCCTGGGCTTCCTCCAAGATCTAGCAATAATAATTTTAGTCCCCAGAAGTATAAAGTGAATCAGTTTTCTAGTTCGTTTAGAAACGTTGGGAATATTGTCATTGAGGAGAGCAACAGAAGCTGACCTAGGTACTGAACACGAAGTGACCTTAAATATGAGATTAAAAAATTTCTTCCAGATCGGCCTGATCCTAGGACATTCCCACCAGATATGCACCATCGAGCCCAATAAATGGCAGCCTCTAAAGCAGTTGGGATCCGATTCTGGGTAGATGGATGCAAGCCTGATGGGAGTCATATACCATCTCATGACAACTTTTTTTAATATTAAACGGTTTTTATTGAACAATGTTCAGGTGAAACATGACAATACAACGTACATGACAATAAGCCTAGCATGTCAAGCCATCAGAAATAGTATACAGACAACGTAATCAACTCCATATTATTCCACTGAATACATAGTACAACATAGAGGTCTTATTTAAGTCAGTAGGGAGTGAGCAACCGGGCTTCCGGGCCAGTCAATAACAATAAGAAGGACAACACAGCAGATCCCCCCTTTTTTAAGAAAATATGTTGGTGTGTTCTCAGGGCCAGTTCACACAAGTGTCAGCGGATTCGAGCCATCTATCCCAGATTTTATTATATTTATCGGGGCAACCACGGTTAATATATATGATTTTTTATACGGGAGGGCAGCATTAATGTCGGCTTTCCACTCAGACGAACAGGGCGGTATGGGCCTCATCCAGTGCCTGGCTATGATCCTCCGAGCTGAGAAGAGTGTCTCATGCAAAAATGTTTTCGTAAATTTATTAAGCTCGGAGTCAGGGAAAATACCCAGCAGGCACTGTTTAGGGTCCAAGGACAGGGGGGAGCCCATATCATCGTGTAGGAAGTCCACAACGTGCTTCCAGAGTACCTGGAGTTTGGGACACGACCAAATCAAATGGAAGAACGTGCCCGGATCACGTCTGCACATTGGGCAGACCGTCGGGGCATCAGGTTTAAAGCGCGTCAACCTAAGAGGGGTGAGGTACGATCGGTGCAAAATAAACAGTTGCGATAGCCGATCAGAGAGCCTGGGTGACACCAGTCTACATGTATCTAAAGCCTCGCTCCACTCCTCATCCTCCAGCGGCCCCACATCTCTCTCCCACCTCGGCTTCAAGTTATATGCTAGTGTGGTGGCCGTCGGGGTGATGAGCATGTTATAGAAATCGGATATGAGCCTACGGGGATCTGATCCCTTGATCACTGCGATCAGTGCATTTGGGGCTGGCTGTGGAATATCTGCTGGAAACTGGGAGTGGACCGCATGGACCAGCTGAAGAAACCTGAACTGCATGAAGTCAGGCAATGAGTATTGTTCCTGAAGTTCAAGGAAAGACCTGAGGGACCCACCAGAAAAGATGTGGTGCAGATAAAACACTCCCCTCCTACTCCATAGCTCCGTGTCCGGGAGCAACCTAAGCTCAGGCAGGGATTTGTTATGCCACAAAGGGGTGTAATCATTAAATACAGGGGTCCCAATCAGCCCAGCAGCTATGTCCCAGATCCGTCTATATTGATATAAAAGTGATTTGCGGTTACCCTCAGACTCGTTGCCTCCCAGTCCAACTGCCACCGCCGTTATGGGGTCGGCAGTGCACTGGGCCCAATGCGGACAGAGGAGGACAAGGAATCGCCACCTATCTGTCTTATCGATGTGATACAACTGGGATAACTGGGACGCCAAATAATAGGAATTAAAATCAGGCAGGGCTGTACCCCCTAAATCAGTGGGGTTTTTGAGGGCTTTCCAGGTCAGTTTATGTCTATTCTTCCCCCATATAAACGAGTTCAGCAGAATGTCTATGATTTTGAAGTATTTGAGGGGGATGTATACTGGTGTGTGCCAGAGAGTGTAAAGAATCTTAGGTAGCAGTATCATTTTTATGATGTTGATTCGGCCCCAGACCCCAAGCGGTAACTTGGCCCAGACCTGAGTCCTAGATTTAATCAGGGCAAAGAGAGGTTCAACGTTCAGGGGGATATAATCCGACGGGGACCTGGACACAGAGACGCCCAAATATTCAATGCAGTCGACCCTCTGTAAGGGGAAGTGTTCCCGTGGTCTGGGGAAGGGGAAGCTGTCAATGGGCAGGATTTGGGATTTACCCCAGTTAATTTTGAGGCCAGAAAACGATCCGAAGTATTCTATCGTCTGCAATGCCGTTTGAAGAGAGGCATCCGGGTCTGCCAGATATAACAACGTGTCATCAGCATACAGGCTGATTTTCTCCACGATTGCACCCACCTGGAGGCCACGAATCTTGGGATTTTCCCTAATGGATATTGCAAGAGGTTCCGCCGCAAGGGCGTACAATAGTGGGGACAGAGGACAGCCCTGCCTAGTGCCCCTAGTGAGATCGAAGGGTTTGGAGGCGTAACCATTGGACACAACTCTAGCTCTTGGGGCCTGGTATAGTAGTTGGACCCATTTAATAAATTTTGGGCCAAACCCAAACCCTCTAAGGCATCCCCAAAGATACTGCCATTCGACTGAGTCGAATGCTTTGGCCGTATCCAGGGCCACCACCACTCGTGATCCAACTTCGTCATGTATCGCTTGCAGGTTAATATAAAGTCTTCTAAGGTTGAATGAGGTGTTGCGGCCCGGCATAAAGCCTGCCTGGTCAGTATGTACAAGACTCAGTATCACCTGATTCAATCGAAGTGCCAAAATCTTGGCCAGGATCCTAGCATCCACCTGCAAGAGTGAAATGGGCCTGTATGACTCCGGCTGACCCGGGTCCTTACCAGGCTTAGGTATAAGAACAATAGTCGCGTCCCTCATAGACGGAGGGAGAGAAAATGTGTCAAAAAGGTCATTGTATAATTCTAGCAATTTGGGAGAAAGCATCTCTCTATATTGCAGGTAGAATTCAATAGGCAGTCCATCTGAACCTGGGGCCTTAGATTTGTGGAAGCTAGTGAGAGCTGCGGATACTTCGTCGGTCGTGAGGGGCGCGTCCAGGGCCTCAACCTGTTCGTCTGTTAACTTCGGGAAGGCAATCCCCGCTAGCAGGTTCTCTAAATGTCCATCAGGGTCAGTCAACTGGGAAGTATATAACTGTGAGAAAAACCCTCTTAATTGGTCAGAGACCTCCTGAGGATCCGAAACCACGTCCCCACTTGCGCTAGTAAGGGAAATGACAGTCGGGGGCCTGTCTTCGCTGTGAGCTAGATAAGCGAGTAATTTGCCTGCCTTTTCCCCCTGTTCAAAGAATTTTTGTTTTGTAAAAAATAACTTACGTCTGGCTGCCTCGTATTGCAGTTGTTCTACCACCCTAGTGTGTAACTTCAGCAAGTCTGCATTAGCTGGGGAGGGATCCGTCAGGTAGGACTGTTCAGTGTCTGACAATACCCCTAGAGCTCTATCAAAGGTAGCAGCAGAGTCTGCCTTAAATCTGTTGATCCTGGAAGTCAGAACCCCGCCGACGTGTAGCTTAAAGGTTTCCCAGACCACAGCCGGGGAGGCCGAATTGGCATTGTCAGCGAAAAAGGTAGTCCATTCATTCAGTAGCTCGTCATCCTCCGGTAACAGGGACAGCCAAAACGGGTTCAGTCGCCACGTCCGCTGGGGTCTATCAATAGTGAAGGAAAGGGTGATCCAGTAAGGGCAGTGGTCCGAAAGCAGCCTAGGAGAGAATTTTACTTCTAGTAGGCGCGGAATAAGTGCTTTAGTTAACAGTATATAGTCAATACGTGACATTGTATTGTGGGAGCCTGAAAAACAGGAATAGGCTCTAGAGAGGGGAAATTTGTGTCTCCAGGTATCAATGAGGTTAAAGGTGGAAATAAGTCTGCCGAATCGGGAACTCGACGGGACTGGACCAGTAGGTTGGGTCGTCTGGGGTCTATCTAGGGCTGGGTTGAGGGTTGCATTAAAGTCCCCCAGCCAGATCGCCTGAACCGAAGGATGACGAGCCATGAACAGCAGACCTGTGGTAATGACAGTGGCGTTAAACGGAGGAGGTACATAAAATGCCAGGATAAGAAATGACTCCCCATACAGCCTCACAGAGAGAAACACATATCTACCATGTGGATCAGACTCCACACTACAAATTTCAAAATGGACTGTCTTAGCGACAAGTATAGAGATGCCTCGGGCCTGGGTAGAGTGAGTGGAATGATACACCCAGCCTATCCATGGCTTTTTGAGTGCCAACTGAAGTCGGCCGTCCACATGGGTTTCGGTCAAAACCACCACATCAGCCCTTTGTTTTTTCAGGAAAGTAAATACGGCAGATCTCTTCACCCTATCCCCAAGGCCCCGGACATTCCAGGTAAGGAACTTCAGGCTAGCCATCCGAGAGGGGGGGAGAGATGCGGCGTACCCGGGCCCACGCATCCCAGGAACCACAGGAGTGTGACAATAAGTGCACTATCAACCGCACATTTAAAGTATTTAAACAATAAAGTATTCATTGGAAATAAGCATAACCCATACACCTTGGATAGAGTAACATACAACCAGTAGTCATGTACATTGCCGTTTAGATATTGAACTACAACTAACCCCCCCTCCCCACCCTGCACCTTCCCCAACTGATGCGGGTATGACCCAAAACAGAAAACAAACTAGCAACCAGGAAGGGCTCATGGCCGCGTGACATTTGTTCAGACTGTGCTATAACAAAGCAAAAAAGCAGACAATAGGTGTATCGAATAGTCACAGTCCCAGCATGAGTGATCATCCCCAACCATGCCGTAAACCAGAGGTATGACCCAAGGCACTCGCTGGCAGTCCAGACCGTAGAGGGTCCAACGGAGATCCTGGTTGCACAGGGGGGCGAAAAAATCGCTGCTCAGAGTTTTTAGAAGGTAGGACGGAGTGTGCTCCCATGCTAGGGCCCCAGTGGACTGTAAACTAGGATGAGAGGAAAATTATCTCGAACCGGGCAGTAGAAGTGAAGGACTGGGAAACATAATGTGAAAAACTACCATTAGGGAAGGAGGAGGGGACATTCTGGTGTGGATTGAGGGTCTCCGAAGACCGCGGACATGGCAGGTGGGAGAAGGGGTGACAGTCATAAGGAGAACCTGACATTCCCCAGCGGGGGAGAAGAAAAAAAAAAAAAAACACCAGATAGACATACCCACACTCCGGGTGATTATGAGGACTCAATCAGAATGGGGGGGCAGTCAAGACCCCGCTCAGATGTGGACTACTTGTCGTCCGCCTGTCGGTCGGGTTCAGGCCGCTCCATCCAGGAAAGAACTTCTTCCGGATCCTCAAAAAAGTAGGCCCGGCCGTTTCTCTCCACTCGCAGGCGCGCCGGAAACAGCATGGAGTATTTGAGGTGTTTGATCCGGAGTCTGCGTTTCGCCTCAGTAAAGCCCTGGCGGCGACGTTGTACATCAGCGGAGAAATCTGGGAAAATGGCAACTCTGCTGTTCCCAATCTCCATGTTGCCCTTCTCCCTCGCCATCCGTAGTGCTGCATCTCTATCCTTAAAGTTCAGTAGCTTGGCTATAAACGTGCGAGGGGGGCTCCCTGTGGTGGGGCCTTGGCCAGAATGCGGTGTGCTCTCTCTACCGCCAGGGTCGGGGAGAAGGCCTCACGACCATATTTGGAGATCAGGATTTGTTCCAGGAAGGTGGTCAGATCCTTCCCCTCTGCCCCCTCAGGTAATCCAATGAAACGGAGATTAGATCTCCTCTGCCTATTCTCCATTTCGTCCTGCTTCCCCATCAGTTGAAGGATTTGCCGCTGCATGCGGTCGGAGCTCGTCTGTAAAGGAGGTATGGCATCTTCTATGTCACTGATGCGTGTCTCCGTCTCCGTTACCCGCTCCCGTAGCTTTTGAAAGTCCTGCCGCATGAGGGATAGATCAATCTTGACCTCCTCAATCTGGGTGGCAAGGGATGTGCGGCAGAACGTGATAGCGTCCAGCAGCTTCTCAGTATCTCCTCCCGGCGCGGCCTGTTCTGAACTCGTGGCGCCGCCATCTTCCCCCTCTGCGTCCTTGTCCTGTCGGCGGTACTGGTTCAATTTAGCAAGTGCCGCGCTGCTTCTCACCTGTGACATGGCTGGAAGTATGCCCAGTTCTAGTCCTCACTGTTCAGGAGTAATTAGAAGGTCCAAGGGCAAGAGGATTAGTAATTAGAAGGATTAATGGCCGGAGCTCGTGTCACACACGTCCTACTCCATTCACCGCCAGGCCATGCCCCTCATGACAACTTTTAAGTTAGCTTCCATGAGGGAGGTGTTCAAAATACTGTGGAATGAGCGAAAGTTGGCCTTTTGCCAGGATCCTAGATCCCAATTTAGCTGGAGGTCATCTTCCCATGCTTTCATGTATGAGGTTTTAGTAGCTGTACAAGTAAGTGAAGAGTAGATGACAGAAATGCCCCCCCTTTGTCCCACGGCCGATCCGCACCAGATCTCATAGTCCGTAAATTTGGGAGGAAGAGGTTTCTCCGTCCAAATATCATTCAAGAATTGTGAAATCTGTTCAAATCTAAATTTTTCAGAGTCAGGGAGGTCAAATTTATTTAGACAATGGGGCATGGTAATAGGACCCCGATTTGTAAAGTATTGTCCTATCCTATATAGACCTTTGTTTGTCCACCAACTGAAGGCCTCGGTATCCATACCAGGAAAGAATTTTGGATTATTAAAAATGTGTGCTAGTGGTTGTGCTACAGACACTAGAGTGGGAAGAGGACGGAGTCTGTCCCAAAGGGCAAATGATTGAGATAAGGAAGGGGATAAAATAGGTGGTCTCTGTCTTTGTGGGCACCAAAGCAGGTACTCTAAGGATAATTGTGGTACCACTTGTTCTTCTATCAGCACCCAGTCCGGTTTTTCATTCTTGGAATAAAATATAGATAATTGTGCTAGTCTGGCAGCTAAAAAATAATTATATAAGTTAGGCAAACCCACCCCTCCCTTCTTCCTATTTAAATATAGGGTGTTTTGGGGAACTCTGTAACTAGATTTGCCCCATACGAATGTGAGAATTTTACTTTGTAAGGAATTTATCTGATCTTTCCTGATGGGAATGGGGAGGGAACGAAATAGATATAAAATTCTAGGGAGTAATGTCATTTTCACTGAATTAATCCTGCCCAACCAAGATAGTTTGAATTTGTCCCAATTTTTAAGATCTGTAATAATTTTATGGAATAGGGGAGGATAGTTACTTGTGTAAAGAGATTCTGTTCGAGCAGTCAGAAAGATTCCCAGATATTTAATATGAGAAGAATTCCATTCAAATTTGAAAGACTGTTTGATGAGGGAAACTATGGGTAACGGGAGGGAAATATTTAGTGCCTGTGACTTGGCAAAATTGACCCTGAGTCCTGAAATATTAGAAAAATCAGAAATTACTTTATAAAGATTCGGAAGGGAGGTAATGGGAGAGGTAAGAAAGAGAAGCAAATCATCTGCAAAAAGTCCGCATTTATGCATCTGATTCCCACAGGTTACGCCTTTAATGTCAGAATTTTGTCTAATGGCTATGGCCAAGCTTTCAATGGCCATAGCAAAGACAATAGGGGATAGTGGACAACCTTGTCTTGTACCCCTGGCTATATTTATCGGAGAGGAATAATATCCCTGTATACGAATTTGAGCTTTAGGTTGAGAATACAGAGCTCTAATAACTCCCATAAAACGTGGGCCAAAACCCCATCGTTCTAATAGGGGAAAAAAGTATTGCCAGGATACAGAGTCGAAGGCCTTCTCCAGATCAAGTGCTAACAGGAAACCCTGTTGTTTTTGACCTCCGTCCCAGTTGGACTGCAAAAGGGAGATAATATCAATCGCTCTTCTCACTTGATCTGGGCCTTGTCTACCTGGCATAAATCCTACCTGATCCTTGTGAATATATTTAGTAATAAAAGAGGAGAGGCGATTCGCTAAAATTTTAGTGAGAATTTTCAAATCATTATTTATCAAAGAAATAGGGCGATAATTGGAAACTTCTTCTGGGTTTTTATCCGGTTTGGGTATAACAGTAATGTAGGCTGTATTAAGTTGTGTACCTAATTGGGAACCCCTTGTAGTAAAATTAAAAAATTTTGTTAAATATGGGGTAAGGGTGTCCTTGAAGGCTTCGTAGTAGGGAGCTGATAATCCATCAGGTCCCGGGGCTGATCCCGCCCTGAGATCTTGAATTACTGCTGTAACCTCTTCAACAGAGAAGGTCATCTGTTGCCTTATGAGGAATTTTTATGAATAATTTACATTGTAAACTGGGAATATCTGTAACATAAATTTATATATAAGAATAAGAAATGTGTAGTATGAAATATGTGGGTCTGTAAAGGGTTAACTTGGCTGACAAGCTGGGCTTGAGGACAATCTAATTACCTGTCCTCTTATTTGAATATGCATGAATGAGGGGTGACAAGGGCTGTGGAGTTGTATGGTCTGACTAGGTAACTTAGTATTCAAACAAGCTAGAAAAGAGATCACAGCTGAAACTTCTAATCTATGCGACACCACCTTTATTTGCTAGATAAAGGCGTGTGTATTCGCCCCGGTTAACGAACCAATATCTATTTAAGGGGTAATTGGCCATGGCTAGTTCTATGCATAGCTAAGTGCCCCATTCAAGGGAAGTTAACGACCTCCGGTCTAATTAAATTATCTTCAAATCCAATTATCACTAAATTCCAGTAAAGAGTGGGCTAGTGTGGGAAATTAATATATGGCAGGAGGGAGGAGAGATATAACAGCAACCAATCGTAGTCGCCCTGGGTTAGTCAATGGGAGAGGGCTCCATAAAAGGACCACCCCATCCAGTAGAGAAAGGAGAGATGAGAGAACCTGGGCCCAGGATTCATTATAGGTAATTATCAGACCATCTCCCAGCACTTACCATATACTTGCATTTTTCCTATGTTTGTCTGTCTATTTGTAATGTAATGTATATACTTTGTGTTTGAAACTAATATTTACTCCCTTGCCAAAGACTGTAAATGTTTGCGATGTATTAAGATAGACTAAATAACCATTCTTTAATAAATGCTTGTTATATTGAAGTTTTCAAATCTTGTCAGAAAAAGAACTCTTATTTAAACCATATCAATAATCGTTGAATATTGAATATTAAATGTTAAATATTAATATTTAAAAAGCAACACTCCCCATGTTGAGGGCATGTGGCCTGATACGGTTCAGGAGGGGGGCGCTCTCTCGTCCCCCCTCTTTTCCTGACGTCTGCCAGGTTGCGTGCTCGGATAAAGGGTCTGGTCTGGATTTTTGGGGGAACTCTACGCCATTTTTTTTTTAATTTGGGGTGGAGTTCCCCTTAAAATCCATACCAGACCTGAAGGGCCTGGTAATTGAATTTGGCGGAACCCCCACGCATTTTTTTTTTTATCAATGACTTTTCTATGTATTGCCGACAATTCATTATAGCCGCAAGTGAGTTTTAAATTACTTTTTTTCCTTCAGAAATGACACTTTGTGCAGGGACAGTTCTAAGCATGGGAAACAAGCGCGAATAGTCCTCAGAAGTTCGGGTCCCCATTGACTTCAATGGGGTTCGGGTTCGGGGTCAAGTTCGGTCCCGAACTCAAACTTTTTTCTGAAGTTCGGCCGAACCTGTCGAACCCGAACATCCAGGTGTCCGCTCAACTCTAGTAACTTCATTTCTGACCATATTATACCATGTAAATCATGTATTAAATATAGACACTTTTATAAGTACTTTTTTGTTTACTATTTTTTCTACTCCTTTACTACGTTAATATTCTCAATGAGTACCTCTAAAGTCCCACACACCATGCCCAATAAGGCTTTTCTATAATAATTTCTGACCATGTTCAGAATGAAACAGCACTCCCCTAAAAATGGGAAGCTTTAAAGGCAGTATTATGGGGGCTGTTTATTCAACATGGTTGGCGCCTTTAAAAAGAAAAATCTATAACCATCCAAAACACTTTATCAAAACTGCACTCTTTAGAAACTTTACACAAAGCTCGCCATTCTACAGAAGCACTAGCTAACATATCGTCCACCAGGGCATCTCTGTTGCAGTCTCATAACTGATACCAATAAAGATGTGCCCTGGGCAGATACAGATTTGGGAACAAATGTAGGAGACTATTATCACTTACATACCTAGTATAAAGAAGGCATCTGGGGAAATTACATCAGACCCACAATCCCTCCAACAAACTTTTAGAGAATACTTTTCAGATCTCTATAACCTGGCTCCATCACCATCCTTGAAGGATGAAGAAGGAGCAAATCACCACATTGAAGAATATGTACAGGAAACTGCTATCCCATTATTAGATGACGATAAAAGAAAATCTTTAGATTGTCCTTTCTACATGAGGAACTATTGGATGTGATTGCCAATACTCCATCAGGAAAGAGTCCAGGCCCAGACGGATTCGCCCCAAAATTTTATAAAACCTATAAACAACACTTATCTCCATTTTTGCTTCAAGTATACAATTAAATTTCCTCCAGGAGCCAATTTCCAACTCAGACATTAGAAGCCCATATCACTTTGATTCCAAAACTGGAAAAGGATTTAACACTATGCTCCAGCTACCACCCGATATCCCTAATTGGGATAGACCTAAGAATTTATGCTAAACTGATTGCGCTACGTCTCCAGCCCCTTCTCCCAAATCTGGTACACTCAGACCAGGCGGGTTTTGTCCAAGGAAGAGAAGCACGCGATAATACTATAAAAAACCTTTCTACTAATGAATTATGCTCAAACAGCTAAAATACCAGTATGCCTCCTTTCAGTTGATGCAGAGAAGGCATTTGACCGGATTGGATGGCCTTTTCTTAAACACTCATTGATGCAAATAGGTCTGGGCCCAAATTTACTTCATAAGATTTTGGCGTTATACACTAAACCTGAGGCTAGAATAAGGATTAATGGATCGTTGACAACAAGCTTTACTATACAAAATGGTACTCATCAAGGATGCCCACTATCTCCTTTACTTTATGTCCTGGTAATGGAGCATTTAGCAACAGCAATCAGACAGAATTCTTCCATTACGGGCATACAGATAAATCAAAGGGAAATAAAATTAGCTTTGTTTGATCTATTACGCTATGTAACTAACCCACATGTCTCTATACCTTCTATTTTATCTGAATTTCAACGTTTCGGTACCCTTAGCAATTTTAAAGTAAATGTATCAAAATCAGAAATTCTCAATGTGTCACTTAGACCACAACAAGTGATGGTACTGAAAAATAACTTTTCGTTCAAAATCTGTTCTTTTGCATTAAAATACCTAGGTATTTCTATTCCCACCAACATAATCATTTATATCTAACAAATTATATTCCTCTTATGCAACGCACCTTACAGGACCTTAAAAAATATAATTGTAATCAATACTCGTGGTTTGGGAGGATTAATATACTGAAAATGGACATAATACCTTGGTTTTTATATTTATTTCAAACCACTCCTGTCTTTGTCCCTAGATCTTATTTTCCACCTTACAGTCGGCTTTCACAAAGTTTATCTGGGGTCATAGGAAACCTAGATTGCATAAGAAACTATTAGCATTGCCTAAAATGAAAGGAGGAGCGGGCCCACCTGATTTATACTATTACTATGTAGCGGCAGTATTAACAAGGATAGTAAATTGGTTTCATTTTTCTGACACTAAGCAATGGATATTAATAGAGCAATGGTTAAATCAATTTGATCTTAAGGCGCTTCCTTGGCTATATTTTGATACTAGTGATACTTACCAAGATCTACCCCTCACCCTGCCCTCTCTTACATCCCATCTATTAAAAACATGGGCTAAAACAGCCCTACAACTAGAACTCTCCTCCCAAGTAGGACCAATGACACCCTTATTTGGTAATCCATGATTTCCGCCAGCTTTAAATCGGAAAAGTTTCCTTGCATGGAATAAAGAATCACATCGAAGAGTGTGCCAGATCCCTTGCCAGGAAACGTTCCTGTCTGTATTAAACTTAATCTCTACGCAATTTACGCAATGGTTGGAATACCGGCAATTACTATCATTCTTGTCTTTCATTCCCCAAAATAAATATTTCCATAGAGAGTTAACCCAGTTTGAACTTTTGTTGCTACAAGATTCAAAACCAAAACATGTTTTATCAACAATATATAAGATACTCGCCATAAAAAAAACACCCTGAACCTCCCAAATACATAAACAAATGGGCGAATGAGCTTAATGTTCAAATTGAAGATGCAGAATGGGAGAAGTCATTTAACTTAACACATTGTATGTCATTAACAATTAAAGCACAAGAGACGAACTACAAACTTTTCTCTAAATGGTACTGGAGCCCATTATCACTACAGCGTATATACCCAGATAAATCGGACATATGCTGGCAGTGCCATGCGGCTAAAGGCTCATTGCTCCATATTTGGTGAGAACGCCCTCAAATTTTTAGTTTTTGGGAAAAGATTATTCATTTATACACCTCAGTCACTGGGGAACCAATATTAAACACACCACAAATCACTTTACTCTCAATTCTGCCAGGATCATATAAAACCATCAAAAATAGTCTTTTGAGACACTGGTTGACAGCAGCAAGACTAGTCATACCACGGCACTGGCGCTCAATACAAATGCCATCAATCAAGGAATGGGCTAATGAAATGGACTGTATAGGGAAGATGGAAACACCCTTCAAACTAGACACACACGAGGAGTGCCACCGGACATGGGCTCCCTGGAGGGTATATAGGGAAACAACAAGAAAATAGGAAGTCCTAGGAGAAACAAAGTAAGGAAAATAGATGTGATAAGTACGGGTTCTAACAAAAGGAAATTTACACCTGCTGCCATCTTTCACCCTATTTCTTTTTTTTAAATATTCTTTATTTATATTTCAAAAAGGGAGATACATCTAATACATTATTTATACATTTTCCATTGCATTTCTATTCATAATATATTTCTCATCCCAATCCGTTACTTAAATCTTATTTATCTAAACATCAGTCTCGCCTCAAAACCTCAGTGTCAATGGGTTCCCTACCCTTATGTCCTTTATATGTCTCTCCTTAAAGGGAGAAACACACCAAGTCCCTTACTCTATTTAGTTATCTTTGATTTTCACGACCTTACTTATTCTCCCTTGCGTTTTTATCTATTCCCACCCTGCCTCCCTCCCAAAGCAAACCTAATCGAGAAAAAAAAAAAAAAAAAAGGAAGAGGGACGAACGAAAAATTTTCTCCCTCCCCTCCCCCCTCCATCCATCCCCCCTCCCCATTAAGTAAACCACAACCTCTTAAATACTTCTCTGACCGGGAGGACTCACTTCCCCATTAATCTTTTCTCTTCTTCTGTCTGCATAAATTTATTCCATGATGACCAGATCTTAATATGTTGCTCTTTCCTGTCTTGGGCCGAAAACACCAACTCCTCTATGGCCCCCACTTTCCCGACCCTATTGAGCCAATCTGCAATTGTTGGAGGGCTGGAGCTTTTCCAGCCTCTCGCAATACATGCCTTGGCCTCATTGACCAGGTGGCATAATACTGAGTTTTTATAAGTCTGTGTGGGTATTTGCGTTTCATGCAATAGGAAGAAGCCTGGGGTAAGACTCAATTTTTTGGGCAATCCTCCGTACCTCTATCCAATATTGTCTAATTCGGGGACATGTCCAATATATATGGAACAAAGTTCCCCGCTCCCCATTACATCGCCAACACTGATCTGAGGCATCAGGGTAGAACCTACCCAGTTTTGAGGGCGTATAGTACCACCTCGTCAGTAATTTGTAATTTGATTCTTGCGTTTTAGTACTTACTGATGAGTGTAGCGCAAGATATATTATCTTCTGATATTGAGCTGGTGTAAAAGTCCTACCAAGGTCCCTTTCCCACTTTCTAATTGCTGGCATTTCATAGTTATCTGGTGAAGTCATTAGCATCATATATATCTTTGATATTATTCGATTGATGGGTTCCTTCTCCTCACAGTATACTTCAAACCTAGTTAGCTCCCGTTTAAAGTTACTCATTAGACCTAGTGTCTCCAAATAATGTCGAAGTTGTATTGCTTGCCAATACTCTACTTCGAATTGGCCTCCTGATTTCGTCAATTCCACTATTGTGGGCCATATTTCTGATTGCATAAAGTGCGATACCTGCGTATATCCCTTCTCTCGAAGTCTCCGAAATGCCTTTATCTCCATCCCCGGCTCGAAACTTGGGTTTCCCAGTATTGGGTAAAGTGGAGAGTATCTTGACGAATATTTAGGGTTTAGGCATATTTTGGCCCCTATAGACAGTGTTGGCCCTATCAAAGGATGTTTTTTGAGTGCGTCTGATAGTTTTGTATAGCACCAAGGTGCTCTACCCAATGGTATCTGATCAATCTCTTGCTCCAATTTTATCCATAATTTAAGTTCTTTATGTCTGCACCAGTCTATGACCCTTCCCAAATGAACTGCTTGGTGATATTTAGATACATCTGGGACTGCTAAGCCCCCATAGCATTTGGGGAGGGTCATTTGACTTCTGCTAATCCGTGGTCACCTGTTGGCCCATATGAACTTAGTAAAGAGTGCATTTATTTGCTGGAAGTAGGCCTTATCAATTCTAATTGGTACAGCTTGAAATAAATACAAGCATTTGGGCGAAATATTCATTTTATTCATTTTAATAGCGTTACATCGGCCAAACCATGAGTGGAATCCCTGTTGCCATTTCTCCAGTAGGGATCTAACTACTTTATATAGTGGGGGGGAATTTACAACGAAAACTTTCTCTAGTCTTGATGGTATATTTATCCCTAAGTATTTTAGTGAGGACCCTACCCATTTAAAGTTAAAATTTGGTTGTATATTTTGCTGAACTTCAATGGGAAGGGCTACCCCCATCGCTTCCGATTTTGTGTAGTTAATTTTTAAATTTGCTAATGTCCCATATCCTTCTATTTCCTTCATCAAATTTGGCAGTGAAACATGGGGTCGTGATAGAGAGAACATCAAATCATCTGCATAAGCAGAGATTTTATATTCTTGATCACCTATTTGCAGTCCCTGAATATCTGGGTTTTGCCAAATCCTATTTAGTAGGGGTTCTAGAGAGAGAGAAAACAGCATCGGAGAGAGTGGGCACCCTTGACGCGTACCATTTGAGATTTTAAATGTCTCAGAGTAAACTCTGTTCACTTTTACTGAGGCTTGGGGCGTAGCATAGACCCCCGCTATCCAACTCCGTATATGTTCTCCCAGTCCCATTTGCCTCAATACTTCAAACATAAATCGCCAGCTGACCCTATCAAACGCTTTCTCAGCGTCGGTACTCAAAAAAATACTAGGCGTTTTTGACATATTAGCATAATGTACCAGGTTGAGGACCTTTACGGTATTATCCCTGGCCTCGTGGGTTGGGATAAACCCAACCTGGTCTTGATGTACCAACTGATTCAAAAACGGCTGAAGACGGGAGGCAAGTAGTTTAGTGAAAAGTTTTAAATCTGTATTTAACAGTGAGATCGGGCGATAGCTCCCGCACTCCGCCGGGTCCTTCCCTTCTTTCGGGATAACTGAAATATGTGCCATAAGGGCATCCGGCGGTAGTGCGGGAGCCCGACCAATCTCATTGAATGCCTTTGTCATATGGACCCCTAATATTGGGAGAAAATATTTGTAGTATTGGATAGTGAAGCCATCCGGACCCGGCGCCTTCCCTCGTTTAACTGTCTTTATCACTGTCTCCAGTTCCCCCACTGAAATAGGTATCTCCAGTAGGGATGAGCTTCGTGTTCGAGTCGAACATACGTTCGACTCGAACATCGGCTGTTCGATCGTTCGACGAAGATCGAACGATTTGGGCCGTTCGCACCAAATTCGAGTGACGCGAACGGCCCACAATGCACTACGCCATCGCAGTGTCATCCAGGCGCTGTGATTGGCCAAGCATGCACTGTGACCCCGCATGCTTGGCCAATCACAGCGCCGGCAGCGAGGAGAGCAATGATTGGCCACAGGCAGGATGCCTGTGGCCAATTATTGCTGAGGGTGTTTAGTACACGCCCCACACTATAAAAGGCCGCCAGCACGGCGGCCTAGTGTAGTGTGTTCCGGAGCAGGGATAGAGCAGCATAGGCAGGGACAGTGACTGTTATTTCTTTCTTGCTTAACCTGGATTCCTTTAGTTTAGGGAAAGAGAAGGATAGGTAGGGAGAGTGTCAGTGTGTTTTGTGCTTGTGCTATAGTGTGCTTAAAAAAAACATTTATTCTAGGGACAGAAAACTGTAGGTAGGGACAGTGTCAGTTTCTTTCACTCTGCAAGTCCTTGTTTCCAGGGACCTGGAAGGACAGTGAGTGAATTGTCCTTGTGCTATATTGTGCTTAAAAAAACATTTATTCTAGGGACAGAAAACTGTAGGTAGGGAGAGTGTCAGTTTATTTCACTCTGCAAGTCCTTGTTTCCAGGGACCTGTAAGGACAGTGAGTGAATTGTCCTTGTGCTATATTGTGCTTAAAAAAAACATTTATTCTAGGGACAGAAAACTGTAGGTAGGGAGAGTGTCAGTTTATTTCACTCTGCAAGTCCTTGTTTCCAGGGACCTGTAAGGACAGTGAGTGAATTGTCCTTGTGCTATATTGTGATTAAAAAAAACATTTTTTCTAGGGACAGAAAACTGTAGGTAGGGAGAGTGTTTTTTTTCTTTCACTCTGCAAGTCCTTGTTTCCAGGGACCTGTAAGGACAGTGAGTGAATTGTTCTTGTGCTATATTGTGATTAAAAAAAACATTTTTTCTAGGGACAGAAAACTGTAGGTAGGGAGAGTGTTTTTTTTCTTTCACTCTGCAAGTCCTTGTTTCCAGGGACCTGTAAGGACAGTGAGTGAATTGTCCTTGTGCTATATTGTGCTTAAAAAAAACATTTATTCTAGGGACAGAAAACTGTAGGTAGGGAGAGTGTCAGTTTATTTCACTCTGCAAGTCCTTGTTTCCAGGGACCTGTAAGGACAGTGAGTGAATTGTCCTTGTGCTATATTGTGATTAAAAAAAACATTTTTTCTAGGGACAGAAAACTGTAGGTAGGGAGAGTGTTTTTTTTCTTTCACTCTGCAAGTCCTTGTTTCCAGGGACCTGTAAGGACAGTGAGTGAATTGTCCTTGTGCTATATTGTGCTTAAAAAAACATTTATTCTAGGGACAGAAAACTGTAGGTAGGGAGAGTGTCAGTTTATTTCACTCTGCAAGTCCTTGTTTCCAGGGACCTGTAAGGACAGTGAGTGAATTGTCCTTGTGCTATATTGTGATTAAAAAAAAACATTTTTTCTAGGGACAGAAAACTGTAGGTAGGGAGAGTGTTTTTTTTCTTTCACTCTGCAAGTCCTTGTTTCCAGGGACCTGTAAGGACAGTGAGTGAATTGTCCTTGTGCTAAATTGTGCTTAAAAAAAACATTTATTCTAGGGACAGAAAACTGTAGGTAGGGAGAGTGTTTTTTTTCTTTCACTCTGCAAGTCCTTGTTTCCAGGGACCTGTAAGGACAGTGAGTGAATTGTCCTTGTGCTATATTGTGCTTAAAAAAAACATTTATTCTAGGGACAGAAAACTGTATGTAGGGAGAGTGTCAGTTTATTTCACTCTGCAAGTCCTTGTTTCCAGGGACCTGTAAGGACAGTGAGTGAATTGTCCTTGTGCTATATTGTGATTAAAAAAAAACATTTTTTCTAGGGACAGAAAACTGTAGGTAGGGAGAGTGTTTTTTTTCTTTCACTCTGCAAGTCCTTGTTTCCAGGGACCTGTAAGGACAGTGAGTGAATTGTCCTTGTGCTATATTGTGCTTAAAAAAAACATTTATTCTAGGGACAGAAAACTGTAGGTAGGGAGAGTGTTTTTTTTCTTTCACTCTGCAAGTCCTTGTTTCCAAGGACCTGTAAGGACAGTGAGTGAATTGTCCTTGTGCTATATTGTGCTTAAAAAAAACATTTATTCTAGGGACAGAAAACTGTAGGTAGGGAGAGTGTCAGTTTATTTCACTCTGCAAGTCCTTGTTTCCAGGGACCTGTAAGGACAGTGAGTGAATTGTCCTTGTGCTATATTGTGCTTAAAAAAAACATTTATTCTAGGGACAGAAAACTGTAGGTAGGGAGAGTGTCAGTTTATTTCACTCTGCAAGTCCTTGTTTCCAGGGACCTGTAAGGACAGTGAGTGAATTGTCCTTGTGCTATATTGTGATTAAAAAAAACATTTTTTCTAGGGACAGAAAACTGTAGGTAGGGAGAGTGTTTTTTTTCTTTCACTCTGCAAGTCCTTGTTTCCAGGGACCTGTAAGGACAGTGAGTGAATTGTCCTTGTGCTATATTGTGCTTAGAAAAAACATTTATTCTAGGGACAGAAAACTGTAGGTAGGGAGAGTGTCAGTTTATTTCACTCTGCAAGTCCTTGTTTCCAGGGACCTGTAAGGACAGTGAGTGAATTGTCCTTGTGCTATATTGTGCTTAAAAAAAACATTTATTCTAGGGACAGAAAACTGTAGGTAGGGAGAGTGTCAGTTTATTTCACTCTGCAAGTCCTTGTTTCCAGGGACCTGTAAGGACAGTGAGTGAATTGTCCTTGTGCTATATTGTGATTAAAAAAAACATTTTTTCTAGGGACAGAAAACTGTAGGTAGGGAGAGTGTTTTTTTTCTTTCACTCTGCAAGTCCTTGTTTCCAGGGACCTGTAAGGACAGTGAGTGAATTGTTCTTGTGCTATATTGTGATTAAAAAAAACATTTTTTCTAGGGACAGAAAACTGTAGGTAGGGAGAGTGTTTTTTTTCTTTCACTCTGCAAGTCCTTGTTTCCAGGGACCTGTAAGGACAGTGAGTGAATTGTCCTTGTGCTATATTGTGCTTAAAAAAAACATTTATTCTAGGGACAGAAAACTGTAGGTAGGGAGAGTGTCAGTTTATTTCACTCTGCAAGTCCTTGTTTCCAGGGACCTGTAAGGACAGTGAGTGAATTGTCCTTGTGCTATATTGTGATTAAAAAAAACATTTTTTCTAGGGACAGAAAACTGTAGGTAGGGAGAGTGTTTTTTTTCTTTCACTCTGCAAGTCCTTGTTTCCAGGGACCTGGAAGGACAGTGAGTGAATTGTCCTTGTGCTATATTGTGCTTAAAAAAAACATTTATTCTAGGGACAGAAAACTGTAGGTAGGGAGAGTGTCAGTTTATTTCACTCTGCAAGTCCTTGTTTCCAGGGACCTGTAAGGACAGTGAGTGAATTGTCCTTGTGCTATATTGTGATTAAAAAAAAAACATTTTTTCTAGGGACAGAAAACTGTAGGTAGGGAGAGTGTTTTTTTTCTTTCACTCTGCAAGTCCTTGTTTCCAGGGACCTGTAAGGACAGTGAGTGAATTGTCCTTGTGCTATATTGTGCTTAAAAAAAACATTTATTCTAGGGACAGAAAACTGTAGGTAGGGAGAGTGTTTTTTTTCTTTCACTCTGCAAGTCCTTGTTTCCAGGGACCTGTAAGGACAGTGAGTGAATTGTCCTTGTGCTATATTGTGCTTAAAAAAAACATTTATTCTAGGGACAGAAAACTGTAGGTAGGGAGAGTGTCAGTTTATTTCACTCTGCAAGTCCTTGTTTCCAGGGACCTGTAAGGACAGTGAGTGAATTGTCCTTGTGCTATATTGTGATTAAAAAAAACATTTTTTCTAGGGACAGAAAACTGTAGGTAGGGAGAGTGTCAGTTTATTTCACTCTGCAAGTCCTTGTTTCCAGGGACCTGTAAGGACAGTGAGTGAATTGTCCTTGTGCTATATTGTGATTAAAAAAAACATTTTTTCTAGGGACAGAAAACTGTAGGTAGGGAGAGTGTTTTTTTTCTTTCACTCTGCAAGTCCTTGTTTCCAGGGACCTGTAAGGACAGTGAGTGAATTGTTCTTGTGCTATATTGTGATTAAAAAAAACATTTTTTCTAGGGACAGAAAACTGTAGGTAGGGAGAGTGTTTTTTTTCTTTCACTCTGCAAGTCCTTGTTTCCAGGGACCTGTAAGGACAGTGAGTGAATTGTCCTTGTGCTATATTGTGCTTAAAAAAAACATTTATTCTAGGGACAGAAAACTGTAGGTAGGGAGAGTGTCAGTTTATTTCACTCTGCAAGTCCTTGTTTCCAGGGACCTGTAAGGACAGTGAGTGAATTGTCCTTGTGCTATATTGTGATTAAAAAAAACATTTTTTCTAGGGACAGAAAACTGTAGGTAGGGAGAGTGTTTTTTTTCTTTCACTCTGCAAGTCCTTGTTTCCAGGGACCTGGAAGGACAGTGAGTGAATTGTCCTTGTGCTATATTGTGCTTAAAAAAAACATTTATTCTAGGGACAGAAAACTGTAGGTAGGGAGAGTGTCAGTTTATTTCACTCTGCAAGTCCTTGTTTCCAGGGACCTGTAAGGACAGTGAGTGAATTGTCCTTGTGCTATATTGTGCTTAAAAAAAAACATTTATTCTAGGGACAGAAAACTGTAGGTAGGGAGAGTGTTTTTTTTCTTTCACTCTGCAAGTCCTTGTTTCCAGGGACCTGTAAGGACAGTGAGTGAATTGTCCTTGTGCTATATTGTGCTTAAAAAAAATATTTTTTCTAGGGACAGAAAACTGTAGGTAGGGAGAGTGTCAGTTTCTTTCACTGTGAAAGTCCTTGTTTCAAGGGACAGAGAAGGACACCTGAAGGTAGCCCTTATTGCTTTTTTCCCATCTCCCTGCAGGCCATCTATTAGAATGTCTGGAAGGCAAACAAGGAGAGGCAGACAGTCAGGAGGCAATAAAAGAGGGCAAGCAGGCTCTGTGTCTGGGGGCAACAGTGCTGGTCGTGGACGCGGTGCATTGTCATCAGCACATGGCCATGGGACACGCTTGTCCTTCTTTTCGGCAGCTGGACATGTTGAGCCACATCATGCCGAAGACTTGGTAGAGTGGATGACCAAGCCCTCCTCCTCCTCCTCATCCTCTCTCACCCAGGCTCAGGGTACTGGAAAAGCAGCTGCCAAAGCGTCGTCTTCCCTGGTATCAATGTCAGACAAATCATCAGTCACTCCTTCCCTAGACCCACCATGTCCTCCTCCTGAGGAGTCCCCCGAACTGTTTCAGCACAGTGTTGGGTACATGCTCCAGGAGGATGCCCAGCGTTTCGAAGGGTCTGATGATGAAACCCAGCTAGAGGAAGGCAGTAGCGTGAGAGCAGACAGAGGGGATGCTCAAGAAGGACACCAATCTGGCAGTCATGTTCCAGCAGCTGCAGCATACTGCCAGATTGGCTCCAGTGATGAGGAGGGAGGGGATGATGAGGTCACTGACTCCACGTGGGTGCCTAATAGGAGAGAGGAGGAGGAGGAGGATGAGGAGGAGGCACATCTCCAACGAGGCAGGATGCCCTTTGGTGGCCAGCGTAAGGGCAGTACACCGACGGAATCACACCGCAGAGCTCCGCCTGTGCAGGGCGCTGCCTCTGCCCGTCATTCAAAAAGTTCTTTGGTGTGGGCCTTTTTTGAGGCTAGTGCATCAGATCGCACAGCTGCTGTTTGCAACATATGTCTCAAGCGTATATCGCGTGGCCAAAACATCAGCCGCTTGGGTACCACATGCCTGACCAGACATATGTTGACCTGCCATGCAGCTCGTTGGCAAGCCTACCTCAAAGACCCACACCAAAGAACAAAGCGGACCTCTCCTTGCACCGCATCAGCTGGGATCTCCAACCCCACTATAACTTCAGTCCTCTCTGAAACATGCACTGAGAGGAATGAAGGTGTAGAATTAGGTGTGTCACAGCCAAGTACTTGCGCCCACTCTGCTAGCAGTACACCGACGTCCGATTCTAGCAGGCAAATTTCCCTGCCCCAGCTGCTGGACCGTCGAAAGAAGTTCACTCCCAGCCATCCACATGCCCAGCGGTTGAATGCTAGCTTGGCTAAATTGCTAGCGCTTCAACTGCTGCCTTTTCAGTTGGTAGACTCGGCCCCCTTCCGTGAGTTTGTGCAATGTGCGGTTCCTCAGTGGCAGGTTCCCAAACGCCACTTTTTCTCACGGAAGGCTATTCCGGCTCTCTACCGGCATGTGGAAGGCAATGTCTTGGCCTCGCTGGACAGGGCGGTCAGCGGTAAGGTGCATATTACCGCTGACTCATGGTCCAGCAGGCATGGACAGGGACGTTACCTTTCTTTCACGGCCCATTGGGTCACTCTTTTGGCAGCTGGGAAGGATTCAGGACAAGGTGCAGTAGTGTTGGAGGTTGTCCCACCGCCACGCCTCCAAAATGCTACTACTGGTTGTGACACACCTCTCTCCTCCACCCCCTCCTCTTCTTCTTCCTCCATGGCCTCTTCCTGTGGTTTGTCCTATGAACCAGCGGTGCTCCGTAGCCGTTCACGGGGCTACGCAAGTACGCAGGCAAAAAGATGCCATGCCGTGCTTGCGCTGGTGTGTTTGGGGGACAGAAGCCACACTGGGGCAGAGGTCCTGTCTGCTCTGCAGGGCCAGGCCGAGAGGTGGTTGACGCCACGCCAGCTTAAGCCAGGAATGGTGGTTTGCGACAATGGCACCAACCTCCTCTCCGCCCTCCGACAGGGACAACTGACCCATGTGCCCTGTGTGGCTCACGTCCTTAACCTGGTGGTGCAGCGCTTCTTGGGCAGGTACCCGGGCTTACAGGATGTCCTGAGGCAGGCCAGGAAAGTCTGTGTGCATTTCCGCAGATCTTATAATGCCAGTGCTCGCCTGGCTGAGCTGCAAAAGGAGTTGAACCTGCCCAAGAACCGCCTTATATGTGACATGCCCACCAGGTGGAACTCAACGTTGGCCATGCTGCAGCGGCTGCACACGCAGCAGAGGGCCATCAATGAGTACCTGTGCGACTACGGCACCAGGACAGGGTCAGGGGAGCTTGGTTTTTTTTCTCCACGCCAGTGGGGCATGATCAGGGATGCATGCACTGTCCTGGCACCATTTGAGGAGGCCACGAGGATGGTGAGCAGTGACAGTGCATGCATCAGTGACACTGTACCTCTTGTCCACCTGTTGGAGCACACGCTGCGTGGAATAATGGACAGGGCACTTGAGGCAGAACAGAGGCAGGAAGAGGAGGACTTCCTTGCCTCTCAAGGCCCCCTTTACCCAGACAGTGTTCCTTCTGTCCCACCCATCGCACAGGAAGAGGAGGAGGAGGAGGAGGAGGAGGAGGAGGATTGTGTCAGCATGGAGGTGGAGGCTGGCACTCAGCATCATCAGCAGCAGTCTTTTAGGGATGATTTACAGTCCCAAGAAACCAGTGGACTTGTACGTGGCTGGGAGGAGGTGGCTGCGGATCATGTCGTCCTTAGTGACCCAGAGGACTCCGGAGCGAATGCCTCAGCAAACCTACGCTGCATGGCCTCCCTGATCCTGCAAAGTCTGCGGAAGGATCCTCGTATTCTTCGGATCAAGGAGAGGGACCATTACTGGCTGGCCACTCTCCTTGATCCACGGTACAAGGGTAAGGTTGCGGACCTTATGTTACCGTCGCAGAGGGAGCAGAGGATGAGACAACTCCGGGAGGCCTTGCAGAAAGGTCTGTGCAACGCGTTCCCAGAGACTGGGAGGTTGCAAACTCCTGGTCCTGGACAACGAGTTGCTGAGGCTTCGGCCAGTCAAAGAAGGAGCGGTGGGGAAGGTGGCCGTCTGACCGATGCGTTCAGACAATTCTTTAGTCCGCAGCCCCAAAGTATGATCGGTTCCAGCAACCATCGCCAGCGTCTGATAAACATGGTGCAGGAATATCTAGGGGCAAGGTCAGACTTGGACACCTTCCCCACCGAAAATCCTCTGGCTTACTGGGTCTTGAGGATGGATCACTGGCCAGAGCTTGCACAGTATGCAATTGAGCTACTGGCCTGTCCTGCATCCAGCGTTCTTTCGGAACGCACATTCAGTGCTGCTGGAGGATTTGTCACGGATCACAGGGTGCGCCTGTCCACCGACTCGGTTGATCGACTGACTTTCATCAAGATGAACCAGTCTTGGATCACCACCAGCTACCACACACCTGATGCTGATATAACAGACTAATTGATTTTAACATGTCACATCCCTTCAAGACTGATGCTGATGCTGAGTGCCTGTGCTGTTATGTTGACTGGCTATCCTCCTCCTCCGAGTCCTCAATGATACGATTGATGATGATAGCTTGTAAGATCATTTTTGTTTATGGGTGCCGCCACCAGTGCCTAACGCCCAATTTTTCAGCCCCTGTTTAACAGGGGCGTGTAATTACAATTTTTGAAGCAATACTTTGCAACAGGGCTCATTGCTGTGCTCCAAGTACAGTATCTGTGAGGAGTTGCAGTGTTGTGCCACCAGTGCCTAAGGCCCAATTTTTCAGCCCCTGTTTAACAGGGGCGTGTCATTACAATTTTTGAAGCAATACTTTGCAACAGGGCTCATTGCTGTGCTCCAAGTACAGTATCTGTGAGGGGTTGCAGTGTTGTGCCACCAGTGCCTAAGGCCCAATTTTTCAGCCCCTGTTCAACAGGGGCATGTAATTACAATTCTTGATCTAATAATTCACAGCAGGGCCCATTGCTGCACCCACCAAGAGTAACTGTCAGGGCTTACAGTGTTGTGGCACCAGCACCACCATCAAAGGCCCAATTTTTACTACCACTGTTCAACAATTATATGTAATTAAAATTCCTGATATAATAGTTGACAGCAGGGCGTTCCAGCACCAACCAAGAGTAACTGTGAGTGCTTACAGTGTTGTGCCAACACCAACAACTAAGGGGCCTATTTCTGCAGAGTATATACGGCAGGTCCCTACTTTCAAACATACAACTTACAAACGACTCCTACTTGCAAACGCAAGAAGACAACAGGAAGTGAGAGGAAATCTACCACTAGGAAGGAAAATTCTCTCCTGTAAGAATAAATATGGGAGAAAGGTGTCTCCTCTGTACTGATGCTTTATCAGCAATCCTTGTTTCAAGAAAAACACCACATTTCAAAAACAGTTGTCATTGGGACGGAAAGTGAGGTGAAATGTTCTGAACAGGGGCACAGACAGCAAAACAAATGTTACAGGGGTGATAACCCTTACCTATGTTTTCCAAAAAGTTTAAAAATAGATTTTTGGTCTGGAGCTACACTTCAACAATGTACCTGTTCAAAATTACAAACAGATTCTACATAAGAACAAACCTACAGTCCCTGTCTTGTATGCACCGCCTGTATAGGGCTGTTCAGAGTATATAGGGCCTTTTTTATTTTATGTGCGGGGTTCCCCTTAATATCCATACAAGACCCAAAGGGGCTGGTAATGGGCTGGGGTAGGGGGGGGGTCATGGGGTAGCTATGCCATTTTTCTTAAAGAATTTCATCCATATTACCGGGACCAGACATTACATTAAAGCCGCAAGCAGTTTTAAATGGCTTTTTTTTCATTTAGAAGTGTCATTTTGTGCAGGGACAGTTCTAAACACGGGAAACACGTGGCACTTCACAGGCATACTTTAGACACCCCCCAGGTACGATATTTAAAGGAATATTTGACTTTTTTTTTTTCACTTTATGCATCATTAAAATGACTGCTCCCGAAAAACGACCGTTTTTAAAACTTCTTTTTGCATTGATACATGTCCCCTGGTGCAGAACCCGGGTTCCCAAACCCTTTTTAGGACAATAACATGCATAATAGTTGTTATAATTAGCACTTTAGAATTCGAACGTTCGCATCCATTGTATTTAATAGGGTTCTAATGTTCGTTCGAACTTTCGGTCCGTTCGCGGGTTCTGGTGCGAACCGAACCCGGGGGTGTTCGGCTCATCACTAATCTCCAGTTTATTACGGTCTTCTAAGGCCAACCTAGGCAGATTTGCTGAGAGGAGGTATTCTTCCATCTTGGCCTGAGGCACCTGAGTTGGGGTTAAATTATAGAGGGATGAGTAGTATTCTCTGAATCTCTGCGCGATCTTTTTAGGTAGTGAAATCAACTGCCCGTTTTTTCCTTTTATATGGGGTACATATACTGTCTTCCCTTTCTCTCTGAGTTTCCCCGCTAATATTTTACTACATTTTTCCCCAAGTTCATAGGTTACTTTTCTCCCTACTTATATTGCCGCTTCTGCTTTATATCTAAGTAAGTCTGTCAGTTGTCTCCTCAGGTGTGCCAATTCTGTCCCCACTAGCGGTATCTGTACTTTCTTATGTTGTACCTCTAATGCTTGAATTTCTTTTAGCAAGTTGACTGTCTTTCTCGTGCTCTTTTTAATCGGGAACCATGTTTTATCAAAACCCCTCTCATTACTACCTTATGCGCTTCCCATATCATTCCCGGGTCGCTCCCCGGGGTGTCGTTCGTCCGGAAGTATGCCTCCATTTCTTTTGCTACATCTTCCCGAACTTCGGGGATCTGCAGCAAACTCTCATTCAGACGCCAACGCCACACCGGAGCCGTAGATGAGTCGGACAACGCAATGTGTAGTGTCACTGGTGCGTGGTCCGACCATGTTATATTTCCAATTTTTACTTCCTTCACTGCCGTCAGCAGATAATGTGGTACCAGGAAGAGGTCTATACGAGAATACAGTTGGTGTGGGTTGGAAAAGAATGTATAATCTCTTTCCCCGATATGTAATAATCTCCATACATCTACCATCTGCAATTCCCGCAACTTCTGCAAGATATTCCTCCTAGTCCCCCCTGGTATGGAGGATACCCCCGTTGATGTATCTACCTTAGGTTCCAATGTTGTATTAAGGTCTCCCCCTACTATCAGCTTCCCTTCTGCAAACCCTACCAACTTATCCAAGGTTTTACTCAAAAAGGCGTCTTGATGTGTATTTGGTGCGTAAACGGTCGCCAATGTCACCTTTGTACTTCCAATCTGTCCTTTTAAAAAAATAAAAGGGCCCTCTACATCTACTCGTTTATCCAACAGGGACCAAGGTATCCTATTGGAGATTAAAATTGACACCCCTTTTGACTTTGATATCTGACTACATGCATGGTATGTACATGGGTAGAACCTATTTTGTAGGTATGGGAGTCCGCCCATCTTAAAGTGTGTTTCCTGCACAAATACTGCGTCTGAGCGGGTTCGTTTTAACTCGCTCAGGAGCATTCTCCTTTTTTGTGGGACATTAAGTCCTTTAGCATTAATGGTGGTTATCTTTAATTCCTCCATCCCTAAAGATTCAGAGGATGGAGTGTGGGGGAGAGGGGAGAGAGAAAGGGAAAAAAAAAAAAAAAAAAGAGAAAACCCTTAAAACCAAGCCCTCCCTATTCAACTTCCCTCCCTTAAATATTCAACTAACCCCTCCCCCCTTACCCCCACCCCCAAGGGAGGCACCCACTTCTGGACCTTTAACCTTACGGTTCAGGTGGGTGCACGCCTAATTGGGGTGTTGGGTTGGTACGGCAGAGGTACTCCCCCCTCTCTCCACCCCGGACACCCCTTTCATCTATCTCTCTCCAGCTCTTCTCTCCATCCTTTCTCCCTTTTCCTCTCTCTTTTCTCCTCTTTTCTCTTCCCCTCACCTTCTCCTACTTTATAGAGCCTTAAATCCGAGGGGGCCTCCATCCTTTAATTTTACCCTAAATTATCCTAATTTTTTCCCCTTATCATCCTAATAAATAAACAAATAATATTTATCCTTTATGTAACTTTTGCATTTGTGTTTGTTTGTAATTGTTTACATATAGTACATATAATACCTTCTTACTTTGGAGGTTTTAGTATAACTGAATTTAAGGAGCGTATACCAGGGCCATTTTCCCTCCTTTCTCACCTTTTTTCCCATTCCCTCTGTACTGTTTCCCTTTGCTTCTTAAACCCTAATCCCTCTACCCCCCCTCCTCCTTCTTCCCTAATGGTGGATCTTCTGGGTACAAACTTACTCCTATTTCCTGCTTGGGGCTCCCACCTCTTTCTAACCACTGGCCTCCTCAGTTATATCCGGTTATATCCAAGTGTGTGTACCACCTATTTTATCCTATTGTATTCATGTGTAATGTGATGTGTAAGTGCCCCCCTCCTCCTACTCTCTAAAAATCTTTCTTCTCGTGAACCCCCCTAAGTCCTGACCCCCAACCCTTATTTATTCTCCCCCCTTCCACCCTTGTTATCTCAGTCTACCCTCTGTCTACCTCCCTATTTCCCTACTTCCCCCTTGTGTCTATGTGTTTGGCTCCTAACTACTCCTTTCTTAACCAATACCTCAAAACCTATTCCCGATATTATATGTATACGTGTCTTATATGTGTCTCTCTAAGTCTACAAAAGTAAGTGTATGACCCTTGTGTGGTATCTATAACATTTACACCCCCCACACTTGGCATTTTCTTTGCTTTCTTCTATTCAGGCCACTACCCTTACTGGAATATTCCATTCCATTATAGGAACCCCTCTCCCTTTTACTCCTCTCTTCCCCTCTCCTTCTCTCTTCCTCTCCTTCTCCTCTCTTTTTCCCCCTCTTCCCCCTTCTCCCTCCCCTTCTCTTCTCTCCAATACTCCATTGGTCTCTATTGATCTCTTCTCCTATCTTCTTATTTCTAAACCCCCCTGCTTATTGTTATCTCCCTCCTATACCCCCTCCTTTTCAAAGTCAAATCAGATCAAATCCTTCTCCCCCTTCATTTCATCATACATTATTTGTACATTATTTATGCATTTATACATTATTTATACATTATTTAAACTTTGTACATTATATCTTCTAAACTCCTTCTAACTCTGACCGAGAGAAGAGAGAAAAAAAAAAACCCACTAAACCACCTAATGATTCCAGTGTATATAAATCACTAAATTGGGGGGGAGGGAATAAGTCCCCCCCCAAGGGCTCCCCTCCGTCCCCATGGGGGGGGGGGGGCAATAAGTGTATGTAAACCTGCAGGGTGGTCACAGCTGTCATAACTTACATCTTACATTTTACAGTATCTTCCAATGTAACACATCCTGTTTCCCGTCACCCTTTACAGTGTCCCCTATACCCTAACTTCTAAAAAAAAAAAAAAAACCCCACTCCGTTAAAAAAAAAAAAAAAAAAAATGTTTTCTCTCTTCTCTCTATTTTTCCTCCCTTCTCCCTCCCTTTTTTCTCCTTCTTTCTTTTCTGTTCAGCAATAGTAATAAATGAGAAGGAGCGGAGGCATTCCCCATAGTTCCATGCTCCCAAAGTCTCCCAAAGTCTCTTGTAGGGGGAAAAAAAAGAAGAGGGGGGGTATATATTTAAGCCCCGGCTGTGACTGTCTCCAGTGGGTTATATCCCCTCCTAGAACAACCCACTCATTCCCTCTTGGGGTTTCCAAAAAAAAAAAAGAAAAGGGGACCGGGGGGTTTACCGAGGGGGTTCACTGGGGGAATACCCAGAACAGAAAAAAAACCCAGTCAGGAGAGAAGAAAAACCAAAAAATAAAATTACCCAAAGTAAGGAGACAAACCCAAAAAAAAAGGGGGGAGGGGCATTTCCCCTTTTCCTCTCCCAGAGGGGGGGTAGGGTACCAGGGCAAGTCTCCTTCAGAGGAATTCTTTTGATTCTAGCCCTGATGTTACTGAAAAAAAAAAAAAAGGGAGAGAAAAAAAAAAAAAAGGGGGCAGAGAGAGGAAAACATTAGTCCGGCCCCCGTTACTCCTGTACTGTTTTATTTTTTGGGGGGGGGTGGGTTCTTTATTGCTTCCTTCTCCCCTTCCCCTTGAAGCCTTAGATCTCCTGTCCCCCATTGTCTCCATTTTTCTCCCAGTTCCTGGAATTTCCTGCAGCCAGTTTGGAATCTCTAAAGCTTCCATCTCCATAAAGGAAAAAAAAATCTAGTAATTCCCCCGGGTGCCGCAAAGTAAATGTATGGGAGTTCTTTTTCACTATCAAAGCAATGGGGTATCCCCACCGATATGACCCCCCCAGTAGTTTAATTTTATCTAGGAGCGGGCGTAACATAGCCCTACGCTGGAGTGTAGCTCGTGAGAGGTCTGGCAGGATTTTTACCCTGAATCCTTCATGTTCTATTTCACCCTTTTCCCAGGCCATGCGACTTATTAGTTCCTTATGTGCGTATCGATGAAAACGGCCTATGACATCCCTTGGTCTATCTATATTTACCGAAGGGGGACCCAGGGCTCTATGTAGTCTCTTAAATTCCAATGTTTGAGGTGGTGCTGGGGTAGCCAGCCGCTGACATATCGCTAGGATTGTTGCATATAATGTTTCTCTCCCTACTGTCTCGGGGACCCCTCTAAACCGTAGATTCAAGCGACGACCGCGGTCCTCAATTTCCTCTAGCTGTACTTGTATTGAGGTAGCATGTACAGAGTGTAAACCCTGTACCAGTTCCAGCTGCTGTACCCGTTTCTCTAGGGTAGTTACCCGGCCTTCCTCCCCCGACAGTCTCTCTGAGAGATGCTTCACCTCAGTATGCACCTGATTCCACTCCCTTCGGTGCATCTCTTCTAAGCGTGCCATCATTGACTCTATATCATCACGAGTCGGGAGGGATTCTATGTCCGCACGGGTTGGCAGGGCTTGCAGCAGAGCTCTAAGATCCAGGTCTCCCAGATCTGCTATTCCCTGGGACTTCCTGTCCTGGGACTCCCGGGGGTTGCACTCCTGCCTCCCTTGCTCAGTCTGCTTCGCCCCTTCCATTGTCCCCAGTACCTGCACCTGCAGTGGGCTGTGAACTGCCGCCTCCTCCTGTGCTTCCTGTCCGTGTGTCTCCTCGTTCCGTCACTCTCCAGAATGCCTGCACTGTTCCTTCTCGCCGCTCGTTCCCCCACGTGACTCCACCGCTTGAAGCCTGGTCAGTGCGGCTCGTGTGCGGGGAAAGAAGGATTCAATCTCCGGCTGCGACCCCATTTTTTTCAGTGCTCTCTCTCTCCTCTTCATCCCAGGTATGCTGGATTACTGGGCTGTTTCCACATAGGGCTGCTCTTGGAGCTGTATGGAGCTGTATGGAGCTGTATGGCTGGTCACATCGCTGGGTGTCCGGGGGGAGAGTCAGAGGGCTACAACTGCAGCGTGTTCCTCCTCACTCTACCATCTGTAACGTACCTTGGGTGTGAGCCTGACGTGCGGAGAGGGACCTCCCGTACAACCCCGGCTCGGAGACCACTGGAGTGGGGACAGTGGTGGTAAGAGCATGGTGAGGTAAGGGTGCCTGTCTGATCCTCACTGCTTGGAGTGGTGGAGCCGAGTGGAGACTGGAACGGCTGGTTCCGGAAGCAGTGGATGCAGGTCAGCAGGTGCAGCTTGCAGAGCAGAGGATGCAGGTCAGCAGGTGCCGGTTTGCAGGGCAGGGATGCAGGTCAGCAGGTGCAGGTTTGCAGAGCAGGGATGCAGGTCAGCAGGTGCAGGTTTGCAGAGCAGGGATGCAGGTCAGCAGGTGCAGGTTTGCAGAGCAGGGATGCAGGTCAGCAGGTGCAGGTTTGCAGAGCAGGGATGCAGGTCAGCAGGTGCAGGTTTGCAGAGCAGGGATGCAGGTCAGGGATGCAGGTCAGCAGGTGCAGGTTTGCAGAGCAGGGATGCAGGTCAGCAGGTGCAGGTTTGCAGAGTAGGGATGTAGGTCAGCAGGTGCAGGTTTGCATTGCAAAGGATGCAGGTCAGCGTGTGCAGCTTGCAGAGCAGAGGATGCAGGTAAGCTGGTGCAGGTTTGCAGAGTCAGACAAGCCGGGTCATACACATCAAGGTAAACATCACAAGTGGCAGGCAGAGAGTAGTCAAAGTCCAGGCCGAATCTTGGCAACAGGCAGACTGGCAGATAACTGAGCAGGGTCAAACGAGCCGAGGTCAGGACTGGAGACAGAAGCGTGGTCAGGAAGCCGGGTCAAACACAGGAACAGGATACAAGCACAGAACCAGGAACTCAGGGAACAGAAGCAGATCAAACCGCAAGGGGCAACATCTCTAGAATGTCTTTTATAGGAAGTACATGGGAGGAGCAAGGGGTTCAGAGTTCAACAGTAATCAGACACCAAGCAGAGTAGTCTAATGGATCAGATAGATTATCCAGCAGATCAGGCAGGGAACTGTCCAGCATGTCAGATAGCTCCGCTGGAAGAGTCAATGCCAGACACAGAAGAGGTCCCAGGTTCAAGCCCAGCACGTCCCTGACAGTGCCCCCCCCCTTAAGGGCAACCTCCGGGTGCCCAATAGAGCTCTTTTCTGGGGGTGACTGCGAAAAAAGGCCTGGATTAACTCTCGGGCGTGGATGTTCTGTTGGGGTTCCCAGGAGTTCTCCTCCAGACCGTACCCCTTCCACTTGATCAGGAATTGAAGCTGGTTCCCTCTTCTTCGGCAGTCCAAGACAGCCTCCACCTCAAACTCCTCATCACCGTCAATGATTACAGGCTCGGGTGGTCCCGATCCCCTGTCTGGGAACGGGTCGGGCACTGCGGGTTTCAGCAAGGAAACGTGAAAGACTGGGTGAATCTTCAACGACTCCGGTAAGGCAAGTTCATAGGAGACCTCGTTTAATTTCCGTTTTACTGGGAAAGGACCGATGAACTTGGGTGCCAGTTTCCTTGCGGGGCAAGCCATCTTAAGGTTGGTGGTCGATAACCATACTTGGTCACCCTGTTGCAGGCATAATTCCCCTCTCCTTTTCCTGTCAAAGATCCTTTTATTGGCTGCTTGTGCCTTAGTCATGGCTTCCTGCAATATCCTGCTGTTACGGGTCAGGAAATCAACAATACTCTGGACCGCTGGGACTGTTGAATCAGGGATGAGATCAGGTAAGAAGGTCGGGTGAAACCCGTAGTTGGCAAAAAATGGCGATTGACCTGTAGCCGAATGACTGGCGTTGTTAAAGGCAAACTCTGCCAAGGGTAGTAAAGCTACCCAGTCGTCTTGAACGAAGGTGGTGAAGCATCTGAGGTACTGTTCGAGCGTCTGATTCGTTCTTTCGGTTTGCCCGTTAGTTTGGGGGTGATAGGCCGAGGACATGGACAACTCAATCTTCAGGACCTTGCACAAAGCCTTCCAAAAGCGAGAGGTGAACTGCACCCCTCTATCCGAAACGATGTCCGCAGGGACCCCATGTAGCCTTACTACTTCCCTAATGAAGACCTGGGCAGTTTCCATGGCAGAGGGCGTGCCTTTGAGAGGCACAAAGTGGGCCATCTTGGATAGATGGTCAACCACTACAAAGATGGCTGTGCAACCTTCAGACGGGGGGAGTTCCACTATGAAGTCCATGGCAATCATTTTCCAGGGACGGTCAGGGACTGGTAAGGGTCTGAGCAGACCCCAGGCCTTGCTTCTAGTGGTCTTGCTACGGATACAGGTGGCACATGAACCTACATATTCCCTGCAGTCTTTTTCAAGATCCGGCCACCAAAACGTGCGTTGAATCAGTTCAAGGGTTTTATGCATTCCGAAATGGCCTGCCAGGGGATGATCGTGACACAAGTTTAACACTGTGACTCGAACTTCTTCTGGCAAAAAGATTTTGTCATTCTTCCAAAGTAACCCGTCCTTGGGTACCAGAGTGATTCCAGATGGACCAGACACACCTGTAGAAGCTTGCTTCAAGACAGACATCAGGCTAGTTTGTAAAAGTAAGAAGTTGCCTTCCGATAGAATGGTATCTGGAGCTGACACCTCTTTTGGATCATCAAACATGCGGGAAAGAGCGTCTGGTTTGGTGTTCTTGGAGCCTGGCCGGTAAGTTATGTGGAACGAGAACCTAGAGAAAAATAGTGCCCAACGTGCCTGGCGTGGTCTCAGACGTTTGGCAGCTCTCAGATACTCTAGGTTCTTGTGGTCTGTGTAAATGAGTATAGGATGCGCTGCTCCCTCCAACAAGTACCTCCACTCCTCAAGGGCAGATTTAATGGCCAGGAGCTCCCGGTCTCCAACATCATAATTCCTCTCGGATGGGGTAAGCTTACGGGAGAAGAAGGCTACCGGGTGTATCAAGTCCTTGAGACCTTGGCGCTGGGAGATAACAGCTCCAACCGCTGTCTCTGAGGCATCTACCTCAAGTAGATACGGTAGGGCAGGATCGGGATGACTTAGAATAGGAGCAGACGTAAAAAGTATTTTTAGGTTTGTGAAAGCAGCCTGTGCTTCAGATGTCCACTGGAATCGAGCATTTTGCTTTGTTAGCTGTGTAATCGGGGAAATAATAGCAGAGAATCCCTCGATAAACCTCCGATAAAAATTGGCAAAGCCAACGAAGCGCTGCACCCCCTTTTTATCTGAAGGTGCAGGCCAATCCAGAATGGCTGAAACCTTCTGTGGGTCCATCTTGAATCCCTCTGTAGAGATCACTAGGCCAAGGAACTGGATACTCTGTCGCTCGAATTCACACTTTTCTGGTTTTGCGTACAGTCCATGCTGGCGGAGACGACAGAGTACACTCTTGACGTGTTTCCGGTGCTGCTCAAGAGAGGAGGAAAAAATCAAAATATCATCAAGATAGACAACTACATAAATGTCCAGACAGTCTCTGAAAACATCATTGACTAGATGCTGAAAGGTGGCAGGGGCGTTACATAGGCCGAAGGGCATTACTAGGTATTCGTAATGGCCGAACCTGGTACGAAAGGCAGTCTTCCATTCATCCCCTGCTCGGATGCGTACCAGGTTGTACGCCCCCCGCAGGTCTAGTTTGGTAAACACAGAGGAAGTCCTGAGTCTTTGAAAAAGTTCAGGTACCAGAGGCAGAGGGTACCGGTTCTTGACCGTGATTTTATTTAATTCCCGGTAATCTACACAGGGCCGAAGAGAATGGTCTTTTTTCTCCACAAAGAAGATTCCTGCCCCTGCTGGAGAAGTGGAAGGACGGATAAAACCCCTCTTAAGGTTCTCATCAACGTATTCTTTCAGTACCTCAAGCTCCCGTTCAGATAGGGGGAAGATCCGTCCGAAAGGAATCTCAGCACCGGGAAGAAGCTCGATTGGACAATCGTAAGGACGATGAGGCGGGAGGACTTCGGTCCCTCGTTTGCTGAAGACGTCCAGGAACTCATGATATTGTTTGGGTACAGAAGCTCGTATCTCTGGATCTGAATCCAGGCATAACAGAGGCCCCAAGGTGCTGGGACGTGGAAGCATGCAGTGGCGTTGACAGTATGGTGACTGGAACTTAATACTTCAGGTTCCCCAATCAATCTGTGGATTGTGTGCCTGAAGCCAGGGTAGACCCAGGATAACTGGAAACATGGGAGATGCAATAGCATCCAAAGTCAATAGTTCCTTATGGTCCGTGGAGGTGATCACAGGCAAAGGAGGGGTCTCCTGGGTCACTACTCCGGACTTGATGCGAGACCCATCTGCCAGGAAAATGGAAAGTCCCTGAGTCTTAGGTTGGAGTGGGATGTGTTGTTTTGCTGCAAAGTCTAGATCGACAAAACAACTACATGCCCCTGAGTCGATTATTGCAGTTACTGGTATTGTCCTCCCTGGTAGTTGGAAAGAGATAGGAAGAGCCAGGTGAGTAGCATTGGTAGATGGAGGTGAGTAGTTGGGAGAAGAGGTAGCCAGGACCTTGCGCAGCTTAGCAGGACAAGAAGAGACATAATGACCGGGTTCACCGCAATACAGGCATAGATAATTCTGCAGCCGACGAAGTCATTCCTTGGCCGATAGGGAATGTTTCATTAGTCCAAGCTGCCCTGGCTTGACGGTCTGGTTGAGGGATGAGGGTTCAGTTGGAACCGTACTGGCACTGGCAGGGTACACAGGGGCTCGTATCCGGGGTAGCATCCAAGCTGGGCGGAGCTGTTGGGTAGACCTTTCTGCTCTGCGCTCCTGGAGTCGTCGGTCTATCTGGATAGACAAATTAATTAAAGTCTCTAGAACATCAGGAACACCGACCCGTGCTAACTCATCCTTCAGGCTTTCAGAGAGACCAAGACGGAACTGATGCCGCAGAGCCGCCTCATTCCACTGGGTATCCGCGCTCCAGCGTCTGAAATCAGTCACATAGTCCTCGACCGCTCGGCGGCCTTGCTGGAGCGCATGGAGAGCAGCCTCGGCAGTAGAAGTCCGCTGTGGATCGTCATAAAGTCGGGCCATGGCATCAAGAAAAGAGGGCAGAGAGTCTAGAACTACATGGCGGACTTCAAGTAAGTGATGGGCCCAAGCTTGAGGTTCCCCCTGCAGCAAAGCGATAACGAAGCCCACCTTGGTGGCTTCAGATGAAAAAGTCAGAGGTAGCAACGAAAAGTAAAGTTCACATGCGTTGCGAAACGCACGGAATTTACTCCGATCCCCGAAAAACTTCTCAGGAACAGGGACCCTGGGCTCAGGAGACGGTAACATTAAAATAGAGGAAGTTGGGGTTGGAGGTGAATCTGCAGAGGTGGCTTGAGTTTGTGTCTGCTTATCCATTCGGACATGGCTGCCCTGCAGAGACTTCACGATCTGAGTGAGAGCTGTAAGGTGTCGATAGACATTGTCCATAGGCAAGGTATCTCCTGCAGGCTCAGGCATGGCGGTTTGATACTGTAACGTACCTTGGGTGTGAGCCTGACGTGCGGAGAGGGACCTCCCGTGCAACCCCGGCTCGGAGACCACTGGAGTGGGGACAGTGGTGGTAAGAGCACGGTGAGGTAAGGGTGCCTGTCTGATCCTCACTGCTTGGAGTGGTGGAGCCGAGTGGAGACTGGAACGGCTGGTTCCGGAAGCAGCGGATGCAGGTCAGCAGGTGCAGCTTGCAGAGCAGAGGATGCAGGTCAGCAGGTGCCGGTTTGCAGGGCAGGGATGCAGGTCAGCAGGTGCAGGTTTGCAGAGCAGGGATGCAGGTCAGCAGGTGCAGGTTTGCAGAGCAGGGATGCAGGTCAGGGATGCAGGTCAGCAGGTGCATGTTTGCAGAGCAGGGATGCAGGTCAGCAGGTGCAGGTTTGCAGAGCAGGGATGCAGGTCAGCAGGTGCAGGTTTGCAGAGCAGGGATGCAGGTCAGCAGGTGCAGGTTTGCAGAGTAGGGATGTAGGTCAGCAGGTGCAGGTTTGCATTGCAAAGGATGCAGGTCAGCGTGTGCAGCTTGCAGAGCAGAGGATGCAGGTAAGCTGGTGCAGGTTTGCAGAGTCAGACAAGCCGGGTCATACACATCAAGGTAAACATCACAAGTGGCAGGCAGAGAGTAGTCAAAGTCCAGGCCGAATCTTGGCAACAGGCAGACTGGCAGATAACTGAGCAGGGTCAAACGAGCCGAGGTCAGGACTGGAGACAGAAGCGTGGTCAGGAAGCCGGGTCAAACACAGGAACAGGATACAAGCACAGAACCAGGAACTCAGGGAACAGAAGCAGATCAAACCGCAAGGGGCAACAGCTCTGGAATGTCTTTTATAGGAAGTACATGGGAGGAGCAAGGGGTTCAGAGTTCAACAGTAATCAGACACCAAGCAGAGTAGTCTAATGGATCAGATAGGTTATCCAGCAGATCAGGCAGGGAACTGTCCAGCATCTCAGATAGCTCCGCTGGAAGAGTCAATGCCAGACACAGAAGAGGTCCCAGGTTCAAGCCCAGCACGTCCCTGACACCATCACTCTGCCGTTCCAAGACCACACCCCCCGACCCCGATCACTGACATTTCCCAATTTCCTCGTCCCCCCTTCTTTTTTCTTTCTTGGATTTGTTTTGTTTTGTCTTGTTATGTTTTGTCTTGTTTTGTTTTGTCTTGTTTTTCTGAGTTGCATATGAAGATATTTGAAATTGGCTAGACGAAATAACGACATTATCATTATATGTATGAATCTTTCAATATCTGTATTACAACTCCATAATAATAATAAAATCAGATTGAAATAAGTTAATAAAGCATCAGTAGCGTTTTTTTTTGTATAAAAGCGATAAAAGCTGTGTTAGCTGTTGATCAAGGCAGAGCTCCCACTAACAGTCAGGACCAAATGGAAGGGGGCCTGGCCAACCCAACCCAGGAGATGGTGTGTCCCTGAGCCAGTACAATTTCACAGAGGGCGTAAGGACCGTCCAGAGACCTCCAACGGCAAGAAACGTGGAATTAACTGTTTGAGGAGGTCAGGCCTGAAAGCCACTCACATCCCTACATGCGAGAAATAATGAACATTAAATTCATATCCATGAATATATTGATGAGAGCCCTAAACAAGAGCCTACCTGTTGCAACCTCACTGTCCAACAAAAGTCACACTGTGGAGATAGGAGAAACTGGGCAGCCAGGAATCAAATATGTCCCTTCAAGGTAGGCGGAAGGTTGCCTATGGTGATTCTAAGAAAAAAAAAATATATATATGTATAGTAGGACCAAAAAAGAGAGGAGGCTGATATGCCTTATAGCAGCCCTAAAATTCCCAGAGGAAAATTGAATAAGGGCTTACCTGAGTCTAACAAAAGTCCTAAGCCAGGGCACCTATATGATGTTTGCATCCTACATGTATGTCAGGATTCTACAAGACAAAAGTAGCAAAAAATAGGTCAGAAGTTCCAAAATTATTATAAGTTGGAGCGAATGGCAATAATATAAGTATATAGATTACCCAGTTGCACCCAGAATGGTGTTTTGTGTGGCTGACAGGAGTGAAGGTCTTATGGATGTCTCGCTATTTGTAGTGGGCGTCCTAATCAGACAGCCCAGGTGAGTGGAGTGGAGGATCATAAAGGGCGGGCACAAAGAGCAACGCCCCCCTGAGTTCGGCAGCGCGTGCAGTCACCTCCCATAGTACCATCCGATGGATACAGGGCGTCCCCAAGGGAACGTCTGGACGTGAATGTGTCGCTCAACCGCAGCCAAGCAGCAGGGAGCAGCGTGGGGAAACGACGTCACGCGTCGGAGTCTCGTGATGCAGGAATGGCTAAGGCCGTATCCCTAGAGACCAGAGACACAAAACGGCCCTACCTGTGCCAAGTGGAAAATGCATGGCGGGCAGGGAGAGACGGCACAGAATCCCAGCCGCCCTTGACTGAAGAGAGGGAGATGCCAATCAATTATGTACAACTGAGTAATAAATGTTTATAATTATGGTGCTTGTAATGATACTAGTTGTACTGTTGTAGTGTCAGGCATGTTAAAAACATAACGGGAACAGAGTGCTCATAAAATAAGAAAAAAAAAACAGACAAAAAGAGAGAGTAGGGGCAAAGAAAGATACCCCCTCTACTTCCAAGAAATACAAAAGCAATTCAGAATAGAAAACACCATATCAGAAACACCATAGGGTATAAACACTATCTTGTACATATACATATTCCTCTATAAGAGGTATTGAATTTTCCTCAATTCCCAATAAGCAATTACCAGGGAGTGAGGAAATAAAATTCCATTATGGAAAGATGTAAGGTCAGAAATTAAACAGATTTTAAAGTACCACAAGATACAACATGGCAGATGACGAAGAAAAGGGGAAAAAAACTGGGATTTTTTAACATCTTACAGTCAAGATTAGGAATTAATCAGGGGGTTCCCACTCTGAGCCACCCGATGAAAAGCCCTCCAGGAACAGCTTATAAGATATAGAGCCATTCAACCCCGGAGGTTTGGTGGCATTCTGGTGGAAGATCCACCTCTGTTCAGATTGTAGTAGCAGTTTATTGGTGTCACCACCTCTCATCCCTGGACGTAACCTGTCTAAAATTATGAATTTTGGGTAAGTGGCCATCATGAAAATCCGTCACATGCCTACCAAGTGGAAGACTTGGGTTACATGCCTTCATAGACATGATGTGACGATAGGCTTGCTGCCAGAACTGCTGTACGGTCTTTCCTATATAGAAGCATGAGCATTCGCACAGGAGAAGGTAGACCGCACCAGCAGTCTGGCAGTTGGCATAATGTCTGGGAACGTAACGATCACCGTTGGGTAAGGTCACGTTCCGAGATGTGTTCATGAAACGACAATACCCGCATCCTCCACATGGAAAGGTACCTGGGTTCTTACATGGGCAACGTCTAGCTGAGGTCTTAAATTCACTGAAGACCAAAAGGTCTCTAGGGAATCTAGCCCTTTTGAATGTGAACAATGGGTTTCTAGTCACTTAGGGACTGATAATCAAGTCCATAGTGAGGACCTGCCAGTATCTCTTTGTGATTCTCTGAATGGCATCTTGTTGGTTTGAGAACCTTGTCACAATAGAGATAAGGTTGACCTTACTAATTTTCGATGCTGGATGGTAGAGTAAGTAGTTTTGTGTTTTAGTGGTTGCTCTTTTGTAAGCTTTTTTAAACAAGTATATGAGTAGCCAAGTAGAGATAATCTTTCTCTTAGAGCTTCTGCTTCCCTCTTAAAAGTAAGTTCATCAGTACAGTTCCTACGTATCCTTAGATACTGACTATACAGGATTGATACTATCAAAGCCCTTGGATGGAAACTGCTGGCATGTAAGATAGAATTGCCTGCGGTCGGTTTTCTGTAGAGGCTGCTACTCAGATGACCCTTTGTATCTTTATGGATAGTGATATCCAAAAATGTAATGGATGACTCATTCCAGGTCATTGTGAACATGAGGTTACATAGTTACATAGTTAGTCAGGTTGAAAAAAGACACAAGTCCATCCAGTTCAACCATAAAAAAAAAAAAAAAAAAATATAGTACAATCCCATATACCCAATTCTATACCCACTGTTGATCCAGAGGAAGGCAAAAAACCCCAGCAGAGCATGATCCAATTTGCTACAGCAGGGTAAAAAATTCCTTCCTGATCCCCCGAGAGGCAATCGGATATTCCCCGGATCAACTTTACCTATAAATGTCAGTACCCAGTTATATTGTGTACATTCAAGAAAGAATCCAGGCCCTTCTTAAAGCAATCTACCGAGCTGGCCAGAACCACCTCTGCAGGGAGTCCATTCCACACTTTCACAGCTCTTACTATGAAGAAACCCCTCCGTATTTGGAGGTGAAATCTCTTTTCCTCTAGACGCAAAGAGTGTCCCCTTGTCCTTTGTGTTGACCGAAAAGTGAATAACTCAACACCAAGTTCACTATATGGACCCCTTATATATTTGTACATGTTGATCATATCCCCCCTTAATCTCCTCTTCTCAAGAGTGAATAAATTCAGTTCCTCTAATCTTTCCTCATAGCTGAGCTCCTCCATGCCTCTTATCAGTTTGGTTGCCCTTCTCTGCACTTTCTCCAGTTCCCCAATATCCTTTTTGAGAACTGGGGCCCAAAACTGAACTGCATATTCCAGATGAGGTCTTACTAATGATTTGAACAGGGGCAAAATGATATCTCTCTCTCTGGAGACCATACCTCTCTTAATACAAGAAAGGACTTAGCTCGCTTTGGAAACCGCAGCTTGGCATTGCATGCCATTATTGAGCTTATGATCTACCAAAACCCCCAGATCCTTCTCCACTACGGATCCCCCCAGTCTTACTCCCCCTAGTATGTATGATGCATTCATATTCTTAGCCCCCAAGTGCATAACTTTACATTTATTAACATTAAACCTCATCTGCCACATAGTCGCCCAATTAGACAGAGCATTGAGGTCGGCTTGTAAATTGGGGACATCCTGTAAGGACGTTATTCCACTGCATAGCTTGGTGTCATCTGCAAAGACAGAAATGTTACTTTTGATCTCAGACCCAATATCATTTCTAAAGATATTAAAAAGTAAGGGTCCCAGCACTGAACCTTGGGGTACACCACTGATAACCTTAGACCATTCAGAGTAAGAATCATTAACCACTACTCTCTGAATTCTGTCTTTTAGCCAGTTTTCTATCCATTTACAAACTGATATTTCCAATCCTATAGACTTTACCTTGCACATGAGCCGTGTGTGGGGAACTGTATCGAACGCTTTTGCAAAATCCAAGTAAAGCACGTCCACAGCCACACCTCTGTCCAAGGTTTTACTTACCTCTTCATAAAAAGAAATCAGGTTTGTCTGACAACTTCTGTCTTTCATGAATCCATGCTGTCTGTTGCTTAAATAGTTTTTCTCCAGCAAGAACTCATCTATGTGGTCTTTTATTAATCTCTCCAGTATCTTCCCAACTATAGAAGTTAAACTAACAGGTCTATAGTTACTTGGTAAAGACTTAATTCCCTTTTTAAATATAGGCACCACATTGGCCCTGCGCCAATCCAGTGGTACTATTCCTGTCAATAATGAGTCCCTAAAAATTAAATACAATGGCTTTGAAATTACAGAGCTCAATGCTTTTAGGATCCGTGGGTGGATGCCATCTGGTCCAGGTGCTTTATCCACTTTTATTCCATCTAAATATTTCTGGACCACATCACTTTTGAGCCATTGTGGATTTGGGGCTGTGTCACTACCACCCCCATTTTGGACATGAGCTCCCCCATGCTCCTTTGTATACACAGAACTGAAGAAAGTATTTAATAAATTAGCCTTCTCTTTGTCCCCAGTCACCCACTCTAGATTATTTTGTAAAGGGCCTACATGCTCAGACTTGACCTTTTTACTATTAATATATTTGAAGAATATTTTGGGGTTTGTCCTACTATCTTTTGCAATCTGTCGTTCATTTTGAATTTTTGCATCCTTGATTTCCTTTTTACATATCCTGTTATATTCTTTGTAACATTTAAATGTCACTAGTGTTCCCTCATTTTTATATTTTTTAAAAGCTCTTTTCTTATAGTTTATAGCTTTTTTAACTTTGGCAGTGAGCCACATAGGTTTTATTTTTAGCCTTTTAAACTTATTGCCCATGGGAATATACTTTGCAGTGAGTTCACAAACAGTCTTTTTGAAGAATTCCCATTTCTGTTCTGTGCCCATTGATGCCAATATTCCCTCCCAGTCTAAGTCCTGGAGAGCAACTCTCATCCTTGGAAAATTTGCTCTCTTGAAATTAAGTGTTTTTATCTTTCCCGTATGTGATTTTTGCTTACAACTAACATCAAATGAAATCATGTTATGGTCACTGCTACCCAGGTGTTCCTTTATCTGAACATTAGTAATACGCTCTGCATGGTTTGAGATTACCAGGTCCAACAGAGCATCATTCCTAGTTGGGGCCTCAATAAACTGGACCATAAAATTGTCCTGCAATAGGTTTATAAATTTTTGCCCTTTAACTGTCCCAGCAGTTCCATTACTCCAGTCAATTTCTGGGTAGTTAAAATCCCCCATTATTATCACCGTCCCAGCCATTGCAGCCCTTTCCATCTGTGCAAGGAGCTGAGTCTCCACCTCCTCATTAACATTGGGTGGTCTATGAAAAACTCCAATGATTAACTTTGAACTACGCACATCTGTATGCAGTTCCACCCATAAGGTTAAAGTTGTTCTGATTCAGGTTGGTCAAGAAAAGGTTCAATTAGTCTCAAGGCCCATCCCATACAAGCAAAACATCATCTAAATACCTGATGTTAGATAAGTTTGTATAAATCCGTGCAATAGACAATTAAGTCAGCAGATAAACAAATAGAAGGGGATCAAGTTAAACAGCTGCCTCTACGTATTGCTATCACCTAAGTGAAGCAAAAGAGTAAGTAGGGTTAAAAAGTAGGAGTGGCGCTATTCTATTAAAAACCCTGGTGGGGATGTATAAAAAATGTATATGTGACACTGGTGCAATAATGTAGAGAAAAAAATATATATATATATATATATATATATATATATATATATATATATATAACACTGGTAGGAAAACCCTATGTAAAGTGCATGCGTGCCTGTGCAAAAATCTTATAATAACCTTTTGTGCAAAACTGTTCCAAGATGAAAGAAAAGTGCAGCCGTACGTGCAGTATTATTTAAAACATCCAATATGCATTAATATATAAACAAATAATTTGTGCAATATCAAGTTTTTTCCATAAGTGCTGAATGTTCATTCATGCTCTGTGCCAAATAAAAAGAATTGCTAGTGTTCCATGGGGTGATCACAGCAATCCGTGCTTAATTGAAGCCTACACTCACCAGATTTTCACCCCCTCTTGGGGTATGAAGCAGTCACAGTTGTTGCCACTGTGTAGCCCTCTGGCGTTCTCTCATCCCCCCTGTGCTGCTGGTGATGTTCCACTATTGGCACATGTGCAGGAGAGAAAGGAACCCCAGATAGTGTTTTATCGTTTTAAACCACTTTATTTAGATAAAAACTTGTACAATGGGTACTCACATTTGAGCAAGATTCAATAGGCATGTAATGCTGACACTGAAGTCCTGCCGACTGGAAGTGATGAGACATTCTGCTACCGCTCTACCGGTTTCGTCTGTCTGATGTCATCTTTTTTATATTCCTTTTATATTCCTTTCTAGATGCCTTTATCAGGTCTGTCCCATCCCACAAATTAATATAATACATTTAATATTTTTTAAATATTTTTTAACAACAGTCCATTCCATTTGGTTTTTAGTTTTTTATTGTGAAAACCACATATGTAATATATATCGTTTGGTAAAGTATTTTTGCTTTGTTTTGTTTCTTGTTAGTTCTATTAATAGCAGACCGCGACCTAAAGCACTTGCTCTCAGCATTAAATTAGCTCAGGGGATATTTGTGTTCTTCCATTAAATTTATCAAATAGGGCGGCGGATATCTTGTTGCTGAATATATTTACCACAATGGACTTCGGTCCCCAATATCATACCCAAAATGGCCGCTGTAGAATGTATGTCAGTCCTCACAGACTACGGTCTTCAACCTCATATGCAAAATGGCCGCTGAGTAAACATAGGAATTACAAAAGACTTCGGTCCGCAATATCATACCCAAAATGGCTGCCGTAGAGTAGATGCTAATCCCCACAGACTACGGTCCCCAATATCACACAGAAAATGGCCTCGGTAAGGCGAGGGGTCGCGATCAGTGCTACAAAAAGGAAGTGTAGGTGACGCTCTGCACGCTCCAGGTGATGTCAGACAGACGAAACCGGTAGAGCGGTAGCAGAACGTCACATCACTTCCAGTCGGCAGGACTTCGGTGTCCGCATTACAAGCCTATTGAATCTTGCTCAAATGTGAGTACCCATTGTACTAGTTTTTATCTAAATGAAGTGATTTAAAATGATAAAACACTATCTGGGGTTCCTTTCTCTCCTGCACATGAGCCAATAGTGGAACATCACCAGCAGCACAGGGGGGACGAGAGAACGCCAGAGGGCTACACAGTGGCCAAAACTGTGACTGCTTCATACCCCAAGAGGGGGTGAAAATCTGGTGAGTGCAGGCTTCAATTAGGCACGGATTGCTGTGATCACCCCATGGAACACTAGCAACGCTTTTTATTTGGCACAGAGCACGAATGAACATTCAGCACTTATGGAAAAAACTTGATATTGCACCAATTATTTGTTTATATATTAATGCATATTGGATGTTTTAAATAATACTGCACGTACAGCTGCACTTTTCTTTCATCTTGGAACAGTTTTGCACATAAGGTTATTATAAGATTTTTCCATAGGCTGACGTTGCTCATGAAGGGGGCCATAGCCTCTGACTGTCCAATCATGCGTTCCCACTCCCTCAGGTACAGATTGGCGTACGATGGGGCACAGGATGTCCCCATCGCAACGCCCTGTACCTGGAGGAACTGGGAACCATTGAAAGTGAAATGATTGTGGTGCAAAATGAAATCCAGTGCACTAAGCAGGAACTCATTAGTTTTGCCTTCAAACCGACTATTTTGAGAAAGCATATGTCTAATACATGATAGACCCCTATCATGGGGTATGGAGCTATAAAGTGCCTCCACGTCAATAGCCACTAGGGTTGACGTGAAGGCAATACACAGACCATCCAGAATTTGCAACAAATGCAGTGTATCCCAGATGTAACTGGGTAATTCAATAACATAGAGGCGTAGGTGAGCATCATGTGCTTAAATTTTCTGTGAGGGATCCGTTGCCGGATACAATCGGCCTGCCAGATGGGCTTTTGATGCATTTATGCAGTTTTGGGAGTGAGTAGAACATAGGAATTCTTGGTGATTTCGTTCTAATAAACTCCCAATCAGATTTTTTTGAATGTTTTGTGCAATACCTACCCGCTTGGCCAAATTTTAGAGGTTGTGGCCATATGGGCAATCTCCTTCATACTTTGTGGGAGTGCCCCAGAATCAGGGTTTACTGGAACAAAATTTTCCACTTGATACGCAAAGTTACTGGCATTGAGATTAAACAAGAACCTACTATTGCTCTACTTAACCGTCTCAACCCAAAAAAAACCAAGCCATCTCAGTCCCTGATTCGCTTCATTCTATTGGGTGCCAAGATATCTATTGCCCGTGTCTGGAAATCTCCGACAGTTTCCTACCAATTAACTAAACAAAAAATCTCTTGGATAATGTCCCAGGAGCTGATCTCCAATACTATCCTGGTAGACAAATTCAAACTCACCTGGGAACCCTGGGCCACACATATTGAGGTTGTTCTCTAACCCCAGTATAGAGAATACTGGACACCTACCTATCCACTACAGTGTCTAAGCTTCCCTTTGCCATTAGCCTTCCGTGTACTTCCTCCTCTCCCACCTCACCTTTCCTACCCCTCCTCCTCACTCTTACTCCTTCCCACTTGTCTCTATATTTCTTTCTCTCCTCCTTTCTTCCTTTTCGCTGTTTTTTGATCTGCTCCTGCACTTGATGCAGGCACGAACCCTCTCAGGCATTTTTTTTCAGTTTTTTTTTTTTTTTACGGGGGTTCGGTTATTTTCTGTGTTTTCAGTTTTATCACTTCCGTTTAATCCACAAAATTGTTTTTAGGATCCAGAGCGGGATGGTTGCCTCTCATCCACCTAAGCTAACAAGGTTACACTTTATTTCTCCTTTTTTGTTCCTTTTTCCCTATTGCTCCTTGTAGCAAGGGTTTGGACCTCCGCTCCACGAATAACTGATCCCCTGACCAATTTTAGTCTAAAGTTCAGCAGACACACCTAATACTCTTTTCTAGTTGTTAGGAGTCCTGATCTGGCTACTTCCTGCACAGCTTGATCCCAAACGGGGTGCAGAAGTTGGAGGTGTCGGACACTACTGAATCACTCATTATTATGGGTGTAATGTACGTATACATTCTGTCGGTCAGTTTCTTCTGAATATGGATATGCTCTGGACTCTGTGGTTTTTCCTTTTTTGTATTATCTTAAATTTTTTTCAATAAAAACTATTTACCACAGAATGTTTTGTGCAAGAGCGGCATCAACTAAGTAATACAATTCCTGATTGAATCTGTCAATTTTATTTGCACTAATTTGGCAATAACGTTGTTTATTACACAGAATTTTGTTGCACATCTTGATATAGAAGGAATTATCCATAATCACGATGTTGCCCCCCTTGTCGGAGGGCTTGATCGTGACCTCTGTGTTATCCTTTAAGGCTTTCAATGCCCGTCGTTCGGGCTCTGATAGATTATCATGCCCACGATGCAGCCCTTTAAGTTTACAGATGTCTCCGCCCACTAATTTAGCAAAGGCTAATACATTGGAATTGTTGTTTAATTCCAGGAATTTGTCCGATTTCTTTTTAGCCCCTGAACCCTGTGGTTCTGTGATCTGTTTTATAGTAAGTTTGTAATTAGAGCCACTTTCATTGGACCCCCTCTTGGTTTTCCCAGATCTCTTTGACCTCATCTGTCTCCTGAAGGAGACCGAGGAGGCCGAAGAGGCATCTGAGAGGCCTTGGTCCTGATTATAGGGTCTAGATTTAAACTGAGGTTTGGGTCTATTTTGAGTGTTTTTCCAGTTATATGCCTTATGCCGCATACACACGACCGTTTTTCATGACGTTAAAAATGCAATTTTTTTAATTGGGCATTAAAAACGATTGTGTGTAGGCTCCAGAGCATTTTTAACGACGTGAAAAATGGCCTAAAAAAAATGAGAACCTGCTCTATTTTTTCACGTCGTTTTTCATGTCGTTCTCTTTAACGTCGTGAAAAACTGTAGTGCGTATGCTTTTACGAGGGGAAAAAAAACGCGCATGCTCAGAATCAAGTATGAGATGGGAGCGCTCGTTCTGGTAAAACTAGCGTTCGTAATGGAGATAGCACATTTGTCACGCTGTAACGGACTGAAAAGCACGAGGCTGAAAAGCGTGAATCGCCGCTCAACAAACTTTACTAACATGAAGGGTGGCGCCATTCGAACGGAACTTCCCGTTTATAGTGCCGTCGTACGTGTTGAACGTCACTGCGTTTTGCTCAAGCGTTTTTTTCATGAACGTGTGTATGCAAGACAGGCTTGAGAGGAAACAAGAAAAATCACGTCGAGAAAAACGTCGTTTTTTAAAATGACATTAAAAACGTACGTGTGTACGCGGCATAAGAGTTCTAATTCCCTATCTATAGTCTGAATGGTTTTCTGATATTCCTCTATTAGGAGAGACATCACACCAGCTGAACATTTTGATAAATTTGGCTTCCCATGCCTCTTTAAAGGATGGTTCCGGATTTTCCATAGCAGGAAAAATGTGGACTCTCAGTCCAAATGGATTGATAATATTCCTTAGGTAATGTTCAAATGAATGTATGTGCCAATGGTTAAGGGATTTTCTTTCCAATAGCTTTCTGAGAGAAAAAAAAGATAGATAGAAGTTCTCTGAGGAAGAAATAATCCTTATTTGCAAATTAAGATAAAAATGTATTTTTTTAACATGGGGTGGTGTTTGTGTGGGTGCCTAATAGGGATGAGCTTCGTGTTTGAGTCGAACATACGTTCGACTCGAACATCGGCTGTTCGATCGTTCGACGAAGATCGAACGATTTGGGCCGTTCGCGCCAAATTCGAGTGACGCGAACGGCCCACAATGTACTACGCCATCGCAGTGTCATCCAGGCGCTGTGATTGGCCAAGCATGCACTGTGACCCCGCATGCTTGGCCAATCACAGCGCCGGCAGCGAGGAGAGCAATGATTGGCCACAGGCAGGATGCCTGTGGCCAATTATTGCTGAGGGGGTTTAGTACACGCCCCACACTATAAAAGGCCGCCAGCGCGGCGGCCTTGTGTAGTGTGTTCCGGAGCAGGGAAAGAGAAGCATAGGCAGGGACAGTGTCATTTTTTCCTTTACTAATCCTGGATTCCTTGTGTTTAGGGACAAATAAGGATAGGTAGGGAGAGTGTCAGTGTGTTATTCTGTGCTAAACCTTGTTTGTAGGGACAGAAAGGTACAGTGAGGGAAAGTGTCAGTGTGATATTCTGTTCTAAACCAATCTTGCTGAACCATATTTTCAATCCTTGAGTTTAGGGACAGAGAGGTACAGTGAGGGAAAGTGTCAGTGTGCTATTCTGTGCTAAATCTTGTTTGTAGGGACAGAGTAGGACAGTGAGTGAAACTGACAGTGTGCTATTCTGTTCTAAACCAATCTTGCTGAACCATATTTGAAATCCTTGAGTTTAGGGACAGAGAGGTACAGTGAGGGAAAGTGTCAGTGTGCTATTCTGTGCTAAATCTTGTTTGTAGGGACAGAGTAGGACAGTGAGGGAAAGTGTCAGTGTGCTATTCTGTTCTAAACCAATTTTGCTGAACCATATTTGAAATCCTTGAGTTTAGGGACAGAGAGGTACAGTGAGTGAAACTGACAGTGTGCTATTTTGTTCTAAACCAATTTTGCTGTTCCATATTTGAAATCCTTGAGTTTAGGGACAGAGAAGGACACTCGTGGAAACTATCAGTGTGCTATTCTGTGCTAAATCTTGTTTGTAGGGAGGGACAGAGTAGGACAGTGAGGGAAAGTGTCAGTGTGCTATTATGTTCTAAACCAATTTTGCTGAACCATATTTGAATTCCTTGATTTTAGGGACAGAGAGGTACAGTGAGTGAAACTGACAGTGTGCTATTCTGTTCTAAACCAATTTTGCTGTTCCATATTTGAAATCCTTGAGTTTAGGGACAGAGAAGGACACTCGTGGAAACTATCAGTGTGCTATTCTGTGCTAAATCTTGTTTGTAGGGAGGGACAGAGTAGGACAGTGAGGGAAAGTGTCAGTGTGCTATTCTGTTCTAAACCAATTTTGCTGTTCCATATTTGAAATCCTTGAGTTTAGGGACAGAGAAGGACACTCGTGGAAACTATCAGTGTGCTATTCTGTGCTAAATCTTGTTTGTAGGGAGGGACAGAGTAGGACAGTGAGGGAAAGTGTCAGTGTGCTATTCTGTTCTAAACCAATTTTGCTGAACCATATTTGAAATCCTTGAGTTTAGGGACAGAGAGGTACAGTGAGTGAAACTGACAGTGTGCTATTCTGTTCTAAACCAATTTTGCTGTTCCATATTTGAAATTCTTGAGTTTAGGGACAGAGAAGGACACTCGTGGAAACTATCAGTGTGCTATTCTGTGCTAAATCTTGTTTGTAGGGAGGGACAGAGTAGGACAGCGAGGGAAAGTGTCAGTGTGCTATTCTGTTCTAAACCAATTTTGCTGTTCCATATTTGAAATCCTTGAGTTTAGGGACAGAGAAGGACACTCGTGGAAACTATCAGTGTCCTATTCTGTGCTAAATCTTGTTTGTAGGGAGGGACAGAGTAGGACAGTGAGGGAAAGTGTCAGTGTGCAATTCTGTTCTAAACCAATTTTGCTGAACCATATTTGAAATCCTTGAGTTTAGGGACAGAGAGGTACAGTGAGTGAAACTGACAGTGTGCTATTCTGTTCTAAACCAATTTTGCTGTTCCATATTTGAAATCCTTGAGTTTAGGGACAGAGAAGGACACTCGTGGAAACTATCAGTGTGCTATTCTGTGCTTAATCTTGTTTGTAGGGAGGGACAGAGTAGGACAGTGAGGGAAAGTGTCAGTGTGCTATTCTGTTCTAAACCAATTTTGCTGAACCATATTTGAAATCCTTGAGTTTAGGGACAGAGAGGTACAGTGAGTGAAACTGACAGTGTGCTATTCTGTTCTAAACCAATTTTGCTGTTCCATATTTGAAATCCTTGAGTTTAGGGACAGAGAAGGACACTCGTGGAAACTATCAGTGTGCTATTCTGTGCTAAATCTTGTTTGTATGGAGGGACAGAGTAGGACAGTGAGGGAAAGTGTCAGTGTGCTATTCTGTTCTAAACCAATTTTGCTGTTCCATATTTGAAATCCTTGAGTTTAGGGACAGAGAAGGACACTCGTGGAAACTATCAGTGTGCTATTCTGTGCTTAATCTTGTTTGTAGGGAGGGACAGAGTAGGACAGTGAGGGAAAGTGTCAGTGTGCTATTCTGTTCTAAACCAATTTTGCTGAACCATATTTGAAATCCTTGAGTTTAGGGACAGAGAGGTACAGTGAGTGAAACTGACAGTGTGCTATTCTGTTCTAAACCAATTTTGCTGTTCCATATTTGAAATCCTTGAGTTTAGGGACAGAGAAGGACACTCGTGGAAACTATCAGTGTGCTATTCTGTGCTAAATCTTGTTTGTAGGGAGGGACAGAGTAGGACAGTGAGGGAAAGTGTCAGTGTGCTATTCTGTTCTAAACCAATTTTGCTGAACCATATTTGAAATCCTTGAGTTTAGGGACAGAGAGGTACAGTGAGTGAAACTGACAGTGTGCTATTCTGTTCTAAAGCAATTTTGCTGTTCCATATTTGAAATCCTTGAGTTTAGGGACAGAGAAGGACACTCGTGGAAACTATCAGTGTGCTATTCTGTGCTTAATCTTGTTTGTAGGGAGGGACAGAGAAGGACAGTGAGGGAAAGTGTCAGTGTGCTATTCTGTTCTAAACCAATTTTGCTGAACCATATTTGAAATCCTTGAGTTTAGGGACAGAGAGGTACAGTGAGTGAAACTGACAGTGTGCTATTCTGTTCTAAAGCAATTTTGCTGAACCATATTTGAAATCCTTGAATTTAGGGACAGAGAGGTACAGTGAGTGAAACTGACAGTGTGCTATTCTGTTCTAAACCAATTTTGCTGTTCCATATTTGAAATCCTTGAGTTTAGGGACAGAGAAGGACACTCGTGGAAACTATCAGTGTGCTATTCTGTGCTTAATCTTTTTTGTAGGGAGGGACAGAGTAGGACAGTGAGGGAAAGTGTCAGTGTGCTATTCTGTTCTAAACCAATTTTGCTGAACCATATTTGAAATCCTTGAGTTTAGGGACAGAGAGGTACAGTGAGTGAAACTGACAGTGTGCTATTCTGTTCTAAACCAATTTTGCTGTTCCATATTTGAAATCCTTGAGTTTAGGGACAGAGAAGGACACTCGTGGAAACTATCAGTGTGCTATTCTGTGCTAAATCTTGTTTGTAGGGAGGGACAGAGTAGGACAGTGAGGGAAAGTGTCAGTGTGCTATTCTGTTCTAAACCAATTTTGCTGAACCATATTTGAAATCCTTGAGTTTAGGGACAGAGAGGTACAGTGAGTGAAACTGACAGTGTGCTATTCTGTTCTAAAGCAATTTTGCTGAACCATATTTGAAATCCTTGAGTTTAGGGACAGAGAGGTACAGTGAGTGAAACTGACAGTGTGCTATTCTGTTCTAAACCAATTTTGCTGTTCCATATTTGAAATCCTTGAGTTTAGGGACAGAGAAGGACACTCGTGGAAACTATCAGTGTGCTATTCTGTGCTTAATCTTGTTTGTAGGGAGGGACAGAGTAGGACAGTGAGGGAAAGTGTCAGTGTGCTATTCTGTTCTAAACCAATTTTGCTGAACCATATTTGAAATCCTTGAGTTTAGGGACAGAGAGGTACAGTGAGTGAAACTGACAGTGTGCTATTCTGTTCTAAAGCAATTTTGCTGAACCATATTTGAAATCCTTGAATTTAGGGACAGAGAGGTACAGTGAGTGAAACTGACAGTGTGCTATTCTGTTCTAAACCAATTTTGCTGTTCCATATTTGAAATCCTTGAGTTTAGGGACAGAGAAGGACACTCGTGGAAACTATCAGTGTGCTATTCTGTGCTTAATCTTGTTTGTAGGGAGGGACAGAGTAGGACAGTGAGGGAAAGTGTCAGTGTGCTATTCTGTTCTAAACCAATTTTGCTGAACCATATTTGAAATCCTTGAGTTTAGGGACAGAGAGGTACAGTGAGTGAAACTGACAGTGTGCTATTCTGTTCTAAAGCAATTTTGCTGAACCATATTTGAAATCCTTGAGTTTAGGGACAGAGAGGTACAGTGAGTGAAACTGACAGTGTGCTATTCTGTTCTAAACCAATTTTGCTGAACCATATTTGAAATCCTTGAGTTTAGGGACAGAGAAGGACACTCATGGAAACTATCAGTGTGCTATTCTGTGCTAAATCTTGTTTGTAGGGACAGAGAAGGACAGTGAGGGAAACTGTCAGTGTGCTGTTCTGTGCTAAACCAATCTTGCTGAAGCATATTGCAAATCCTTGTGTTTAGGGACAGAGAAGGATAGGCAGGGGACAGTGTCAGTGTCATTGTTGCTAAGCCTCCTGCACAGTATACACCTGAAGGTAGCCCTTATTGCTGTTTTTCCCATCTCCCTGCAGGCCATCCATTAAAATGTCTGGAAGGCAAACAAGGAGAGGCAGACAGTCAGGAGGCAAAAAAAGAGGGCAAGCAGGCTCTGTGTCTGGGGGCAACAGTGCTGGTCGTGGACGCGGTGCATTGTCATCAGCACATGGCCATGGGACACGCTTGTCCTTCTTTTCGGCAGCTGGACATGTTGAGCCACATCATGCCGAAGACTTGGTAGAGTGGATGACCAAGCCCACCTCATCCTCCTCATCCTCTCTCACCCAGGCTCAGGGTACTGGCAAAGCAGCTGCCAAAGCGTCCTCTTCTCTGGTATCATCTTCATTAGTCAATCCTTCCCTAGACCCACCATGTCCTCCTCCTGAGGAGTCCCCCGAACTGTTTGAGCACAGAGTTGGGTACATGCTCCAGGAGGATGAACAGCGTTTCGAAGGATCTGATGATGATACCCAGCTAGAGGAAGGCAGTAGCGTGAGAACAGAGAGAGGGGATGCTCAAGAAGGACACCAATCTGGCAGTCATGCTCCAGCAGCTGCAGCATACTGCCAGATTGGCTCCAGTGATGAGGAGGGAGGGGATGATGAGGTCACTGACTCCACGTGGGTGCCTAATAGGAGAGAGGAGGAGGAGGAGGATGAGGAGGAGGCACATCTCCAACGAGGCAGGATGCCCTTGAGTGGCCAGCGTATGGGCAGCACACCGACGGAATCACACCGCAGAGCTCCGCCTGTGCAGCGCGCTGCCTCTGCCCGTCATTCAAAAAGTTCTTTGGTGTGGGCCTTTTTTGAGGCGAGTGCATCAGATCGCACAGCTGCTGTTTGCAACATATGTCTCAAGCGTATATCGCGTGGCCAAAACATCAGCCGCTTGGGCACCACATGCTTGATCAGACATATGTTAACCTGCCATGCAGCTCGTTGGCAAGCCTACCTTAAAGACCCACACCAAAGAACAAAGCTGACCTCTTCTTGCACCGCATCAGCTGGGATCTCCAACCCCAGTATACCTTCAGTCCTCTCTGAAACCTGCTCTGAGAGGAATGAAGGTGTAGAATTAGGTGTGTCACAGCCAAGTACTTGCGGGCACTCTGCTAGCAGTACACCAACGTCCGATTCTAGCAGGCAAATTTCCCTGCCCCAGCTGCTGGACCGTCGAAAGAAGTTCACTCCCAGCCATCCACATGCCCAGCGGTTGAATGCTAGCTTGGCTAAATTGCTAGCGCTTCAACTGCTGCCTTTTCAGTTGGTAGACTCGGCCCCCTTCCGTGAGTTTGTGCAATGTGCGGTTCCTCAGTGGCAGGTTCCCAAACGCCACTTTTTCGCACAGAAGGCGATTCCGGCTCTCTACAGGCATGTGGAAGGCAATGTCTTGGCCTCGCTGGACAGGGCGGTCAGCGGTAAGGTGCATATTACCGCTGACTCATGGTCCAGCAGGCATGGACAGGGACGTTACCTTTCTTTCACGGCCCATTGGGTCACTCTTTTGGCAGCTGGGAAGGATGCAGGACAAGGTGCAGTAGTGTTGGAGGTTGTTCCACCGCCACGCCTCCAAAATGCTACTACTGGTTGTGACACACCTCTCTCCTCCACCCCCTCCTCTTCTTCTTCCTCCATGGCCTCTTCCTGTGGTTTGTCCTCGGAACCAGCGGTGCTCCGTAGGCGTTCAAGGGGCTACGCAAGTACGCAGGCAAAAAGATGCCATGCCGTGCTTGCGCTGGTGTGTTTGGGGGACAGGAGCCACACTGGGGCAGAGGTCCTGTCTGCTCTGCAGGGGCAGGCCGAGAGGTGGTTGACGCCACGCCAGCTTAAGCCAGGAATGGTGGTTTGCGACAATGGCACCAACCTCCTCTCCGCCCTCCGACAGGGACAACTGACCCATGTGCCCTGTATGGCTCACGTCCTTAACCTGGTGGTGCAGCGGTTCTTGGGCAGGTACCCGGGCTTACAGGATGTCCTGAGGCAGGCCAGGAAAGTCTGTGTGCATTTCCACAGATCTTATAATGCCAGTGCTCGCCTGGCTGAGCTGCAAAAGGAGTTGAACCTGCCCAAGAACCGCCTTATATGTGACATGCCCACCAGGTGGAACTCAACGTTGGCCATGCTGCAGCGGCTGCACACGCAGCAGAGGGCCATCAATGAGTACCTGTGCGACTACGGCACCAGGACAGGGTCAGGGGAGCTCGGGTTTTTTTCACCACGCCAGTGGGGCATGATCAGGGATGCATGCACTGTCCTGGCACCATTTGAGGAGGCCACGAGGATGGTGAGCAGTGACAGTGCATGCATCAGTGACACTGTACCTCTTGTCCACCTGTTGGAGCACACGCTGCGTGGAATAATGGACAGGGCACTTGAGGCAGAACAGAGGCAGGAAGAGGAGTACTTCCTTGCCTCTCAAGGCCCCCTTTACCCAGACAGTGTTCCTTCTGTCCCACCCATCGCACAGGAAGAGGAGGAGGAGGAGGAGGAGGATTGTGTCAGCATGGAGGTGGAGGCTGGCACTCAGCATCATCAGCAGCAGTCTTTTAGGGATGATTTACAGTCCCAAGAAACCAGTGGACTTGTACGTGGCTGGGAGGAGGTGGCTGCGGATCATGTCGTCCTTAGTGATACAGAGGACTCCGGACTGAATGCCTCAGCTAACCTACGCTGCATGGCCTCCCTGATCCTGCAAAGTCTGCGGAAGGATCCTCGTATTCTTCGGATCAAGGAGAGGGACCATTACTGGCTGGCCACTCACCTTGATCCACGGTACAAGGGTAAGGTTGCGGACCTTATCTTACCGTCGCAGAGGGAGCAGAGGATGAGACAACTCCGGGAGGCCTTGCAGAAAGGTCTGTGCAACGCGTTCCCAGAGACTGGGAGGTTACAAACTCCTGGTCCTGGACAACGAGTTGCTGAGGCTTCGGGCAGTCAAAGAAGGAGCGGTGGGGAAGGTGGCCGTCTGACCGATGCGTTCAGACAATTCTTTAGTCCGCAGCCCCAAAGTATGATCGGTTCCAGCAACCATCGCCAGCGTCTGATATACATGGTCCAGGAATACCTAGGGGCAAGGTCAGACTTGGACACCTTCCCCACCGAAAATCCTCTGGCTTACTGGGTCTTGAGGATGGATCACTGGCCAGAGCTTGCACAGTATGCAATTGAGCTACTGGCCTGTCCTGCATCCAGCGTTCTTTCAGAACGCACATTCAGTGCTGCTGGAGGATTTGTCACAGATCACAGGGTGCGCCTGTCCACCGACTCGGTTGATCGACTGACTTTCATCAAGATGAACCAGTCTTGGATCACCACCAGCTACCACACACCTGATGCTGATATAACAGACTAATTGATTTTAAAATGTCACATCCCTTCAAGACTGATGCTGATGCTGAGTGCCTGTGCTGTTATGTTGACTGGCTATCCTCCTCCTCCTCCTTAATGATACGATTAATGATGATAGCTTGGAAGATCATTTTGGTTTATGGGTGACGCCACCAGTGGCTAAGGCCCAATTTTTCAGCCCCTGTTTAACAGGGGCGTGTAATTAAAATTCTGGATGCAATACTTTGCAACAGGCCTCATTGCTGTGCTCCAAGTACAGTATCTGTGAGGGGTTGCAGTGTTGTGCCACCAGTGCCTAAGGCCCAATTTTTTAGCCCCTGTTCAACAGGGGCATGCAATTATAATTATTGATCTAATAATTCACAGCAGGGCCCATTGCTGCGCCCACCAAGAGTAACTGTCAGGCCTTACAGTGTTGTGGCACCAGCACCACCATCACCACCACCACCACCACCAAAGGCCTAATTTTTCAGCCCCTGTTCAACAGGGGCATGCAATTATAATTATTGATCGAATAATTCACAGCAGGGCCCATTGCTGCGCACACCAAGAGTAACTGTCAGGCCTTACAGTGTTGTGGCACCAGCACCACCATCACCACCACCACCACCACCACCACCAAAGGCCCAATTTTTCAGCCCCTATTCAACAGGGGCATGCAATTATAATTATTGATCTAATAATTCACAGCAGGGCCCATTGCTGCGCCCACCAAGAGTAACTGTCAGGCCTTACAGTGTTGTGGCACCAGCACCACCATCACCACCACCACCACCACCAAAGGCCTAATTTTTCAGCCCCTGTTCAACAGGGGCATGCAATTATAATTATTGATCTAATAATTCACAGCAGGGCCCATTGCTGCACCCACCAAGAGTAACTGTCAGGCCTTACACTGTTGTGGCACCAGCAACACCATCACCACCACCACCACCACCAAAGGCCCAATTTTTCAGCCCCTGTTCAACAGGGGCATGCAATTATAATTATTGATCTAATAATTCACAGCAGGGCCCATTGCTGCGCCCACCAAGAGTAACTGTCAGGCCTTACAGTGTTGTGGCACCAGCACCACCATCAAAGGCCCAATTTTTACTACCACTGATCAACAATTATATGTTATTACAATTCCTGATATAATAGTTGACAGCAGGGCGTTCCAGCACCCACCAAGAGTAACTGTGAGTGCTTACAGTGTTGTGCCAACACCAACACCTAAGGGGACAATTTCTGCAGAGTATATACGGCAGGTCCCTACTTTCAAACATCAAACTTACAAACGACTACTACTTGCAAACGGAAGAAGACAATAGGAAGTGAGAGGAAATCTACCCCTTGGAAGGAAAATTCTCTCCTGTAAGAATTAATATGGGAGAAAGGTGTCTCCTCTCTACTGATGCTTTATCACCAATCCTTGTTTCAATAAAAACACCACATTTCAAAAACAGTTGTCATTGGGACGCAAAGTGAGGTGAAATGTTCTGAACAGGGGCACAGACAGCAAAAAAAATGTGACAGGGGTGATAACCGTTCCCTATGTTTTCCAAAAAGCTAAAAAAAAGGAATTTGGCATGGAGCTACACTTAAACAATGCAGCTGTTCAAAATTACAAACAGATTCTACATAAGAACAAACCTACAGTCCCTGTCTTGTATGCACCGCCTGTATACGGCTGTTCAGAGTATATAGGGCCTTTTTTATTTTGTGTGCGGGGTTCCCCTTAATATCCATACAAGACCCAAAGGGGCTGGTAATGGGCTGGGGTAGGGGGGGTGGGTTGATGGGGTAGCTATGCCATTTTTCCTAAAGATTTTCATCCATATTACCGGGACCAGACATTGCATTAAAGCCGCAAGCAGTTTTAAATGGCTTTTTTCCTTTAGAAATGTTATTTTGTGCAGGGACAGTTCTAAACACGGGAAACACGTGGCACTTCACAGGCATACTTTAGACACCCCCCAGGTACAATATTTAAAGGAATATTTGACTTTTTTTTTTTCACTTTATGCATCATTAAAAATAGGATTTTTATAACAGCTTACCTGTAAAATCCTTTTCTTGGAGTACATCACGGGACACAGAGCGACATAGTCATTACTAATGGGTTATATAGTTACCGTCAGGTGCTGGCACTGGCAACTTCCAAAACCGGAAGTACCCTCCCCTATATAAGCCCCTCCCATCCGGGAGCACCTCAGTTTTGTAGCAAAGCAATAAGTGTCCCCAAAGAGGGGCGGGAGCTCTGTGTCCCGTGATGTACTCCAAGAAAAGGATTTTACAGGTAAGCTGTTATAAAAATCCTATTTTCTTTCTCGTACATCACGGGACACAGAGCGACATAGTCATTACTAATGGGATGTCCTAAAGCAATGCCAAATGAGGGGGGGGATACACCATATATAAGCTGAGCGCTATCAGACATGAGGATCTTTTGCGGCCTGCAACACACTGCGCCCAAAGGCGACATCCTCCTGACTTCTAACGTCCACCTGGTAGAACCTAGTAAACGTGTGTACGGAAGACCATGTTGCGGCCTTACAGACTTGAGCCAGGGAGGCCTGGTGATGCACTGCCCATGAAGTTCCAACTGCTCTCGTGGAGTGTGCCCTAACTTTGAACGGAGGCGGTCTACTTCTCAAGCTATAGGCTTGTATTATGACCTGTCGAATCCACTTGGCTAAAGTAGATTTTGACGCTGCCTGACCCTTTCTGGGGCCTTCCGGCAGAATAAACAAAGTATCCGTTCTGCGAATCTGAGCAGTGGCTTTTAGATAAGCTTTAACTGCTCTTACTACATCCAAAGAATGCAATAACTTTTCCTCTACCGAAGTAGGCTTGGGGAAAAAAGAAGGAAGAACCACATCTTGGTTCAAATGAAAACTCGATACCACCTTAGGAAGAAAGGCTGGATGAGGATGTAACACTACTCTGTCCTTATGGATAACCAGATATGGCTCCTTACAGGACATAGCTGCTAATTCCGATACTCTTTTAGCCGAACAAATGGCTACTAGAAAAATCTATTTCCTGGTGAGAAGCACTAAGGAAATATGCTGTAATGGTTCAAATGGTTGTTTCTGTAGAACCGACAGAACCAAGTTTAGATCCCATGGACATATGGGAATATTAACCGGAGGACTAATATGCATCACTCCTTGTATAAAGGCTTTGACTAGTGAATGCGAAGCCAAGGGCCTTTGAAAAAATATTGACAAGGCCGAAATCTGACCTTTGATAGTACTCAAGGCAAGCTTCCTATCTACAGCCCATTGTAGGAAGTCCAGAATTCTACCTATTACGTATTTACGTGGATGCCATTTCCTGGCCTCACACCAGGCGATGTACGCCTTCCAGATTCTATAGTAGATCTGCCTGGATACCGGTTTCCTGGCATTGATCATGGTAGACACCACAGCATTAGAGAGCCCTCTCCTTTTTAGAATGTGGGCTTCAATAGCCAGGCCGTCAAACCTAGGGCTGGTAAGGAAGGGTGGTATATCGGTCCCTGCGAAAGCAGGTCCGGACGATGTGGGAGGGTCCAAGGACTCCCCACAGACATTTTTACAATCTCCGCGTACCATGCTCTTTGGGGCCACGCTGGAGCCACCAGAATCACTGGTTTCTTTTCTACCCTGATTCTGCGGAGTAATCGAGGTAACAATTGTGGCGGTGGGAATGCATATATCAGCTTGAACTGATCCCAAGGGAACACTAGGGCATCCGAGCCGCACGCTAGGGGATCCCTTGTCCAAGAGACAAACCTGTCCACTTTCGTGTTGAACCTGGATGCTAGCAGATCTACATCCGGTGTTCCCCACCGCTGACATATTGTCCGGAAAACCTCGGGATGAAGGGACCATTCCCCTGGGCATAATTGTTGGCGACTTAGAAAGTCCGCCTTCCAATTCTCCACCCCTGGAATGAATACCGCAGATATGGCTGGGACATATCTTTCTGCCCATCTCAGGATGTAATTTACTTCCCTTTGGGCTGCACGACTCCTGGTGCCCCCCTGACGATTGATATATGCCACTGCTGTGGCATTGTCTGACTGAACTCTGACAGGGGACCCTTGGAGTTTGGATGTCCATGCTACTAGGGCATACCGGGCTGCTCGTATCTCTAAGAGATTGATGGGCAGGGCCTTTTCCGCATCCGACCATCTGCCCTGGAGAGACCATTGCTCCAGTACTGCTCCCCAGCCTAAAAGGCTGGCATCTGTAGTGACCACCTTCCAAGAAATCGGACTGAAGGATTTCCCTTTTTCCAGATTCCGGGGAACCAACCACCAACGGAGGCTTCTGCGAACGGAAGGGGACAAGGACATTGGTACGTCCAGAGCCTGAACTTTCTTGTTCCAGGCTGACAGTATGGCCCTTTGCAACTTCCTTGAATGGAATTGACCGTAGGGTACTGCTTCGAATGATGCCACCATTTTTCCCAGCAGCCTCATGCACAGGCGTATGGATGGCTGTCTTTTTGAACCCACTAAGTGGATCAAATCTCTCAAAGACGACCCCTTTTCTCGAGGCAAGAAAATTTTTCTCTGGTCTGAATCCAGCCTTAGCCCCAAGTATTCCAGACTTTTGACTGGTTTTAGGGCTGACTTGTCTCGGTTGATAATCCAACCGTGATATTCCAGATACTTGATTGTCTCGTGAACAACCACTTCTAGTTTTTCCACTGAGTGGTCTATCAGCAACAAGTCGTCTAGATATGCCATTATCGTTACACCTCGTGTTCTTAGATTGGCCAATAATGGGGCCAGAATTTTTGTGAACACTCTTGGTGCTGTGGCCAGACCGAAGGGTAAGGCTCTGAACTGAAAATGGCGCCCTTCTATCGCAAAGCGTAGAAATTTTTGGTGGGCTGGAAAGATGGGGATGTGCAAATACGCATCTTTGATGTCGATCGAGGCTAACCATTCCTCCCCTTGTAGGGCAGTGGCTACCGATCGGATCGACTCCATCCGGAAAGTCCTGATATGTAGGAATTTGTTTAGCCCTTTTAGATTTAATATGGGCCTCACGTCCCCGTTTGGCTTCGGAACTGTAAAGAGGTTTGAGTAAAACCCGAACCCCCATTCTTCCAGGGGGACCTCTATAATTACTGCTTGAAGCAATAATTGTTCCAGTGCCAACAGGAGGGATCCTCTCTTCTGGGGATCCCTTGGCACGTTCGACCTTATAAAGCGGGAAGGAGGGGAGTTTTTTAACTCCAATTTGTATCCCAGATTTACTGCGGAGAGCACCCATCTGTCTCGGATCGTGTCCCGCCAGGTTTCTGTGAACAACTGAAGTCTTCCCCCCACCCGATTGGGTGGGGGCAACCCTTCATGCATTTGACTTTGGGGGAGGTTTTGTACCTCTCCTGCTCCAGGGCTTCTTGTTACCCTGCAACTGTCCCTGATTTTTACCTCCGGGATTTGACCGGGGAGGCCGTCGGAACTGTTTCACAGCCGATGTCCTAGGGACTGGAGAAGCCGGCCTCTTAAAAGAGGGACCTCTAACTCTATTTTTGACCGGCAAGAGTGTACTTTTACCGCTGGAAATTCTCTGGATATACTTGTCCAGGTCTTCCCCGAATAAGCGCTCCCCATGAAATGGGAAGCTGACCAGCAATTTTTTACAGGGAGCTTCAGCAGACCAGTTTTTGAGCCATAGAAGCCTGCGCATATGTACTACAGACAGCGTAAGGCGGGAGGCCTGATGGATTGAATCCTTTATAGCGTCCACCGCAAAGCATAAGGCTCTAGGTAGATCAGCTAGAGCAAGAGCCTGCTGATCTGGCACGTCCCTTAAGACCTGTTTCAACTGATCCTTCACTGCTTGGCAGACCCCTATAGCTGCCACTGCTGGTTGTGTCACCAATCCTGCTGTAGAAAAAGCAGATTTCAATAAGGACTCCAATTTTTTATCTATTGGGTCCTTGAACATTTGGACATTTTCCACCGGACATGTCAGTGATTTATTCACACAAGAGATGGCTGTGTCCACTGTAGGGACCTTCCATTTTCTGACGAACTTATCCCCCATAGGATAGACCACCGGAAATCTCTTGGGGGGAGTAAATATTTTGTCAGGATGCTCCCAATCCTGGTAAATGAGCCCCTCCAGTAAAGGATGGATCGGAAAATAACAAACAGTCTGGGGAGCTTTTAGCGACCCCAACGAGGAGACAGAAGAGGAGGATGGCTCCGCAAGTGGCATTTTAAATGCTGATCGGACCATATTAGTCAGGGACTGCACCCATAACCTCTCAGCATGTGATGCTGAGAACGGCTCCTCCACTGTTGATTCCTCTACAACTGAATCAACCTCATCCTGATCCCCCTCAGGTAGGTCGTTCTCTGTATGGGACTGTTGCTCTGTTAACAGGCACTCTGAGGGAGGAGACGGAGATCGAGCGCTTTTCTCCTGTGACAGGGAAGCAGCAATTAGTGCTGACAATCTCTCTTCCAGCCCTCCCAGAGCTGAGGAAAAAACCTCCTCTGTTACATACACAGGAGCAGGTGAACTGGGGACAGCCACAGTACCAGGTACTCCTGGGGGTGCCCTACGGTCACTAACCTCTGATTCTTCAGGGGAGACTGGTGCAGCCAAAGCATGCCCAAGATCCTCAGAGCCCGATGGAGACCCCCTATTCCTCCTGGAATTTCTAGTCCCGGAGTTTTTAGACGGCATATTCCTAAGCCACAAAGCTGAGGTATTCCAGCCGAAAATACACCAGTTACTGATAATAGTCTAGCATAAATGCTGCTATAATAAACAGTTGGTGTCTACTAATGTGCCTTTCTAGGGGATGCCTGTATCAACCGCTTGCTGTATGCCTTTAAATGTTGCCAGCTCTGTCTCTGTACTTCATAGCCAGCTTACTGCAATAATGTGGCTTTTTTAAAAACCTGCTGGGACGCCCGCACATGCGCAGAAGCGCTGCGGCGCGCACAGAGCGTCATCCCCCAGGCCCCGCCCCTTTTTCCGGCCACCTCTATATATAGAGGCGCGTGCACGCGCACGCGCTCGGCCACGTGCGCCTCGGCGCTAATTTTCAAACATGGAAACCAGGGACAGGAGCCAGGGCCCCCTTTGCCGCAGGCCGGGGGATAGACGAACACTGCAACATGGCAGAGGAAACAGTTTCCTGTAGGAGAACTCACCAGCTGCCTGGACTTTGCTCTCTGAGAAGAAACTAGTCCATATGACAAGAAAAACATTCCACAGCGGCCTCTAGTGGACAAACACAGGTACCGCAGTTTAATATACTAAACATATATAAAAAAACATTCTTTTTTTTTTTTTTTCTTGACCACCATTAAAAATTATTACATTTTTTTTAGTAGTTACAGGCATGCACAGATATTAGCGGGAATACCGTTAGGTAACAGACAGAAAGACAAATTAGGCTTGGGGGTCCCCCAATAGAACCAAGTTCCTGGGGGCCCCCACTTACCTGTTCCCCGCCGCAGGACTTTGTTTGGTCCACAAAAGCCCAAACTTCACCTATCACGGCAGGCATTGTAATCAAACCTTCAGGGACCGGGTTCCCAAGGATTCCACTCCCCTGGACCTGTATAGCACCCTGCACAGAAAACATCTTGGTCGTGGGTATGACCAGAGCTCTGGATCCCAGGGTCCAGCTCTCCTAAGAGAAGCATTACAGGCAGAACCTTGCTCTTCTCTGCAAGGCCCGGGTACCGACCGTTTAGCTATGAAGCTTTTTTGGTCGGATCCGGAATAGCTTACTGAGGCCCAAAAGAACCTGTACGCAAGCTCAGTGAAAAACACATGTTTCTTCTTGGCCAACACCTTAGACACTGGCAAAAAACTGAGGTGCTCCCGGATGGGAGGGGCTTATATAGGGGAGGGTACTTCCGGTTTTGGAAGTTGCCAGTGCCAGCACCTGACGGTAACTATATAACCCATTAGTAATGACTATGTCGCTCTGTGTCCCGTGATGTACGAGAAAGAAATGACTGCTCCCGGAAAACGTCCGTTTTTAAAACTTCTTTTTGCATTGATACATGTCCCCTGGTGCAGAACCCGGGTTCCCAAACTCTGTTTCGGACAATAACATGGATAATAGTCGTTATAATTAGCACTTTAGATTCCGAACGTTCGCATCCATTGTATTTAATAGGGTTCTAATGTTCGTGCTAACTTTCGGTCCGTTCGCGGGTTCTGGTGCGAACCGAACCCGGGGGTGTTCGGCTCATCACTAGTGCCTAACACACATTCATACATATTAGGGCCAATTTAGACAGGATACGATTTACAGCATGTTTTTAGATTGTGGGAGGAAACCGCAGTGCCTGGAGGAAGCCCACGCAGGCACAGGGAGAACATGCAAATTCCAGGCAGATGGTGTCACGGGCGGGATCAGAACCAGCAACCCTTTTTGCAGCTAGATGAAAGTGCTAACCACTACACCACTGTACTGCACAAATATGTAACTATAGATGTAGGTTCTTGTGTCCACTTGTGAAAATACAAGTGTGTCATGGCACATCTACATTCCAAATTTGGAACTTAAGATGGTCATGCACTATGCAATCTGATTGTCCAATCTCTGTACAACTCGATATTTCTGCAAAATAGGTAATAGGAGTACGCACTTGAACAATTAATTAAAATTTTTGGAAATCAAACAGGCTCTTGCCTAATCTTTTTAAGATTGCAGTGTATGGTCACCTTTAACCAGTTGGAGCCCCGGCCATAGTCGAATGACGGCCTCAAGGTGGCTCTTAAAATCCGGGAGGACGTCAATAGACGTCCTCGGCTCCTCCGGCGTCACTGACATGCCAATGCGCGTGTCTGGCAGCCGCGATGTCCGCCAGGCACCCGCGATCGGCCGGTACACAGACAAGGACATGGATCTGTGTGTGTAAACACACAGATCCATGTCCTGTCAGGGAGAGAGGAGACCGATGCTGTGTCCCTTGTACATAGGGACACAGATCGGTCACCTCCCCCAGTCACTCCCCTCCCCCCACAGTAGTAATCACTCCCAGGGCACACATTTAACCCCTTCCTCGCCCCCTAGTGGTTAACCCCTTCCCTGCCAGTGTCATTTTTACAGTAACCAGTGCATTTTATAGCACTGATCGCTGTATCAATGACAATGGTCCCAAAATGGTGTCAAAAGTGTCCGATGTGTCTGCCATAATGTCGCAGTCACAATAAAAATCGCTGATCGCCGCCATTACTAGTAAAAAAAAATAATATTAATAAAAATGCTATAAAACTATCCCCTATTTTGTAGACGCTATAACTTTTGCGCAAACCAATCAATAAACGCTTATTGCGATTTTTTTTTTACCAAAAATATGTAGAAGAATACGTATTGGACTAAACTGAGAATTTTTTTTTCTTTTAAGTTGGAATATTTATTATAGCAAAAAGTAATAAATATTGTGTTTTTTTTCAAAATCGTCGCTCTTTTTTTGTTTATAGCGCAAAAAATAAAAACCACCAAAAGAAAGCTCTATTTGTGGGAAAAAAAGGACATCAATTTTGTTTGGGAGCCATGTCGCACGACCGCGCAATTGTCATTCAAAGCGACGCAGTGCCGAAAGCTGAAATTTCGCCTGGGCAGGAAGGGGGTTTATGTGCCCAGTAAGCAAGGAGTTAAGGATCATGATCTGAAAATATAATTTTTTTGGGTTTAGAAACACTTTTCTGTTCTTTGTAATGTATTGAAATATTTGTGTAAAAATAGAAAAAAAAATTCAAAGATATATTAGAAGTAATAGGAGTGAGATTAGCATCAAAAGTGTTAATTAAGTGGGAACACCTACTAATTGCCTAACAAGACACATCCAATTAGATGGGCGTGCGCAATTATCAATGAGAAAACAGCAGTTACCCTAGCACCAGTTGCCGTTTACATATTTATTATCGTGTTGCGCGTCGGCGTGCGCCGGTTCGCACGCTCAATCAATGATTTATCCGGCGCACCAATTAAGGTATGAACCGGCGCAACGCATTGTTCTTAGTAAATCAGCCCCATTGTCTGCTACAAATAATGCCATGCTTAAAATAGGTATGAAAACCTATATACTCTGTACTCTTGTACAAAAGCACTCTGATGCTTAAAGTAATGCAAATGTCTCCTTATGCCGCGTACACACGATCAATTTTTTCGACGGTGAAAACACCGTCGAGAAAATCGACGTTAAAAACGAGGAACAGCTTGTTCCCCCCACACACGGCCGTTTTAAATGTCATTTTTTTTTTGCTTGAAAAAAACGACCGTGTGTGGGCTCCGCGGCAGTGTTTCCCTATGGGAAACACTGCCGCGGAAAACATGTCGAAAAAAACTACGAGAAAAATTAGAACATGTTTTAATTTTTCTCGTCGTTTTTAATGCCGTTTTTCTCATCGAAAAAAAACACAGAAAGCCCACAGTCTATCGTTTTTCTCGTCGAATGGGAAAAATTTCGTTTTTTTCGACGGGAAAAACGGCCATGTGTACGCGGCATTAGAGTTTGAGCTGTTGTCTTGTCTGAGTGACGTGTTTTCTATTCTCAAGACCTTTGCTTTATTCTTTGTGGACAGAAAAATCTGGAAGAACACAATGAGAGGCATTTGCTTTTTCTCCTTCAAACACAGTTTTTATTGAACAGAAAGCATGAATACATGTTGAGACTGTACATGACAAAATTTAAAATCACACACAGTGACAGTTAGGTATCTCAACATGACTTTACTAAACAATATACATGAAAATATGAGACATTTTTGTTGCTAACAAATACAATATGATTATTACTGTGGCCATTTAAAAGGGTATTGTTACAACAATCCTGGGTCACCCTATGGACTCTAAGGCCCGAAGCCATCTATCTCATATTTTTTCATACTTAGAGGGACAACCCCTATGAGAGTAAACAAGTTTCTTATACAGTAGGGTATTGTTTACCTCCGCTATCCAGTGTGGCAGCTCCAGCAGGTCAGGCCTCATCCACACCCTAGCAACAACATTCCTTGCGATGAGCAAGGTTTCATGCAAAAATATTTTGGTGTACTTATCTATCTCTGTGTCTGGAAAAATTCCCAGCAAGCAGAGTTTAGGCTGTAATGTCACCGGGGAGCCCATGGTATCATGCAGGAACCTAACTACTTGGGCCCAGAACACTTGCATTTTAGGGCAAAGCCACAGGAGGTGATAAAATGTGCCTGGGGCAACTAGTAGGTTGATCTGGCTTGTATTTGGAGATTTTGAGTGGCGTGAGATAGGATCTGTGCATTATAAAGATCTGAGTGAGGCGGTCTGACAGCTTAGGAGAGACTAATTTACAGGTATCTAGAGCATGGTTCCACTCGTCACCTTCTACAGGTCCCAGGTCTCCCTCCCATCTGGTCTTTAAAGCATAGGTCGATACAGTCGCCTGTGGGAGTGAAAGCATACAGTAAAACTGAGAGATCAACTTTTTGGGATCAGGACATTTTATTGCTTCCATTAGGGGTTTACCTGCCAGAGAAACTCTGTCGGACAGAAATTGTGCACGAAAGGCATGGCGTAACTGTAAGTATCTGAAGAACATTCGGTTTGGGAGTGCAAACTCATTTTGAAGCCTATCAAAAGTTTTAAACGTTCCGTCATAAACAATATGTTTTAGATAAAATATCCCCTTAGAGCTCCAAAGGTCACAGTCCGGGATTGAGAGAAATTTCGGGAGGGCAGTATTGTGCCACAGAGTGGTATATTCATGTGTTTCAGGCAAATTGAGTCTAACAGAGGCTAATTCCCATACTCTTCTATAATGATAAAGCAGTGATTTACGTTCAGTCGACCTGTTCACCCCCCCCCCCCCCGCCTGAAATTACCACCATGGGGTCACCGGGAATCTGAGCCCAATTTGGGCACAGGAAAAAAAGGAACCTATCCCTATCTGTCTTATCTACGTGAAAAAGTTGTGACAGTTGAGCCGCAAAGTAATACAAATTAAAATTGGGCAGGGCTGTTCCAGAGAGATCAGTGAGGTTTTTAAGCTTATGCCAAGGGAGCTTGTGCCTGTTACTACCCCAGATAAACGGTTTTAGTAGAGTCTCTATCAATTTAAAATGCTGAAGTATCAGGTAGACTGGTGCATGCCAAAGCATATACAAAACTTTAGGCAGTAAAACCATCTTTACCAAATTTATTCGGCCCATCACCCCCAGAGGGGTCTTATGATTGAGCATGTCGTATAATGGGGTTATGTTAAGTGGGACATAGTCTGCAGGGTCTCGACTGGTCCTAATCCCTAGATATTTAATATGATCAACCCTCTGCAAGGGGAGCATAGCTCTGTCTTCAGGCAACTTTTAAGGAAACTTCTTTGAGGGAAACTGTCCAGGGGTAGGATCTGTGATTTGTCCCAGTTGATGCGGAGTCCAGAAAAGGTCCCAAACCATTCTATCAGGGTTAAGACTGTCAGAAGGGAGCAGGCTGAATCATCTAAATACAATAGATTGTCGTCAGCATAAGTACTGATAGTTTCCGTCACGTCCCCTTTACTGAGCCCCACTACCCCAGGATGCGTGCGTATAGCTATCGCCAAGGGTTATGCCGGCAGTGCATAAAGCAGCAGCAACAGAGGACATCCCTGACGGGTTCCCCTAGAGAGAGTAAAGTGCTCTGAGGGCCAGCCATTAACCACCACTCGTGCCACTGGAGTGTTGTACAGTAGTTGCACCCATTTTATAAATTTTGGGCCCAGGCCAAATTTGCCCATACAGGTCCAAAGGTAACTCCACTCAACTGAATCGAAGGCCTTAGCAGTGTCTAAGGCCACTATTATCCTGGAGCCCGGAACATCATACATAGTCTGTAGATTAATAAAAAGGCGTCTCAAATTAAAGGACGTATTTCTCCCTGGCATGAATCCTGTCTGGTCCCCATGAATTAAAGACAGTATGACTTTATTAAGGCGGATGACAAGCATTTTAGCAAGTATATTAACATCTACCTGCAGCAGGGAGATGGGCCTATATGACTCAGGGAGATGTGAGTCCTTACCCAGTTTAGGCATCAGAACTATGGTGGCCTCACACATAGAAGCCGGAAGTATTGATGTTTCAAAGATGGAATTATACAGCTCCAATAATTTTGGGACCAATAGTTCCAAATAAGCAGAATATAATTCTGCTGGGAGGCCATCCGAGCCCGGGGCCTTAGATCCAGGGAACTGCGCTATGGCTCCAGATATCTCATCTGGCGTCAATGGTGCCTCTAAATCCTCAACCTGGTCTTCAGTCAGCCTAGGAATAGGTAGGTCAGAGAGGAACAAGTCCATCTCTGATGGGTCGCCCAGGGCCTGCGTTGTGTATATGGAGGCAAAGAAGTCTTGGAATTGCGCCGTCACACATCTAGGGTCTGTCACAAGCACACCTACAGGAGAGCGGAGTGAAATCACCACAGGTGGTCTCTCCTCGCTGTGCACCATGTAAGCAAGAAGTTTTCCAGCCCGCTTCCCATGTTCGAATGAATTTTGTCTATGGAAGAACATTTTACGTTTAGATTTTTCATAATGCAATAGGTCAACCTTCCTGAATTGTAGTTTAATGGTGTTGGCCCTGTCAACAGTAGGGTCTCCTACAAACTCTCTCTCCGCTGCAAACAAGTCATCAGTCGCCTTGTCCAGGGCCGTAGCTGAAGTACGTTTAATCTTATTGATACTTTCGGTGAGTGTCATACGAACGTGAAGCTTGAATGTGTCCCACACTAACTGTGGTGAGGAAGTACCTTCATTTCTGTCTAGATATAGTTCTCAGTCTGCGGCAACGTCATCGTCCTCTGGGAACAAAGTGAGCCAAAACGGGTTTAACCGCCACGTGACTGGCAGTTTGTCATGAGGCAGAGACAACGTGGCCCAGCAGGGACAGTGATCGGACAGTGACCTAGGGGAGAAACCCGCCCCAACCAACCGTGGCAGTAAGGATTGGGATATGAGGATGAGATCGATATGAGACATGGAGTGGTGGGAGGAAGAGAAACAAGAATATGCCCTCTTATCGGGGTACATAGACCTCCAGGTGTCCTCGAGATTAAAATCTTTAAGCATTTTAGCAAACCTAGTTGGGTGGGAGGGCGGTGTGTCATTCCCAGATCTACATACCCTGTCCAGACAGGTATCAAGGACATTGTTAAAATCTCCCAGCCACACAGCCGGAATGGAAGGGTGCATTGCCATAAAGTCAAACCCTATCGTTAGGACATTTGAGCTAAACGGAGGTGGTATATAAAATGCCAATAGTAAAAGCACCTCTCCCTGTATCTTAACCTTTAGAAACACATACCTACCCTCTGGGTCAGTCTCTGAGTTCAGGAGCTCAAAATGTGTGGACTATGACACCAGGACTGACACCCCTCTAGAATGGGTGGAGTGTACCGAGTGAAAGGTCCAACCGATCCAGGGGCGTTTAAATGTCCTCAGTACCTGACCTTCTGTGTGGGTCTCCACTAGAACAATCACATTGGCCTGCTGTTTCTTTAACACAGAAAACATGGCTGACCTTTTAAGGGGTCCCCCATGCCTCTAACATTCCATAGAAGGAACTTCAAGGTGGCCATATGGGAAGAAAAAAAAATCATCAAATTTGCGGAGATCCCGACCTCAGAAACTCCCCAGTATTCATCACACCCATATGCACACAGTGAAATTACATAAACCTTGGCAACACAGTTAAGCGATCATAGCAACACATAAAGGAAACTGTAGTATATGACATAAATATGTCTCTAAACAGTGTAAAACTTTCATCCCCCCACTCCGCCCTGCACTGACCCAAACTTGTGCGGGCATGAACCCTTAACTGCTAACGTGGCATTAACAGCGGCCACCCTGAAAGGGAAAAGTAAAGAACAAATAGAGCATACATTGACTTCTTCATCTCATAAGTGCGGGGAATAGCTGTAAACAAACAGGATTTAAGAAGTTCAGCATACTGTAGACTGTTCCCTCCCAGGGTCCATGTGCAGTGTGTTGGGGCGAAACTGCACTGTGTAACGTTACACATTACAGGACGTTGCTCACTATAAACAGTGAGATCAGTAGGGTACTGTATTCCTCCACCGGACAAAACTGGTGAAGAAGAAAAACCTGTTCCAGGTAGAATATTCAATAAAGAAAAGACGTTGACCCGTGGGTAGGCTTGGGTGCCGGGGGGGGGGGGGGGCGCTCAGCATCCAGGAGAATAGGAGGGGGTGTAGAATGGTCTCTGTTATGATATCTATCTTTGTCACCCAGAAAAAGGAGGAGGGAGGATTTGAGGAGGGGGGAGGGAGAGGGGTAATGCACGCAGAGAGAATGTTCAGGTCAGAGCACAGTTTACAGAGACAGCATGTAGAAGGAGGCAGGAGAAGCATCTGGCATACCTCCATTGCAGGAGGAAACTGAGGGCAGGATTATGGCAGAAACAAATCACTGAGCTGTAAACAATAAAACTCACGGTTAGCCTCCCTTTGCTCAATCCATATTATAGCCGCTTCAGGATCCTCGAAGAAGTGAACTCTGTCCTCCTCTACCACATGCAGGTGAGCGGGAAACAACATGGCATATTTGATATTTTTGATGCGGAGGCGCCTCTTTGCTTCAGTGAACGATTTTCGTCTGCGCTGAACTTCCGCTGAGAAATCAGGGAAAAGGGCCACCATTTTATTGCCAAAGGGCATGTTCCCCTTATCTCTGCTGAGCCGGAGGATAATATCTCTGTCCCTAAAATTTAGGAACTTTGCAATAAAAGTGCGGGGGGGTGCTCCAGCCGGCAGTGGTCTCCCCAACATGCGATGTGCACGTTCAACCACAAATGTGGGAGAAAAGGCCTCCTTCCCATATGTGTCGTACAACAGCCTGAAATGTAGGGGGGTCTTTCCCCTCCACCCCCTCCGGCAGACCGATGAATCGTAGATTGCAGAGACGGAGTCTATTCTCAAGGTCGTCTTGTTTCTGGAAAAGCTGGTTGACTTGTAGCTGCATAGCATCCGAGGAGTTCTGGAGAGGGGGGAGAGAATCCTCCACTTTGCTGATGCGGGTCTCAGCCTCCGTCACTCTTTCTCTCAGTTTCTGGAAGTCTTGCCATATCAGGGATATGTCGACCTTCACTTCCTCAATCCTGGCTGTGAGGGTAGTCTGGCAAGCAGTAACAGCCTCCTGGCATGCTGTGATGGCCTCCAGCACTTTTGCTGTGTCTGCTCTCATGGAGTTCTCCCCCTCCTGCGGGTCGCCATCTTGGTCATGCGAGTCCGGGTCTTGACGGCGGTATTTTCCCAGTTTAGCCACTGCATCCACTGCTTTTTCTGGTGGGGATATGTTCCTGGTAGGTCTCCCTTGCTACAGCAATCATTGGCGGGTTTCTAGTAGCAGATCGGGCCACAGGATATGTTAAACAGGATAGTCGGCCGGTGGAGCTCAAGTCCCTAACGTCCTAGCTCATGCCGCTCCAGGCCATGCCCCCGAGGCATTTGCTTTTTATATGCAGTAGTTTACTATATTCTTTCAAAATGATTTAATCATGTGCCATTTTTTAATTTCCTTCTGTATCTACAAAATGTATGACATAAAATGGTAATAACACTATAGGGGATAATGTGCAAAAAAATGTATTGGGTGCAAGTGAAATGACTGACTTACATGAACTCATATGAACATCTGAATATACAATATATTATCCCTACAGTGCCATTATTTATTTATCATAGTGTAGCACTACCCCAGTAGGAACCATTGATTTTACTGGTTCTTTCCCAAAACAATGCAGAGGCCACTGTTCACACAAGCAGCAGTCCATTTGCTCTGGCTCCATTAAACAGTCTAAGGTACTGTATTTCTTTTTTTTTTTATTTATTTCTTGTAGAACATTTAACAGGAGAGAGATTGGGGCATGGGATACTCCAAAACGACTAACTAGTGACAAGAGGAAACATTTCAATAGGTGAAAATTAATTGGGACAGTCTTTAAGCCAGAAACAAGGGGGAAGGCTAGAATTGGGACCCTGTAAGAGCTGTCTCAGAGAGTGCTACAGCTGGCACCCCAAGTTGAACAGCACACAGTCACCTAATTCTGAGCTTGTGTCAGTACTAATAATGTCCCAGGGCAGATACAAACCTTCCAGCTCCCGCCTGGTACTCTTCAGTGAGTTCCCCAGACCAAATCCTTAGGTGAATCTGCTTAGTCTCCTCCCCAGGGTAATTAGGAATAGGCCCCACAGCTCTGCTATACCTAGGAACTCAAACATCAGCAGACTCCACAAGGTATGCGTCCAAGGGGCAGCAGCCCCTGAGGCTGGGAACTTCTCCAGCAGGACAACAGCAGCGTGGCTCCAAACCTCGACTATTTACTTCCCCCCACCCTCACTAGGGATTGGCTGTAGCACAATAAATACTCAAGGTGTCCATGTGACTCTCTCGCCTCTCTACAGTATGTTCTTGGAGCCTCTAAAATTCAGAGGGAAGCAATAAAACCTGAACCCTGTATGCCTTCTCCTCTTACCTCCTCTTTATCTCTTCTTCTTATGGGTTGTTCCTCAGCTGGTCATTCTCCTTAATGGAATCTCCTCCCAGGATTCACATATCTACTTGTTGGTCCACGATCAGGCACCCCTAGTTTCCTTTGTCTAGCCTGACTCTATTTCAACCTCATTCCTAACATCTGTTGTAACTAGTCCCCATTCGCGGGAACAGCCCGCTGCATGTTTCAGGTCCGTAACTCGCCGCTGTCTCACTTTGTATTGGCTATATGATGTATCACATACTAGCTCTAAATGCAATGTCTCATTGAGGTTAATATAAATTAACATAATTGGGGCTGTATCCCTACTGGCTCCATGGTTTGCTTTGTGTTCCACTCTCTATTTGCTCCTGGGGGGAGCTTCCCCCCTCTGACTCTATGCCATGTACCTTTTACTCTTTCTAATAAAATGTTTGAACAAGAAAAACCTGCAGCCTGTGAGATCTAGAACAGCTCAAAGAAATCAATAGCTGTTCCAATGATTACAGGAGCCAAAAATAACAAAATTAATCCTATTATCCTAACAACCTACCTAGGAGGGTGCTACAATAATTAATAAATAGGTGGCATAAAAATTCAATACGTTTACCTTTCATCTTCTAATGCAATTAAACTTGCAACATGTATGCTTATCTACAGCAGAAATTACAGATGCATAAAAACAAACATCTGAATTTAATATAATATGATATGGATGTGCTCATTAACATCACCTGTAATTTGACAGGTTTAGATAATTAGAATATGTAGAACTCAACTTACTTATGATAGATTGGGATATGCCTCAGTCTATATTTATGCATGCTCGGTATATGATTACTTTGACACGTTTATTCTGTTAGCTGCATAATCCAGACATTTGTGTATAAGCAAAATGACTCAAACTTTAATATTTGACCTATGTGTATAGGCAAATTTCCTAAACATCTGGTTCTCAAGTGAGCTGATACCCAAAGGGGGGGGGGCAATTACGAGAATCAATCCCCTATATGGCTCTTTATGCAGTAGTGAAAGCAGGTTTGTCCTCCATACAAGGAGAGCCATACAAAAAAATTGGTTCTTCTTCACTTCTGGATTCCCTTCTGTTGCATTCCCCCCCACCCCACAGCTCTGCCAACTTCTCTCCTCTCTCCAAGACCTCATTCACATATAGAGATTTATTTATTATGTCAAAACGTGGACAGTTTCTCCAAAATCTTTTGATTCACCCACTCAATATATAAATAAAGACCTGAAATAACTCTTTAGCTACTTGGAGTATCTTGGAGTGCAGTGGATGCAGTGTGTGTTAGTGGGGGGTCCTCAGGTCTGCAAGTGCACTGCACTAATTTTCCCAGAGCTTAGTAAATGTGGTAAAGCTCTGCTGATTTTCACCATCCAATCATGTGCAAACATAAATGCTGTTTGTTTTTTTCTTGGGAATTCTTTACAAAGTGCCACATTTACCTTTACTAAGGAAAATTAGTGCAACTGTACTGGCAAAGTGCACAGTCTATTTGCCTTTAGTAAAACAACCCCATAGTGTATATGGAATTATAAATGGAAATGTAGTCTACACCCAGCAAGATTACTACTAGCTGCAGGCTGCTACCCAAGATTAAGACTGGGAGAGAATGTTGTCAATAAAGAACAGAACAGAAATGGGAATAGTTCAAATCAACTGTATACAAACACACTGAAAAAATATGTTGCAGTAAATAGAAATGTAGTCTACACCCAGCAAGATTACTACTAGCTGTGGGCTGCTCCCCAAGATTTAGACTGGGGGAGAATGTTGTCAATAAAGAACACAGAACATGAAATGGGAATGATTCAAATTGACTGTATACAAACACACTGCAAAATATGTTGTAGTAAATAGAAATGTAGTCTACAACCAGCAAGATTACTACTAGCTGCGGGCTGCTCCCCAAGATTTAGACTGGGAGAGAACGTTGTCAAAAAAGAACACAAAACACAGAACAGAAATGGGAATTTTTCAAATCGACTGTATACAAACATACTGCAAAATATACTGCTATGTGCAATAAAAGTTTAAGAGGCTAAAAATAGAAGTGTTTCATGTCTAAAAGTAAAATAGCTATCAATACAAAAAAAGGAGTATTTAAAAATATATATAAAAAATAAGAAACATAATTTAAAAGTTACAAGGAATATAACAGAATGTGTAAAAAGGAAATAAATAAAAAAAATGAATGACAAGTTGCAAAAGAGAGTAGGACAAACCACCAAAAAGTCTTCTAATATGTTATTAGTAAAAAGGTCAGGTCTGAGCATGTAGGCCCTTTACTGGATCATTTTGAGTTGGTTACTGGGGACATAGACAAGGCAAATTTATTAAATACTTTCCTCGGATATGTGTAGAGGAAATAGGGAAGCTCAAGTCCATAATGGGGATAGTATTGAAATAACCCCAAATGATCCACAATGTGTCATGACCTGGACCTGAACCTGGGGATCTATGCTGTGTTTGGAAATGACTCTGCTTGCTGAGCCACCACCTGGAATGCTGGACAGTTCCCTGGACAATTCCTTGAATGATCCTGCCTTGAATCTTGTTTGTCTTGAACTTTGAACTCTGCTCCCCCCATGAACATCCTGATTTAAGCCATGTCTCTGCACTTCCTGTTTGCCAGATTATTGTGCTCTCTCCAGCCAATATCTCGCTTTTGTCTCTCCTGCTGTCATCCATATCTTCACTACCATTCGTTACTGACCCATGGCTTGTTACTTGACTACTATTCTGCTTATTCACAACCTGCAACTGTTTGTTACTGACGTTTGGCTTGTTTAATGAGTACGCTTCTGCTTGATCTCTACTGGCTACATCTGCTACTGGACCCAGGCTTACTCACCTCCAGGTAGGGCGATCCTGAGGATCGTGACCTGTTAAAAACATTTATTTACAAAAATAGGTGAATAGGGCACCTGGACCTGATGGCTTACACCCAAGGGTCCTCAAAGAGTTGAGCTCTGCTATATCTAAGACATTGTTTCTGATATTTAGATACATTTTATTGAATGGCAGGGTACCACTGGATTGGCATAAGACCAATGTGATGCCTATATTTAAAAATGTATCATAGTCTTTTTGGCTGTGAACATAGTATACATGGATTTTGCCAATGTATTTGGCACAGTTGCCCACATGCAGCTCATGTGTAAATTAAAATCTTCAGACTTAGGAAATTTTGTTTGTAAATGGATAGAAAACTGGCTAAAATATCACATTCAAAGAGTAGTTATAAATAATTCATGCTCTGAATGGTCTAAGGTAATTAGTGGTGCAACCCAAGGTTTTTACCATATTTATAAATGATATAAAGTCTGGGATTTGTACTATGGCAGTGGTTGCAGATGACACCAAGCTAGGCAGTGGAATGATGTGCTTACAGGAAGTCTCCTACTTACAAGCCAACCCAAATGCACTATTTGATTAGGAAACCATGTGGCAAATAAAGTCTAATGTTGATAAATATAAAGTTATGGGTCTGGGTGTTCTGGTAGATCATAGACTTAATATTAGCAGGCAATGCAAGCTGTAGTTTCTAGAGCTAGGAAAATGCTTTCTTGTATTTAAAGAGGTATAGACTCCATAGAGAGAGACATCATTTTGACCCTGTACAAGTTATTAGTTGGACACCCCCATGATCCCATGCTTATTTGACCTTGTGTCCATAGTCAGGTGTACCCTGCCACTAATAGTGTGGTCCATCTAAATAGACACAATACATTCCCCATACTGGTGGAGGACAGGGATATAGCAATAAAGTTAAGTTATAAGAAAAAAGTGTAAACAATAAAAGTAATACAAAAAAATTGATTTAACACCCAGAATTTTTTATAGCCCCTTCCCCTGGTATGTGTTGAGTGTGCATGTGTATGAAAATGCCTTAAAATAAAAAAAAAATTATCTGAAAACAGTGCTTATAACCCACATTAGGCAGTTATCTGTGCTGGCAGAACTGAGTAACAGTTACAGCCCTCATCAAAAGCTTCCACACAAAGACATACAGTATATTGTGGTCCTATTTCGTTCAGTACTGAAAGCATCGGGTCTTACTCTGGTGCCTTTTGAACTGCATAATAATATTAACAGGAAAGTGGAGGTAAGACTATGAAAATGTATGTTGTTAGTAAAACGTCTGTCTGACAGAATGTATATTTCTATGACATCAATTGTATTTTAGGTCCTCTCCACAGTTTATTGCTACCATGCTAATTGCTGCAGCCTCTCTCATGAGTTCCATTAGCTTTTCCAGACTTTGCTGAAAAATGTAATGACCTAAATTTCACTTTTTGAGGAAACATCGCAAAAACTATGACCAAAATGAAATTATATTTAGGAGATCTTGATTAAAGCAAAATTAAATTTTTCAAAATTTCAACTTGATAAATATGCCCCCTTGTGTTGATTTTGCTTCATTTTATAGCATTAATTAATCCAGCATCCAGCATTTTGTTTCATATTTTAGATTAGAGCAATAAACAAACACATAGCAATGATATGCAAATAAAGCAAATTAGTGCCATGATCATGTTTGTTTTCTGCAATTATTTACGCCAAACACTTGTGAAACATCATTATTAGATTTTCTCCTTTTATTTTAAACCACATTTCAATGATCCCAACCATATGAAACAGATCAGTAGACTTTGATAAATCCCTTGTGGTATTTATTATGAAGTAATTGTGCTAAGAGAGCTCTGCCAAGCCCCATTAATGTAATAAAACAATAGCAAACACTCAATTTTATGTCAATGATGCACATATTGAGCAGATGTTTCTCTTTGTTTAAAGTGTTTACTTTATTGTTCAAACTGCAAAAGTAAAATCATCCTGCTTCAATGTGGTTTCCTGTTTCAGTATGAGATAGAATACAATTAATTGAACTGGTTCTTTATTATTCTAAAAAGGATACAGTTTCCATGTATATGAATAATATTATTCCATACAAAATGGCAATAAATGTATAATAAAACCACATTTTAACAGCTAAACAAAGGTCACAGAGCTGAACAATATTTTATCACTTGGCTGACAGTTTCAATTATCATTCCCATCAAACTAAATAAATGATCGGAGTCTTCAAGCATTACCAGAGCTTTGCATCATCCATACAAACTAAGCAATTGAAATTAAATCTTTAGATATTTAAAAGCCTTTCAGCTTGTTGCACAGACATTCTTTATGGCATCCAGAGTGCTAGTCTGCAACATGTGATGATTTTGCAATCAATGGCTTGGTAGAAGTTCAGCTGCATAATCTGATAAGGTCAAAGTTTTAACACTGAAAATGGTTTTGAAAAGGTCACCTAATTATTTCTGAATTCCATGATACTTACTGTAGAGCTTTGAAATGTAGCTGAATTTCCGTGTTCTATCCAATTAAGCTCTGACAGTAGCTGCTAATGAAAACAATTCATTTTCTGGGTGAATGCGTAATTTATTTCCCTGAAGATAAATGTTTGATTAGGATTACGACCATGATGACAATCTAAACATACAGCCAAAGCTACAACACTATTAAGGACATGTGCTGGATGACAATGTGTATTCAGCATTATTCATTCAAATGATTTTTTAAAATCTGCAATTGCTATATTGTTTTTTTTTTTTATGAATTACCTTTTTCCATAAATGTGAAAATATTTTTATGTGAATAATAACTGACGTTCAGATTCGTTTATGAAATGCAGAAGGTAAATATGTTGTGGTATTTACAGAAGACAGAGCAGACATCTCTACTAGTACACTTTGATTGGTTAACTTGAGAACAGAATTTTTCACATGGATTTGTTTTTCCCTACATTGTTTTAAAACTGGATTCTAGGGAGATGTTAAGATACATATTAATGCCTCTGTTATGTTTTGTCTTGAAAAACTCAATAAAACTAAAACAAAAAGATATATATTAATACAGCACTTTATTAATATATACATATTTAAGGCAAGCAGTACCTAAATTTGACTTGGTATTGGCCATTGACGGTCCCCTATTTGGAGGCAGATGCAGCACAAGAATCCAGGCATTTGTGCTTTAGCCTAGGTTCACATTTGTGCGAACACAGACATTGCATGTGATTCACACCTGCACTGTGTGGCCGATCGCATTCGATGTCTGTGCAATACGAGTTCAGCCATGCAGTTGTATGGCTGAACTCGCATTGAATTCACACGAAAAAGGTGTAGGGACTTTATTTCCCCCTGCACTGAAATCGGATCGCATGGGTGCAGGTTTGCACTGAGATCTGTGAACCAATCTGGGGGTGTCATTAACATTGTATTGACACCCACAGCAGTTTGAAGAGGGCAGTGTGAACTGCCTGAGGGGGAGATGCGATGCGGGAACTGGCGCTGTAATTGTGCTGTTTCCCGCATCGCACAAGTGTGAACCTAGGCTTAATGCTTACATACTAACAACTGACAGAGAGATGAGATCACCAGTTGGCCATTTCTTCTTTCACTGTCCAGTCACGGCTGGGGGTGGGACAAGACCCATGAGTGTTACTTCAGGTTCTTCTACCCTCACAGACAGGGCCGTGCTATGTAGCAGTGCTGTGTTGATCTCAGAACTGAATAGACAGATGTACAAATCCTTTGGCAGGTAACAGCTCCCTTATTTGTAATATACTGTATATGTGTTTAGAGATATTTCTACATGGTATAAATTATTACGGAGAGCAAAATTTTACTTATAATTTTGTATTACCATGAGTGGTACCTTGATCGTCCCTTCGAAACTCATACTCTGTGTCAAAGTCATGTCTCCTTGTCTCTATCCATGTAATATCTTATGTAGACACAAAGCACTGTGTGGCTTGGCTGGGTGGGTTGGGCTGCCAAATGAGCAACTTGAAAAAGTTTTAAAGTTTTAATAATTTTCTACCCTATCACAAATATTAAAAAAAAATCATTTTGGCTTTACAAATACTTTAACCTTTTAAACATGTTCTGAATTTACAATCATTCTGTTTATATATTGTGTGTTTCTTAAGGACCCTCTATCCAAACTAATTTAATCAAAAAATACATTTAAACAGACATAAATAAAAAGTTGATAGTGTTAGTAGCCTTCCCCTAATATACCAAATAAAAGCATTTTTAATAATAATTCTGTTGCAGAGTTCCCCTCACTTCCTGTCTGGTATACAGTAACTTTATCAGCAGACCAGGACATGAGAGTAAATATCTCTGTAATGGAGCCCTGGATAATAGTAAAAACCTGAGATTATAAATCGTTTTCACTCTTTCCAAAACAAAGATTTTTTTTTAACTGGACATACACAGCAAATGTACATTTTAAATGCAATTAGTGTAAATATTAGAATTTGACTTGATTTCAGCCTCCTCAGACTGGGAGAGGAAGAGCAGGATTTGGGGGTCAAAAATATATGCCGACAAGATGCTGCTGGCAGCAGTGGTGGTGAGCAGAGAGATGACCTCAGTTTAATGTTGCTTTTCAGTTATAGATGGAGAAGGGGATACTATATTGCTTAACTGTAAAAGCAAACTGTCAAGTCTGGATGGGCATAAATGCATAAACAGCTTTAATATTTTATATATATATATATATATATATATATATATATATACAGATCTTCACTAGGGTTGAACGAACCCGAACTGTAAAGTTCGGGTTCGTACCGGACTTTTGGATTTTTGGCTCCCGGAACCGAACACGAACAATTGACTGTATGTTCGGGTTCGGGTCCGGTGTTCGGCGATGTAATGGTGCATTTCTTAAAGCTACAGGGCAGCCAATAAACTTTAGTTTAACTGGTGTGCCCTTAGAAGCCATCACAGCCATGCCTACTATGGTATGGCTGTGATTGGCCAGTGCAGCATGTGACCCAGCCTCTATATAAGCTAGAGACACACAGCACAGCACGTCACTCTGCTTTAGACAGTATAGGGAAAGGATCCTAGCTGCTGTTGCTGTGAGGGGGAGAATTACATGAGAGGAGTCAGTCCTGATTCTGCAATCTACTGAGAGAAAAGATAGAGACAGTGTAGGGCAAGGTTCCTGTTGCTGCTTTCAGAGAGAGAGATTTATCTAGGAGTACAGATTCAGAGATATAATAACTCAGCGATCTGCATAGATTTACCTGGTTGGGTTGCAGTGCACAGTCTTTTTACACTGCCATGAGCCCAGTGCCAGAGAAAATCTAACTTTTATCTGCAAGCTCAGTGCACTAGCACTGCATATGTTACGTTGAGATACACCCTGTACATACTGTGGGTGTATTCTGCTCTTTCAAAAACACCCATTTAGGGCCACAAAAAATATTTTGCAGTGTTTTCTGCATATCTGGAGGTGTGTGAGATAAACAATTTATATATTTTTCTTCTATTGTGCTATTCTAAAAAAAATATTTTAGGACAAAACATATATTTTTTTTAATAGCATTTTCTGCAGTTCTGTAGGTGTGAGATACACCGTTTACATACTGTGGGTGTATTCTGCTCTTCCAAAAACACCCATTTAGGGCCACAAAAAATATTTTGCAGTGTTTTCTGCATATCTGGAGGTGTGTGAGATAAACAATTTATATATTTTTCTTCTATTGTGCTATTCTAAAAAAATAATTTTAGGACAGTTTTTTTGGGGGGAATAGCATTTTCTGCAGTTCTGTAGGTGTGAGATACGCCGTTTACATACTGTGGGTGTATTCTGCTCTTCCAAAAACACCCATTTAGGGCCACAAAAAATATTTTGCAGTGTTTTCTGCATATCTGGAGGTGTGTGAGATAAGCAATTTATATATTTTTCTTCTATTGTGCTATTCTAAAAAAATTATTTTAGGACAAAAACATATTTTTTTAATAGAATTTTCTGCAGTTCTGTAGGTGTAAGATACACTGTTTACATACTGTGGGTGTATTCTGCTCTTCCAAAAACACCCATTTAGAAAAAAAAAATTGCAGTGCTTTCTGCATATATGCAGGTGTGAGATTTACAATTTATATATTTTTCTTCTATTGTGCTATTCAAAAAAAAAAAATTAGGGTAAAAACATTTTTTTAAAAAGCATTTTCTGCAGTTCTGTAGGTGTGAGATACACTGTTTACATACTGTGGGTGTATTCTGCTCTTCCAAAAACACCCATTTAGGGCCACAAAAAATATTTTGCAGTGTTTTCTGCGTATCTGGAGGTGTGTGAGATAAACAATTTATATATTTTTCTTCCATTGTGTTATTCAAAAAAATTTATTTTAGGACAAAAACATATTTTTTTTAATAGCATGTTCTGCAGTCCTGTAGGTGTGAGATACACTGTTTCCATACTGTGGGTGTATTCTGCTCTTCCAAAAACACCCATTTAGGGCAAGATCCTAAATTTGGAAAATATGAGGAGAACGTCAAAGGGACGTGGCCCCGGTCGTGGTGCTGCTGATGGAGCTCCTGTTGCGGGGAGAGGACGTGGTCGATCTGTGCCAGCTACACACACAAGTGAAACACCTTCCTCAGGTGCGAGTAGGCGACAGAACCTGCAGCGTTATTTTGTCGCGCCTAATGAGGCTGTACGAATGTTGAGGCCAGGACAAGTACAGGCGATAGTAGATTGGGTTGCTGACAGTGCCTCCGGTTCCTTCACATTTTCTCCCACTCCTCTTCTGATGAAAGATCAGAGTTGGCACCTGCAGCCAATGTCCATCAGTCTTTCACCTCACCCCCTTGCAAATCAGCCAAGCAGTCTGAGCCCCAAATCATGCAGCAGTCTCTTCTGCTTTTCGATGACTCTGCTAGCAGGGTTTCCCAGGGCCATCCACCTAGCCCTGCCCCAGAAGTGGAAGAGATTGAGTGCACCGATGCTCAACCACTTATGTTTCATGATGAGTACATGGGAGGACCATCGCAGCACGTCTCGGATGATGACGAAACACAGGTGCCAACTGCTGCTGCTTTCGCAATTGTGCAGACCGACAAGGAGGACAGGGGTGAAGACTGGGTGGAAGATGATGTGGAGGACGATAAGGTCCTCGACCCCACATGGAATCAACGTTATGCAGATGACCAGTGTAGTTTGGAGGAAGAGGCAGTGTTCGCACAGAGCCACTAGCACAGCAGAAGAGGGAGCAGGGTGCAAAAGCGGAGCGTCCGTCCCCTAGACAGTACGTCTGCTACTGCCCAACGCAGCAAGGGACCGAGCACACCAAAGCCAGGTCCAAGGAGTTCCCTAGCGTGGCAGTTCTTCAGACAATGTGCTGATGACAAGACACGAGTGGTTTTCACGCTGTTCAATCAGAACCTGAAGCGAGTCATAAACGTTCTCAACCTGAGCACAACCTGAATGACCAGGCATCTAAGTGCAAAGCATGAGCTGCAGTGGATTAGACACCTCAAAAACAAAGAAATGTCTCTGGCTCCTCCTGCTTCCTCTTCTGCTGCAGTCTCGGCCTCTTCATCCACCTCTGTAGTGACAGTAGCACCTGCCAACCCGCAAACAGAGCATCTGCCAGCAACACTACCACCTGGGTCACCAACCATCTCCACAATGTCCCATGGAAGCGTTCAGCTCTCTATCTCCCAAACACTGGAGTGGAAGAGGAAGTACCCCCCTAGCCACCCGCGATCCCTGGCCCTGAATGCCAGCATTTCAAAATTCCTCGCCTTTGAAATGCTGTCATTCCATCTGGTGGAGACGCAGAGTTTTAAAAGCCTGATGGCATTGGTTGTCCCACAGTACGTCGTGCCCAGCCGCCACTACTTTTCCAGGCGAGCCATCCCTTCCCTGCACAACCAAGTGGGGGACAAAATCAGGTGTGCACTGCACAACGCCATCTGTGGCAAGGTCCACCTAACTACGGATGCGTGGACCAGTAAGCACGGTCAGGGACATTATATCTCCCTAACAGCACACTGGGTAAATGCAGTGGCGGCTGGGCCTGAGGCAGATAGCAGTTTGGCGCATGTTCTTCCACCATCGAGGATTGCAGGGCGCTTCAGTTTTCCTCCTGTTGCTAACTCCTCCTACTCCACTTCCTCATCCTCTACCACCTCCTCATCCGGTCAGCGTAACACCTTCACCACCAACTTCAGCACAGCCAGGGGTAAACGACAGCAGGCAGTTTTAAAACTTTCCTGTTTGGGGGAAAAAACCCACACCACGCAGGAGTTGTGGAGGGACATGGAACAACAGACCAATGAGTGGTTGGTGGCAGTGAGCCTCAAACCCGGCCTGGTGGTGTGTGATAATGGGCGAAATCTCGTAGCAGCTCTGGGCCTAGCCGGTTTGACGCACATCCCTTGCCTGGCGCATGTGCTGAACTTGGTGGTCCAGAGGTTCCTGAAAAATTACCCCAATATGCCAGAGCTGCTGCAGAAAGTGCAGGCCATCTGTGCGCACATTCGGCGTTCTCACCCTGCTGCTGCTCGCCTGTCAGCGCTGCAGCGTAACTTCGGCCTTCCCGCTCACCTGCTCATATGTGACGTGCCCACAAGGTGGAACTCCATCTTGCACATGCTGGCCAGACTGTGGGAGCAGCAGCAGGCGATAGTGTAGTATTAGCTGCAGCAATCACGTGTGAGTCGCTCTGCGGAACAGCACCACTTCACCACCAATAACTGGGCCTCCATGCGTGACCTGTGTGCCTTGTTGCGCTGTTTTGAGTACTCCACCAACATGGCCAGGGCCGATGACGCCGTTCTCAGCGTTACTATCCCAGTTCTATGCCTCCTTGAAAAAACGCTTCGGGCGATGATGGAAGAGGATGTGGCACAGGAGGAGGAGGAGGAACCGGGATCATTTCAAAGGCTTTCAGGGCAGTCTTTCACAAGTGGCTACGAGGGTGGGTTCCTGCACCAACAAACGTCAGGTACACAATTGTCGGGCAGCAAGGGCACAGTTCTGGAGGATGACGAGGTGGAGGAGGAGATGGAGGAGGAGGAACCATGTTCACAGCAGGGTGGCTGGGGGGATACAGAGGACACAGACGATACACCTCCCACAGAGGACAGCTTTTCTTTGCCTCTGGGCAGCTTAGCACACATGAGCGATTACATGCTGCAGTGTCTCCGCAACGACCGCCGAGTTGCCCACATTCTAACTGGTGCTGATTACTGGGTGGCCACCCTGCTGGATCCCCATTACAAGGACAACGTACCCTCCTTAATTCCCTCACTGGAGCGGGATCGTAAGATGCACGAGTACAAGCGCACGCTGGTAGACGTGCTTCTGGAGGCATTCCCACCTGACAGCGGGGGTACGGTGGAAGCACAAGGCGAAGGCAGAGGAGGAGGAAGAGGTCGCCAACGCAGCCGGGGCACCGCCAGCACCTCAGAAGGCAGGGTTAGCATGGCTGAAATGTGGAAAAGCTTTGTCAGCACGCCACAACAACCAGCACCACCAGCTGAGATGGAACGTCTTAGCAGGAGGCAGCATTTTACCAACATGGTGGAGCAGTATGTGTGCACAGGCCTACACGTACAGAATGACGGGTCTGCCCCCTTCAACTTCTGGGTCTCCAAATTGGGCACATGGCCTGAGCTTGCCCTTTACGCCTTGGAGGTGCTGGCCTGCCGTGCAGCCAGTGTATTATCTGAACGTGTATTTAGCACGACAGGGGGCGTTATCACAGAAAAGCGCAGCCACCTGTCCAGAGCCAATGTGGACAAGCTCGCGTTCATTAAAATGAACCAGACATGGATCCCACAGGACTTGTCCGTACCTTGTGCAGAATAGACATGTATACCGGTGTTCTGACAAAAACTGTCCGGCCATCGGATAGTGTCCGGCCCGGTGCAGCGCTTGCGCAGTACGGAGGACAAGGAGATTCACAAAATCTCCGAAGATGAACGGCGCCTGCGCAGTGAGTGCAGGTTCAAGCCCCACCATCCAAGTGGACATACGGTAGAACATAGTAACAGGGACCCTCACGGGCTCGCTTCGCTCGCCCGCCATGTGATAATCGTCCACCATGTGATACAGACACTGCCGATGGGATGTGAAAGCTGACAGCCCTGGGCAGCGAGGACTAAATAAATTTAGAAATGCATCACTTAGGCGGCCGCCTTCTCCACCGTTCCTATCAGCCGACAATTCATTAATAGCCGCGAGTGAGTTTTAAATGACTTTTTTTCCTTCAAAAATGACTTTTTTTGCAGGGACAGTTCTAAGCACGGGAAACATGCGCCACTTTACATGCATATCATACACACCCCCCAGGTACGAAATTTAAAGGAATATTTCACCTTCATTTTTTCATTTTAAGCATTATTAAAATCACTGCTCCCAAAAAAACGGCCGTTTTTAAAACTTCTTTTTGCATTGATACATGTCCCCTGGGGCAGGACCCGGGTCCCCAAACACTTTTTAGGACAATAACTTGCTTATAAGCCTTTATAATTATCACTTTAGATTTCGAACGTTCGAGTCCATTGTATTTAATAGGGTTCTAAAGTTCACACGAACATTTTGTCTGTTCGCAGGTTCTGGTGTGAACCGAACAGGGGAGTGTTCGGCTCATCCCTGATGTAAATCATCTCTTACTGTTTGACCTATGTCTTCCTCTGCTTCAATGCCTCAGAAACTGACAGAAACTTCCAGAATCCTCCTCCTCCTCTCTCTCCTCTTGTGTGTTATGTGGCATAGGAACAATGGTTCAAGAAAGAAAGGATCCACTGCTCCAGGTGTATGTAATGACCCAAATGGAACCTAATAGGAGTGCTAGCCCAGGTCCATCTTCGTAGGATACTTGAAAAAGGACAATGGCTGCACATCCAAAGGTTCCAAAATACCTTTATTGAAAATCACTGTGATGACACCAAGGACACGTTTCACACATACAACTTGTGCTTAATCATTACAATGACTTACCTAGCTGGCAAAACGTATATAGGACCGCCCTAATATCAACAGGTGTTCATTATACAACGGTCATCTACTTAAAACCACAGAACAAATTGTGACCCAATACTAATTGCTGAGCAATATGATGTTCACATGCTTACGAATAACTCATTTTCTACAACGGCAGCCAAGTCCACAGATAAACTCACCCCCCAAAGCTTGGCAATTTATCTCAAGTACCAAACTAGAAGGGAAAGGTATATCACTTTTATATAACCTTATAGGTAACAAGCTTACATTCAAGAAAACCGTAGCAATGGGCAAATGGGAGGAAGACTTAGGCACCACATTCTCAGACGACCAATGGCAACACACTTTCAGGGAAATACACAAAGCCTCACACTGCGTTAAGCACTGGGAGCTGGCAATAAAAATGGCGAACAGGGGGCACTACACCCCATATAGAATGGCCAACAATTACCCAGGATCATCTGCACAATGCTGGAGGGACTGTGGACAAATAGGAAACTTACTACACATGCTCTGGCACTGTCCAGACGTTAGAAGCCTTTGGAACCAAATATTCCAACTAATCTCCTCTCTAACAGGTGTATTAACACCTCCAACACCGGCTCTGACGATCCTACATTTAGGGATAGAGAAATTCCCACCCATCCTCAGACCAGTAGTGACCCACATCTTTTTAGAATCACGAACACTAATTCTTTGTAATTGGAAAACCAAAACTTCCATAAACCTACCAGATGTCACAAGAGCAGTCCATAGAAACTACATATTTGAACGTCTTATAGTCATTAATTCTATGCAATGCCACATTTTTTTAAAACCATATGGCCTAAAAAGTACTAACGATCAATGATGTTTTCTTGAATCATATGAGTATGCACTCTTCAGTTTATTTTTCTGATTAGATTTTACTATGTTACTACAAAAGGAGCTCAAAGCTGTATTCGGATATATCTGTTGTATATCGAATGTCTCATACGACCTGTATTACATTTTCTGTTCTAAATGAAATATTCAATAAAAAATATTGAAACAAAAAAAAACAGGTGTTCATTGGGTGGTCATAACAAGCAGCAGCTTGTGATCAATGATCACATACATCACTAAACCATGTGATGTAAGAAAAAAAGAAAAAAATATATAGTCGCGCTAACTTATGAATTTGAACATAAGCCCATCACTGGGTAACTGAAAAAATCCAAATATCAACAGTGATAACATATAAAAAGCTAAATAAAAAGCAATGTATAATCTATGTGAACAGTTAATAAACAGAAAATTAACTGTGAATAAAAAATTGGTTATTGTCCAAAAATACTGTGGAGCGGAAGTACCCCTCAAAGTTCATATTCAAAAATCCATAATGAAAAAAACACCCGTGAGGCGATATCCAAAATTAATAAAGAAATGAAGAAGGAAAGGATTCCGATCTTCTTAGACTTAAATTCGTGACTTTCACCACCACCAGTAGAAGTTACTGCTTACCGAACAGCGATGGTCCCCTATGACGGAGGACCTCAAACAGCCTTAAGTAGTACTCAGTAAAGCCTCCAGAGTGTAGCCAGTGGTAAACCTCAGTTGTTTTAATAGCCCGACAGCTCATATAACATCATACAGGTATTCAACGTGGACCATGAAAAAAAGGGGGGGGACACTAGATAGTGTAAAATCCTTGGTGAACATTTATTAAAATAATGAAAACATACTCACAAGAGCAGTTAAAAAGACAGCTTAAAAGTATCACAGCGCCGACCGGTCAATTGGCGCTGGCACACACACGTCCGTGGAAGTCGAGCAATGGAGGGTGACGTCAGCACAAAGCTCGTATCCTGCCCTACGCGTTTCGTGAAAAATCACGTCGTCTCGGGGCACGGGCGATGAGCTGCATCACCCCCTCTAAATAGGGGACACACCGGAAGGAGGATCCGACCTGGAAGAGGACGCGCGCGTGCACGCATCACGTCAGGAATCAACAATGCCTAGCTAGTACGGCCGCTGTACCAGCAAAGCCGATCTAGCGGCAGATGCGCACGCACATCTCCCCACGAGGAAACCAAGCCTCGTTCGTGAGGCCGCTCAGTGCACGTCATCACTCTAAGTGGAATGACGAAAGCACTCGGGAAGAGCGTACCTTACGTCTACGTGACCATGACAACAAGGATCACGGCACGTCATCACGAAAGAACGGAATGACGGAAGCCCTCGGGATGGGCGTATCATACGTCTGCGTGACCATGATAGCAAAAATCACAACAGCGTTACGTACGTCCTCTAAGGGGAGGGACCCTCTGGGTGTGTCACAAGAAACAGTAGAACCCGCAACCTCCACCGCAACCAATAGGTGCAGAGGACGCATTGGGACACTAAACTACTCCAATTGTTAAATATTAATATCACATATAAACAAATACATTGATGCTGGAATTTAGGAACATCTGAGTTCATACCAATGTCCAAAACCATACAAAAAATAAATTTAACAAAAAAACTGAATAACCTCATGTTATTTAAAGTATAAGTAGCGGTGAATCCGCATAAAATTAAACTACAACACACTAGTGGTCGACAGAGTACATGTTACGATAGGTGTCAATGATCGGGCCTCAATGGACTCCCATCACAACATCATTGCCAGTTGTTGCTAGGAATTGTTGATAAAGGCATTGACATCGGTGTCAACGTTGAGTCCAAATGGAACATAAGTCCTCAACCTGTACACCCATGCCATTTCTTGCTTGGAGATTTCTCTCACAAGCAAGCTGCCTCTCCAATGTGGTCTATATTTATCAATGGCAATGAATAACGTGCCAGACGGGTCTCTCTTATGGACCTGGTCGTAGTGCTTGGATACAGAGTGCTTATCAAAACCTTTGCGAATATTTGCTATGTGTTCGTTAAGTCTCACCCTCAATGCCCTTTTGGTCCTCCCCACATACTGAAGACCGCAAGGGCACTGAATCAGGTAGACCACCCCCAAAGATGAGCATGTTATGAAAGGTTCGATTTCATAGGATCGGCCAGTGCTTGTTGACAAATATTGGCAAATCTTCCTTTCTCTGCAACTATTCAGGCTACACACTTGGCATTTCTTACATCGATAGTATCCTGTCAGGTTCTCCAAGAATGTCCTATTAGCCCGTGGGGGGTCCTGGACACTCGGAGCCACTCTATTGGAAAGTGTCGAAGCCCCTCTAAATACAATAGATGGTCTTTCTGGAAGGGAGGGAGCCAGCACCTGGTCACTGATTAACACGTGCCAGTGCTTACGTATCAAACGTTTAATGGTCTGGTGCTGCATAGAGAAGGTGGTAATAAATGGAAGAGAAAACTTACCATCCCTTGCCACCTTCTCCTTATTAGCCAAAAGTGATCCTCGGTCAATCTCACTAACAGATTGTATCAATTGAGACATATCACTCTGTTGGTAACCTTTATCTACAAATCTTACACATAGCAAATATTCGCAAAGGTTTCGATAAGCACTCTGTATCCAAGCACTACGACCAGGTCCATAAGAGAGACCCGTCTGGCACGTTATTCATTGCCATTGATAAATATAGACCACATTGGAGAGGCAGCTTGCTTGTGAGAGAAATCTCCAAGCAAGAAATGGCATGGGTGTACAGGTTGAGGACTTATGTTCCATTTGGACTCAACGTTGACACCGATGTCAATGCCTTTATCAACAATTCCTAGCAACAACTGGCAATGATGTTGTGATGGGAGTCCATTGAGGCCCGATCATTGACACCTATCGTAACATGTACTCTGTCGACCACTAGTGTGTTGTAGTTTAATTTTATGCGGATTCACCGCTACTTATACTTTAAATAACATGAGGTTATTCAGTTTTTTTGTTAAATTTATTTTTTGTATGGTTTTGGACATTGGTATGAACTCAGATGTTCCTAAATTCCAGCATCAATGTATTTGTTTATATGTGATATTAATATTTAACAATTGGAGCAGTTTAGTGTCCCAATGCGTCCTCTGCACCTATTGATTGCGGTGGAGGTTGCGGGTTCTACTGTTTCTTGTGACACACCCGGAGGGTCCCTCCCCTTAGAGGACGTACGTAACGCTGTTGTGATTTTTGCTATCATGGTCACGCAGACGTATGATACGCCCATCCTGAGGGCTTCCGTCATTCCGTCATTCCGTTCTTTCGTGATGACGTGCCGTGATCCTTGTTGTCATGGTCACGTAGACGTAAGGTACGCTCTTCCCGAGTGCTTTCGTCATTCCGGTTAGCGTGATGACGTGCACTGAGCGGCCTCACGAACAAGGCTTGGTTTCCTCGTGGGGAGATGTGCGTGCGCATCTGCCGCTAGATCGGCTTTGCTGGTACAGCGGCCGTACTAGCTAGGCATTGTTGATTCCTGACGTGATGCGTGCACGCGCGCGTCCTCTTCCGGGTCGGATCCTCCTTCCGGTGTGTCCCCTATTTAGAGGGGGTGACGCAGCTCATCGCCCGTGCCCCGAGACGACGTGATTTTTCACGAAACGCGTAGGGCAGGATACGAGCTTTGTGCTGACGTCACCCTCCATTGCTCGACTTCCACGGACGTGTGTGTGCCAGCGCCAATTGACCGGTCGGCGCTGTGATACTTTTAAGCTGTCTTTTTAACTGCTCTTGTGAGTATGTTTTCATTATTTTAATAAATGTTCACCAAGGATTTTACACTATCTAGTGTCCCCCCCTTTTTTTCATGGTCCACGTTGAATACCTGTATGATGTTATATGAGCTGTCGGGCTATTAAAACAACTGAGGTTTACCACTGGCTACACTCTGGAGGCTTTACTGAGTACTACTTAAGGCTGTTTGAGGTCCTCCGTCATAGGGGACCATCGCTGTTCGGTAAGCAGTAACTTCTACTGGTGGTGGTGAAAGTCACGAATTTAAGTTTAAGAAGATCGGAATCCTTTCCTTCTTCATTTCTTTATTAATTTTGGATATCGCCTCACGGGTGTTTTTTTCATTATGGATTTTTGAATATGAACTTTGAGGGGTACTTCCGCTCCACAGTATTTTTGGACAATAACCAATTTTTGCTTATTATCTGTTCACATAGATTATACATTGCTTTTTATTTAGCTTTTTATATGTTATCACTGTTGATATTTGGATTTTTTCAGTTACCCAGTGATGGGCTTATGTTCAAATTCATAAGTTAGCGCGACTATATATTTTTTTCTTATTTGTACCCACTGATGATTGTTTTCAGACTAGTTGCTGCTTCTCCCAAAATATTTTCTTTTTTCAGGCAATTCATTTGCTTGATTTGTACACTTTAAGCGCAGTTTCTTTTATATTTTTTTCCAAACCATGTGATGTATTTGATCATTTCATAGTTACATAGTTACATAGTAGGCGAGGTTAAAAAAAGACCATCAAGTTCAACCTATGTCAGTATTACATTGTATATCCCTGTATGTTGTGGTTGCTCAGGTGTTTATCTAATAGTTTTTTTTTAATTATCTATGCTACCCACTGAAACCACTGCCTGTGGAAGATAATTCCATATCCTAACTGCTCTTACAGTAAAGAACACTCTACGCAGTTTAAGGTTAATCCGCTTTTCTTCTAATTTTAGTGAATGGCCGCGTGTCTTTTTAAATTCCCTTTCGCTGAAAAGTTTTATCCCTATTGTGGGGTCACCAGTACAATATTTGTACATCAAAATCATACTCCCTCTCAAGCGTCTCCTCTCCAGAGAGAACAAGTGCAGTGCTCGTAACCTTTCCTCATAACTAAGATCCTCCAGTCTCCAGTACCTTAATTAGTTTTGTTGCCCTTCTCTGGACTCTCTCCAGTTCCAGCACATACTATCTGAGGACTGGTGCCCAGAACTGGACAGCATACTCCAGGTGCAGCTGGACCAGAGTATTGTAGAGTGGGAGAATTATTATTTTATCTCTGGAGTTAATCCCCAATGAGCATGATGTGTAGCTGCTGCTTTTTATGACTGCCCAATGAACACCTGTTGATGTTAGGGTGGTCCTATATAAGTTTTGCCAGCTAGGTAAGTCATTGTAATGATTAAGCACAAGTTGTATGTGTGAAACGGGTCTACCTGACTGAATTCTGGTGTCCTTGGTGCCATCACAGTGATTTTCAATAAAGGTATTTTGAAACCTTTGGATATGCAGCCATTCTTCTTTTTCATAGGAACAATGGTGTCTGCGTAAAGTGGGCCTTGAGAAAAAAGTAAGTCCTCCTCTTCATCCTGCTGCTCTGCCTTGAATGCCCTGTCCATAATGCCACACAGAAAGAAACAAAAACCCCCTAGAGGATGGGACTTTTAAAGTGACTGAAAAACGAATGAATAAGGTAAAAAAATTATTTATTCAATATAAACAATTAGAGTTAAAAATTATTGTTTCAGATCATGTAAAAATATACAAATCCATATATTTGATTGTTGGATGTGGATACATATGAAGGCAGCTCTTTAAACTTGACCCAACGTTTCTGGCTATGCGCCCTTCTTCAGGGTTTTTTTCCAAGCATATAGAGACAATAATATAGATGGAATCCACTTGGTATCCCACATGATCACAAAAAAGTAATTATTCAGCTAGTGATAGTTGTTAAAAAGGCTTGCCAACCCGCACACTCAGGTATTCCCAGCGAGGATCCAGAAAGTTCCCGCAGCGTAGAAAAACCATCAGTTAGAAAAACTAGAGAATAGCCCAGAAGATCAAATACCAAAGTCTATATCACAAAGGACAGGAGGTTATGACTGATCCTCCAATCCAGGAGGTATACTGGAGTTGGATTAGCGCTGATATTGCCTGATATTGCCTTCTGGGGACAGAGCCGTCGCAGCTGAATTGGAGGATCAGTCATATCCTCCTGTCTTTTGTGATATAGACTTTGGTATTTGATCTTCTGGGCTATTCTCTAGTTTTTCTAACTCTGATGGTTTTTCCACGCTGGGGGAACTTGCGGAATCCTCGCTGGGAATACCTGAGTGTGTGCATAGCCATAAACGTTGGGTCAAGTTTAAAGAGCTGCCTTCATATGTATCCATATCCATCAATCAAATATATGGATTTGTATATTTTTACATGATCTGCAACAATAATTTTTAACTATAATTGTTTATATTGAATAAAGAAATTTTTTACCTTATTCATTCGTTTTTCAGTCACTTTAAAAGTCCCATCCTCTAGGGTTTTTTTGTTTCTCTCTATATACTAGGGATGTGGTGACTGCAAAACTTTCTTTCTGTGAATGTGGGAGTATTTTTCTATAATGCCACACAGAGTCTGCTCCAGCAGGAACACAATAAAGATTGTGTCACTGATGCATGCATTGTCACGGCTCACCATCATTGTGGCATCCTCAAATGGTGACAGTACAGCGCATGCATCCTTTATGAGCAGCCATTGGCGTGGGGAAAAAAGCCGAGCCGGCCTGAGCCTGTCGTTGTGCCATACTCACACAGGTACTCGTTGACGGACCTCTGCAGCATGTGCAGTTGCTGCAGCATTGCCAAAGTCAAGTTCCACCTGGTGGGCATGTCACAAATCAGGCGGTTTATGGGCAGGTGGAATTCCAGCTGAATTTCAGCCAACCGAGCACTGGCCGTGTATGATAACCTAAATGGCTACAGACTCTTCTGGCCTGTTTTAGTAGATCTTCCAACCCTGGATACCTCTTTAGGAAACGCTGCACCACCAAATTGAGAACATGTGCCAGGCATGGCACATGTGTCAAATTTCCCAGTCTAAGGGTGGACAGGAGGTTTGTGCTATTATCACACACCACCAGTCCTAGCTCCAGCTGGCATGGTGTGAATCACCTCTGGGTCTCTCCTTGCAGAGCTGCAAGATTCTCTGCTTCGGTGTGGTTCCTGCCCCGTAGACACACCAGCTGAAGTACTGCATGCCACCTTTTAGCCTTATTCATTGAATAGCCCTTTGAACTTAGGAGGTACTTGAGGTTCATAGGACAATTCAGCAGAGGAGGGCATGAAGGAGGAGGAGGGGGTAGAGCTGACAAATCTCACATCATCACCAGCTGTATGGAGACTTAGGTGCACAACAAGCTGCAGCACTGAGCCTTGTCTTGCATCCTTATCAGTGCTCATAAGTGCCACATATCAGTGCCACCTATCAGTGCCCATCAGTGCGATGTAGGGCCTTACAGCAGGACAATGACCCGACGCACAAGTCAAAAAGCACCCTGAAATGGTTAAAGACAAAGCTCTGTAGAGTACGGAACTGGCCAGCACCAAAACCAAATCCCATAGAGCACCTGTGGAGAGATCTCAAAACAGCAGTTGGGAAAAGGAACCCTTCCAATCTGAGAGACATGGAACAGTTGGCAAATGAAGAGTGGTCCAAAATTCCAGAGAGGTGTAAGAAACTCTTTGATGGTTACAGGAAGCGATTGATTTCAGTTTTTTTTACAAGGGGTGTGCTACCAAATTGTAAATTGAGGGTGACAATAATTGTGTCCAGTCCATTTTTGAAGTTTTGTGTGGAACGTGTCAGATTTGGCTTCTTGTTTCTCCACTTTTTTGTTTCAATACAAACAAAATCAATAAACATGAGAATGCCTAAACATTTGTAATTGCAACATTTTTCTGGGTGAAGTGGTACATTATCTGACAGAAATGTAGGAGTGCCAATATTTTTGGTCATATGATATTGTATATTATTATTTAGTTGTTTGCCTTAAATTCAGCTCTAAACCAAGGTACATTGTGTATAACAACATGCATTAACTTTTAAGGTAAATATTAACTCAAAATAAGGTTTCAGTTAAAATTCCCTATAGCTAACTTTTCATTTCAAAACTAGTCATGTGCAAACTGTACTGTAAAACTGTAAATGGAAATGTTTTTGTATGCAATGCTTAAATAATTCAAATATTTCATTGCGGAATAAAGTTTTGTGACTTTTTAACCTCCTTGTGCCAGAATAACTTCATAAACAACAATAATCAAATGTATTCATTTATGTTATGGTATCTACAAGGCACTAAAAGTGCTCTTCTTAAGGAGTGCTGAATTTTTTAGCATGATAATGACCTGTGCACTGATTGTTCAATATACAACATTGTATACATAATTAATGCATTTCCTTTTATACTACGCAATTATAATCATTACAAGAACATGCTTTTAAAATTGTATTTAATCATTTGCAAGATATAATATGTCCTTTATGATTTTACAACAAGATGACATTTTTGGTAATAATAACTGTTATAATGCTTTCTTAGAATGCTTTGATAACATAAAAGAAAGAAATAATTATTGTAGAAGAATATTTTTGCATAACAAGTAATAACTATGAATGTTTTTCCAACTTGTTCATGACTTTGAAATCATTGTAAATGAAAAAAAGTAGTGCAGGTTTAATCTAATGTCTATTTTTTTTTTACTTTATATTTTATTAGCCATATTTTTATAATCCCCCAAGTACAGCCATGCTTTTTATTATACCTTTCCATTCACATTTGTAAAATCTATGTGATGACATAAAGCCCCTTTAAAGGTCACACCACTTAGACACAAGCCACACCCACTATGGCCAACTGTGTGCTTTTTAATGTTTGAGTCATGAGAGGAAATATTGCAAGTGGATGAATTTGAGATATTCGTTACCACACAACAGAGGGTACTCCAGAGGCTTTCATGTAATATTAGCATGCTTGAAAATGCTTCTCTTATGTGTAAACTACTGTAGTGGATAAGCAAAAACATGTCCTCGAGGCTCAGTAACTGAATACTTGACAACAAAGTTGTATTATTAGTATTATAAAATATTTTCTAGAGATGATATCTGAAAGACCTGCTGATCAAAGATGCCACAAGGGTTGGTGCACTGACATTGTATCAGGGGTATAACAACAAAGCAATATCCATTTTTATATACTTTTTATGGTACATGTCATATATAGGCCAGGTGATCATTGCAGTAAAAAAAAATAGAACAGTACAATGCAAGCTGGAATATACTGTACTTGTAAATTAATGTTTATAGAAATATCTGATTTAGTCAATCAGATACTGTTATGTAAATCAAAACCAAAGAATAACATATTATAAAAGAGGTGAATAAACTTCAATATAGAAATCCAGTCAGAGTTCTTTTTTTTTTTGAGTGTGTGAAATGCATTGAGGCAGGAATGCTGTTGTCATATCCAGCTCTTTATGACATCACTTCGGGTTGGCATCTTCTGGTCCAATAAATGTACGCTGGCTCCACGGTTAGGAGCGGTAGTATGCTCTCCTTCTGTGCTATAGAGGCTGTTTACATTGGTGCTGCTTATGGCACGATAACATGTGAGTGCATTGAATTTTATTGTATTAGATCTGAAATTCAATAAACTTACTACACTATAGGACCATTTATTTCCCCGGTATTTGTTATCTATCACTTATGATGGACAGAGAATTTTGATGTCTGAGTACTGTTGGAAGGTGCTGAAGATCCCCTATTACACATTCTTGCAGATTTATTGTGACATATGCAGATTGGGCCATTTTTGGTCGCTTATGTCTGGTGAGCTTTTTTACCCCACGACGTGGTGCATATATTTATATAGAAAGAAGAAACATTTATTTCATGACTATCAGCACAGTATTGGGATTTCAGCCGATGACTGATCACTATACTGGCCAGCTGCCAGTACCATGTGATCGCTGTGACCAATCACAGCAGATCACAAGACAATGTTAAACAATAGATGGCTTTGTTACATGCCATCGACTGTATACAATTGTGTTGCTAGCTGTGATTGGTCACAGTGATCACATGGTACAGACAGGGACACTCACAGCCCATCTGTATCATGTGATTAGCTTTGAACAATCACATCTAATCACAACAAAAGACACTGAATGAATGAGTTTCATTCAGTAAAAATGGTTGCTTATAACCAGTGAAATTGATTGGTATAAGCAATCATAATGTGTAAAAAAAATAATAAATCCTGATTACCTCCCCAGAGTACTACAGTGTTTACATTTTTTTTTGTAAAAATAAATAAATAAATAAAATGTAATAAAAGAAAAATCTAAAATAAAATTATTAAAAGGTTGTTGCTGTTTTTTTATATACTGTCACCAATCAGTGTCTCTGATCACTGCCACACCAGTTATATGATAATGCTGTAATGGTGACAGTATGTAAAAAAATTATTTAGATTTTTTTTAAATTTCTTTATTTTCCAAAAAACTGTGCCAAAAAATGACAACTTCAAAAACTCTCTGTGCCTCTTACTACACAACTTGGACTGTCTGATTTCTAAAAAGGGGTAATTTGGGGGTATTTATACTGTCCTGGTGTTTTCGAGCCTCAAGAAATACAGTAAGAGGGTGTCAGTACATCAGGATTGATTAATTTTCAGATATACTGTATATATCATAGTTTGCGGGCTCAAGAACTTTCCTACAGACTAAAAAATAAACACTGATAAGGGTTATTTTCACCAAGCAAATGTAGCAGAATACATTTTGACCAAAATTTCTGAAGAAAGATAATTGATTTCCAAAATTGTATAACAGAAACAAAGAAAAATGTGCTATTTGGTGATTCAGCAAGAGGAAGCCCCTAATTGGCAAATTACGGCTATTTAAGTTGAGCATTGATCTAACGCTGACACATCCAGATGAAGTGACGGTTTTTAGTCACGAAACGCGTCATGTCCCACCGGGACAGACGATTCCAGGACTTCCTCCTCTGTACCTCCACATGACCCATGTCTCTCTTTTCCCCCCTCCCGCTGACACTATGGAAAACAGGCTTGTCAAACTAATGACCTGCACGGTCTAAAGGAATCAACTCTGCCTCCAGTGGTTGGATCCTCACACTACGTCCTGTCAAGCCACCCCTTCGCTGATCCTAAGCCCTGGTCAAAGCTCCCATCCAGCAACGCCGGTCTCGCAATATCTTACCTGAAACTCTACGCTGAGACCACACGTGATCGGATCACAGACGCCGCCACAGTGGACGGTAGCGTCCATCTCTGGAGACGGTGAACGGCCCCCCACATGCAGTGGACGGACCTAGAGTCAGAACCAGGACATCTCCCACTTTGTTGGAGGAACTGTGGGAACAGAGCAACTCATGCTCATATATGGTGGTCATGTCCAATTATCCGCCCTTATTGGTCTAACATTATTCGTATCATTCAATTAATATCCAGTATTAATCTTCCTATAGATGCATGGACCATTCTTTTCCATGCTACTAAGGAATCTGTTAGAAAATATAAGTGCTCTTTAGTCCCACATCTGCTCAATACGGCTAAAGCACTTATACCTACCCTTTGGGGCCAGCCTGAGACTCCATCCGTGAAAAAGTGGTTTCAAAAAATATCAGAGGTTCATCTTATGGAAGAAATTACCCATCGAAACAAGGACACTTTTCAACGACATATTTTAACTTGGACTCCATGGATGGAGTTTAAGGACACTATAATCTACAGAGAGACACTGGCACAATCTCATTGAGATGTAATCTATAAATACTGAATAAGTTAATTATATCTTTAGGTTGAACCCTAGGGGCTGTTGCTGGACATATTCCTTAAAGAGTCTAAAATATATTGAGACATATATATTATTGGATACTTTGCATGCCGGCCTATCCCCCTCCCCCTCCCCCCCCTTTTTTTTTTTTTTTTTCCCCCTTTCACATACAAGTTGGGTCACTTATCTTTCTTAATATAGCCAACTGCAGAATAATTTCTCAGTTCTTTAAATAGTCCAATAGATTTTAACACTAGGATTTTAGTTAGAAGTAATCCTGGGAATCACTTTTTTTTCTTTTTTTAAAGGATAACTAGGGTATTAACACTAGAACTTCACTACACAAGATACTGCGGGGAGAAGTACCTGCTTCCCCCCCCCCCCTTACACAAGCATTCACTCCCTTTTTTTTTTTTTTTTCCTCCCTCCCCCTCCCTTTTCCCTTCCCCCTCCCCCTTTTTTTTTTCTTTTCTTTCTTCCCTCATATATTGGGGGGGGCACTTGACCTGGTTACATTTTACCCCTATATACATGTTTTGTCACTTTACTTACACAGTCCCAGATAAACTTATTTTACAGTCACTCATATAGTCCATTGGTGGATTTTAATATTGGTTGGGGGTTTTTCCTTCCTTATCTAGTTTTGAAGAAATTTTTGGAATCACTTTTTGTCACTTTACACTATGGATTCTCTCTTAAAAGGACACTAACATTAGAGATCTAATATATAATTAAATCATAAAACACTTAGGAGGACATTTCCTCCTTCCCCCCTATATTTCCCTCTTCTCACTTTCCCCTCCCTTTTTTTTTTTTTTTTTTCTTCTTCTCTCCTTTTTGGGGAATTGTTGAGACTGTATATGGGTTTTATGTATTGTAAAGTGTATGATATGTGGTTGAAAAATTAATAAAAAAAAGATATTATAAAAAAAAAAAAAAAAAGAACCAGGACATCTGATCACAGAGGTCACAAAGACTGGGGTATTGTATGGCTCTCTGGACGCTCTGATACGGACCCACCACGGCATACAGACATCTGATAGGGTAAGCTTTTGTATTGTCTCTAGCTGCCCCATATCTGCAATACATGTCTGTGCCATGAGAGACTGTGTCATGAGAGACTGTGTCATTCCTGTTACTTTCAATACCGTGCATTAGATCAGCCCTTTCCAATGGGTCTAGATTATGTTTGAACAATCCATCATCAGTCTACGTTTCCAGCTAACCAAACACATGAATGATAGGCACCTATCTCCAATCTTGATTTCAGGAATCACTTCTCTATCATCTAAATGGACATGCAGCAGCTACTGTGTTTTCTATATGCTGTTCTTTAGACTTCCAATCTGATGTCAGATCTGATGCTTTGCAACCAAACATATTTTGTTCATAACAAGCTATCCTGGACTTTATCTATTCCTTTATTTTTAGTGGATCTTCTACCATTATTATTTTTCCAGGCCACTCTCAGTCTGTTATGCTAACCCTCAGGGTTTTGGAAAATATATATCCATGTACCATATTTTGGTGCTTTATATATGTCCAATTCACTGTCAAGGTTTTCCTTTTTGTCATGAGTGTTGGTTTTATGGGGATCTATGTGAATACACATATGGGCTAGTGGGGGAGTTCATAGAGGGGTAGCAGGACTGTCTCGTCTGTCTTTTTAGCTCTTTTGCATGCATGTTTCTACGTTTTTATGATATGTACATGTGCTGGATTTGCCCCTTTTTTCCTTTAGGTTGTGTCACAACCCTGGGATTAAGTGTCTTTATTCATTATTTGTTTACCCAATAAAGTCATTCAAGTGTTCAGCTGAGTTGTAGGTGATTCACCATATTAGCTTTCTGTTGGGACACTGTCTTACTCCTTTACTCCTGTTTTGTTATTTGTTTAAGAGGATCCCCGGTATTTTATTCTACCGTATCAACCAGCTGCATTTAACATCCACCCTTCCCATTTGAATCAGGCTATCCCCTTCCCTCCCTTTATTCTACAAGCACTTTAAAATGTATTTCCCCTTTTGTAGGCAAATTTAAGAAAACCTCACTAGATGTTTGTTATGTGTTCCTAGTCGCACAGCATTAAAAAAAAAAAAAATAATGTTTGTTACCGTTTAGATGATTCTGAGGAGAAGGTGTCATGACTGACTGCAAGCATTTCTCAGCTAGTTCAGTGTCATCTCTCCCAATAGATAAGCTGGCGGACTGACCGAGAACATACAAAAAAGTATCTCAGCTTTAACATTTTGTTAAGCCCTGGTTCACACTGGTGCGATTTGACATGCAATTTGACATGTCAAATCGCATGTCAAATCGGCGATATTTGCCGCAAATTGCGGGCAATGGCACCATCCTAATCGGTGCGACGCCGCATCTGCGGCGCTGTACCGATTTCAAAAAGTAGTTTCTGTACTACTTTTTGCGATTTCGGGCCGCGATTTACATTGACATCTGTGCAGAAACCTGCACAGATGTCCATGTAATCGCGGCCGAAACCGGGACTGACAGGCAGGAGTAAAATCGCGCGAGTTCAGCTGAACTCGCACGGCTTCACTCCCGCAGCCCAATGTGAACCTGGGCTAAGACAGACAGTCATGAAATTTAGTACAGCTGATGAAATATCTGCCTCCAGACAGGGTTAATTATTGTAATTACAGCTTCCCAGGCCCCATTATAACAAAAAGAACTAAGCAGAAATGGTCCATGTTGAAAACTCCAGAACAGAGGAGATACACCAAGGAAAGGTTGTTAGTGGCCTGGCTGCTATGCTGACCCTTTGGGTTCAATGCTTTCTAGGTCACTGGCCCTAAAATAAAATGCATATCAGGAAAGGCACAGTCAACTCATATGTCATTATCTTCATACTTGTGAAGTAAGCAGCCAGTGTTAATATGATAGCTGACAAATTGTTTTTGAAGAATGAATATTCAGCCAGATTGTTTCTTTTTGTAAATGTGTTTTATAAGCCAAAAAAAGTAGTCACACAAAGTAAGAATATTTTCATAGGATATTAAAATGTAAAAGGCAAGTTTATGTCATTGTGAATAGGCTATAAAATACAGTAATTTTGCATTAAATTGATAAAAAAAAATAAGATACATGACAGCAACTATAGGTTTAAAGTGGTTGTAAACCAAACCTGACAACTTGCACCTACAGGTAAACCTAGATTAAGGCTTACCTGTAGGTGCAAGAAATAGCTCCTTAAACTACACAGTTAAGGAGATATTTGCAGAAAACACTGCACCGATGTCTACGGCGCAGGTCCACTGAGTATGCCGGTTTTCTGAATGGGATCATGCCGGATCCCCGCGCATGCGCGGGAGTGACGTCATCGCCGCTTCGGCCAATCACAGCCCCGGAGTGGCGATACAAGGAAGAAGCTCGGAGGGGACATGGTGGCGGCGGTGGAGGGGAACGAGGAGTGCTTCAGGGGCTTCGATCACAGGTAAGTGCCACATAATGAGCTAGTATGCTATGCATACTAGCTCATTATGCCTTCTCTTGCAGGGTTTTTTTTTACAGGAATTTTTTTTGGGGGTTTACTTCCTCTTTAAATTCCCTCACACAATTTTAAAGTATATTAGAGAGAGGTTCTGTTTTTAAAAACTTAAAACAGAGAAAGTTAAATCTTGAATTAGATTCCGATGTCACCAGTAAATGAATAGCAATCAGTATAGGAAGCATCTTCTTGTTAGTTCTAAGCCCTTGGCAATGGAGGTTGAGCAAAAATCAATAGTGGAGACAGATTTATGCACATTGTAAATTTGGTAGGCTCTTCTCATCTCATGTTTCTGTTTAAAAGTTCAGCAAACTGTGACTTCTCACATTTTGCAGGACATTATCTTTCAATTTCACTCGTCAGTTTTGCTAAATAAGTGCTAAGTGTAATCTACAATGACTTTAATACCTTTTTTCATAGGGACAAATTGATGGTTTTTCTTACATTTTTCTAAGTGCTTGGAACTGCCTGCACAAGATAGAGTGACTGACAAAAAGAAATTAAAGAGAGATTTCCAATCATGTCTCCACCTAACAATTATACTTTTATTTTCTCCATCAGCTCATCCCCCACAGTTATTACCTTTTGTATCACTTGACCCTCCCTTGTTAGATTGTAAGCTCTAATGAGCAGGGTCATGTGATTCTTCCTGTATTGAGTTGTAATGTACTGTCTGCCCTCATGTTGTAAAGCGTTGCCAAACTGGTGGGGCTATATAAATTATGTATTATAATATTAAAGTGGTTGTAAACCCACTTTGAAAACAAACACCTACAGGTAAGCCTAGATTAAGGCTTACCTGTAGGTGCATGAAATATCTCCTTAACCTACACGGTTAAGGAGATATTTGCATTTAAACCCGGCGCCGCTGACGTCACGCGCATGCGCATGGGGTTAATCCCATTCACAAATTCGGCTAGGTCGCAGCATTCGTCGACGTAGCCGAATTCGACGGCTCCCGCGCACAAGCGCGGAATCACGTCTTCGCCGTTCCTGCCAATCACAGCGCCGGAGTGGTGCTGTGATTGGCTGGTGCGGCTATACCCGGAAGTAACATTCCGGCTATCGCCGCAGCGATGGCTGTGTCTGGAGAGAGGGACGCGGACTGCTTCGGGGGCCCCGATCTAAGGTAAGTGGTACATAATGAGCTAGTATGCTAGTCATACTAGCTCATTATGCCTTTCTCTTGCAGGTTGCCTAAAAAAAAAAAAAATGAATAGTGGGTTTACAACCACTTTAATAATATCATGGACTACAGAGGAAGAAAGAGGAAATTAAAGGTTCTTACTTTTATTTTAAGTGATTTCTTGCTTTTTGTGCCTATTGGATACATTCTTGAGTTAAAGTGGAACTTTATTCTCGCAACCAACATTAACTATTTTAATCCTTATGTTCCTAGCATTAGTAAATACATAGGAAGGCAATATTTACTTGTTTAAAACTTTTTTTTCACATTTCTTCAGTAGCTTCCTGGTTTCTGGCCTAGACCAAAAAGATGTCACACATTCCAGGAATCTTCATGGACATTTTTTTATTTTATCAGAGGAGAAGGAGAAGAGGGGGTTTATCATCTAAGCACACCCTTCTACCTGCATGCCTGGCTTAAGGGTTGCTGGATTCCAGGAAGTAAATGCTACATGGATCATCTGCTTTTATGTAAGATGGCTTCAGCTAGCAAAGGGAGGTGTATTTTAAAGTGATTTCTCAACTGTCAGAGTTTTTATGGGAAAAGTATATATTTTTATGATTTCTTTAGTTTTAAAGCATGGACGTTTTAAGAACCTCATAAGCCCAATATACAGGGACATCTCAAGGTCCCAGTTGTACAACAGGCAATTGTTTTCCCAAATGGAGTGTGTACCCACCTTAACCTTGTCTATTCAGCCATTTACCATTGTCTCAAAGTTGGAAAAATAAGCAAGAGATAAACCCTAGTAAAAGAAATTACCTGCTTGCAAAAGTTTCTACAGCTTAAATCATTCACATAACATAAATTGAGTTCATGGACTATGTTTCAAGTCATAAGTTTAGGACCTTATGACATGGTTGTAATATATACATATCCGTGCAAGGTAGCATTATACCTACAAAGGACTGTTAATAATGTGTTATAAACTCTTTTGCCTAGCAAAATAACTGTAGTTATCATGGACATATTTATAGATAATGATTTTAGATGGGTAAACAACGTTGCAATGTATATATGTTGCTCAGATACAAAAATACTTAATCTTTACAAAATACCCTATTGCCAAAAAGGGTCTCTTAATATTACTACAGTTTGTTTATTAGTAATCAATATTGTTAGAAATATATGTAGTTGTTATGATGTAACCATACCCAAGTAGAAGTTCAAGTATATAAACTATTTTCTGCGTATAAATAATATTTTAATTGCTATGTCCAAAAGTCCACCTCTTTGTAGTTAAAGTTCCCTTTTAGATGCTGCTATATCAAACTAGTAATAAACATAAATTAGAAATCACCAGGCCCTGAAAGATATTTTCATGCTCTATGGTAAAATCACATAGGTAAATCTGAAAACAAAAACATACCCTAGCTCAACTGCTTATGCCCTGAGTGACGATGCTGAAGGCAATACAATACAACCCACCATAGAAAAAAGGCGGCAACTTGGTACTCCTCTTGTCAATCTTTATTGGCTACATACCGTAGATACAGTACATGAAATGCTATACATGTACTATATATATGCTATATAGCTGATAAAGATTGACAAGAGGAGTGCCGAGTTGCTGGCATTTTTCTATGGTGGAACATAGGTACAGTACATATGTATAGAAAAATATTATTTTATTCTATCAGACTAGTTTTAGATTTTCCCTGGAAAACCAGAGGTAGACATTTCTAGTGGCCACTTGAGCTAGTACTTGTACAAACAAAATTTTAATCAATAATCTGGGCTACCAATGAGGAATAAGGTTACACCTTCTGGGCCAGGTTTTTGAGTTGTATTATTATCACTAAATGAATAGCAGGTCAGGTAGACAGAAAGGGAGCACACATCTCATTGAGGAGATACATCACACACCCATCATCCAAGAGGAAGATAGGCATCACACGCCCATCAGCCACAGGGATTCAAGATCACATCATCAGACATCTTGGGACACACATCTTCCAGCATAGCTAGACACCATTTTGGGAAGACAGCTACACTCAACGGTAGGTAGACCTTTTAAGGGTCTGGTCAGAAGCCATTTTAAAGCTTTCTTGTTTTACCCAGTGATCCCTTACATCCACTTTGGAGGGTAACTATAGTTTCCATTTTTTTGTTTTTTTTATTTATTCTGTTTGCAATAATTTTGTGTTGGTCAATTTGCTATCCCCTTCTGATTCCCTAATACTACATACTGTAATTCGATTTTTATATTTTGCAGCGTTGGCATAATTTACAAACAGACTATGCACTGTTGTTCATTGATCAATTACACAACAAAATCATTCAAACATTTTCTAGCACAATAAGGTAAAGAATTGAGACATGGATGGATGAGTGAGTTTGAATATTTAACAATAATTAAGTAGCATTTTTGGTTGCAGGTACTCAGATACAGTTAAGTTCTGCTTTAACACCTGCAAACAGTATCCAACCAAGTGGTCAGCCAATCAGTCTTTATTTAATTGCACAGTGTTTTCAACCTAATGTGTTTCAGGCACTATGAGCTGAGTATGGTGTTTATTGGAGGACATCTCCAGTGAAACAAGAAGAGAAGGGGCAGGAAGGCAACACAGATAGTAAAAAAACTACAGACGTCACCCTTTTGGCTATACAATATGGCAGGTGAGTTGCACATGCAGAAACTCCACCGAATCCTGTGGAGGGACCCTATTTCAAACCATCACTCTACAATTGAATTAGGAAAGAAAATGCACTCATGGAGAGAAATAGAATTTCAGCAAGATAAACTTGAACAAGTGTTAGCTCATGAGTCTGAAATGCAATTTTTTTTTCTACTACTGTTTTTTTTTTGTTTTTGTTTTTAATGCATTTACAATGAGCTAGACTCTCTGTCAGGTTTTATTGTTCTTAATGAAGCAATCAAAAAGGAGCAGTGCTCGTGTTTTGGAAAATGTTAAGTCTATTGAATACATGAGACCTCCAGACTGTAATGGTCAATTGTAGAAGAATTTGTTTTTGGTTGTCACATGAAAAAATGTGGAAAATTTCAAGGGTTATGAATACTTCATAACCCTTGAAATTTTTATTTATTTTTATTCATATTTTATTTATATTTATTCATATGCAATATAAAAACATGCTGCACACCAGTTGACACAACCCACTGCCTGAATTTTTTTTGTCCTGCAGGTATTTTCTGCACAGATACAGTGCCTTAAAAAATTATTCATAACCCTTGAAATTTTCCAAATTTTGTCATGTAACAACCAAAAACATAAATAAAATGTATTTTATTGGGATTCTATGTGATAGACCAACACAAAGTGGGACATAATTGTGAAGTGGAAGGAAAATGATAAATGGTTTTAAGTTTTTTTACAAATAAATACTGATTGTGAAAAGTGTGGCATGCATTTGTATTCAGCCCCCCTGAGTTAATACTTTGAAGAACCACCTTTCACCGCAAAAAAAAACTGCAAGTCTTTTTGGGTATGTCTCTTTGCACATCTAGAGAGTAAAATTTTTGCCTATTCTTCTTTGCAAAATAGCTCTGTCGGACTGGATGGAGAGCGTATGTGAACAGCAATTTTCAAGTCTTGCCACAGATTCTGAATTGGATTTAGGTCTGGACTTTTACTGGGCCATTAATCATGAATATGATTTGATCTAAAACATTCCATTGTAGCTCTGGCTGTATGTTTAGGGTCTTTGTCCTGCTGGAAGGTGAACCTCCGCCCCAGTCTCAATTCTTTTGCAGACTCTAACAGGTTTTCTTTTAAAATTGCCCTGTATTTGGCTCAATCCATCTTCCCATCCAATCTGACCAGCTTCCCTGTCCCAGCTGAGGAAAATCATCCCCACAACATGATACTGCCACCACCATGTTTCACGGTGGGGATGGTTTGTTCAGGGTGATGTGCAGTGATAGTTTTCCACCACACGTAGTGTTTTGCTTTTAGGCCAAAAAGTTAAATTTTCGTCTCATCTGACCAGAGCACCTTCTTCCACATGTTTTTTTTTCACATTTTTTATTTAGTCAAAGGACATGGTTCAAAAACAAACATCTGTGTACATGGCATAATATACATCACCACAGTTAATATGCATTGCAGAAAATGGCACATCTCAGAGTCAAAATAATGTCATGTCTATCTGCAAACAGGTATGTCTCACGTATCCCCTAGTCGGGATGTTACAGGTGGCACCTTGGAGCCGAGCCTACTCAAGGTGTGTTATCGCCAAAACGTCAGCCTGTTGCGATAGGGTATGGTCTCGGACCAGTCCTTTTAAATTTTTGGTTTAATTGAAAATATTAGAAGATTAACTTGGTACCAGCAAATACTGGTCCTTGTAGAAATAACAGAAAAGAAAAACACTTGATAGAGAAGATAGAATAAAAGTGGATAAAGAATGGGTAAGGGGGGTAGGATGGAAAGGGGGGACAAGAGGGGGGGTGGGAGGGTGCGGAGGTGTACCGCGTGTGAACTAGCAGAACAAGGTGGCGGCAAGAGGAAGTTCAGGGTTATCTCCTGGGAGACAATCAGTTGGGCTTATGCTCGAGTGTGTCATTTTAGTCAGCCAGATCACAGTCATGGAGGGCTCTACCCTTGTCAGAGAAGATGAAAATATTCCAGAGTGACCAGGTCTTGGAGTAGCGCTCTTGTTGGTGGAACGCTGAAAGAACCAAGTCTTCTAGTTTGCTTAGTTCCCCCACTTTTCAGAGCCACATCCCCACAGTCAGGGGTTGTGGGGATTTCCATTTAGGAGGGATGCATGCTTTAGCGGCGTCCAGGAGGTGGTGTATGATGGATTTTTTGTAAACTTTCCCAGGGATATTGGAAGCATGGAGAAGGAAGATCTCCTCTCCGGGGTCCAGCGATGGATGATCTCTCCTCTCCAGGTCCAGGCTCTAACGATGATGTCCAGCGCAGCGAGAAACAGCAAGCATCCTGTCTCCGCCGGAGACACCCCGGGAATCCCGGCAGCCTGACAGGTCTCTTATGTAACTGAGGACAGGGCCACCCATCACGTGACCCCGTCCCCCTCTGACGCAAGGGGAAACCTGGGCTTCCCCAATGATGTGCGGGCGACCCCGCCCCCCTCTGATGCAACGGAAACCTTTTCTGTATTGCCGGGAGCCCGACAATTCATTATAGCCACGAGTGCTTTTAAATTACTTTTTTTTCCTTCAGAAATTACACTTTCTGCAGGGACAGTTTTAAGCATGGGAAACAAGCGCTACTTTACAGGCATGCTATTAACTGTGATTGGACACCCTAGGTACGAAATTTAAAGGAATATTTCACTTTAAGCATTATTAAAATTACTTTATTTTGCATTGATACATGTCCCCTGGGGCAGGACCGGGTCCCCAAACACTTTTTATGACAATAACTTGCATATAAGCCTTTAAAATTATCACTTTAGATTTTTCATGTACAAGTCCCATAGACTTTAACGGTGTTCTGATGCGAAACAAATTGGGGGGTGTTCGTAAGTAAGAGTCTATATGAGCTTGAGTGGGGGTTTCAGTCCTCAAGTTATACAGGGATTTATAAAAGTCTTGGAATTCTCTCGCTATATCATGAGGCTTGGTGGCCTTAGGCCCGTTTGGTGGTACTAGATGGGGGATATAGGTTGCTAGTTTCTGTTCTCTCAGGGTTCTAGCTAAAAGTTTGCCACATTTGTTACCTGACTCATAGGAGAACTTTGTGCAAATCTGCATTGCCGCTTTGGCCTTGAATTGCAACAGGTCTGTGATTTGTGTATGTTTGAGGATGAGATCTTTCTCTAGGGAGAGAGACGGTGTTTGTTTATGACAGGTTTCCAGGGTTTTCCGGTCGTCAAGTAGTGTCAACAGCTGTTCGGTACGTTTCCGTGTTTTATTAGCACCCCGCGGATAACCGCTTTGTGCGCCTCCCAAATAATTGGGCGTGTCATTGGCTTTAAAGTAAAGGTTGAGTTCTCTGGTGACATCTGCAAGTACTTCCTTCTCTTGTAGGAGGCTTTCATTCAGTGTCCACTGTTTAGTTCTGAGTGCCATGGAGTCGTGCAGAACATAGGACAGGAAAACCGGGGAGTGGACTGACCACGTAATGTAACCTATGGTGGAGGCACGCACTGCGTGCAGCTGGGCGTGGGGAATGAGGAAGCAGTCAATACGCGAGTATGACTTGTGGGGCAGGGAGTAGAAGGTGAAGTCTTTTTCCGAAGGATGGAGAAGGCGCCACACCTCAATTAGCTGACTTTTGTGCAGGGACTGGGTAATGCGTTTATGGGAACTAAGGGTTAATCGAGGACAGACCTGAGGATGTGTCCTCCATTGGGATCAATGGGGCGTTTAGGTCTCCTCCCACAATTAAGTGTCCCTCCATAAAATCTGTCAGGCGTGTCAGCGTCTTGCTTATAAAGACATCTTGGTGGTCGTTAGGGGCATAGGGATTTGCTAGATTTAAGACGATGCAAGTCCTTTAGGAGCATCCGCCTTTTTTCTGGGGTATTGAGGCCCTTAGCCTTAAGAGATATCACATTGAGAACCTCCATGGTTGGGGTCGGGAAGAAAGGGAGGGGAGGGGGGGTAGAATAGAACAAATAGAAAGGGCTAGTGGCAGAAAATAGAGGTAGAAGAGTAAAATAGATACTCGATTTCTAGGAATAGAAGCAAACTATTGCTATAACGCTCACCAGTGCAGCACCGGCAACTGAGCGTTGGCCTATGTGGGAGAGTGGACAGACACTCCCGACTATGAAAAGCAATGTAAACGGTTGAGCCAAAACCCTGAAACATAAACATCAACATAAATAATTACTATATAACAGTATTATGTCAGGCATAAGGTACAGGCAGAAAAATGGTGTAAAAAACTATATTAAGTACTTAATCGATGTATTCAACCTTATGACCTCCCCTGTCCCATATCCCTGTGTATGTAAAGCCTACAGGGACACCAGACTACAGGGTTCAAATTGAGGTTCAGTGAGTCCCTCCAACCCTCTATCTTCAAGTGAAATTACCACATAACAGTAAGCATTCCTGATTGGGCCCCTCCAACTGTGTTGCAAAGTATTTAGTAGATGGTGGATGAGGAGGGGAGAAGTACCCAGACTTGGGGCCTTCATATAGGAGGGCAATACACGGTGGGGGACACATACAATAGCTCAGAGTAAGCAGTCTGCATGGGAAACCTTAAGGCACAGAGACCTTGAAGAAAAGTCTGAAGGGGAGAATTGGGGCAATGAGGGAGAACAAAAGAAGACAAATTTAAATTTGTGACACATAAACCTCGCAGTCAGCACTGTTCAGATGTCCCAGCCGGTAAGCAAAACCTAGGCACATAACTCTCCACCGTCCGGGAGGCCTGGGGGGATCACCACAGTGCAGACAATGTGTAGAGGCAGTTACCTCAGCCGTATGTAAGTGGCGGGGACTGCTATGAACGTCTGCCATAAGTCCCGTGGTCACGTACCTCGCAATGGATAGGGTAGAGACATCTTTAACTATGACTCCCGAACTCGATCAATGGAAGGGGCTTGGGATCCTCTCCTCGGCCTTTGCTGGTGATTCCAGAAACGGCTCCCGGGGGGCCAGGGCGACCTCCCGAGCGTGGTATGATCTGCAGCCAGTTAGGACGCAGGCGTGTGCGTCCATGTGAAGGGGTAAGAGTATTCAATCCTCTCCCCCTCCCCTCCCTGGTGTTGGAATAACTGCCCTGTGTGTCATATTTGCTGAATATCTTCTCTGTTCACATGAATGCTAACACTCTTGTGTCCTACATGGAACAATTTGGATTATTGAACATTTTTTTAAATGAACCTATATGTGAGGTCCACTTCCTTTGGACTTTATGTTCTGTGCACATAGCACTATTTCACGGATTATTTACACTCTACATTTGTTACTATCTGTGTCACCGTGTTATATAGCTGGATTGATTGTACACGCATCCATCAGGTGCTCTGATTTTGTGCTTGGGATGAGAGCACATGGTTTCATATACCAATCTTATACAGTGGGGATCGAAAGTTTGGGCACCCCAGGTAAAAATGTGTATTAATGTGCTTAACGAAGCCAAGGAAAGATGGAAAAATCTCCAAATGGCATCAAATTACAGATTAGACATTCTTATAATATGTAAAAAAAAAGTTAGATTTTATTTCCATCATTTACACTTTCAAAATTACAGAAAACAAAAAAATGGTGTTTGCAAAAGTTTGGGCACCCTGCTGAGTTAATATCTTGTACTGCCCCCTTTGGCAAGTATCACAGCTTGTAAACGCTTTTTGTAGCCAGCCAAGAGTCTTTCAATTCTTGTTTGAGGTATCTTTGCCCATTCTTCCTTACAAAAGTCTTCCAGTTCTTTGAGATTTCTGGGCTGTCTGTCACGCACTGCTCTTTTAAGGTCTATCCATAGGTTTTCAATAATGTTGAGGTCAGGAGATTGTGAAGGCCATGGCAAAACCTTCAGTTTACGCCTCTTGATGTAATCCCCTGTGGATTTTGAGGTGTGTTTATGATCATTATCCATTTGTAGAAGCCATCCTCTCTTTAACTTCAGCTTTTTCACAGATGGCATCAAGTTACCATCCAAATTTTGCTGAAATTTTATTGAATCCATTTTTCCTTCTACTCGTGAAATGTTCCCTGTGCCACTGGCTGCAATACAACCCCAAAGCATGATTGATCCACCCACATGCTTAATAGTTGGACAGAGGTTCTTTTCATTAAATTCTGTGCCCTTTCTTCTCCAAAACGTACCTTTGTTCATTCCGGCCAAAAAGTTCTATTTTAACCTCATCGGTCCACAGAACTTGTTTCCAAAATGCCTCAGGCTTGTCTATATGTTCATTTGCAAAGTTCAAACGCTGGTTTTTGTGGTGAGGATGTAGAAGAGGTTTTCTTCTGATGACTCTTCCATGAAGACCATATTTGTACAAGTATCTCTTTATAGTGGAATAGTGTACCACAATTCCAGTGTCTGACAGATCTTTCTGGAGGGATTGTGCAGTCAAACGTGGGTTTTGAATTGCTTTTCTCACAATCCTGCAAGCTGTTCTGTCTGATATTTTTCTTGGTCTTCCAGATCTTGCTTTAACTTCCACTGTTCCTGATGACTGCCATTTCTTAATTACATTCCGAACAGAGGATATTGACATCTGAAAACACTTTGCTATCTTCTTATAGCTTTCTCCAGCTTTGTGAGCGTCAACTATTTTCAGTTTCAGTTTTCTAGACAACTGCTTAGAAGAACCCATGGTGCTGATTGTTGGGGCAAGGTCAGATGAGTCTGGCCATTTAAATGCTTTGAGATTGACATCACCTGGTCTTCCCAGACGATGATTGAGAACAATCCATGACACTGGCAGGTCTCAGCTTTGCAAAGGGTGCAGTGCATGCTATAAATTCTGCACGGTGCCCAAACTTTTGCAGACGCCATTTTTTTGTTTTCTGAAATTTTGAAAGTGTAAATGATGGAAATAAAATCTAACTTTTTTGTACATATTATAAGAATGTCTAATCTGTAATTTGATGCCATTTGGAGATTTTTCCATCTTTCCTTGGCTTCGTTATGCACATTAATACACATTTTTACCTGGGGTGCCCAAACTTTCGATCCCCACTGTATATATTATTGAGTTTTTAGAGCGCTGCATCTGTTTATTTTCAAATTTTTGTTCACAATATGTCTAATTGTTGATGCTAGCAGTTATCACATGTTTTTTTTTACTAGTAGCGCAACTTTTTTCTTCACTAGGTTTGCAGTTGTGCCATATTCTTTCCATTTTCGGATGATGGATTGAACAGTGCTCTATGAGATGTTCAAAGCTTGGGATATTTTTTTTTATAACATAACCCTGCTTTAAACTTCGTAACAACATTATCTCTGATCTGTTTGGTGTGTTCCTTGGTCTTCATGATGCTGTTTGTTTACTAAGGTTCTCTAACAAACCTCGGAGGGCTTCACAGAACAGCTGTTTTTATACTGGGATTAAATTACACAAAGGTGGGACTATTTACTAATTAGGTGATGTCTGAAGGTAATTGGTTCCACTAGATTTTAGTTGGGGATATCAGAGTAAAGGGGGCTGAATACAAATGCATGCCACACTTTTTTTATGTGTAAAAATTTTTGAAAACAATTTATTATTTTCCTGCCACCTTGTGTTGGTCTATCCCAATAAAATAAACTGACGTTTTTGGTTGTAACTTGACAAAATTTTTAAAATTTCAAGGGGTATGAATACTTTTTCAAGGCACTGTAAAAAAGGAATTTTGGACCCAAATTTGTCATTATTGAAGTCCTACTGAAATACCAACCTTGACGAATCCAGTATCCCAAATGGTTAATGTAAAAAATAAGGATTTTAGAAGGAATTTGAGAAAGAAGTAATGTATTTTATTGATTTCCTGTCATGATGATTGTTATTGCCAGGACACAGCAATTTTATACAAAAAAATCCAGATTTTATCAGATTGTTCATAACTGTAGAAAACCTTGAGCATTTTGATGTCTCTTCCATGCTTACTGAATGTTTGTTTCAAACACATTAGAAAAAAAGATGTTAAAAGAATCCCTATAGAATGAAATAATGTAAATGGTTTGGCTTATCTTCAAAAAAAAAAAAAAAAGTCTTCATAGTGAACTTTGCAGAATTCTCACAGTATAACCATATTTGCAGACTTGAGTAATCTACTGAGAATAGTTAGATTTGGTCTTAAGAAAAACAAAGTTACACGCAGTCTTGTAGGTGTTTAAAAAAAATTCCAAGTACATAATGGAGGGCAAGTTCTAGAAGCCATGCTACCAAAAGAAGCAAAAAGAAAAAAGGAAGTATTCCAGACAAAAAGGTCCAGTGCATAATTGTAACTTGCACTTGAGTGTGTCTGAGGTGATATGTTAACTAGTGTTGAGCGAACCCGAACTGTAAAGTTCGGGTCCGTACCGAACTTTAGCTTTTTCCCGAACCCAAACCGAACCCGGACTTTGCGCAAAAGTCCGGGTTCGGGAATCTAATTACGCAGTTAGAAATGCTTCAGGGGCCAGCCAATCACCTTTTGATTAGCTGGTGTGCCCTTAGAAGCCATCATAGCCATGCCTACTAATGGCATGGCTGTGATTGGTCAGTGCAACATGTGACCCAGCTTCTATATAAGCTAGAGGCACACAGCACACACGTCACTCTGCTTCAGAATAGATAGGGAGAGAATCTAGTCTTCTGCTGCTGCTTTTAGGGAGAGATAGAAAAATACATGAGTTAGTCCTGATTCTGGAATCTGAGGGAAAAGATAGAGAGACAGTGTAGTGTAGGGCCAGGTTCCTGTTTTTTGCTTTTAGGGAGAGAGATATATTATATAGGAATAGGAGTAGAAAAAAGTTTGGGATCGGTACCGAACTTTAACCCGAACCCGGACCCGAACCCGAACCCCATTGAAGTCAATGGGGACCCGGACTTCTAAGGACTAAAAAGGCTCTAAAACAGTAATGGAAAGGGCTAGAGGGCTGCAAATGGCAGCAAAATGTTGTTAAGAGCATGGCAAGTGCTCTGCAAACAAATGTGGATAGGGAAATAACTTAAAATAACATAAAAAAAATAAAAATAAAAAATAATAATCTTGACCTAGGAGGACGAGGTCCATATGGAGTAGGAGGTTGAGGTGGCAGTGGATGTGGCTGTGTAGGTGGAAGCGGCGGTGGAGGAGGACGAGGTAGCCAACACTGGTTCAAAAATACAACAATGGCTGGGTAAGGCCGGTGATGTGTCGAATTCTGTCCCCCATCAAATAGTGTCCACCCTGTACTGCGCTTGCTCAGTATGTAGGGCAAGGGGATTTCGAAAATCTCCCAAGACGAACGGCGCCTGCGTGGTGAGTTCAGGTGAAGGCCACACCATCCGTGGTTCAAGCCGAGCCAAGTGAGGCCGTGCCCGAAGTGTGGCGATCGAACCGAGCCCGTGAGGGGCCCTGTTACTATGTGCTACCGTATGTCCACTTGGATGGTGGGGCTTGAACCTGCACTCACAGCGCAGGCGCCGTTCATCTTCGGAGATTTTGTGAATCTCCTTGTCTTCTGTACTGCGCAAGCGCTGCGCCTTCGCAGTATGGGCCGGACACAATCCGATGGCAGGACAGTTTTTGTCACAACACCGGTATACATGTCTATTCTGCACAAGGTACGGACAAGTCCTGTGGGATCCATGCCTTGTTCATTTTAATGAACGTGAGCTTATCCACATTGGCTCTGGACAGGCGGCTGCGCTTGTCTGTGATAACGCCCCCTGCCGTGCTAAATACACGTTCAGATAATACACTGGCTGCAGGGCAGGCCAGCACCTGCAAGGCATAAAGGGCAAGCTCAGGCCATGTGCCCAATTTGGAGACCCAGAAGTTAAAGGGGGCAGACCCGTCATCCAGTACGTGTAGGCCTGTGGACACATACTGCTCAACCATGTTGGTGAAATGCTGCCTCCTGCTAAGACGTTCCATCTCAGCTGGTGGTGCTGGTTGTTGTGGCGTGCTGACAAAGCTTTTCCACATTTCAGCCATGCTAACCCTGCCTTCTGAGGTGCTGCCGGTGCCCCGGCTGCGTTGGTGACCTCTTCCTCCTCCTCTGCCTTCGCCTTGTGCTTCCACCGTATGCCCGCTGTCAGGTGGGAATGCCACCAGCAGCGCGTCTACCAGCGTGCGCTTGTACTCGCGCATCTTACGATCCCGCTCCAGTGAGGGAATTAAGGACGGTATGTTGTCCTTGTAACGGGGATCCAGCAGGGTGGCCACCCAGTAATCAGCACCAGTTAAAATGTGGGCAACTCGGCGGTCATTGCGGAAACACTGCAGCATGTAATCGCTCATGTGTGCCAGGCTGCCCAGAGGCAAAGAAAAGCTGTCCTCTGTGGGAGGTGTATCGTCTGTGTCCTCTGTATCCCCCCAGCCACGCACCAGTGATGGCCACGAGCTGGTCTGGGTGCCACCCTGCTGTGAAAATGCCTCCTCCTCCTCCTCCTCCTCCATCTCCTCCTCCACCTCGTCATCCTCCAGAACTGTGCCCTTTCTGCCGGACAATTGTGTACCTGGCGTTTGTTGGTGCAGGAACCCACCCTCGTTGCCACTTGTGAAAGACTGCCCTGAAAGCCTTTGAAATGATCCCGCTTCCTCCTCCTCCTCCTCATCCTCCTGTGCCACATCCTCTTCCATCATCGCCGAAGCGTTTTTTCAAGGAGGCATAGAACTGGGATAGTAACGCTAAGAACGGCGTCATTGGCACTGGACATGTTGGTGGAGTACTCGAAACAGCGCAACAAGGCACACAGGTCTCGCATGGAGGCCCAGTTATTGGTGGTGAAGTGGTGCTGTTCCGCAGAGCGACTCACGTGTGATTGCTGCAGCTGAAACTCCACTATCGCCTGCTGCTGCTCGCATAGTCTGGCCAGCATGTGCAAGGTGGAGTTCCACCTTGTGGGCACGTCACATATGAGGCGGTGAGCGGGAAGGCTGAAGTTACGCTGCAGCGCTGACAGGCGAGCAGCAGCAGGGTGAGAACGCCGAAAGTGCGCACACACAGCCCGCACTTTCTGCAGCAGCTCTGGCATATTGGGGTAATTTTTAAGGAACCTCTGGACCACCAAGTTCAGCACATAGGCCAGGCAAGGGATGTGCGTCAAACCGGCTAGGCCCAGAGCTGCTACGAGATTTTGCCCATTATCGCACACCACCAGGCCGGGCTTGAGGCTCACTGACAGCAACCACTCATTGGACTGTTGTTCCATGTCCCTCTACAACTCCTGCGCGGGGTGGGGTTTTTCCCCCAAACAGGAAAGTTTTAAAACTGCCTGCTGTCGTTTACCCCTGGCTGTGCTGAAGTTGGTGGTGAAGGTGTTAAGCTGACCGGATGAGGAGGCGGTAGAGGATGAGGAAGAGGAGTAGGAGGAGTTAGCAACAGGAGGCAAACTGAAGCGCCCTGCAATCCTCGGTGGTGGAAGGACATGCGCCAAACTGCTATCTGCCTCAGGCCCAGCCGCCACTGCATTTACCCAGTGTGCTGTTAGGGAGATATAACGTCCCAGACCGTGCTTACTGGTCCACGCATCCGTAGTTAGGTGGACCTTGCCACAGATGGCGTTGCGCAGTGCACACCTGATTTTGTCCCCCACTTGGTTGTGCAGGGAAGGGATGGCTCGCCTGGAAAAATTGTGGCGGCTGGGCACGACGCACTGTGGGACAGCCAATGCCATCAGGCTTTTAAAACTCTGCGTCTCCACCATACGGAATGCCAGCATTTCAAAGGCCAGGAGTCTTGAAATGCTGGCATTCAGGGCCAGGGATCGCGGGTGGCTAGGGGGGTACTTCCTCTTCCGCTCCAATGTTTGGGAGATAGAGAGCTGAACGCTTCCATGGGACATTGTGGAGATGGTCGGTGACCCCAGGTGGTAGTGTTGCTGGCAGATCCTCTGTTTGCGGGGTGGCAGGTGCCACTGTCACTACAGAGGTGGATGAAGAGGCCGAGACTGCAGCAGAAGAGGAAGCAGGAGGAGCCAGAGGCCTTTCTTGGTTTTTGAGGTGTCTACTCCACTGCAGCTCGTGCTTTGCACTTAGATGCCTGGTCATGCAGGTTGTGCTCAGGTTGAGAACGTTTATGCCTCGCTTCAGCCTCTGATTGCACAGCCTGCAAACCACTCGTGTCTTGTCATCAGCACATTGTGTGAAGAACTGCCACGCTAGGGAACTCCTTGGACCTGGCTTTGGTGTGCTCGGTCCCTTGCTGCGTTGGGCAGTAGCAGACATACTGTCTAGCAGACGGACGCTCCGCTTTTGCACCCTGCTCCCTCTTCTGCTGTGCTGGTGGCTCTGTGCGACCACCGCCTCTTCCTCCAAACTACACTGGTCACCTGCATAACGTTTATTCCATGTGGGGTCGAGGACCTCATCGTCCTCCACATCATCTTCCACCCAGTCTTCACCCCTGCCCTCCTTGTCTGTCTGCACAATTGCGAAAGCAGCAGCAGTTGGCACCTGTGTTTCGTCATCATCCGAGACGTACTGCGATGGTCCTCCCATGTACTCATCATGAAACATAACTGGTTGGGCATCGGTGCACTCAATCTCTTCCACTTCTGGGGCAGGGCTAGGTGGATGGCCCTGAGAAACCCTGCTAACAGAGTCATCGAAAAGCAGAAGAGACTGCTGCATGATTTGGGGCTCAGACTGCTTGGCTGATTTGCAAGAGGTGAGGTGAAAGATTGATGGACATGGGTTTCAGGTGCCAACTCTGATCTTTCATCAGAAGAGTGGGTGGGAGACAATGTGAAGGAACCCGAGGCACTGTCAGCAACCCAATCTACTATCGCCTGTACTTGTCCTGGCCTAAACATTCGTACAGCCTCATTAGGCGCGACAAAATACCGCCGCAGGCTCGGTCGCCTACTCGCACCTGAGGAAGGTGTTTCACTTGTGCGTGTATCTGGCACAGATCCACCACGTCCTCTCCCTGCAAGAGGAGCTCCACCAGCAGCACCACGACCGGGGCCACCACGTCCCCTTGACCTTCTCCTCATATTTTCCAAATTTAGGATGTTGCCCTAAATGGGTGTTTTTGGAAGAGCAGAACACACCCACAGTACGTAACCGCTGAATCGCACAGCTACAGAACTGCAGAAAATGCTATTAAAAAAAAATGTTGTTTTTTTAGTATAGCACAGTAGAAGAAAACTATTTAGAAATTGTTTATTTCACACACCTCCAAATATGTATAACACACTGCAAACTATTTTTTGTGCCCCTAAAAGGCGTTTTTTCGAAGAGCAGAACACACCCACAGTACGTAACCGCTGAATCGCACAGCTACAGAACTGCAGAAAATGCTATTAAAAAAAATGTTGTTTTTTTAGTATAGCACAGTAGAAGAAAACTATTTAGAAATTGTTTATTTCACACACCTCCAAATATGTATAACACACTGCAAACTATTTTTTGTGCCCCTAAAAGGCGTTTTTTCGAAGAGCAGTACACACCCACAGTACGTAACCGCTGAATCGCACAGCTACAGAACTGCAGAAAATGCTATTCAAAAAAAATGTTGTTTTTTTAGTATAGCACAGTAGAAGAAAACTATTTAGAAATTGTTTATTTCACACACCTCCAAATATGTATAACACACTGCAAACTATTTTTTGTGCTCCTAAAAGGCGTTTTTTCGAAGAGCAGAACACACCCACAGTACGTAACCGCTGAATCGCACAGCTACAGAACTGCAGAAAATGCTATTAAAAAAAATGTTGTTTTTTTAGTATAGCACAGTAGAAGAAAACTATTTAGAAATTGTTTATTTCACACACCTCCAAATATGTATAACACACTGCAAACTATTTTTTGTGCCCCTAAAAGGCGTTTTTTCGAAGAGCAGTACACACTTACAGTACGTAACCGCTGAATCGCACAGCTACAGAACTGCAGAAAATGCTATTCAAAAAAAATTTTGTTTTTTTAGTATAGCACAGTAGAAGAAAACTATTTAGAAATTGTTTATTTCACACACCTCCAAATATGTATAACACACTGCAAACTATTTTTTGTGCCCCTAAAAGGCGTTTTTTCGAAGAGCAGTACACACTTACAGTACGTAACCGCTGAATCGCACAGCTACAGAACTGCAGAAAATGCTATTCAAAAAAAATTTTGTTTTTTTAGTATAGCACAGTAGAAGAAAACTATTTAGAAATTGTTTATTTCACACACCTCCAAATATGTATAACACACTGCAAACTATTTTTTGTGCCCCTAAAAGGCGTTTTTTCGAAGAGCAGTACACACCCACAGTACGTAACCGCTGAATCGCACAGCTACAGAACTGCAGAAAATGCTATTCAAAAAAAATGTTGTTTTTTTAGTATAGCACAGTAGAAGAAAACTATTTAGAAATTGTTTATTTCACACACCTCCAAATATGTATAACACACTGCAAACTATTTTTTGTGCCCCTAAAAGGCGTTTTTTGGAAGAGCAGAACACACCCACAGTACGTAACCGCTGAATCGCACAGCTACAGACTGCAGAAAATGCTATTCAAAAAAAATGTTGTTTTTTTAGTATAGCACAGTAGAAGAAAACTATTTAGAAATTGTTTATTTCACACACCTCCAAATATGTATAACACACTGCAAACTATTTTTTGTGCCCCTAAAAGGCGTTTTTTTCGAAGAGCAGAACACACACACAGTACGTAACCGCTGAATCGCACAGCTACAGAACTGCAGAAAATGCTATTCAAATTTTTTTTTTTTTTAGTATAGCACAGTAGAAGAAAACTATTTAGAAATTGTTTATTTCACACACCTCCAAATATGTATAACACACTGCAAACTATTTTTTGTGCCCCTAAAAGGCGTTTTTTCGAAGAGCAGAACACACCCACAGTACGTAACCGCTGAATCGCACAGCTACAGAACTGCAGAAAATGCTATTCAAAAAAATGTTGTTTTTTTAGTATAGCAGAGTAGAAGAAAACTATTTAGAAATTGTTTATTTCACACACCTCCAAATATGTATAACACAGTGCAAACTAATTTTTGTGCCACTAAAAGACGTTTTTTCGAAGAGCAGAACACACCCACAGTACGTAACCGCTGAATCGCACAGCTACAGAACTGCAGAAAATGCTATTAAAAAAAAATGTTGTTTTTTTAGTATAGCACAGTAGAAGAAAACTATTTAGAAATTGTTTATTTCACACACCTCCAAATATGTATAACACACTGCAAACTATTTTGTGTGCCCCTAAAAGGCGTTTTTTTCGAAGAGCAGAACACACCCACAGTACGTAACCGCTGAATCGCACAGCTACAGAACTGCAGAAAATGCTATTCAAATTTTTTTTTTTTTTAGTATAGCACAGTAGAAGAAAACTATTTAGAAATTGTTTATTTCACACACCTCCAAATATGTATAACACACTGCAAACTATTTTTTGTGCTCCTAAAAGGCGTTTTTTCGAAGAGCAGAACACACCCACAGTACGTAACCGCTGAATCGCACAGCTACAGAACTGCAGAAAATGCTATTAAAAAAAATGTTGTTTTTTTAGTATAGCACAGTAGAAGAAAACTATTTAGAAATTGTTTATTTCACACACCTCCAAATATGTATAACACACTGCAAACTATTTTTTGTGCCCCTAAAAGGCGTTTTTTCGAAGAGCAGTACACACTTACAGTACGTAACCGCTGAATCGCACAGCTACAGAACTGCAGAAAATGCTATTCAAAAAAAATTTTGTTTTTTTAGTATAGCACAGTAGAAGAAAACTATTTAGAAATTGTTTATTTCACACACCTCCAAATATGTATAACACACTGCAAACTATTTTTTGTGCCCCTAAAAGGCGTTTTTTCGAAGAGCAGTACACACTTACAGTACGTAACCGCTGAATCGCACAGCTACAGAACTGCAGAAAATGCTATTCAAAAAAAATTTTGTTTTTTTAGTATAGCACAGTAGAAGAAAACTATTTAGAAATTGTTTATTTCACACACCTCCAAATATGTATAACACACTGCAAACTATTTTTTGTGCCCCTAAAAGGCGTTTTTTCGAAGAGCAGTACACACCCACAGTACGTAACCGCTGAATCGCACAGCTACAGAACTGCAGAAAATGCTATTCAAAAAAAATGTTGTTTTTTTAGTATAGCACAGTAGAAGAAAACTATTTAGAAATTGTTTATTTCACACACCTCCAAATATGTATAACACACTGCAAACTATTTTTTGTGCCCCTAAAAGGCGTTTTTTGGAAGAGCAGAACACACCCACAGTACGTAACCGCTGAATCGCACAGCTACAGACTGCAGAAAATGCTATTCAAAAAAAATGTTGTTTTTTTAGTATAGCACAGTAGAAGAAAACTATTTAGAAATTGTTTATTTCACACACCTCCAAATATGTATAACACACTGCAAACTATTTTTTGTGCCCCTAAAAGGCGTTTTTTTCGAAGAGCAGAACACACACACAGTACGTAACCGCTGAATCGCACAGCTACAGAACTGCAGAAAATGCTATTCAAATTTTTTTTTTTTTTAGTATAGCACAGTAGAAGAAAACTATTTAGAAATTGTTTATTTCACACACCTCCAAATATGTATAACACACTGCAAACTATTTTTTGTGCCCCTAAAAGGCGTTTTTTCGAAGAGCAGAACACACCCACAGTACGTAACCGCTGAATCGCACAGCTACAGAACTGCAGAAAATGCTATTCAAAAAAATGTTGTTTTTTTAGTATAGCAGAGTAGAAGAAAACTATTTAGAAATTGTTTATTTCACACACCTCCAAATATGTATAACACACTGCAAACTAATTTTTGTGCCACTAAAAGACGTTTTTTCGAAGAGCAGAACACACCCACAGTACGTAACCGCTGAATCGCACAGCTACAGAACTGCAGAAAATGCTATTCAAAAAAAATGTTTTTTTTTAGTATAGCACAGTAGAAGAAAACTATTTAGAAATTGTTTATTTCACACACCTCCAAATATGTATAACACACTGCAAACTAATTTTTGTGCCACTAAAAGACGTTTTTTCGAAGAGCAGAACACACCCACAGTACGTAACCGCTGAATCGCACAGCTACAGAACTGCAGAAAATGCTATTCAAAAAAAATGTTGTTTTTTTAGTATAGCACAGTAGAAGAAAACTATTTAGAAATTGTTTATTTCACACACCTCCAAATATGTATAACACACTGCAAACAATTTTTTGTGCTCCTAAAAACCGTTTTTTCGAAGAGCAGAACACACCCACAGTACGTAACCGCTGAATCACACAGCTACAGAACTGCAGAAAATGCTATTAAAAAAAATGTTGTTTTTTTAGTATAGCACAGTAGAAGAAAACTATTTAGAAATTGTTTATTTCACACACCTCCAAATATGTATAACATACTGCAAACTATTTTTTGTGCCCCTAAAAGGCGTTTTTTCGAAGAGCAGAACACACCCACAGTACGTAACCGCTGAATCGCACAGCTACAGAACTGCAGAAAATGCTATTCAAAAAAATGTTGTTTTTTTAGTATAGCAGAGTAGAAGAAAACTATTTAGAAATTGTTTATTTCATACACCTCCAAATATGTATAACACACTGCAAACTAATTTTTGTGCCACTAAAAGACGTTTTTTCGAAGAGCAGAACACACCCACAGTACGTAACCGCTGAATCGCACAGCTACAGAACTGCAGAAAATGCTATTAAAAAAAATGTTTTTTTTTAGTATAGCACAGTAGAAGAAAACTATTTAGAAATTGTTTATTTCACACACCTCCAAATATGTATAACACACTGCAAACTATTTTGTGTGCCCCTAAAAGGCGTTTTTTTCGAAGAGCAGAACACACCCACAGTACGTAACCGCTGAATCGCACAGCTACAGAACTGCAGAAAATGCTATTCAAAATTTTTTTTTTTTTAGTATAGCACAGTAGAAGAAAACTATTTAGAAATTGTTTATTTCACACACCTCCAAATATGTATAACACACTGCAAACTATTTTTTGTGCTCCTAAAAGGCGTTTTTTCGAAGAGCAGAACACACCCACAGTACGTAACCGCTGAATCGCACAGCTACAGAACTGCAGAAAATGCTATTAAAAAAAATGTTGTTTTTTTAGTATAGCACAGTAGAAGAAAACGATTTAGAAATTGTTTATTTCACACACCTCCAAATATGTATAACACACTGCAAACTATTTTTTGTGCCCCTAAAAGGCGTTTTTTGGAAGAGCAGTACACACCCACAGTACGTAACCGCTGAATCGCACAGCTACAGAACTGCAGAAAATGCTATTCAAAAAAAATTTTGTTTTTTTAGTATAGCACAGTAGAAGAAAACTATTTAGAAATTGTTTATTTCACACACCTCCAAATATGTATAACACACTGCAAACTATTTTTTGTGCCCCTAAAAGGCGTTTTTTCGAAGAGCAGTACACACCCACAGTACGTAACCGCTGAATCGCACAGCTACAGAACTGCAGAAAATGCTATTCAAAAAAAATGTTGTTTTTTTAGTATAGCACAGTAGAAGAAAACTATTTAGAAATTGTTTATTTCACACACCTCCAAATATGTATAACACACTGCAAACTATTTTTTGTGCCCCTAAAAGGCGTTTTTTCGAAGAGCAGTACACACCCACAGTACGTAACCGCTGAATCGCACAGCTACAGAACTGCAGAAAATGCTATTCAAAAAAAATGTTGTTTTTTTAGTATAGCACAGTAGAAGAAAACTATTTAGAAATTGTATATTTCACACACCTCCAAATATGTATAACACACTGCAAACTATTTTTTGTGCTCTAAAAGGCGTTTTTTCGAAGAGCAGAACACACCCACAGTACGTAACCGCTGAATCGCACAGCTACAGAACTGCAGAAAATGCTATTAAAAAAAATGTTGTTTTTTTGGTATAGCACAGTAGAAGAAAACTATTTAGAAATTGTTTATTTCACACACCTCCAAATATGTATAACACACTGCAAACTATTTTTTGTGCCCCTAAAAGGCGTTTTTTTCGAAGAGCAGAACACACACACAGTACGTAACCGCTGAATCGCACAGCTACAGAACTGCAGAAAATGCTATTCAAATTTTTTTTTTTTTAGTATAGCACAGTAGAAGAAAACTATTTAGAAATTGTTTATTTCATACACCTCCAAATATGTATAACACACTGCAAACTAATTTTTGTGCCACTAAAAGACGTTTTTTCGAAGAGCAGAACACACCCACAGTACGTAACCGCTGAATCGCACAGCTACAGAACTGCAGAAAATGCTATTAAAAAAAATGTTGTTTTTTTAGTATAGCACAGTAGAAGAAAACTATTTAGAAATTGTTTATTTCACACACCTCCAAATATGTATAACACACTGCAAACTATTTTGTGTGCCCCTAAAAGGCGTTTTTTTCGAAGAGCAGAACACACCCACAGTACGTAACCGCTGAATCGCACAGCTACAGAACTGCAGAAAATGCTATTTAAAAATTTTTTTTTTTTTTTAGTATAGCACAGTAGAAGAAAACTATTTAGAAATTGTTTATTTCACACACCTCCAAATATGTATAACACACTGCAAACTATTTTTTGTGCTCCTAAAAGGCGTTTTTTCGAAGAGCAGAACACACCCACAGTACGTAACCGCTGAATCGCACAGCTACAGAACTGCAGAAAATGCTATTAAAAAAAATGTTGTTTTTTTAGTATAGCACAGTAGAAGAAAACTATTTAGAAATTGTTTATTTCACACACCTCCAAATATGTATAACACACTGCAAACTATTTTTTGTGCCCCTAAAAGGCGTTTTTTCGAAGAGCAGTACACACCCACAGTACGTAACCGCTGAATCGCACAGCTACAGAACTGCAGAAAATGCTATTCAAAAAAAATGTTGTTTTTTTAGTATAGCACAGTAGAAGAAAACTATTTAGAAATTGTTTATTTCACACACCTCCAAATATGTATAACACACTGCAAACTATTTTTTGTGCCCCTAAAAGGCGTTTTTTCGAAGAGCAGTACACACCCACAGTACGTAACCGCTGAATCGCACAGCTACAGAACTGCAGAAAATGCTATTCAAAAAAAATGTTGTTTTTTTAGTATAGCACAGTAGAAGAAAACTATTTAGAAATTGTTTATTTCACACACCTCCAAATATGTATAACACACTGCAAACTATTTTTTGTGCCCCTAAAAGGCGTTTTTTGGAAGAGCAGAACACACCCACAGTACGTAACCGCTGAATCGCACAGCTACAGAACTGCAGAAAATGCTATTCAAAAAAAATGTTGTTTTTTTAGTATAGCACAGTAGAAGAAAACTATTTAGAAATTGTTTATTTCACACACCTCCAAATATGTATAACACACTGCAAACTATTTTTTGTGCCCCTAAAAGGCGTTTTTTTCGAAGAGCAGAACACACACACAGTACGTAACCGCTGAATCGCACAGCTACAGAACTGCAGAAAATGCTATTCAAATTTTTTTTTTTTTTAGTATAGCACAGTAGAAGAAAACTATTTAGAAATTGTTTATTTCACACACCTCCAAATATGTATAACACACTGCAAACTATTTTTTGTGCCCCTAAAAGGCGTTTTTTCGAAGAGCAGAACACACCCACAGTACGTAACCGCTGAATCGCACAGCTACAGAACTGCAGAAAATGCTATTCAAAAAAATGTTGTTTTTTTAGTATAGCAGAGTAGAAGAAAACTATTTAGAAATTGTTTATTTCACACACCTCCAAATATGTATAACACACTGCAAACTAATTTTTGTGCCACTAAAAGACGTTTTTTCGAAGAGCAGAACACACCCACAGTACGTAACCGCTGAATCGCACAGCTACAGAACTGCAGAAAATGCTATTCAAAAAAAATTTTGTTTTTTTAGTATAGCACAGTAGAAGAAAACTATTTAGAAATTGTATATTTCACACACCTCCAAATATGTATAACACACTGCAAACTATTTTTTGTGCCCCTAAAAGGCGTTTTTTCGAAGAGCAGTACACACCCACAGTACGTAACCGCTGAATCGCACAGCTACAGAACTGCAGAAAATGCTATTCAAAAAAAATGTTGTTTTTTTAGTATAGCACAGTAGAAGAAAACTATTTAGAAATTGTTTATTTCACACACCTCCAAATATGTATAACACACTGCAAACTATTTTTTGTGCCCCTAAAAGGCGTTTTTTCGAAGAGCAGAACACACCCACAGTACGTAACCGCTGAATCGCACAGCTACAGAACTGCAGAAAATGCTATTCAAAAAAATTTCGTTTTTTTAGTATAGCAGAGTAGAAGAAAACTATTTAGAAATTGTTTATTTCATACACCTCCAAATATGTATAACACACTGCAAACTAATTTTTGTGCCACTAAAAGACGTTTTTTCGAAGAGCAGAACACACCCACAGTACGTAACCGCTGAATCGCACAGCTACAGAACTGCAGAAAATGCTATTAAAAAAAAATGTTGTTTTTTTAGTATAGCACAGTAGAAGAAAACTATTTAGAAATTGTTTATTTCACACACCTCCAAATATGTATAACACACTGCAAACTATTTTGTGTGCCCCTAAAAGGCATTTTTTTCGAAGAGCAGAACACACCCACAGTACGTAACCGCTGAATCGCACAGCTACAGAACTGCAGAAAATGCTATTCAAAATTTTTTTTTTTTTTTTAGTATAGCACAGTAGAAGAAAACTATTTAGAAATTGTTTATTTCACACACCTCCAAATATGTATAACACACTGCAAACTATTTTTTGTGCTCCTAAAAGGCGTTTTTTCGAAGAGCAGAACACACCCACAGTACGTAACCGCTGAATCGCACAGCTACAGAACTGCAGAATATGCTATTAAAAAAAATGTTGTTTTTTTAGTATAGCACAGTAGAAGAAAACTATTTAGAAATTGTTTATTTCACACACCTCCAAATATGTATAACACACTGCAAACTATTTTTTGTGCCCCTAAAAGGCGTTTTTTCTAAGAGCAGTACACACCCACAGTACGTAACCGCTGAATCGCACAGCTACAGAACTGCAGAAAATGCTATTCAAAAAAAATGTTGTTTTTTTAGTATAGCACAGTAGAAGAAAACTATTTAGAAATTGTTTATTTCACACACCTCCAAATATGTATAACACACTGCAAACTATTTTTTGTGCCCCTAAAAGGCGTTTTTTCGAAGAGCAGTACACACCCACAGTACGTAACCGCTGAATCGCACAGCTACAGAACTGCAGAAAATGCTATTCAAAAAAAATTTTGTTTTTTTAGTATAGCACAGTAGAAGAAAACTATTTAGAAATTGTTTATTTCACACACCTCCAAATATGTATAACACACTGCAAACTATTTTTTGTGCCCCTAAAAGGCGTTTTTTGGAAGAGCAGAACACACCCACAGTACGTAACCGCTGAATCGCACAGCTACAGAACTGCAGAAAATGCTATTCAAAAAAAATGTTGTTTTTTTAGTATAGCACAGTAGAAGAAAACTATTTAGAAATTGTTTATTTCACACACCTCCAAATATGTATAACACACTACAAACTATTTTTTGTGCCCCTAAAAGGCGTTTTTTTCGAAGAGCAGAACACACACACAGTACGTAACCGCTGAATCGCACAGCTACAGAACTGCAGAAAATGCTATTCAAATTTTTTTTTTTTTTTAGTATAGCACAGTAGAAGAAAACTATTTAGAAATTGTTTATTTCACACACCTCCAAATATGTATAACACACTGCAAACTATTTTTTGTGCCCCTAAAAGGCGTTTTTTCGAAGAGCAGAACACACCCACAGTACGTAACCGCTGAATCGCACAGCTACAGAACTGCAGAAAATGCTATTCAAAAAAATGTTGTTTTTTTAGTATAGCAGAGTAGAAGAAAACTATTTAGAAATTGTTTATTTCACACACCTCCAAATATGTATAACACACTGCAAACTAATTTTTGTGCCACTAAAAGACGTTTTTTCGAAGAGCAGAACACACCCACAGTACGTAACCGCTGAATCGCACAGCTACAGAACTGCAGAAAATGCTATTCAAAAAAAATTTTGTTTTTTTAGTATAGCACAGTAGAAGAAAACTATTTAGAAATTGTTTATTTCACACACCTCCAAATATGTATAACACACTGCAAACTATTTTTTGTGCCCCTAAAAGGCGTTTTTTCGAAGAGCAGTACACACCCACAGTACGTAACCGCTGAATCGCACAGCTACAGAACTGCAGAAAATGCTATTCAAAAAAATGTTGTTTTTTTAGTATAGCACAGTAGAAGAAAACTATTTAGAAATTGTTTATTTCACACACCTCCAAATATGTATAACACACTGCAAACTATTTTTGGTGCCCCTAAAAGGCGCTTTTTTCGAAGAGCAGAACACACACACAGTACGTAACCGCTGAATCGCACAGCTACAGAACTGCAGAAAATGCTATTCAAATTTTTTTTTTTTTTAGTATAGCACAGTAGAAGAAAACTATTTAGAAATTGTTTATTTCACACACCTCCAAATATGTATAACACACTGCAAACTATTTTTTGTGCTCCTAAAAGGCGTTTTTTCGAAGAGCAGAACACACCCACATTACGTAACCGCTGAATCGCACAGCTACAGAACTGCAGAAAATGCTATTCAAAAAAATGTTGTTTTTTTAGTATAGCAGAGTAGAAGAAAACTATTTAGAAATTGTTTATTTCATACACCTCCAAATATGTATAACACACTGCAAACTAATTTTTGTGCCACTAAAAGACGTTTTTTCGAAGAGCAGAACACACCCACAGTACGTAACCGCTGAATCGCACAGCTACAGAACTGCAGAAAATGCTATTTAAAAAAATGTTGTTTTTTTAGTATAGCACAGTAGAAGAAAACTATTTAGAAATTGTTTATTTCACACACCTCCAAATATGTATAACACACTGCAAACTATTTTGTGTGCCCCTAAAAGGCGTTTTTTTCGAAGAGCAGAACACACCAACAGTACGTAACCGCTGAATCGCACAGCTACAGAACTGCAGAAAATGCTATTCAAAATTTTTTTTTTTTTTAGTATAGCACAGTAGAAGAAAACTATTTAGAAATTGTTTATTTCACACACCTCCAAATATGTATAACACACTGCAAACTATTTTATGTGCTCCTAAAAGGCGTTTTTTCGAAGAGCAGAACACACCCACAGTACGTAACCGCTGAATCGCACAGCTACAGAACTGCAGAAAATGCTATTAAAAAAATGTTGTTTTTTTAGTATAGCACAGTAGAAGAAAACTATTTAGAAATTGTTTATTTCACACACCTCCAAATATGTATAACACACTGCAAACTATTTTTTGTGCCCCTAAAAGGCGGTTTTTGGAAGAGCAGTACACACCCACAGTACGTAACCGCTGAATCGCACAGCTACAGAACTGCAGAAAATGCTATTCAAAAAAAATTTTGTTTTTTTAGTATAGCACAGTAGAAGAAAACTATTTAGAAATTGTTTATTTCACACACCTCCAAATATGTATAACACACTGCAAACTATTTTTTGTGCCCCTAAAAGGCGTTTTTTCGAAGAGCAGTACACACCCACAGTACGTAACCGCTGAATCGCACAGCTACAGAACTGCAGAAAATGCTATTCAAAAAAAATGTTGTTTTTTTAGTATAGCACAGTAGAAGAAAACTATTTAGAAATTGTTTATTTCACACACCTCCAAATATGTATAACACACTGCAAACTATTTTTTGTGCCCCTAAAAGGCGTTTTTTGGAAGAGCAGAACACACCCACAGTACGTAACCGCTGAATCGCACAGCTACAGAACTGCAGAAAATGCTATTCAAAAAAAATGTTGTTTTTTTAGTATAGCACAGTAGAAGAAAACTATTTAGAAATTGTTTATTTCACACACCTCCAAATATGTATAACACACTGCAAACTATTTTTTGTGCCCCTAAAAGGCGTTTTTTGGAAGAGCAGAACACACCCACAGTACGTAACCGCTGAATCGCACAGCTACAGAACTGCAGAAAATGCTATTCAAAAAAAATGTTGTTTTTTTAGTATAGCACAGTAGAAGAAAACTATTTAGAAATTGTTTATTTCACACACCTCCAAATATGTATAACACACTGCAAACTATTTTTTGTGCCCCTAAAAGGCGTTTTTTTCGAAGAGCAGAACACACACACAGTACGTAACCGCTGAATCGCACAGCTACAGAACTGCAGAAAATGCTATTCAAATTTTTTTTTTTTTTAGTATAGCACAGTAGAAGAAAACTATTTAGAAATTGTTTATTTCACACACCTCCAAATATGTATAACACACTGCAAACTATTTTTTGTGCCCCTAAAAGGCGTTTTTTCGAAGAGCAGAACACACCCACAGTACGTAACCGCTGAATCGCACAGCTACAGAACTGCAGAAAATGCTATTCAAAAAAATGTTGTTTTTTTAGTATAGCAGAGTAGAAGAAAACTATTTAGAAATTGTTTATTTCACACACCTCCAAATATGTATAACACACTGCAAACTAATTTTTGTGCCACTAAAAGACGTTTTTTCGAAGAGCAGAACACACCCACAGTACGTAACCGCTGAATCGCACAGCTACAGAACTGCAGAAAATGCTATTCAAAAAAAATTTTGTTTTTTTAGTATAGCACAGTAGAAGAAAACTATTTAGAAATTGTATATTTCACACACCTCCAAATATGTATAACACACTGCAAACTATTTTTTGTGCCCCTAAAAGGCGTTTTTTCGAAGAGCAGTACACACCCACAGTACGTAACCGCTGAATCGCACAGCTACAGAACTGCAGAAAATGCTATTCAAAAAAAATGTTGTTTTTTTAGTATAGCACAGTAGAAGAAAACTATTTAGAAATTGTTTATTTCACACACCTCCAAATATGTATAACACACTGCAAACTATTTTTTGTGCCCCTAAAAGGCGTTTTTTCGAAGAGCAGAACACACCCACAGTACGTAACCGCTGAATCGCACAGCTACAGAACTGCAGAAAATGCTATTCAAAAAAATTTCGTTTTTTTAGTATAGCAGAGTAGAAGAAAACTATTTAGAAATTGTTTATTTCATACACCTCCAAATATGTATAACACACTGCAAACTAATTTTTGTGCCACTAAAAGACGTTTTTTCGAAGAGCAGAACACACCCACAGTACGTAACCGCTGAATCGCACAGCTACAGAACTGCAGAAAATGCTATTAAAAAAAAATGTTGTTTTTTTAGTATAGCACAGTAGAAGAAAACTATTTAGAAATTGTTTATTTCACACACCTCCAAATATGTATAACACACTGCAAACTATTTTGTGTGCCCCTAAAAGGCGTTTTTTTCGAAGAGCAGAACACACCCACAGTACGTAACCGCTGAATCGCACAGCTACAGAACTGCAGAAAATGCTATTCAAAATTTTTTTTTTTTTTTTAGTATAGCACAGTAGAAGAAAACTATTTAGAAATTGTTTATTTCACACACCTCCAAATATGTATAACACACTGCAAACTATTTTTTGTGCTCCTAAAAGGCGTTTTTTCGAAGAGCAGAACACACCCACAGTACGTAACCGCTGAATCGCACAGCTACAGAACTGCAGAAAATGCTATTAAAAAAAATGTTGTTTTTTTAGTATAGCACAGTAGAAGAAAACTATTTAGAAATTGTTTATTTCACACACCTCCAAATATGTATAACACACTGCAAACTATTTTTTGTGCCCCTAAAAGGCGTTTTTTCTAAGAGCAGTACACACCCACAGTACGTAACCGCTGAATCGCACAGCTACAGAACTGCAGAAAATGCTATTCAAAAAAAATGTTGTTTTTTTAGTATAGCACAGTAGAAGAAAACTATTTAGAAATTGTTTATTTCACACACCTCCAAATATGTATAACACACTGCAAACTATTTTTTGTGCCCCTAAAAGGCGTTTTTTCGAAGAGCAGTACACACCCACAGTACGTAACCGCTGAATCGCACAGCTACAGAACTGCAGAAAATGCTATTCAAAAAAAATGTTGTTTTTTTAGTATAGCACAGTAGAAGAAAACTATTTAGAAATTGTTTATTTCACACACCTCCAAATATGTATAACACACTGCAAACTATTTTTTGTGCCCCTAAAAGGCGTTTTTTGGAAGAGCAGAACACACCCACAGTACGTAACCGCTGAATCGCACAGCTACAGAACTGCAGAAAATGCTATTCAAAAAAAATGTTGTTTTTTTAGTATAGCACAGTAGAAGAAAACTATTTAGAAATTGTTTATTTCACACACCTCCAAATATGTATAACACACTACAAACTATTTTTTGTGCCCCTAAAAGGCGTTTTTTTCGAAGAGCAGAACACACACACAGTACGTAACCGCTGAATCGCACAGCTACAGAACTGCAGAAAATGCTATTCAAATTTTTTTTTTTTTTTAGTATAGCACAGTAGAAGAAAACTATTTAGAAATTGTTTATTTCACACACCTCCAAATATGTATAACACACTGCAAACTATTTTTTGTGCCCCTAAAAGGCGTTTTTTCGAAGAGCAGAACACACCCACAGTACGTAACCGCTGAATCGCACAGCTACAGAACTGCAGAAAATGCTATTCAAAAAAATGTTGTTTTTTTAGTATAGCAGAGTAGAAGAAAACTATTTAGAAATTGTTTATTTCACACACCTCCAAATATGTATAACACACTGCAAACTAATTTTTGTGCCACTAAAAGACGTTTTTTCGAAGAGCAGAACACACCCACAGTACGTAACCGCTGAATCGCACAGCTACAGAACTGCAGAAAATGCTATTCAAAAAAAATTTTGTTTTTTTAGTATAGCACAGTAGAAGAAAACTATTTAGAAATTGTTTATTTCACACACCTCCAAATATGTATAACACACTGCAAACTATTTTTTGTGCCCCTAAAAGGCGTTTTTTCGAAGAGCAGTACACACCCACAGTACGTAACCGCTGAATCGCACAGCTACAGAACTGCAGAAAATGCTATTCAAAAAAATGTTGTTTTTTTAGTATAGCACAGTAGAAGAAAACTATTTAGAAATTGTTTATTTCACACACCTCCAAATATGTATAACACACTGCAAACTATTTTTGGTGCCCCTAAAAGGCGTTTTTTTCGAAGAGCAGAACACACACACAGTACGTAACCGCTGAATCGCACAGCTACAGAACTGCAGAAAATGCTATTCAAATTTTTTTTTTTTTTAGTATAGCACAGTAGAAGAAAACTATTTAGAAATTGTTTATTTCACACACCTCCAAATATGTATAACACACTGCAAACTATTTTTTGTGCTCCTAAAAGGCGTTTTTTCGAAGAGCAGAACACACCCACATTACGTAACCGCTGAATCGCACAGCTACAGAACTGCAGAAAATGCTATTCAAAAAAATGTTGTTTTTTTAGTATAGCAGAGTAGAAGAAAACTATTTAGAAATTGTTTATTTCATACACCTCCAAATATGTATAACACACTGCAAACTAATTTTTGTGCCACTAAAAGACGTTTTTTCGAAGAGCAGAACACACCCACAGTACGTAACCGCTGAATCGCACAGCTACAGAACTGCAGAAAATGCTATTTAAAAAAATGTTGTTTTTTTAGTATAGCACAGTAGAAGAAAACTATTTAGAAATTGTTTATTTCACACACCTCCAAATATGTATAACACACTGCAAACTATTTTGTGTGCCCCTAAAAGGCGTTTTTTTCGAAGAGCAGAACACACCAACAGTACGTAACCGCTGAATCGCACAGCTACAGAACTGCAGAAAATGCTATTCAAAATTTTTTTTTTTTTTAGTATAGCACAGTAGAAGAAAACTATTTAGAAATTGTTTATTTCACACACCTCCAAATATGTATAACACACTGCAAACTATTTTATGTGCTCCTAAAAGGCGTTTTTTCGAAGAGCAGAACACACCCACAGTACGTAACCGCTGAATCGCACAGCTACAGAACTGCAGAAAATGCTATTAAAAAAATGTTGTTTTTTTAGTATAGCACAGTAGAAGAAAACTATTTAGAAATTGTTTATTTCACACACCTCCAAATATGTATAACACACTGCAAACTATTTTTTGTGCCCCTAAAAGGCGGTTTTTGGAAGAGCAGTACACACCCACAGTACGTAACCGCTGAATCGCACAGCTACAGAACTGCAGAAAATGCTATTCAAAAAAAATTTTGTTTTTTTAGTATAGCACAGTAGAAGAAAACTATTTAGAAATTGTTTATTTCACACACCTCCAAATATGTATAACACACTGCAAACTATTTTTTGTGCCCCTAAAAGGCGTTTTTTCGAAGAGCAGTACACACCCACAGTACGTAACCGCTGAATCGCACAGCTACAGAACTGCAGAAAATGCTATTCAAAAAAAATGTTGTTTTTTTAGTATAGCACAGTAGAAGAAAACTATTTAGAAATTGTTTATTTCACACACCTCCAAATATGTATAACACACTGCAAACTATTTTTTGTGCCCCTAAAAGGCGTTTTTTGGAAGAGCAGAACACACCCACAGTACGTAACCGCTGAATCGCACAGCTACAGAACTGCAGAAAATGCTATTCAAAAAAAATGTTGTTTTTTTAGTATAGCACAGTAGAAGAAAACTATTTAGAAATTGTTTATTTCACACACCTCCAAATATGTATAACACACTGCAAACTATTTTTTGTGCCCCTAAAAGGCGTTTTTTTCGAAGAGCAGAACACACACACAGTACGTAACCGCTGAATCGCACAGCTACAGAACTGCAGAAAATGCTATTCAAAATTTTTTTTTTTTTTAGTATAGCACAGTAGAAGAAAACTATTTAGAAATTGTTTATTTCACACACCTCCAAATATGTATAACACACTGCAAACTATTTTATGTGCTCCTAAAAGGCGTTTTTTCGAAGAGCAGAACACACCCACAGTACGTAACCGCTGAATCGCACAGCTACAGAACTGCAGAAAATGCTATTAAAAAAATGTTGTTTTTTTAGTATAGCACAGTAGAAGAAAACTATTTAGAAATTGTTTATTTCACACACCTCCAAATATGTATAACACACTGCAAACTATTTTTTGTGCCCCTAAAAGGCGGTTTTTGGAAGAGCAGTACACACCCACAGTACGTAACCGCTGAATCGCACAGCTACAGAACTGCAGAAAATGCTATTCAAAAAAAATTTTGTTTTTTTAGTATAGCACAGTAGAAGAAAACTATTTAGAAATTGTTTATTTCACACACCTCCAAATATGTATAACACACTGCAAACTATTTTTTGTGCCCCTAAAAGGCGTTTTTTCGAAGAGCAGTACACACCCACAGTACGTAACCGCTGAATCGCACAGCTACAGAACTGCAGAAAATGCTATTCAAAAAAAATGTTGTTTTTTTAGTATAGCACAGTAGAAGAAAACTATTTAGAAATTGTTTATTTCACACACCTCCAAATATGTATAACACACTGCAAACTATTTTTTGTGCCCCTAAAAGGCGTTTTTTGGAAGAGCAGAACACACCCACAGTACGTAACCGCTGAATCGCACAGCTACAGAACTGCAGAAAATGCTATTCAAAAAAAATGTTGTTTTTTTAGTATAGCACAGTAGAAGAAAACTATTTAGAAATTGTTTATTTCACACACCTCCAAATATGTATAACACACTGCAAACTATTTTTTGTGCCCCTAAAAGGCGTTTTTTTCGAAGAGCAGAACACACACACAGTACGTAACCGCTGAATCGCACAGCTACAGAACTGCAGAAAATGCTATTCAAATTTTTTTTTTTTTTAGTATAGCACAGTAGAAGAAAACTATTTAGAAATTGTTTATTTCACATACCTCCAAATATGTATAACACACTGCAAACTATTTTTTGTGCCCCTAAAAGGCGTTTTTTCGAAGAGCAGAACACACCCACAGTACGTAACCGCTGAATCGCACAGCTACAGAACTGCAGAAAATGCTATTCAAAAAAATGTTGTTTTTTTAGTATAGCAGAGTAGAAGAAAACTATTTAGAAATTGTTTATTTCACACACCTCCAAATATGTATAACACACTGCAAACTAATTTTTGTGCCACTAAAAGACGTTTTTTCGAAGAGCAGAACACACCCACAGTACGTAACCGCTGAATCGCACAGCTACAGAACTGCAGAAAATGCTATTCAAAAAAAATTTTGTTTTTTTAGTATAGCACAGTAGAAGAAAACTATTTAGAAATTGTTTATTTCACACACCTCCAAATATGTATAACACACTGCAAACTATTTTTTGTGCCCCTAAAAGGCGTTTTTTCGAAGAGCAGTACACACCCACAGTACGTAACCGCTGAATCGCACAGCTACAGAACTGCAGAAAATGCTATTCAAAAAAATGTTGTTTTTTTAGTATAGCACAGTAGAAGAAAACTATTTAGAAATTGTTTATTTCACACACCTCCAAATATGTATAACACACTGCAAACTATTTTTGGTGCCCCTAAAAGGCGTTTTTTTCGAAGAGCAGAACACACACACAGTACGTAACCGCTGAATCGCACAGCTACAGAACTGCAGAAAATGCTATTCAAATTTTTTTTTTTTTTAGTATAGCACAGTAGAAGAAAACTATTTAGAAATTGTTTATTTCACACACCTCCAAATATGTATAACACACTGCAAACTATTTTTTGTGCTCCTAAAAGGCGTTTTTTCGAAGAGCAGAACACACCCACAGTACGTAACCGCTGAATCGCACAGCTACAGAACTGCAGAAAATGCTATTCAAAAAAATGTTGTTTTTTTAGTATAGCAGAGTAGAAGAAAACTATTTAGAAATTGTTTATTTCATACACCTCCAAATATGTATAACACACTGCAAACTAATTTTTGTGCCACTAAAAGACGTTTTTTCGAAGAGCAGAACACACCCACAGTACGTAACCGCTGAATCGCACAGCTACAGAACTGCAGAAAATGCTATTAAAAAAAATGTTGTTTTTTTAGTATAGCACAGTAGAAGAAAACTATTTAGAAATTGTTTATTTCACACACCTCCAAATATGTATAACACACTGCAAACTATTTTGTGTGCCCCTAAAAGGCGTTTTTTTCGAAGAGCAGAACACACCAACAGTACGTAACCGCTGAATCGCACAGCTACAGAACTGCAGAAAATGCTATTCAAAATTTTTTTTTTTTTTAGTATAGCACAGTAGAAGAAAACTATTTAGAAATTGTTTATTTCACACACCTCCAAATATGTATAACACACTGCAAACTATTTTATGTGCTCCTAAAAGGCGTTTTTTCGAAGAGCAGAACACACCCACAGTACGTAACCGCTGAATCGCACAGCTACAGAACTGCAGAAAATGCTATTAAAAAAATGTTGTTTTTTTAGTATAGCACAGTAGAAGAAAACTATTTAGAAATTGTTTATTTCACACACCTCCAAATATGTATAACACACTGCAAACTATTTTTTGTGCCCCTAAAAGGCGGTTTTTGGAAGAGCAGTACACACCCACAGTACGTAACCGCTGAATCGCACAGCTACAGAACTGCAGAAAATGCTATTCAAAAAAAATTTTGTTTTTTTAGTATAGCACAGTAGAAGAAAACTATTTAGAAATTGTTTATTTCACACACCTCCAAATATGTATAACACACTGCAAACTATTTTTTGTGCCCCTAAAAGGCGTTTTTTCGAAGAGCAGTACACACCCACAGTACGTAACCGCTGAATCGCACAGCTACAGAACTGCAGAAAATGCTATTCAAAAAAAATGTTGTTTTTTTAGTATAGCACAGTAGAAGAAAACTATTTAGAAATTGTTTATTTCACACACCTCCAAATATGTATAACACACTGCAAACTATTTTTTGTGCCCCTAAAAGGCGTTTTTTGGAAGAGCAGAACACACCCACAGTACGTAACCGCTGAATCGCACAGCTACAGAACTGCAGAAAATGCTATTCAAAAAAAATGTTGTTTTTTTAGTATAGCACAGTAGAAGAAAACTATTTAGAAATTGTTTATTTCACACACCTCCAAATATGTATAACACACTGCAAACTATTTTTTGTGCCCCTAAAAGGCGTTTTTGTCGAAGAGCAGAACACACACACAGTACGTAACCGCTGAATCGCACAGCTACAGAACTGCAGAAAATGCTATTCAAAATTTTTTTTTTTTTTAGTATAGCACAGTAGAAGAAAACTATTTAGAAATTGTTTATTTCACACACCTCCAAATATGTATAACACACTGCAAACTATTTTTTGTGCCCCTAAAAGGCGTTTTTTCGAAGAGCAGAACACACCCACAGTACGTAACCGCTGAATCGCACAGCTACAGAACTGCAGAAAATGCTATTAAAAAAAATGTTGTTTTTTTAGTATAGCACAGTAGAAGAAAACTATTTAGAAATTGTTTATTTCACACACCTCCAAATATGTATAACACACTGCAAACTATTTTGTGTGCCCCTAAAAGGCGTTTTTTTCGAAGAGCAGAACACACCAACAGTACGTAACCGCTGAATCGCACAGCTACAGAACTGCAGAAAATGCTATTCAAAAATTTTTTTTTTTAGTATAGCACAGTAGAAGAAAACTATTTAGAAATTGTTTATTTCACACACCTCCAAATATGTATAACACACTGCAAACTATTTTTTGTGCCCCTAAAAGGCGTTTTTTCGAAGAGCAGAACACACCCACAGTACGTAACCGCTGAATCGCACAGCTACAGAACTGCAGAAAATGCTATTCAAATTTTTTTTTTTTTTTTAGTATAGCACAGTAGAAGAAAACTATTTAGAAATTGTTTATTTCACACACCTCCAAATATGTATAACACACTGCAAACTATTTTTTGTGCCCCTAAAAGGCGTTTTTTCGAAGAGCAGAACACACCCACAGTACGTAACCGCTGAATCGCACAGCTACAGAACTGCAGAAAATGCTATTCAAAAAAAATGTTTTTTTTTTAGTATAGCACACTAGAAGAGAACTATTTAGAAATTGTTTATTTCACACACCTCCAAATATGTATAACACACTGCAAACTATTTTTTGTGCCCCTAAAAGGCGTTTTTTTCGAAGAGCAGAACACACACACAGTACGTAACCGCTGAATCGCACAGCTACAGAACTGCAGAAAATGCTATTCAAATTTTTTTTTTTTTTTTAGTATAGCACAGTAGAAGAAAACTATTTAGAAATTGTTTATTTCACACACCTCCAAATATGTATAACACACTGCAAACTATTTTTTGTGCCCCTAAAAGGCGTTTTTTCGAAGAGCAGAACACACCCACAGTACGTAACCGCTGAATCGCACAGCTACAGAACTGCAGAAAATGCTATTCAAAAAAATGTTGTTTTTTTAGTATAGCAGAGTAGAAGAAAACTATTTAGAAATTGTTTATTTCATACACCTCCAAATATGTATAACACACTGCAAACTAATTTTTGTGCCACTAAAAGACGTTTTTTCGAAGAGCAGAACACACCCACAGTACGTAACCGCTGAATCGCACAGCTACAGAACTGCAGAAAATGCTATTAAAAAAAAATGTTGTTTTTTTAGTATAGCACAGTAGAAGAAAACTATTTAGAAATTGTTTATTTCACACACCTCCAAATATGTATAACACACTGCAAACTATTTTTTGTGCCCCTAAAAGGCGTTTTTTCGAAGAGCAGAACACACCCACAGTACGTAACCGCTGAATCGCACAGCTACAGAACTGCAGAAAATGCTATTCAAATTTTTTTTTTTTTTTTTTAGTATAGCACAGTAGAAGAAAACTATTTAGAAATTGTTTATTTCACACACCTCCAAATATGTATAACACACTGCAAACTATTTTTTGTGCTCCTAAAAGGCGTTTTTTCGAAGAGCAGAACACACCCACAGTACGTAACCGCTGAATCGCACAGCTACAGAACTGCAGAAAATGCTATTAAAAAAAATGTTGTTTTTTTAGTATAGCACAGTAGAAGAAAACTATTTAGAAATTGTTTATTTCACACACCTCCAAATATGTATAACACACTGCAAACTATTTTTTGTGCCCCTAAAAGGCGTTTTTTCGAAGAGCAGTACACACCCACAGTACGTAACCGCTGAATCGCACAGCTACAGAACTGCAGAAAATGCTATTCAAAAAGAATTTTGTTTTTTTAGTATAGCACAGTAGAAGAAAACTATTTAGAAATTGTTTATTTCACACACCTCCAAATATGTATAACACACTGCAAACTATTTTTTGTGCCCCTAAAAGGCGTTTTTTCGAAGAGCAGTACACACCCACAGTACGTAACCGCTGAATCGCACAGCTACAGAACTGCAGAAAATGCTATTCAAAAAAAAATGTTGTTTTTTTAGTATAGCACAGTAGAAGAAAACTATTTAGAAATTGTTTATTTCACACACCTCCAAATATGTATAACACACTGCAAACTATTTTTTGTGCCCCTAAAAGGCGTTTTTTTCGAAGAGCAGAACACACAGACAGTACGTAACCGCTGAATCGCACAGCTACAGAACTGCAGAAAATGCTATTCAAATTTTTTTTTTTTTTTTAGTATAGCACAGTAGAAGAAAACTATTTAGAAATTGTTTATTTCACACACCTCCAAATATGTATAACACACTGCAAACTATTTTTTGTGCCCCTAAAAGGCGTTTTTTCGAAGAGCAGAACACACCCACAGTACGTAACCGCTGAATCGCACAGCTACAGAACTGCAGAAAATGCTATTCAAAAAAATGTTGTTTTTTTAGTATAGCAGAGTAGAAGAAAACTATTTAGAAATTGTTTATTTCACACACCTCCAAATATGTATAACACACTGCAAACTAATTTTTGTGCCACTAAAAGACGTTTTTTCGAAGAGCAGAACACACCCACAGTACGTAACCGCTGAATCGCACAGCTACAGAACTGCAGAAAATGCTATTAAAAAAAATGTTGTTTTTTTAGTATAGCACAGTAGAAGAAAACTATTTAGAAATTGTTTATTTCACACACCTCCAAATATGTATAACACACTGCAAACTATTTTGTGTGCCCCTAAAAGGCGTTTTTTTCGAAGAGCAGAACACACCCACAGTACGTAACCGCTGAATCGCACAGCTACAGAACTGCAGAAAATGCTATTCAATTTTTTTTTTTTTTTTAGTATAGCACAGTAGAAGAAAACTATTTAGAAATTGTTTATTTCACACACCTCCAAATATGTATAACACACTGCAAACTATTTTTTGTGCCCCTAAAAGGCATTTTTTTGAAGAGCAGAACACACCCACAGTACGTAACCGCTGAATCGCACAGCTACAGAACTGCAGAAAATGCTATTCCAAAAAAATGTTGTTTTTTTAGTATAGCACAGTAGAAGAAAACTATTTAGAAATTGTTAATTTCACACACCTCCAAATATGTATAACACACTGCAAACTATTTTTTGTGCCCCTAAAAGGCATTTTTTCGAAGAGCAGAACACACCCACAGTACGTAACCGCTGAATCGCACAGCTACAGAACTGCAGAAAATGCTATTCAAAAAAAATGTTTTTTTTTAGTATAGCACAGTAGAAGAAAACTATTTAGAAATTGTTTATTTCACACACCTCCAAATATGTATAACACACTGCAAACTATTTTTTGTGCCCCTAAAAGGCGTTTTTTGGAAGAGCAGAACACACCCACAGTGCGTAACCGCTGAATCGCACAGCTACAGAACTGCAGAAAATGCTATTCAAAATTTTTTTTTTTTTTAGTATAGCACAGTAGAAGAAAACTATTTAGAAATTGTTTATTTCACACACCTCCAAATATGTATAACACACTGCAAACTATTTTTTGTGCTCCTAAAAGGCGTTTTTTCGAAGAGCAGAACACACCCACAGTACGTAACCGCTGAATCGCACAGCTACAGAACTGCAGAAAATGCTATTAAAAAAAATGTTGTTTTTTTAGTATAGCACAGTAGAAGAAAACTATTTAGAAATTGTTTATTTCACACACCTCCAAATATGTATAACACACTGCAAACAATTTTTTGTGCCCCTAAAAGGCGTTTTTTCGAAGAGCAGTACACACCCACAGTACGTAACCGCTGAATCGCACAGCTACAGAACTGCAGAAAATGCTATTCAAAAAAAAATTTGTTTTTTTAGTATAGCACAGTAGAAGAAAACTATTTAGAAATTGTTTATTTCACACACCTCCAAATATGTATAACACACTGCAAACTATTTTTTGTGCCCCCAAAAGGCGTTTTTTCGAAGAGCAGTACACACCCACAGTACGTAACCGCTGAATCGCACAGCTACAGAACTGCAGAAAATGCTATTCAAAAAAATGTTGTTTTTTTAGTATAGCAGAGTAGAAGAAAACTATTTAGAAATTGTTTATTTCACACACCTCCAAATATGTATAACACACTGCAAACTAATTTTTGTGCCACTAAAAGACGTTTTTTCGAAGAGCAGAACACACCCACAGTACGTAACCGCTGAATCGCACAGCTACAGAACTGCAGAAAATGCTATTAAAAAAAATGTTGTTTTTTTAGTATAGCACAGTAGAAGAAAACTATTTAGAAATTGTTTATTTCACACACCTCCAAATATGTATAACACACTGCAAACTATTTTGTGTGCCCCTAAAAGGCGTTTTTTTCGAAGAGCAGAACACACCCACAGTACGTAACCGCTGAATCGCACAGCTACAGAACTGCAGAAAATGCTATTCAATTTTTTTTTTTTTTTTAGTATAGCACAGTAGAAGAAAACTATTTAGAAATTGTTTATTTCACACACCTCCAAATATGTATAACACACTGCAAACTATTTTTTGTGCCCCTAAAAGGCATTTTTTTGAAGAGCAGAACACACCCACAGTACGTAACCGCTGAATCGCACAGCTACAGAACTGCAGAAAATGCTATTCCAAAAAAATGTTGTTTTTTTAGTATAGCACAGTAGAAGAAAACTATTTAGAAATTGTTAATTTCACACACCTCCAAATATGTATAACACACTGCAAACTATTTTTTGTGCCCCTAAAAGGCATTTTTTCGAAGAGCAGAACACACCCACAGTACGTAACCGCTGAATCGCACAGCTACAGAACTGCAGAAAATGCTATTCAAAAAAAATGTTTTTTTTTAGTATAGCACAGTAGAAGAAAACTATTTAGAAATTGTTTATTTCACACACCTCCAAATATGTATAACACACTGCAAACTATTTTTTGTGCCCCTAAAAGGCGTTTTTTGGAAGAGCAGAACACACCCACAGTGCGTAACCGCTGAATCGCACAGCTACAGAACTGCAGAAAATGCTATTCAAAATTTTTTTTTTTTTTAGTATAGCACAGTAGAAGAAAACTATTTAGAAATTGTTTATTTCACACACCTCCAAATATGTATAACACACTGCAAACTATTTTTTGTGCTCCTAAAAGGCGTTTTTTCGAAGAGCAGAACACACCCACAGTACGTAACCGCTGAATCGCACAGCTACAGAACTGCAGAAAATGCTATTAAAAAAAATGTTGTTTTTTTAGTATAGCACAGTAGAAGAAAACTATTTAGAAATTGTTTATTTCACACACCTCCAAATATGTATAACACACTGCAAACAATTTTTTGTGCCCCTAAAAGGCGTTTTTTCGAAGAGCAGTACACACCCACAGTACGTAACCGCTGAATCGCACAGCTACAGAACTGCAGAAAATGCTATTCAAAAAAAAATTTGTTTTTTTAGTATAGCACAGTAGAAGAAAACTATTTAGAAATTGTTTATTTCACACACCTCCAAATATGTATAACACACTGCAAACTATTTTTTGTGCCCCTAAAAGGCGTTTTTTGGAAGAGCAGAACACACCCACAGTGCGTAACCGCTGAATCGCACAGCTACAGAACTGCAGAAAATGCTATTCAAAATTTTTTTTTTTTTTAGTATAGCACAGTAGAAGAAAACTATTTAGAAATTGTTTATTTCACACACCTCCAAATATGTATAACACACTGCAAACTATTTTTTGTGCTCCTAAAAGGCGTTTTTTCGAAGAGCAGAACACACCCACAGTACGTAACCGCTGAATCGCACAGCTACAGAACTGCAGAAAATGCTATTAAAAAAAATGTTGTTTTTTTAGTATAGCACAGTAGAAGAAAACTATTTAGAAATTGTTTATTTCACACACCTCCAAATATGTATAACACACTGCAAACAATTTTTTGTGCCCCTAAAAGGCGTTTTTTCGAAGAGCAGTACACACCCACAGTACGTAACCGCTGAATCGCACAGCTACAGAACTGCAGAAAATGCTATTCAAAAAAAAATTTGTTTTTTTAGTATAGCACAGTAGAAGAAAACTATTTAGAAATTGTTTATTTCACACACCTCCAAATATGTATAACACACTGCAAACTATTTTTTGTGCCCCCAAAAGGCGTTTTTTCGAAGAGCAGTACACACCCACAGTACGTAACCGCTGAATCGCACAGCTACAGAACTGCAGAAAATGCTATTCAAAAAAAATGTTGTTTTTTTAGTATAGCACAGTAGAAGAAAACTATTTAGAAATTGTTTATTTCACACACCTCCAAATATGTATAACACACTGCAAACTATTTTTTGTGCCCCTAAAAGGCGTTTTTTCGAAGAGCAGAACACACCCACAGTACGTAACCGCTGAATCGCACAGCTACAGAACTGCAGAAAATGCTATTCAAAAAAAATGTTGTTTTTTTAGTATAGCACAGTAGAAGAAAACTATTTAGAAATTGTTTATTTCACACACCTCCAAATATGTATAACACACTGCAAACTATTTTTTGTGCCCCTAAAAGGCGTTTTTTTGAAGAGCAGAACACACCCACAGTACGTAACCGCTGAATCGCACAGCTACAGAACTGCAGAAAATGCTATTCAAAAAAAATTTGTTTTTTTTAGTATAGCACAGTAGAAGAAAACTATTTAGAAATTGTTTATTTCACACACCTCCAAATATGTATAACACACTGCAAACTATTTTTTGTGCCCCTAAAAGGCGTTTTTTGGAAGAGCAGAACACACCCACAGTACGTAACCGCTGAATCGCACAGCTACAGAACTGCAGAAAATGCTATTCAAATTTTTTTTTTTTTTTAGTATAGCACAGTAGAAGAAAACTATTTAGAAATTGTTTATTTCACACACCTCCAAATATGTATAACACACTGCAAACTATTTTTTGTGCTCCTAAAAGGCGTTTTTTCGAAGAGCAGAACACACCCACAGTACGTAACCGCTGAATCGCACAGCTACAGAACTGCAGAAAATGCTATTAAAAAAAATGTTGTTTTTTTAGTATAGCACAGTAGAAGAAAACTATTTAGAAATTGTTTATTTCACACACCTCCAAATATGTATAACACACTGCAAACAATTTTTTGTGCCCCTAAAAGGCGTTTTTTCGAAGAGCAGTACACACCCACAGTACGTAACCGCTGAATCGCACAGCTACAGAACTGCAGAAAATGCTATTCAAAAAAAAATTTGTTTTTTTAGTATAGCACAGTAGAAGAAAACTATTTAGAAATTGTTTATTTCACACACCTCCAAATATGTATAACACACTGCAAACTATTTTTTGTGCCCCCAAAAGGCGTTTTTTCGAAGAGCAGTACACACCCACAGTACGTAACCGCTGAATCGCACAGCTACAGAACTGCAGAAAATGCTATTAAAAAAAATGTTGTTTTTTTAGTATAGCACAGTAGAAGAAAACTATTTAGAAATTGTTTATTTCACACACCTCCAAATATGTATAACACACTGCAAACTATTTTTTGTGCCCCTAAAAGGCGTTTTTTCGAAGAGCAGAACACACCCACAGTACGTAACCGCTGAATCGCACAGCTACAGAACTGCAGAAAATGCTATTCAAAAAAAATGTTGTTTTTTTAGTATAGCACAGTAGAAGAAAACTATTTAGAAATTGTTTATTTCACACACCTCCAAATATGTATAACACACTGCAAACTATTTTTTGTGCCCCTAAAAGGCGTTTTTTTGAAGAGCAGAACACACCCACAGTACGTAACCGCTGAATCGCACAGCTACAGAACTGCAGAAAATGCTATTCAAAAAAAATTTGTTTTTTTTAGTATAGCACAGTAGAAGAAAACTATTTAGAAATTGTTTATTTCACACACCTCCAAATATGTATAACACACTGCAAACTATTTTTTGTGCCCCTAAAAGGCGTTTTTTGGAAGAGCAGAACACACCCACAGTACGTAACCGCTGAATCGCACAGCTACAGAACTGCAGAAAATGCTATTCAAATTTTTTTTTTTTTTTAGTATAGCACAGTAGAAGAAAACTATTTAGAAATTGTTTATTTCACACACCTCCAAATATGTATAACACACTGCAAACTATTTTTTGTGCTCCTAAAAGGCGTTTTTTCGAAGAGCAGAACACACCCACAGTACGTAACCGCTGAATCGCACAGCTACAGAACTGCAGAAAATGCTATTAAAAAAAATGTTGTTTTTTTAGTATAGCACAGTAGAAGAAAACTATTTAGAAATTGTTTATTTCACACACCTCCAAATATGTATAACACACTGCAAACTATTTTTTGTGCCCCTAAAAGGCGTTTTTTCGAAGAGCAGTACACACCCACAGTACGTAACCGCTGAATCGCACAGCTACAGAACTGCAGAAAATGCTATTCAAAAAAAATGTTGTTTTTTTAGTATAGCACAGTAGAAGAAAACTATTTAGAAATTGTTTATTTCACACACCTCCAAATATGTATAACACACTGCAAACTATTTTGTGTGCCCCTAAAAGGCGTTTTTTTCGAAGAGCAGAACACACCCACAGTACGTAACCGCTGAATCGCACAGCTACAGAACTGCAGAAAATGCTATTCAAAAATGTTTTTTTTTTTAGTATAGCACAGTAGAAGAAAACTATTTAGAAATTGTTTATTTCACACACCTCCAAATATGTATAACACACTGCAAACTATTTTTTGTGCTCCTAAAAGGCGTTTTTTCGAAGAGCAGAACACACCCACAGTACGTAACCGCTGAATCGCACAGCTACAGAACTGCAGAAAATGCTATTAAAAAAAATGTTGTTTTTTTAGTATAGCACAGTAGAAGAAAACTATTTAGAAATTGTTTATTTCACACACCTCCAAATATGTATAACACACTGCAAACTATTTTTTGTGCCCCTAAAAGGCGTTTTTTCGAAGAGCAGTACACACCCACAGTACGTAACCGCTGAATCGCACAGCTACAGAACTGCAGAAAATGCTATTCAAAAAAAATGTTGTTTTTTTAGTATAGCACAGTAGAAGAAAACTATTTAGAAATTGTTTATTTCACACACCTCCAAATATGTATAACACACTGCAAACTATTTTGTGTGCCCCTAAAAGGCGTTTTTTTCGAAGAGCAGAACACACCCACAGTACGTAACCGCTGAATCGCACAGCTACAGAACTGCAGAAAATGCTATTCAAAAAAAATGTTGTTTTTTTAGTATAGCACAGTAGAAGAAAACTATTTAGAAATTGTTTATTTCACACACCTCCAAATATGTATAACACACTGCAAACTATTTTGTGTGCCCCTAAAAGGCGTTTTTTTCGAAGAGCAGAACACACCCACAGTACGTAACCGCTGAATCGCACAGCTACAGAACTGCAGAAAATGCTATTCAAAAATGTTTTTTTTTTTAGTATAGCACAGTAGAAGAAAACTATTTAGAAATTGTTTATTTCACACACCTCCAAATATGTATAACACACTGCAAACTATTTTTTGTGCCCCTAAAAGGCGTTTTTTGGAAGAGCAGAACACACCCACAGTACGTAACCACTGAATCGCACAGCTACAGAACTGCAGAAAATGCTATTCAAAAAAAATGTTGTTTTTTTAGTATAGCACAGTAGAAGAAAACTATTTAGAAATTGTTTATTTCACACACCTCCAAATATGTATAACACACTGCAAACTATTTTTTGTGCCCCTAAAAGGCGTTTTTTCGAAGAGCAGAACACACCCACAGTACGTAACCGCTGAATCGCACAGCTACAGAACTGCAGAAAATGCTATTCAAAAAAAATGTTTTTTTTTTTAGTATAGCACAGTAGAAGAAAACTATTTAGAAATTGTTTATTTCACACACCTCCAAATATGTATAACACACTGCAAACTATTTGTCAGGGTCACCTGTGGCCAGGTGACAGATGCACACCGTAGGGGGACAGGAGTGCACCGCGAGGTAGTGAACCCTATGGCTGGCTTCTGTGGGTAGGAAACTGGGTGGTTGTGGAAAGCGGGACCAGAGGAGCACAACCGGGATCCCAACGGAAGCGAGAGCCAAGATTCCCCAGGGCGCGGAGTCTAAGACCCAGCTGGTCTTCTCCAGGGCCTCTAGTGGTGAGGATGTTACGCTGCAGGCTGGGACCAGGTCGCGGCCCCTGGAGTTTCCTAGCTCACGCCCCGTAGGATAAGGGGAAGCAGCGGCACACGATAGAGAGAACCGAATAACAAGCCGAAGGTCAGGGGCCACAAGCAGACAAGGATAACGAAGAACGAGCCGAAGGTCAAGGGTCACGAGCAGACAGGGATGGTCGGGGACAAGCCAATAACGTAACAGAGAGACAGACGTAGCACACGGCAGGCAGGAACCCAAACACACAATGCCTAACAAACACGTTGATCAGCAAAGCAGGCTTGCAGTGCACAGGTTAATATAGTGTTCAGTGATAGGGCCTGGGTTGGAGTCAGGCTGGGAGGAGATTATAAAGGAAGCCAGGTGAAGGAGGTCTGGTCTCTAGATGAACACATGAGGAGGAAGGTAAGATGGCAGACAGACATTAATGCATATCCATGACAGTACCCTCCCTCTTATGGGCCCTCCCCCGCCTGGACCCAGGCTTAAAGGGAAATCTCTGATGAAACCTTCTCAACAGATGAGGTGCAGCGACATCAGATGCAGCGATCCAAGACGCCTCCTCAGGACCAAAACCTCTCCAATGCACAAGGTACTGAAGAATGCCTCTGCAGAGCCGAGAATCCAGAACTTGTCTAACCTCGTACTTAAGATTATCCTCAGAGACTGAAAACGAGGTAGGGAGATGACAAGAAGATCTATTGAGGACCAAAGGCTCTCTAGGAATAAGCAAGGGCATGAGACGATCAACAGGAATCTGAGGAGGGTCCCCTAGACCCTTAAAGGGGAACTGGTCATCTTGCACAGGACCATCAGACTGGGCAGATGTCAGTGGAACCCTGAAGTCAGGTTGGTTAGAAGGTGACATGTCGCCGGAGTCAAGCTGAATAGCTGAAGGACAAGCAGAATGTCCCGAACAAGAAAAAGTGAGAGGCTCACTGGGCATGGGCTGGACTGGCATAACTAGTACAGAGGCAGAGTGAATAGCTGAGTCAGGTGTAGCGACTACCTGAATCGCATCGCAAGACGTAGCGACTGCAGGACTTGTAGACAAGCTAGCCTGGCTGTGCGTCCAAGGGTGGTTAGGGACAGAGAAATGTAAATGGTTATGCAACCTGGAATGAATGACCGGCTCAGATTCACAGGGGGCAACCTTGGGTAGGCAGGACGAGGAACAGGAGGGACCCCAAGCCAGGATCTGTCCAGTAGTCCAGTCCACATGAGGAGAATGGAGCTGTAACCATGGGAGACCCAAAATTATAGGCGTTGAGGCCTTGGGTAAGATAAGGAAGGATATCCACTCCTGGTGGAGTGTACCCACCGACATCTTAACAGGGAGGGTCTGGAAGCGGATAGGTCCCCCTGGGAGAATAGTACCATCAATCGCCAAGACCACCAATGGCGTGGTGAGGGGCAAAAGAGTAAGTCTCATGGACGATGCGATTTCCCAGTCCATGAAATTACCAGCGGCTCCGGAATCCAGATATGCTGAGACCGAATGAGAAGAAGCACCAACATGAAGGAACACAGAAAGCAGAAGACGAGAAGGGGAAGGTGATATTTCTGGGTCCAATACTCCACTTTCCAGATGAAGTGGACCCAAACGTTTTTCTGGACAAAGAGAGCAAGTGTCACGAAAATGACCTTTGCCCCCACAGTAGAGACACAGGCCTAGATTTCTGCGCCTAGCACGTTCCTCTGGGGATAGCCTGGTCCTGCCCAGCTGCATGGGTTCCTCAGCTGGCAGGAGATGCTCCACGGGTCGAGGAGAGGGGAGCTCAGGCTGACTAAGGACCAAGGAGTGCTGGCGCCGCTTTTCTAGGGTCCTTTCCTGAAAGCGAATATCGATCTGGTTACACAAGGAGATAACTCCGTCCAGATCAGTGGGGATGGTTCTTCCTGCTAATTCATCCTTCACTCTATCAGAAAGGCCATGCAAAAAGGTTGCGACTAAGGCCTCATTGTTCCAGCTCAACTCAGCCGACAGTATGCGGAAATTAAGGGCGTACTGTCCCACTGAAGCAGACTCTTGGCGGAGACGTAGAAGGGCGCTGGCCGCTGAAGAGACACGAGCCGGTTCTTCAAAGATATTCCGAAAAAGTTTCAAGAAGCCAGACAGGCTAGAAACCACTGGATCATTCAGTTCCCACAGAGGGGCTGCCCAGGCTAAAGCTTCACCGGAGAGGAGGGAAATGATATAGGCTACCTTTGCCCTATCAGACAGAAAGTTTTGAGGCTGAAGCTCAAAATGAATCGTGCATTGGCTAAGAAACCCTCTGCAGGCCTTGGAGTCCCCAGAGAAACGGAACGGAGCTGGCAGTATTAGTGAGTGTGTGGCTGCGACTGGTGCGATAGGTACCACCGCTGGTTGTACTTGAGGTTGCGGATTCGGGGTTCCCAAGGAGGCCTGAAGCTGCTCGAATCGAGAAGCCAGATCCTGGAGGAATCGCATCACCTGAGTCTGATTCGATTCCTGGGTTTCAAGTCTGTGGACTATGCCCTGCAATGGATCATCCGCGGGGATCGGGATGTCAGCCGGGTCCATCGCTGATCAAACTGTCAGGGTCACCTGTGGCCAGGTGACAGATGCACACCGTAGGGGGACAGGAGTGCACCGCGAGGTAGTGAACCCTATGGCTGGCTTCTGTGGGTAGGAAACTGGGTGGTTGTGGAAAGCGGGACCAGAGGAGCACAACCGGGATCCCAACGGAAGCGAGAGCCAAGATTCCCCAGGGCGCGGAGTCTAAGACCCAGCTGGTCTTCTCCAGGGCCTCTAGTGGTGAGGATGTTACGCTGCAGGCTGGGACCAGGTCGCGGCCCCTGGAGTTTCCTAGCTCACGCCCCGTAGGATAAGGGGAAGCAGCGGCACACGATAGAGAGAACCGAATAACAAGCCGAAGGTCAGGGGCCACAAGCAGACAAGGATAACGAAGAACGAGCCGAAGGTCAAGGGTCACGAGCAGACAGGGATGGTCGGGGACAAGCCAATAACGTAACAGAGAGACAGACGTAGCACACGGCAGGCAGGAACCCAAACACACAATGCCTAACAAACACGTTGATCAGCAAAGCAGGCTTGCAGTGCACAGGTTAATATAGTGTTCAGTGATAGGGCCTGGGGTGGAGTCAGGCTGGGAGGAGATTATAAAGGAAGCCAGGTGAAGGAGGTCTGGTCTCTAGATGAACACATGAGGAGGAAGGTAAGATGGCAGACAGACATTAATGCATATCCATGACACTATTTTTTGTGCCCCTAAAAGGCGTTTTTTGGAAGAGCAGAACACACCCACAGTACGTAACCGCTGAATCGCACAGCTACAGAACTGCAGAAAATGCTATTCAAATTTTTTTTTTTTTTTTAGTATAGCACAGTAGAAGAAAACTATTTAGAAATTGTTTATTTCACACACCTCCAAATATGTATAACACACTGCAAACTATTTTTTGTGCTCCTAAAAGGCGTTTTTTCGAAGAGCAGAACACACCCACAGTACGTAACCGCTGAATCGCACAGCTACAGAACTGCAGAAAATGCTATTAAAAAAAATGTTGTTTTTTTAGTATAGCACAGTAGAAGAAAACTATTTAGAAATTGTTTATTTCACACACCTCCAAATATGTATAACACACTGCAAACTATTTTTTGTGCCCCTAAAAGGCGTTTTTTCGAAGAGCAGTACACACCCACAGTACATAACCGCTGAATCGCACAGCTACAGAACTGCAGAAAATGCTATTAAAAAAATGTTGTTTTTTTAGTATAGCACAGTAGAAGAAAACTATTTAGAAATTGTTTATTTCACACACCTCCAAATATGTATAACACACTGCAAACTATTTTTTGTGCCCCTAAAAGGCGTTTTTTCGAAGAGCAGAACACACCCACAGTACGTAACCGCTGAATCGCACAGCTACAGAACTGCAGAAAATGCTATTAAAAAAAAAATGTTGTTTTTTTAGTATAGCACAATAGAAGAAAACTATTTAGAAATTGTTTATTTCACACACCTCCAAATATGTATAACACACTGCAAACTATTTTTTGTGCCCCTAAAAGGCATTTTTTCGAAGAGCAGAACACACCCACAGTACGTAACCGCTGAATCGCACAGCTACAGAACTGCAGAAAATGCTATTCAAAAAAAAATGTTGTTTTTTTAGTATAGCACAGTAGAAGAAAACTATTTAGAAATTGTTTATTTCACACACCTCCAAATATGTATAACACACTGCAAACTATTTTTTGTGCCCCTAAAAGGCGTTTTTTCGAAGAGCAGAACACACCCACAGTACGTAACCGCTGAATCGCACAGCTACAGAACTGCAGAAAATGCTATTCAAAAAAAATGTTTTTTTTTTTTAGTATAGCACAGTAGAAGAAAACTATTTAGAAATTGTTTATTTCACACACCTCCAAATATGTATAACACACTGCAAACTATTTTTTGTGCCCCTAAAAGGCGTTTTTTTCGAAGAGCAGAACACACCCACAGTACGTAACCGCTGAATCGCACAGCTACAGAACTGCAGAAAATGCTATTCAAAAAAATGTTGTTTTTTTAGTATAGCACAGTAGGAGAAAACTATATAGAAATTGTTTATTTCACACACCTCCACATATGTATAACACACTGCAAACTATTTTTTGTGGCCCTGAATGGCTCTTTTTGCAAGCGTACATTAAAGTGCAAATTTTTTTATTTTTTTTTTGCCCTAAACGGGTCTTTTTTTGCACGAGCAAAATAAAATGCAAATTCTTTTTTTTGCCCTATGGGTCTTTTGGAAAAGAGCACAATAAAGTGCCTTTTTTTTCCCCTAAAAGTTAGATTTTCTCTGACACTGGGTTCATGGCAGTGTAAAAAGACTGCACTGCAACACAAACATGTAAACCTATGCAGATCGCTGATTTTAATCTCTGAATCTGGACTCCTATATAATATTCTCTCTCCCTGAAAGCACCAACACAGGAACCTGGCCCTACACTACACTATCTCTCTATCTTTTCCCTCAGATTGCAGAATCAGAACTACCTCATGTATTTTTCTATCTCTCCCTAAAAGCAGCAGCAGCAGACTAGATCCTCTCCCTATCTATTCTGAAGCAGAGTGACGTGTGTGCTGTGTGCCTCTAGCTTATATAGAAGCTGGGTCACATGTTGCACTGACCAATCACAGCCATGCCATTAGTAGGCATGGCTATGATGGCCTCTAAGGGCACACCAGCTAATCAAAAGGTGATTGGCTGGCCCCTTTCTAAATGCGTAATTAGATTGCCGAACCCGAACCCGGACTTTTGCGCAAAGTCCGGGTTCGGGAAAAAGCTAAAGTTCGGTACGGACCCGAACTTTACAGTTCGGGTTCGCTCAACACTAAATAGGAGTCCAGATTCAGAGATATAACTCAGCGATCTGCATAGGTTTACCTGTTTGTGTTGCAGTGCAGTCTTTTTACACTGCTATGAGCCCAGTGTCAGAGAAAATCTACCTTTTATCTGCAAGCTCAGTGCACCAGCACTGCATATATTACATTGAGAGATACACCGTTTCCATACTGTGGGTGTATTCTGCTCTTGGAAAAAGATCCATTTAGGACAAAAAAAAAAGGCACTTTATTGTGCTCTTTTCCAAAAGACCCATTGGGCAAAAAAATAAAAAAAAATCCATTTTATTTTGCTTGTGCAAAAAAAGACCCGTTTAGGGCAAAAAAATAAAAAATAAAATTTGCACTTTAATGTACGCTTGCAAAAAGAGCCATTTAGGGCCACAAAAAATATTTTGCATTGTGTTATACATATGTGGAGGTGTGTGAAATAAACGATTTCTAAATAGTTTTCTTCTACTGTGCTATACTAAAAAAAACAACATTTTTTTTTAATAGCATTTTCTGCAGTTCTGTAGCTGTGCGATTCAGCGGTTACGTACTGTGGGTGTATTGTGCTCTTCCAAAAAACGCCATTTAGGGCCACAAAAAATATTTTGCAGTGTGTTATACATATGTGGAGGTGTGTGAAATAAACAATTTATATATAGTTTTCTTCTACTGTGCTATACTAAAAAAAACTTTTTTTTTTAATAGCATTTTCTGCAGTTCTGTAGCTGTGCGATTCAGCGGTTACGTACTGTTGGTGTATTGTGGTCTTCCAAAAAACGCCATTTAGGGCCACCAAAAATATTTTGCAGTGTGTAATACATATGTGGAGGTGTGTGAAATAAACAATTTATATATACTTTTCTTCTACTGTGCTATACAAAAAAAAAAACATTTTTTTTGAATAGCATTTTCTGCAGTTCTGTAGCTGTGCGATTCAGCGGTTATGTACTGTGGGTGTGTTCTGCTCTTCCAAAAACACCCATTTAGGGCAACATCCTAAATTTGGAAAATATGAGGAGAAGGTCAAAGGGACGTGGTGGCCCCGGTCGTGGTGCTGCTGGTGGAGCTCCTGTTGCTGGGAGAGGACGTAGTGGATCTGTGCCAGATACACGCACAAGTGAAACACCTTCCTCAGGTGCGAGTAGGCGACCGAGCCTGCGGCGGTATTTTGTCGCGCCTAATGAGGCTGTACGAATGTTTAGGCCAGGACAAGTACAGGCGATAGTAGATTAGGTTGCTGACAGTGCCTCGGGTTCCTTCACATTGTCTCCCACCCACTCTTCTGATGAAAGATCAGAGTTGGCACCTGAAACCCATGTCCATCAGTCTTTCACCTCACCCCCTTGCAAATCAGCCAAGCAGTCTGAGCCCCAAATCATGCAGCAGTCTCTTCTGCTTTTCGATGACTCTGTTAGCAGGGTTTCCCAGGGCCATCCACCTAGCCCTGCCCCAGAAGTGGAAGAGATTGAGTGCACCGATGCCCAACCACTTATGTTTCATGATGAGTACATGGGAGGACCATCGCAGTACGTCTCGGATGATGACGAAACACAGGTGCCAACTGCTGCTGCTTTCGCAATTGTGCAGACAGACAAGGAGGGCAGGGGTGAAGACTGGGTGGAAGATGATGTGGAGGACGATGAGGTCCTCGACCCCACATGGAATTAACGTTATGCAGGATGATTCTCACCTCTACTGTAGGTAGAGGCAAGTCCTTTAATTCCCAGTAAAGTCAATGTCCACTCCAGCTGAAATTACAACTCTTATTCTCTCATGGCAAAATAAACTCTACTCGGATAGAAAAGGTTATAGCAAAGAAACAGGACAGCTTAAGGTGTGGAGGAGGTCCAGGCACAAACGTAGCACATTCACTTCACTGCTTAGGTTTCTCAAACAGTTTTAGGTGCACGGTCTCTGCCACAGACCTTGAGGTTGGTCTCTGCCACAGACCGGGTGTACAAGGCCCCTGCCACGGACCTGGAGAACTTTGGTCTCTGCCACAGACCAGGGTGTATAAGGCCCCTGCCACGGGCCGGGTGAATAAGGCCTCTGATACAGTCAAGATGACCTTGAGCTTCTCCTTCTACGAACCTAGCCCATATCAAGGGGAAGACATCTCTTCAGGGAGTCAACAGACCCTTCCTTCACCGTGACTCCCGCATCGGTCCATCAGAATGATCCTCCCTTCCCTGGAACATGGTCCCCTACATGAGGTGGCACCCTAAGACTCCTCAACCCTTAGCGGACTCCAGACGAAGGCTCCAGGCGAAGGCTCCAGACGAAGGCTCCAGGCTTTACTCCCGCACCTAGACCTCCATACACAGGGCAGCAGGAACTCCAGGATAGTACCTCACCCCGGGCTAAAGGTACCCGAGATGGAACAGGAACACATGCACCCAGGCTGAAGGCACCTGGGCGTGGACCCCACTGGACATCAGCCCCCAGCCCAAAGGTCTGCCCCTTTTATATGCTCTCCCGGCATGCACAGCAGGTTCCCCGCCCCGCTGTACTACTGCCAAGAGGGGACACAAAAGGCACAGCACTGTATCGGCGGTTCAACCCTAGCCTACCATGGCAGCGCCACCTGTAGGCCGCAGGGAACTGCACACCAATACTGTCCCCCGAGGACAAAATGGTCCATGAATCCTACAGAATTAGGGTGTTTGAGCCTACTTACCACTCAAACACTTCCCTTAAATTTAGCACCCCGCTACATTTTTATTTCAAAGTACTTTATTTTCCCACTAGCTTATCCATTAAATTGAATAATTTATTCCAGAAAGGGCATATTCTGGGGCATTCCCACCATATGTGTGGCATCGTGCCGTTGAGTTTCTGAGGTTCTTAATGACTTCCCGTACCTCTTCTGCTGAAAAGGGGGCCTCCAGCATATTTTTTTTTTTTTTATGTTATTTTAAGTTATTTCCCTATCCACATTTGTTTGCAGAACACTTGCCATGCTCTTAGCAACATTTTGCTGCCATTTGCAGCCCTCTAGCCCTTTCCATTACTTTTTTAGAGCCTTTTTAGTCCTTAGAAGTCCGGGTCCCCATTGACTTCAATGGGGTTCGGGTTCAGGTTAAAGTTCGGTCCCGAACCCGAACTTTTTTCCGAAGTTCGGCCGAACCCGTCGAACCCGAACATCCAGGTGTCCGCTCAACTCTAATGTTAACATGTTATGTTAATAGCTAATATTTCTCTTTCTTTGCAATAACAAGATCATATTTTTTGGTTCCTTAAATTTAAAGGGATATACTGTATACAAATATATATATATATATATATATATATATATATTTTTTTTTTTTTAAAGAAGCACAATAATAATAATAATCAGATCATAAACTTTTGACTGCATATACTGCTGAAAAGTCTTCGTCAGTGTTTCTCAACCTTTTTTCAGTCAATACACCCTTTAAAATTATGCACAATCTTGGGACACTCCATTCTAAAATGCAAACAGCTAAACTAATAGTTTTTTTTAACACAGCAACATCCACACTCTTAGAACACCTATTATAATGTCGCGTACACACGATTGGATTTTCCGTCAGAAAAATCTTGGATGGTTTTTCCGACGGAATCCTGCTCAAGCTTGGCTTGCATACACACGGTCACACAAAAGTTCTCTGAACTTTCAACCGTCAAGAACGCGGTGACGCACAACACTACGATGAGCCAAGCAAATTAAGTTCAATGATTCTGAGCATGTGTCGAATTGTTTTCGAGCATGCGTCGGAATTGTGCACGTCGGAATTGCTACAGATGATCAGAATTTTTCCCCCGTCGGAAAAATTGAGAACCTGCTCTCAATCTTTTGTTGGCGGAAATTCCGACAGCAAAAGTCCGATGGAGCATACACACGGTCGGAATTTACAACGAAAAGCTCACATCGGACTTTTGCTGGCGGAAAATCCGATCGTGTGTACGGGGCATTAGGGTTGACTTATTCTTCCAAAGCAAATACACCTTTGCACACTGATACTAAATAGTATAGTTCCTCTTCTCTTTCAGTTTTTCTCCCTCACTCAGCTAATTTGAAGTGCTGGCAGTGAGGGGCAGGGGAGGAGCAAACAATTATACTGTGCAGGTTCCTTGAGAACTGATAACATCATTGGTTGCTGGGAAACTTGTGACTAGAAAGTTGTAATGGTAATAGTGCACAATGAAAACCTGTGGCTTTCTGTAACTAAAGGGCAGGCTTTGTCCAACTAATGTGGGATAAAAGTTCCAGTAAAGAAGTCATGTGGGGTCAGTGGAAGTTTGGAGGCAGATAATGTTATTGTCTTTTGTTTATCTTGTATCTACAAGTAAGCTTACCTGTTTGTACTGTGTAAGGATGTGACGTAAGTTTTACTGGAACATCAGGTGTTCGCCCGTTCACCGAATTTAGAACATTATGGGGCGTTCACAGAAAATTTGAGTGCCCACAGAACGCCTCATAATGCACTGTGAGACCGTCAATGCAGATTGCAGTGCATTGACAGCTGCTGATTGGCCAAAGCATGAACCTGACCTGCATGCAGGGTGCCTTTAGCCAATCATGGCTCAGGGTCTAAGTCCACGCCCCACACTATGTAAGGCTGCTTACATAGTGGCCGTACATAGTGTAATGAATAAGAGCAGCAAAATTACATTTGTAAAGGACAAAATGTAATTCAAAACTGCTTGCGGCTGTAATGTATTGTCGGATCCCAGCAATATACATACAAATCATTGAAAAAAACGTTCATGTCTGGTAAGGATTTTAAGGGGAACCCCGTGCCAAAATGTAAAAAAAATGGTGTGGGGGTCCCCACAAAATCCATACCAGACCCTTATCCAACCAGATAGCACCCCCCCTTCTAAACCATACCAGGCCACATGCCCTTAACATGGGGAGGGTGCTTTGGGGGCCTCTTCCCCTCAACCCTTGCCTGGTGGTTGTGGGGGTTTGCGGGCAGGGGGCTTATCGGAATATGGAAGCCCTCTTTAACAAGGGCCCCCCAGATCCCAGCCCCCTCCTATGTAAATGGGTATTGGGTACTTTGTACCCCTACTCATTCACCAAAAAAAGTAAAAAAAATGTAAAAATGACAGGAGACAGTTTTGGACATGGACATCAACATGGGGACAAGGTGTTTTGGGGGGACTCATGTTGAGGGCATGTGGCCTGGTAAGGTTCAGGGTGGGGAGGGGCTGCTCTCTCATCCCCCCTTTTCCTGAAGCCTGCCAGGTTACGTGCTTGGATAAGGGTCTGGTATGGATTTTGGGGGGGACCCCCACGCCATTTTATTTTTTCCATGGGGTTACCCTTAAAATCCATACCAGACCTGTGGGTCAGTGGGCCCCCACGCCATTTTTTTTTTTATTTTGACACGGGGTTCCCCTTAATATCCATACCAGACCTGAAGGGCCTGGTATGGGTTTTGGAGGGACCCCCACGCCATTTTTTTTGTGCAGGGTTCCCCTTAATATTCATACCAGACCTGAAGGGCATGGTAATGGACTGGAGAGGGGGACCCATGCGTTTTTTTTTCAATGATTTTTATGTATATTGCCGGGATCCGGAAATACATTACATCCGCAAGCAGTTTTAAGTGAATTTTTTTTTCATTTTGCTGCTCTCATTCATAAAACTATGTACGGCCGCCGTGTAAGCAGCCTTACATAGTGTGGGGCGTGGACTCAGCTCCCTGAGCCATGATTGGCCAAAGGCACCCTGCCTTTGGCCCATCATGGCTCTCACAGCAGAGCGCGCTGTGATTGGCCAATCAGCAGCTGTCAATGCACTGCTATCTCGCAGTGCATTGACGGTCTTGCCATTCATTATGGGGCGTTCCGCAGGCTCTCAAATCTCCCGTGAACGCCCCATAATGTTCGGTATTCGACGAACGGGCAAACACCCGATGTTCGAGTCGAACTTACATCCCTAGTACTAGATGTAAAAAAACTGATGTAAAACCTAGTGTAAACCTGACGAAAACCTGATGAAAAACAGATGAAGAACTGATGAAAAACTGATGGAAACTTCAACCATTTTTTCTTTAAAAAACATGACTGAACTGATCAAACATATGGTCTGCACGTGTGAAAGCATGTTGTACTTAACTAGCAAAGCCCAGCAATGCATACATGCTTTTTGTCTGTCTCTCTAAAATGGTTAACATATTCCCAACTCTATTAGAAGAAGAAGATCTATTAGAAGAAGATCTCTGACTGATACAGATCTACACTATATTATCAAAAGTATTGGGGTGCCTGCCTTTACACGCACATGAACTTTAATGGCATCCCAGTCTTAGTCCGTAGGGTTCAATATTGAGTTGGCCCACCTTTTGCAGCTATACTACCTTCAACTCTTCTGGGAAGGCTAACCACAAGGTTTAGGAGTGTGTCTATGGGAATGTTTGATCATTGTTCCAGAAGCGAATTTGTGAGGTCAGGCACTGACGTTGAACGAGAAGGCCTGGCTTGCAGTGTCTGCTCTAATTCATCCCAAAGGTGTTTTATCAGGTTGAGGTCAGTACTCTGTGCAGGCCAGTCAAGTTCCTTCACCCCAAACTCACTCATCCATGTCTTTATGGACCTTGCCTTGTGCACTGGTTCCAATCATTTGGTGAAGTGGGGATTATGGGATGGGGCTGTTTTTTAGGGGTTAAGCTTGGCCCCTTAATTTCAGTGAAGGGAACTCTTAAGGTGTCAGCATACCAAGACATTTTGGAAAATGTCATGCTCCCAACATTGTGGGAACAGTTTGGGGATGGCCCTTCCTGTTCCAACATGACTGCGCACCAGTGCACAAACAAGGTCCATAAAGACATGGATGAGCGATTTTGGGGTGGAGGAACTTGACTGGCCTGCACACCTGACCTCAACCCGATAGAACACCTTTGGAGACCGCGAGCCAGACCTTCTTGTCCACATCAGTGCCTGACCTCACAAATGGGCTTCTGAAGGAATGGTAAAACATTTTCATAGACGCTTCTAATGCCGCATACACACGATCGGAATTTCCGACAACAAATGTTCGATGTGAGCTTGTGGTCGGATTTTCCGACCGTTTGTAGGCTCCATCGGACATTTGCTGTCGGAATTTCTGACAACAAATGATTGATAGCTGGTTCTCAATTTTTCCGACAACAAAAGTTGTGGTCGGAAATTCCAATTGTGTGTATCCAATTCCGATGCACAAAAATCCTACGCATGCTCGGAATCAATTTGACACATGCTCGGAATCATTGTACTTAATTTTTCTCGGCTCGTCGTAGTGATGTACGTCCCAGCGTTCTTGACGTTCAGAATTTCCTAGCAACATTTGTGTGACCGTGTGTATGCAAGACAAGTTTGAGCCAACATCCGTCGGAAAAATTATCAACGGTTTTGTTGTCGGAATGTCCGATCGTGTGTACGCGGCATTAGCCTCGTGGACAGCCTTCCCAGAAGAGTTGAAGCTGTTATAGCTACAAAGGGTGGGCCAACTCAATATTGAACCCTACGGACTAAGACTGGGATGCCAGTAAAGTTCATGTGCATATAAAGGCAGGTGTCCCAATACTTTTGGTAATTTTGGTAATAAAGAAAATGTTTCTTAGAAAAAAGCATTCAATGACTTTAAAGATTTTTAGTAGAGGTTCACAACAACAAAGGAAGTCTCTCATGTAACAAAATTCTTACTATTTCAAAACACTATTGTTAGGATTTAGGTAACATATTTATTTTGGGCATATGAGGAGAATGTATGCAGTTTTAAGTTACTGTACATATCACTATTTATAATATCCATAGCTTGTGACATTCCTTGTGGACAGAAGATTCTGGTAGACACCATTTTTTCAGTATGTTAAACTTAAAATCAGTGCATGGAACCTAGGTTGATTTAAGAATCAAAGACCTGGAAGCTTGGAATATACCATTGCTTCTCAGTGTCTACAGTACAGAAATTTGAAATACAATAATGAATTATACATGTAGATGTAAATATTATATAGCTGCTAACCCATTGACTGTAAAATAAACCAATATCTTTTTGATATATGTATCGCTTCTATGTCTCTGACATGAGAACAGGCCCAGCTGATAGGTGATCTACAAAACTGAAATTGCATTTATCATTTGCTTGGTTAGTGTAAGCTGTTTACAGTATTACTGTACAAATAAATCATTCTGAGAGCTATAATTTGAAATGCATAGCCTTAGCAGTCCTCAGCTTATACAGCAACATGGAATCACTAGATGTTGTGATAATTTCATGGATAGTTTTGTAGGTTTGTGTATTCAGTAGGGATGAGCCGAACACCCCCCGGTTCGGTTCGCACCAGAACCATCGAACGGACCAAAAGTTTGCGCGAAGGTTAGAACCCTATTAAATACAATGGACGCGAACGTTCGAAATCTAAAGTGCTAATTATAACGACTAATATGCATGTTATTGTCCTAAAAAGGGTTTGGGGACCCGGGTTCTGCCCCAGGGGACATGTATCAATGCAAATGAAGTTTTAAAAACGGGAGAAGTCATTTTAATGATGCATAAAGTGAAAAAAAAGTGAAATATTCCTTTAACCACTTAAGCCCCGGACCATTTGGTAGCTAGAGGACCAGAGGTGATTTCAGAATTTTGCACTGCGCTGCTTTAACTGTAAATTGTGCGGACATGCAATGTTTTACCCAAACGAAATTTGCGTCCTTTTCTTCCCACAAATAGAGCTTTCTTTTAATGGTATTTGATTGCCTCTGCAATTTTTATTTTTTGCAATATAAACGGAAATAGACCGAAAATTTTGAAAAAAAATGATATTTTCTACTTTTTGTTATAAGAAAAATCGAATAAACTCAATTTTAGTCATACATTTAGGTCAAAATGTATTCAGCCACATGTCTTTAGTAAAAAAAATGTCAATAAGCGTATATATTGGTTTGCGCAAAAGTTATAGCGTCTACAAACTAGGGTACATTTTCTGGAATTTACACAGCTTTTAGTTTATGACTGCCTATCTCATTTCTTGAGGTGCTAAAATGGCAGGGCAGTACAAAACCCCCCAAATTACCCCATTTTGGAAAGTATACATCCCAAGGAAATTGCTGAGAGGCATGTTGAGCCCATTGAATATTTTTTTTTTGTCTCAAGTGATTGAATAATGACTAAAAAAAAAAAATACAAAAAGTTGTCACTAAATGATATATTGCTCACACATGCCATGGTTATATGTGGAATTGCACCCCAAAATACATTTTGCTGCTTCTCCTGAGTACGGGGATACCACATGTGTGGGACTTTTTGGGAGCCTAGCCGCGTACGGGCCCCCGGAAACCAAGCACCACCTTCAGGATTTCTAAGCACCCCCTAAGGATTTCTAAGGGCGCAAATTTTTGATTTCACTCCTCACTACCTATCACAGTTTTGAAGGCCATAAAATGCCAAAATAGCACAAACCCCCCCCCCAAATGACCCAATTTTAGAAAGTAGACACCCCAAGGAAATTGCTGAGAGGCCTGTTGAGCCCATTGAATAATTTTTTTTGTCCCAAGTGATTGAATAATGACAAAAAAAATAAAATAAAAAAAGTTGTCACTAAATGATATATTGCTCACACATGCCATGGTTATATGTGGAATTGCACCCCAAAATACATTTTGCTGCTTCTCCTGAGTACGGGGATACCACACGTATGGGACTTTTTAGGAGCCTAGCCGCGTACGGGACCCCGAAAACCAAGCACCGCCTTCAGGATTTCTAGGCACAAATTTTTGATTTCACTCCTCACTACCTATCACAGTTTCGAAGGCCATAAAATGCCAAAATAGCACAAAACCCCCCCAAATGACCCCATTTTGGAAAGTAGACACCCCAAGCTATTTGCTGAGAGGCATGGTGAGTATTTTACAGCTCTCATTTGTTTTTGAAAATGAAGAAAGAAAATATATATATATTTTTTTTTCATTTTTCAAAACTTTGTGACAAAAAGCGAGATCTGCAAAATACTCACAATACCTCTCAGCAAATAGCTTGGGGTGTCTACTTTCCAAAATGGGGTCATTTGGGGGGGTTTTGTGCCATCTGGGCATTCCATGGCCTCCGAAACTGTGATAGGCAGTGAGAAGTGAAATCAAAAATTTACACCCTTAGAAAGCCTGAAGGCGGTGCTTGGTTTTTGGGGTCCCGTACGGGGCTAGGCTCCCAAAAAGTCTCACACATGTGGTATCCCCGTACTCAGGAGAAGCAGCAGAATGTATTTTGGGGTGTAATTCCACATATACCCATGGCATGTTTGAGCAATATATCATTTAGTGACAACTTTGTGCAAAAAAAAAAAAATTTTTCTTTTTTTCCACAACTTGTGTCAACATATAAAATATTCCATGGACTCGACATGCCTCTCAGTATATAGCTTGGGGTGTCTACTTTCCAAAATGGGGTCATTTGGGGGGGTTTTGAACTGTTCTGGGATTTTATACACAACATTAGGAAGCTTACATCCACTCTTCTAACCACTTGAAGACAAAGCCCTTTTTGACACTTTTTGTTTACATGAAAACATATTTTTTTTGCAAGAAAATTATGTTGAACCCCCAAACATTATATACATTTTTAAAGCAAAGGCCCTACAGATTAAAATGGTGGGTGTTGCATTTTTTTTTTCTACACAGTATTTGCGCAGCGATTTTTCAAACGCATTTTTTGGGGAAAAAATACACTTTTTTAAATTTTAATGCACTAAAACACACTATATTGCCCAAATGTTTGATGAAATAAAAAAGATGATCTTAGGCCGAGTACATAGATACCAAACACGACATGCTTTAAAATTTCGCACAAACGCGCATTGGCGACAAACTACATACATTTTTAAAAGCATTTAAAAGCCTTTACAGGTTACCCCGTTAGATTTACAGAGGAGGTCTACTGCTAAAATTACTGCCCTCGATCTGACCTTCACGGTGATACCTCACATGCATAGTGCAATTGACGCCAGACCGACGCTTGCGTTCGCCATTGGGCAAGAGCAGGGCAGGACAGGGGTGCTTTTTTTTTTTATTATTAATTTAGCTTTTTTATTTTATTTTTAAATTGTTCCTTCCATATTTTTTTTTTTATCATTTTTATTGTTATCTCAGGAAATGTAAATATCCCCTATGATAGCAATAGGTAGTGACAGGTACTCTTTTTTGAAAAACTAGACCCTAGATCTTTCCTCTGCCCTCAAAGCATCTGACCACACCAAGATCGGTGTGATAAAATGCTTTCCCAATTTCCCAATGGCGCTTTTTATATCCGGGGGGGGACATTCCATCCCACTGCTTGTAAAAGCAGTCCAGAGGCTAATTAGCCACTAGGATTGCTTTTACATGAAAGCCGGCTGCTGGCTGAAAAGAATGATACCAAGATGATACCTAAACCCGCAGGCATCATTCTGGTATAAACATTCAAAGTCCAGCAACATACCAGTACGTTGCTGGTCCTTGTTGGACATGTATTGTAATCTTTTTTTTTCATGCAGCCAGTTGGCTGAACGAAAAAAGAGATTGATCGGTGGGTATGCCCACCATTAGAATACCGCCCTTCATCCACCCACTTCTAATGATGGGCATACATGCACCATTTATATATGCCGAAGCATGGGGGCATCCTCCCGCAAAAAAGTTATGCCGCACACACATGGTCGGACTTTCCACGGGCAAGCCTCCGTCGGAATTTCGAGCGTATGTACGCGGCATTAGGAGCAAAATCGCTCCTCCGCTCCTCCGCCCCTGCTGCCCCAATGCTTCGGCATATATGCTTTTTTTTTTTAACTGTGGTGGTGAAATCACCTCCTACAGCACTGGAGTCGCAGGGATCAGGCCTGTCTCTGCGAACGCTGCAGTTATGTGTGTTGTGTTTTGTAAGTGACAGTGATCGATCGATACTGCACTTGGGTGGGCTGGGCTGGACAAAGGGACAAAACGCAGATGCTAGCAGGTATCTGGGCTGATCCCGCTAACACTGCGTTTTTGGGAACCCTAAACTGCTGGGGATGCTAGTATAGATCTGATCAGATCAGATATTGATCTGATCAGATACTATACCACTAAGGGGGGTGTATGCTTCACGCGTGGGTGTTAGCGTTACTGGCACTAACCTGATGCTGCCTGGGGTGTGACGCAGACCCTCTCTGATGCTAAAACCTAATTGATATCACCCGCCGGGCGATCAGGGGGTTAAACCTTTATTGGGTTATATATACGGCGGGTGCCCTGACACTATAAAAAGCAAACTAACTAACCAGCGTCACCCGTAACACTTATATGGTGATCACTGGTGAAAGGGTTAACTAGGGGCAATTAGGGGGTTAAAACCTTTATTAGATAATATATGGGGGTACCTGACGCTATAAAAACCTGCGGCGAACCTAAAAAAAATTACTGGCTACCGATCTGCATCACCGACGCTAAGACAGCGATCAGAAAAATGATCGCTTAGCGACAGTGGTGATAGGGGGTGAAAGGGTTACCTGGGGGGCGATCAAGGGGGTTAAACCTTTATTAGATAATTTATGGGGGTACCTGACGCTATAAAAACCTGCGGCGAACCTAAAAAAAATTGCTGGCTACCGATCTGCATCACCGACACTAAGACAGCGATCAGAAAAACGATCGCTTAGCGACAGTGGTGATAGGGGGTGAAAGGGTTACCTGGGGGGCGATCAAGGGGGTTAAACCTTTATTAGGTAATATATGGGGGTACCTGACGCTATAAAAACCTGCGGCGAACCTAAAAAAAATAACTGGCGACCTATCGGCATCACCGACAATAAGACAGCGATCAGAAAAATGATCGCTTAGCGACAGTGGTGATAGGGGGTGAAAGGGTTACCTGGGGGGCGATCAAGGGGTTAAACCTTTATTAGGTAATATATTGGGGTACCTGACGCTATAAAAACCTGCGGCAAACCTAAAAAAAAAAATAGCTACCGATCGGCATCACCGACGATAAGACAGCGATCAGAAAAACGATCGCTTAGCGACAGTGGTGATAGGGGGTGAAAGGGTTACCTGGGGGGCGATCAAGGGGGTTAAACCTTTATTAGATAATTTATGGGGGTACCTGACGCTATAAAAACCTGCGGCGAACCTAAAAAAAACTGGCTACCGATCGGCATCACCGACAATAAAACAGCGATCAGAAAAACGATTGCTTAGTGACAGCGGTGCTAGGGGGTGAAAGGGTTACCTGGGGGGGCGATCAAGGGGGTTAAACCTTTATTAGGTAATATATGGGGGTACTCGATGGTATAAAAACCTGCGGCGAACCTAAAAAAAATTACTGGCTACCGATCGGCATCACCGACGCTAAGACGGCGATCAGAAAAATGATCGCTTAGCGACAGTGGTGATAGGGGGTGAAAGGGTTATCTGGGGGGCGATCAGGGGGTTAAACCTTTATTAGGGGGGGTTAGGGGGCTACACTGGACCTAAAATTAAACTTTGGTGACACTTTTACAGTCACAAATGTCACTGATTGCAGTGATCAGTAAATAAATGGTCACTGCAATCAGTGACACTGTGGCTGGGGGCTGGGGGGTGATCTGGGGGGTGATCTGGGGGTGTCTGGGGGGGCCTGGGGGGGCGATTTATGTACCTATGTGTCCTGGTGCCAGTGTAGTGTTTTGTGCACTAACCTGGCATCTTCTCCTGTACGGCGCTCGGTATATGTGAGCGCCGCAGGAGAGATGACATCACTTCCTCTGCCTGTGTAAACATTACACAGGCAGGGGAAGCTCTCTCATTCGCCGGGAGCGATCGAGAGGGGGTGGCCGGAATCGAACGGCCGTCCCCTCATGCCTGATCGCTCCCGATCAGTTAACCACCGCTCACTGTAAAGAAGGGGGGTCCAATCGGACCCCCCAACTATACAAAGGCAATCACGTATATATACGTGATTCTGCCTGTCGGTGCCATTCTGCCGACGTATATTTACAGTGGGCGGTCGTTAAGTGGTTAAATATCGTACCTGGGGGGCGTCTAAAGTATGCCTGTGAAGTGGCATGTGTTTCCCGTGTTTAGAACTGTCCCTGCACAAAATGACATTTCTAAAGGAAAAAAAAGCCATTTAAAACTGCTTGCGGCTTTAATGTCATATCTGGTCCCGGTAATATGGATGAAAATCTTTGAGAAAAATGTCATGGCTACCCCACCATCAAAAATTTTAATTACACGCCCCTGTTAAACAGGGGCAGAAAAAATGGGCCTTAGGCACTGGTGCCACAACACTGCAACCCCTCACAGATACTGAACTTGGAGCACAGCAATGAGCCCTGTTGCAAAGTATTGCATCAAAAATTGTAATTACATGCCCCTGTTAAACAGGGGCAGAAAAACTGGGCCTTAAGCACTGGTGCCACAACACTGCAACCCCTCACAGATACTGAACTTGGAGCACAGCAATGAGCCCTGTTGCAAAGTATTGCATCAAAAATTTTAATTACACGCCCCTGTTAAACAGGGGCAGAAAAATTGGGCCTAAGGCACTGGTGCTGGTGCCACGACACTGCAACCTCTCCCAGATACTCTAATTGGAGTGCAGGAATAAGCCCTGCTGCAAAGCATTGCATCAAAAATTGTAATTACATGCCCCTGTTAAACAGGGGCTTAAAAATTGGGCCCTAGCCACTGTTGGCGGCACCCAGAAACAAAACAGTTCTTCCAAGCTATCATCAAGAATCGGATCATTGAGGAGGAGGAGGATAGTCAGTCAACATAACAGGACAGTCACTCAGCATCAGTCTTGAAGGGATGTGACATTTGAAAATAAATTATTCTGTTATATCAGCTTCAGGTGCTTGGTAGCTGGTGGTGATCCAAGACTGGTTCATCTTTATGAAGGTCAGTCGATCAACCGAGTCGGTGGACAGACACACCCTGTGATCCGTGACAAAGCCTCCAGCAGCACTGAATGTGCGTTCCGAAAGAACGCTGGATGCAGGACAGGCCAGTAGCTCAGTTGCATACTGTGCAAGCTCTGGCCAGTGATCCATCCTCAACACCCAGTAAGCCAGAGGATTTTCGGTGGGAAAGGTGTCCAAGTCTGACCTTGCCCCTAGGTATTTCTGCACCATGTATATCAGACGCTGGCGATGGTTGCTGGAACCGATCATACCTTGGGGCTGCGGACTAAAAAATTGTCTGAACGCATCGGTCAGACGGCCACCTTCTCCACCGCTCCTTCTGCTACTGACCGAAGCCTCAGCAACTCGTTGTCCAGGACCAGGAGTTTGTAACCTCCCAGTCTCTGGGAACGCGTTGCACAGACCTTTCTGCAAGGCCTCCCAGAGATGTCTCATCCTCTGCTCCCTCTGCGACGGCAAGATAAGGTCCGCAACCTTACCCTTGTACCGTGGATCAAGGAGAGTGGCCAGTCAGTAATGGTCCCTCTCCTTGATTCGAAGAATACGAGGATCCATCCGCAGATTTGCAGGATCAGGGAGGCCATGCAGCGTAGGTTAGCTGAGGCATTCGGTCCGGAGTCCTCTGGGTCACTAAGGACGACATGATCCGCAGCCACCTCCTCCCAGCCACGTACAAGTCCACGGGTTTGTTGGGACTGTAAATCATCCCTAAAAGACTGCTGCTGTTGATGCTGAGTGCCATGCTCCACCTACATGCTGACACAATCCTCCTCCTCCTCGTCCTCTTCCTGTGTGATGGGTGGGACAGAAGGAACACTGTCTGGGTAAAGGGGGCCTTGAGAGGCAAGGAAGTCCTCCTCTTCCTGCCTCTGTTCTGCCTCAAGTGCCCTGTCCATTATTCCACGCAGCGTATGCTCCAACAGGTGGACAAGAGGTACAGTGTCACTGATGCATGCACTGTCACTGCTCACCATCCTTGTGGCCTCCTCAAATGGTGCCAGGACAGTGCATGCATCCCTGATCAAGCCCCACTGGCGTGGTGAAAGAAACCCGAGCTCCCCTGACCCTGTCCTGGTGCCGAAGTCGCACAGGTACTCATTGATGGCCCTCTGGTGCGTGTGCAGCCGCTGCAGCATGGCCAACGTTGAGTTCCACCTGGTGGGCATGTCACATATAAGGCGGTTCTTGGGCAGGTTCAACTCCTTTTGCAGCTCAGCCAGCCGAGCACTGGCATTATATGATCTGCGGAAATGCACACAGACTTTCCTGGCCTGCCTCAGGACATCCTGTAAACCCGGGTACCTGCCCAAGAACCGCTGCACCACCAGGTTAAGGATGTGAGCCACACAGGGCACATGGGTCAGTTGTCCCTGTCGGAGGGCGGAGAGGAGGTTGGTGCCATTGTCGCAAACCACCATTCCTGGCTTAAGCTGGCGTGGCGTCAACCACCTCTCGGCCTGCCCCTGCAGAGAAGACAGAACCTCTGCCCCAGTGTGGCTCCTGTCCCCCAAACACAACAGCGCAAGCACGGCATGGCATCTTTTTGCCTGCGTAATTGCGTAGCCCCTTGAACGCCTACGGAGCACCGCTGGTTCCGAGGACAAAGCACAGGAAGAGGCCATGGAGGAAGAAGAAGAGGAGGTGGTGGAGGAGAGAGGTGTGTCACAACAACCAGTAGTAGCATTTTGGAGGCGTGGCGGCGGAACAACCTCCAACACTACTGCACCTTGTCCTGCATCCTTCCCAGCTGCCAAAAGAGTGACCCAATGGGCCGTGAAAGAAAGGTAACATCCCTGTCCATGCCTGCTGGACCATGAGTCAGCGGTAATATGCACCTTACCGCTGACCGCCCTGTCCAGAGAGGCATGGACATTGCCTTCCACATGCTGGTAGAGAGCCGGAATCGCCTTCCGTGAGAAAAGTGGCGTTTGGGAACCTGCCACTGAGGAACCGCACATTGCACAAACTCACGGATGGGGGCCGAGTCTACCAACTGAAAAGGCAGCAGTTGAATTGCTAGCAGTTTAGCCAAGCTAGCATTCAACCGCTGGGCATGTGGATGGCTGGGAGTGAAGTTCTTTTGACGGTCCAGCAGCTGGGGCAGGGAAATTTGCCTGCTAGAATCGGACGTCTGTGTACTGCTAGCAGAGTGCCCGCAAGTACTTGGCTGTGACACACCTAATTCTACACCTTCATTCCTCTCAGTGCAGGTTTCAGAGAGAACTGAAGGTACAGTGGGGTTGGAGATCCCAGCTGATGAGGAGCAAGGAGAGGTCCGCTTTGTTCTTTGGTGTGGGTCTTTAAGATACGCTTGCCAACGAGCTGCATGGCAGGTCAACATATGTCTGGTCAAGCATGTGGTGCCCAAGCGGCTGATGTTTTGGCCACACGAGATACGCTTCAGACAGGCATAGGATTCATTAAGGTGAAAAAACATGAGGGTTTACAACCCCTTTAAGATGGAAAGGTAGCGGCCAGTGGTGGTTTCAATGCTGAAACAAACTCTGTCTCTACTTAGGATGCCCAAAACAGTTGGCAAAACTCTTTCTTGCCAAGCAGTACTGCATGTGCTCTGTGTTTTCCCAGACTGATGATGTCACAGAGTGAGAGCAAAAAAAAGATGTGGTTTGTTTGTTCTGAAGCCATTTACCAGATGGCTGATGGAGAATGAAGATCTGCATGTGAGCGCTGGTGCTGCAGGGTTGTAAGTTTTGGGCATGTGCGTGGGACTCCAAGTGCCAGAAAACTGTGCATTTACTGTAACTAGAGAGGCCATTGTTGTGGAGCAAAAAATGTGTGCTCCTTAGTGGAAGCTTAGTGGTCATAGGGACTAAAGCTAGTATGGGCACAATACAAGTGTTCGAGTGTCCCTACTAGGGATGAGCCGAACACCCCCCCCCCGTTCGGTTCGCACCAGAACCTGCGAACAGATCTAAAGTTTGCGCGAACTTTAGAACCCTATTAAATACAATGAACTCGAATGTTCAAAATCAAAATTGCTAATTATCAAGGCTAATATGCAAGTTATTGTCCTAAAAAGGGTTTGGGGACCCGGGGTCCTGCCCCAGGGGACATGTATCAATGCAATGCCGTTTTTTCGGGAGCAGTGATTTTAATAATGCTTGAAGTGAAACAATAAACGTGAAATATTCCTTTAAATTTCGTACCTGGGGGGGGGGGGTATAGTATGCCTGTAAAGCAGCGCTTGTTTCCTTGCTTAGAACTGTCCCTGCACAAAGTGTCATTTCTGAAGGAAAAAAAGTAATTTAAAAGCACTCGCGGCTATAATGAATTGTCCGCTCCCGGCAATATAGAGAATAGTCATTGGTTAAAAAAATAAAATGCGTGGGGGTCCCCCCAAATTCCATTATCAGGCCCTTCAGGTCTGATATGGATATTAAGGGGAACCCTGCGTCAATTTTTTTTTAAAAATGACGTGGGGTTCCCCCAAATATTCATACCAGACCCTTCAGGTCTGGTATCGATTTTAAGGGGAACTCCACGCCAATTTTTTTTAAAAAATGGCGTGGAGTTCCCCCCAAAAATCCATACCAGACCCTTTATCCGAGCACGCAACCTGGCAGGCCACAGGAAAAGAGGGGGGATGAGAGAGTGCCCCCCCTCCTGAACCGTACCAGGCCACATGCCCTCAACATGGGGAGGATGCTTTTGGGGTGACCCCTCAAAGCACCATGTCCCCATGTTGATGGGGACAAGAGCCTCATCCCCACAACCCTTGCCCGGTGGTTGTGGGGGTCTGCGGGCGGAGTCTGGAAGACCCCTTTAACAAAGGGCCTGGTAATTGAATTTGGGGGGACCCCCACGCATATTTTTTTATCAATGACTTTTCTCTGTATTGCCGGGAGCCGACAATTCATTATAGCCGCGAGTGCTTTTAAATGACTTTTTTTCCTTCAGAAATGACTTTGTGCAGGGACAGTTCTAAGCAAGGGAAACAAGCAATGCTTTACAGGCATACTATACACCCCCCCCCCCCCCAGGTACGAAATTTAAAGGAATATTTCACTTTTATTGTTTCACTGTAAGCATTATTAAAATCATTGCCCCCTGAAAAAACGGACATTTTTAAAACTTTTTTTGCAGTGATACATGTCCCCTGGGGCAGGACCCGGGTCCCCAAACACTTTTTATGACAATAACTTGCATATAAGCCTTTAAAATTAGCACTTTAGATTTCTCCCATAGACTTTTACAGGGTGTTCCGCGGCTTTTCGAATTTGCCGTAAACACCCCAAATAGTTCGCTGTTTAGCGAACGTGCAAACAGGCAATGTTCGAGTCGAACATGAGTTCGACTCGAACTCGAAGCTCATCCCTAGTCTCGAACTCGAAGCTCATCCCTAGTCCCTACAAGTATTTAAAGAAACATTATCCTGTTATTGGAGTTGCTACCAGTGGCATGTTAATAAAGAGTACCTGAGAATTTAATGTTACCCCTTTCTGGAATCTAAATTTGTTTATAATTAAATGAGACTGTATCACATTCAGAGAGTGTTGGAGTTTGTGCATTATTGAATGAAATGTTGCCTGAAATGTTATTCTACAACAAAGCTAAAAGTGATTTGTAAGCACAATTGTCATTGTACTGTATCACCAGGTAAGGCCACTAACACAAGGTTACAAGGATTGCAGCACCACTGTGAATCTTTTATTTAAGATTTCACATTATATAATCAAAGAGCCTCTTGCTCTTTCTCAAGTCAGTGTAAAACAGATCTGATACAATGCAAATTTCCACATATTCATATTTGCTGCACACCAGAAATTACATCATGCATGAATCAATTTAGTATCCTTTTTATTTTAACACTTAAGCTTCTAAAGCAAACACTATACACACATTTGTATATTAAATGTATTTCAAAAGGTTTTCAAAAATTACATCAAACAGCTTACATGGCTGTGAATGTGTACGTAATGGGTGCCCCATAAATGAGAACAGGAGTAGATAATCGACAGAGAAAAGGCCATCTGATTTGAAAACGAATATTCATATAGAACCATAGAATAGCACAAGAAATTTGGTTAGGTTTAAAAGGAAGCCAAGTAACTATGGTCCATAGGTTCAAGACAGTTTGTTTACAATCAGTAAATTAGCGATATGCATAATTGTGACACTAGGTTGTAAGGAGAAGCGGAGAAAAAGAGAAAAAAAAATGATCCTTCCTAGTTTGAGTAAGGGTAGAAAGGAAGATAAGGAGAGAAAGTTGAGATACAAAGAAGAAGGGGAAGGAAGAGAGAGGGAGTAAAATCAATAAGGAGGGGACTGGGGATGGTGGGGTTGAAGAGAGTAATTGGGAAATAAACAATATAGGCCAGTCACCCAGTCAGAGATCTCTCAGTGTTGGCAAAGGTAGTAGGTACCGAGTCATCCCCCAGAACATTTTTACATATAAGAGGAGAACAAATGTGGGTCATGTTACCAAGGGGTGACTGGCATCTCCAGCAGGTATTCAAAATAGATGGATCTATGCTGTGTAGCAAAGTGGGGAATGTATACCACCTGAAAAGGAGTTTATAATTGTGCTCCTGTGCACTGGAGTATATGGGTCAATATATTTTCCCAGTCCATATCATCATGGGTTATTGCTAGTTCCTCCTCCCATTTAAGCAGAAAGTGCGGTGGTGAAGGGTAGGATTCTTTCAGTAACAATTGGTATACATCTGACAACGGGCATTCTGGTCTATCGGTTTGAAGTCGCAGGGGCTCAAAGTCTGTATAAGGTCTGTCGGTAGAGCCTTAAGAGGGTGTAGAGCTCAGAAAAAGTTGTAGTTGAGAGTGTTTAAACCAGGCCTTGAAAGGGGCATGGCACAAAGGAAATTTGGCCTTATAGGTATTGACTGCAAGTCCACTTGGTGCAGCTTATGGACCAGTACATACAGTATAGTCAAGGATGTGTGTGAATATGCTTGCACATTAATGTGAATTAGCATGCTAGTCCCTCACTAGCTTTTGGAACTCAGTGGCCTATTTAAAGCTTAGCACAACAAATCCTGTCTTCCAATCTGGAAACCCTGCTACTTGGCTCCTACTCACTCTAGCTCATCTTGATGACAGTTTTGCTTCCTGCACTTTAAAGTTCCTGTACTGTACATGTGTGCCACCATTCTGCACAAGCTCCAGTCTGAGCATCTGCAGCATCACAGTAGCATCCAGACCATTGTCTAACCACCCACCATTCCAGGACCTACAGCAGACACCCAAAGGAGCTGGAAAGGGAGCCCCCTCATCAGCTCAGCCTAAACCACGTGTTTGATAACCTTGTGTAGCACTACCCCCGTAGGAGCTGCTGGTTTTCTTTGGGCCTGCCCTCTGATTCTCAACCCCTTAACTGGCTCGAACATTCCCTTGGCACAACTGGTAGTGAAAAGATTTGTAAAACCCACTGGCTATAGGGGAACACAATTCTACATATATACATATATATATATATATATATATATATATATATATATATATATATACCACATTAAGTACACATGTATATATATTACCTTTCTCCGTTGGGGTCCTTCATGCTAATAAAAGTACTTCACACAGGTATATACTTAAACAAATATAAAGTTTACTTTATCAAAAGATATTAACAGGTTTATAGATTATATATATATATATATCTTTTTATAGCTTTAAGTGACTCTGCAGAGCCCTGCAAGAGTCAATAATGTGTATAATATGAAGGGTCTATAATATGCTAATGTCTACTTCCCTTCCTTTATGTAACCTCCCCCAGCAGGCTGTGCGGTGGTTGTAATGCATTCTGGGAGTACAGCTGCACTGTGGGTACCATAGTCTATTAGGTATCCATGGCAACGGAGTCTCTCTCTCCCTGTACCATAAGTTCCACACGCATTACTGAACATAAGTAAACAATAGTCTATAAAGTTGTAACTGGAACATAGGAGGAAGTTTGGGGTGTACACACATAACAATAGTCCATAACAGTAGAACCCCGCTACACACTCCCCCCACTTAAAGTCTTTGGTCCCCAAAGATATCAAGGATCCTTGCTCTCTTTTGCATTTTTGCCTCTAGGCGACTACACAATACCGACAGAGGAACCTCCCACCAAACTTTGGAGGAGAGGTTCTCCTGTCTACAGGCCACCTCAGTTGGTACGGCCTCACCAGCTGTGCCAGGGGGTGAGCTAGGGTTGCCTTCCACCAAATTCGCAGTGGAAGGACCAGGCGTCTCAACTGTTCTCCTGGAAGAACTGCTTCTTCAGAGCATGCACCCATTTGATCATATATGAGTCTTTTGGAGGGGTGAATGACTCTCCTTCTTCTCTGTTCTTTGGGTGTCCCAATCTCAGGAGCACTAGGACCTGCTATGGCAGCCACATGCTTACTCCAGTGCTGTTTCTTCTCTGAGTTCAATGTCCCCAACATATCCAAAAGAGTCCGGTTAAATCGTTCAGGCTGAGCATCCCCTTGTGGGTGGTATGGGGTTGTTCTAGGCTTTTGGATGCCCAACAGATCTAACAGCTTCTTTATCAGTCTGCTTTCGAAGACTCTTCCTTGATCTGAATGCAGACGCTGGGGCAGACCATAGTGCACAAAGAACCTTTCCACCAGCACTTTGGCTACTGTTGAGGTCTTCTGATCCTTGGTAGGGAATGACTGAGCATATCTGGTGAAGTGATCTGTCACTACTAGGACATTCCCTTTTCCATTCAGATCAGGCTCTAGACAAAGGAAGTCAATGCACACCAGTTTCATGGGTCCTTGACCCTGCAGATGGCCCACTGGGGCTGCCTGACGTGGCAAAGTCTTCCTTTGTATGCACCGGACACAAGAATGACAGTATCCCTATACTTTGGCCCGCATACAGGGCCAGTAGAACCTGTATCTTACAAGGTGAAAGGTTCTCTCCGGTCCCAGGTGACCATGATGGTCGTGGAGAGCAGTTAGGACCGCCTCCCTGTGCTTGGTGGGTAGGAATAACTGCCACTTCTCTTCCAGATCATCAGAGGGGCCCCTTCGGTAGACCACCCCTTGACATATCTGTAGCCGCTCCGATTCCCTGTGAAATAAGCGGGCCTCTCTGGAAGAGTTGGTTAGGAGCAATTCAGGGTGTTTGTTCTCAAAGGCCTTCAGTATTAGCTTTCCTAACGGGTCTTCCAATTGGTCCCTCCTTAAGTCCTTCTCGGATAACTTGGGCAAGCCCTCTTCTCCGACTTGGGTCACATTGCAGTAACATCTGGGTACTCCAGCAGCTGAAACCCCAATTTCTTCGGCCCTTGATCCTCCTTTGGCTTGAAGTTCCTTCCCCCTGTATAGGGCTTGCACTACCTCCGGGGTCAACTGGGCCCACTCTTCGGTGTGATCAGTGGAAGTATGGGATCTCCTGGATAGGGCATCCGCGTCCCTATTTCCAACTCCTGGTCGGTTCTTAAGGCTGAATGTGAAACTTGAGAGGGCAGCCAGCCATCTATGCCCTGTGGCATCCTGTTTGGCGGTGGTCAGAAGAAAAGTAAGTGGATTATTATCTGTCTTGAACACAAATTCAGCCCTGTATAAGTAGTCTTTCAATTTGTCTACCACAGCCCACTTCAAGGCCAAGAATTCAAGCTTGTGGGCAGGGTAATTATTTTCAGCGAGTGTCAGGCTTCTGCTCACCTAAGCAATGGGCCGTAGGTGACCATCGTGCTCCTGGTATAGCACCCCACCAAGCCCATCTCGGCTGGCGTCCACATGCAGCTCGTAAGGTTTGGTGGTATCTGCATAGGCCAATACTGGGGCGGTGGTCAGACTCTCTTTCAGCTGGTTGAAGGCCTCTTCACACTTGGGGGTCCACTGACCCTGGATGGACTCTTTAGGTTTCCTGGGCCCCATGGTAGACTTCACTGGCTGATCTGAATTCTCTCCATCATCCTCTCCTTCATTCTTTAGTAATTCATTGAGGGGCCTGGCTATTTTGGCAAACCCCTCCACGAACCTCCTGTAATAGGGGCAGAATCCCAGGAATGACCGGAGCTCGGTCACATTTGTAGGCCTCGGCCAGGAAGTGACAGCATCCAGCTTCTCCGAGTCTGTGGCTACCCCTTCTGCAGATACAATGTGGCCCAAGTAATGAACTAAAGACTGGTAGAACTGACATTTATCCGGGGAAAGTTTCAGACCTTCTTCATGAAGCCTCTTCAAGACTTTCTCCAGCCTCTCTTCATGTTCCTCTAGGGTTTTCCCGAACACGATGACATCGTCTAGATACACCAGCACCTCTATAAGATTCATGTCCCCCACCGTTCTTTCCATCAGCCTTTGAAAAGTAGCAGGGGCTCCTGACAACCCTTGAGGCATCCAGTTGAACTCGAAGAACCCCACAGGGGTGATGAAGGCTGTCTTCTCCTGATCTTCAGGGTGCATGGGGATCTGGTAGTAGCCACTCTTCAGATCCATCACACTGAACCACTTGGCTCCAAACAGACTTTGTAGCGCATCCTCTATCCAGGGAGTGGTGTACTGATCCGGTATAGTTCTTCCATTCAGTGTCCGGTAGTCTATACACAGCCTCAGAGAACCATTCTTCTTTCGGACCACCACTATTGGAGAGGCATAGGGGCTTTGAGACTCCTGGATTATGCCTGTCCTCTTTAATTCGGACAGTTGCTTGCGCAGATCTTCCAGATCTCCTAGAGGAACCCATCGGACTCTCTCCCTGAACGGCTTATCCTCCTGCAAGCGAATCTTTTGGGTGGCACTCTTCGCACACCCCACATCAAATTCATCACTTGAGAAGATCTTCTGCCATCGAGCAAGTTGGGCCCTGGCTCTCTTCTTCCAAGCTGGTGGGAGGTTTTCGTCCTCAGGACAGAGCCTCCCTATTATGTCTTCTTCTTCCTGTGGCTTCTTTAAGTCAGATGGGCCCACTGGGGTGGCTTGGTTCACCTGACCCAACAGCATTCTGGCTGATACCCTCAAAGGGGTGGTGAAGGTGTTTCTGACACTCACTGAAACCTTCCCATGACTCCTCTCTAGGGCCTTCAGTGGCATCACTTCGGGAATTACCTTCGGCCAGATTCAAGGATGATGAAAGGGCCGGGTTGCTTCCATGTGAGTTTTACAGACGCTCTCAAACAGGTCACCTCTCCTGGCTGCAGTACCTTTTCTGTTTTATCCAGCTTCCATACTTTCCCAACCCCCTCTCCTGGGGCCTTTTTCTCCATCACTAAGTGTTGGTAAACTTGCTGCAACAAAGGGTGGACCTTTGTGGTCAGGGTATCCTGTTCTTCAATCAGGGGGGTCAACAGCCTCCTTACCAAGTCAGTCTTGGTTCCTATGATCAGAGAGCTCTTCTTGGCCCAAGGTGGCCTAGGACAGACCACAGCCAGAGTGTAAAACGTCTCTGTTCCTCCCGCCACTGAGGGATCAAAGGTGAGTCTGATTGGGATGTACCCATCGTAGGGGAAACTCTGCATTCCAATGCCGCATATCTCCAGGTCTTCCAGCTTCTGTAATGGTAAATGCCTGTGGTGCCTATTGTAGAAGTCACAATAGGAGAGTCACCTGGACTCCAGTATCGAGAAGGGCCTTTGTGTAGATTCCTTCTACCTGGATTGAGATCATTGGAGAGGGCCCTACAAGTTTATCTGGAAGTTTCCGTGGAGAGGTCTTCTTGGCAGGTTCTGTAATTTGTATCTTTACTTCCTTCTTTCTCCGGCTTTTCCAGGGTTTCGACCTTTGTGGAGCCTGGTGTGCATTGATCTCCCGCCTCTGAGTATTTCGAAATTTGGAGCGGGAAGTACCAAGCTGTCCAGAGGTGGCAGCAGGGGTGTTTGGTAAAGGTTTAGGCCCCCGTTGCTGTCTCTTTTTCTTGTTGTTTTTGGAGTTGGCTGTCACTGATGGGCACCCGGTTGACTCCTTCACTGGGGCCCTTTGAGGTTTTCCGCCAGCTTGCGGGGTGGTGTGGCAGCTTTCCTCATGCTGGGACACATCTGTCGATAGTGTCCAGTTCCTCCACAATTGAAGCAGACATCTTCATCCCTTGTGCTCCTAGGTGAGGGAGTAGGTACACTTTGAGTCACCTTGGTTGCCGTGTCTTCTCCCTTCCTGGTCTCTGAGACCTTGGCCATAAGTGAAGTTAACATCTCCATAACTTGTATCATTTGGGACTTTAGAGTAGCTACCTCAGAGTCCTGTTCATGAGTCATTGCCGACCTAACTCCAGGAAAAGGGATAGATTTCAATGGAGTAGTTGACTGTTGATCATTCAGCAGTACTTCCGCATCTCTTACTACCTGGATTAGGTCAGGGTAGCTCAGTGACATGACACCCCATGAGGTCTTCAAATGGAGCCAAACTGGATCAAAGCGCAGGGCACCTCTTAGAATTTGTTGCATCCTGGCTTGATCTATAGCAGAGGGTTCCATTCCTTTTTTAAGTACAATCTGACATAACATCTTGTTCAATCTCCGGATGTACTCAGAAAATCGTTCCCCTGGCTGTTGGAGGGTGTGTTTAAATTGATATATCAGCTCAGCCGCCTTCTCCAGTCGCCCGGACTCCTCTTGTAGCATAACCAAGTAATCATAGGCAGTACAGGTGGCGTTACTGATTCTTGACAGCTTCTGCAGCGGCACCTCTTAGACTCTCACTTATGTGCTGTTTCTTTTGGGCCTCTGGTAGTTCCCATCCTTCTAGAGCTTGCATAGCTTGCTCTATCCAGACATCAAACTCTTCCTCACTGACTGGCACAGGCTGTTTCTCTGAGAAGATCCTCAGCTTCCTGTACCCAGCTTCCACACACACTGTGTTGCTTTTGTGACACTTTGACACAAAATCTCCTAGAGGACTAAGAATGTCTGGCCCAATCATGGTCAAGGGTGGAGGGGAGGATATTGGTCCCCGGTCCTGCGTCTCCTTTGAAGGTGTGGATTGGTCTCCTCCTGGAACTTTCGGGTGCACTATCTGGAGTTTTGACTTGCCTCCTAAAGGGAAACTCTTCCTTTTGAAGTTCTCCGGTACTCCCTCTTTCCACTCTAACAGGGCATGAGTGCTATAAGCTTTTTGATCCGACCTGAGAGCGACTACCCGTGCTCTTCTTTGTGGGGACAACACCTTCATGATGTCAGCCACTCTCTTCTTATCCCAATGTCCTCCAGGAAGCTCAATGGCTACACTTGCGCTTGAGCGGGCGCCCTCTCTTTCGCACCACTGGACTACAACAAAGGGGTCGATCTTGATAAGGACAAGGGTCCTGCCTGGGGAAAGTTGATTTCAGAGCAACTGGATCCCGGACGAGCCCCCACGTGTAGCACTACCCGTGGGAGCTGCTGGTTTTGTTTGGGCCTGCCCTCTGATTCTGTAACGTTAGGTACTTACCGAGGCCGAGATGCCGAGAGCGGATCACCCTTGCAACTTGACGCACTCCGCCCCCTGGAAGTGAGACAGGGAGAGAATGGCGAGAAGAGGCACTGGTGACCAGCAGGTGGAGTAGACTTGAAAAGCAGGCTGAGATAGCTTGAGAAGTCCGTGAAGGTGCTGGAGGTTAGACACCAGGCGGTGGCAGGGTTAAACCGGAACTTAGTGGTAATAGTCCAGATAATCAGGTCCAGCAGGGATTGTTGGAAACCCGTCGCGGCTGGAGGTGCAGATCCAGGGTTTTAAAGCTGCTGATGGAAAAGTCCAGATAGGTACAGGGATCAGATCAGAGTTGAGGATTTACAAGGAGGATCCAAGTGCAAGCAGAGGGGGGTCAAGGGCTGGAGAAAACAGCAGATCCGGGTCACAAGCCAAGGGTCAAGCACAGGTAGAAGGCAGAAGTCCGTAAAACAAGCAGAAGGTCAGGTCCAGGAGAGATGAGAGAGGTAGTCAGGCCGATCCGGGTCACAACAGGGCTTTCAAACAGGTTTTCAGGAAACAGGATTCACAGGAAAGCTGACAACAAACCAGCAACCTGTTAGTGGATTTATGCCTCTTTAAATATACCCGCCTGCAATCTGATTGGTGCCGCAGCGCGCACGTGCACGCGGCGTTGCATCGGCGCGCGCACCCGCGAACGCCGGAGTACTGTCCCGTGCGCGCGCATGCGCCGAAGCGTCGTTACACCGCGCGTGCGCACTGGGCGCTGGCTGGTACGGCTGGGTTGAATGTTTCCCTGACAGTGCCCCCCCCGAGGGGTGGGCTCCGGACGCCCAAACTAGACATCAATTCGGGATGCTCTAAGTGAAAAGTTTGGATTAAACGGGGAGCATGGAGATTTACAGATGGTTCCCAAGAATTGTCTTCAGGAGGATACCCCTTCCACTTGACCAAATACTGCAGTTGCCTACCTCTTTTTCTACACCCCAGAATAGATTCCACTTCATACTCACATTCACCATCTACCTCTACTGGTGGAGGAGGTGGAGCCTCTCTTCCTGGAAAAGAGTTGGGGACAACAGGCTTCAACAAGGATGTGTGGAAGACCGGGTGTATCCTGTAAGATTCGGGTAGTGCCAATTTGAAGGCCACAGGGTTGATTGCCCGCTTGATCTTGAAAGGCCCAATGAATTTTGGTCCCAACTTCCGTGAGGGGATTGGTAGTTTGAGGTTGGTAGCGGAAAGCCACACTTCTTCCCCAGTTTTGAAAACAGGATTCTCTTTCCTTCCTTTATCATAGTATTTTTTATAGGCATTCTGAGCGTTCTGCATCATTTCTTGCAACTTTAGGAAGTTAGATTGGACAGAGGCTATCCGGTCCTGAACGGCAGGGACGGGACTTTCAGGAATGTCATCAGGGAGGACAGCAGGGTGGAAACCGAAGTTGGCCCAAAAAGGAGTCTGGCTGGTGGTCGAATGGATGGAGTTATTGTACGCAAATTCAGCGTATGGAAGCAAAGAAGACCAGTCCTCCTGGGAAGCAGAGCAGAAGCAACGGAGATATTGCTCCAGGGTCTGGTTGGTTCTCTCTGTCTGGCCGTTGCTCTGAGGATGGTACGCGGAGGAAAAACAGATCTTAACTTCCAGGGATTTGCAAAGTTCTCTCCAGAATTTGGATGTAAACTGGGTGCCTCTATCAGAGGTGATGCTCTTGGGTACCCCATGGAGCCTGATTACTTCTTTAAAAAAAATCTTAGCAGTGTCAGCAGCCGAGGGAGTACCGATCATTGGCAGGAAGTGGGCCATCTTGGAGAGTCGGTCAATAACGACCAGGATTGTAGTAAAACCCCCAGAGGCAGGTAGATCAACAATGAAGTCCATTGAAACGTCTGCCCATGGACGTTCAGGGATGGGTAAGGGTTTGAGCAAACCCCAGCTTTTGGTGTTCGGGCCCTTATTGCGTTGGCAATGGGTACAAGAGGTAACATAGGTTTTACAATCCTGTCTCCAACCGGGCCACCAAAAGGAGCGAGAAACTAACTCTGTGGTTTTCCGAGTTCCGAAGTGGCCTGCTAATTTGTGATCGTGAAAAGTCTTTAGAACCAGTTGTCTGGTTTCTAGAGGAACAAAGATTTTGCCTCGAGACCAAAACAAATCATTAAGTTTTTCTAAAGAGGAGGTTTCTTGGTCAGAGCAGCGTCTGGAGGTGATCTTAATGGAGGTTAATAGATCGGTCTGAGAAACCAATAGAAAGTTTTGTGCTGATAGAATGGAACTGGGTTCCCCTGTCTGAGACACTTCAGAAAACATCCTGGAGAGTGCATCCGCTTTTCCATTCTTGGAGCCGGGCCTATAAGTGATGTGGAAATTAAACCTGGTAAAGAAGAGCGCCCAGCGGGCCTGTCGGGGTCTTAGACGTTTCGCCGTCCTCAAATATTCCAGGTTTTTATGATCAGTGAAGATCATGACCGGATGCGATGCGCCCTCCAGAAGGTACTGCCATTCTTCCAGAGCAAATTTGATGGCCAGTAGTTCTCTGTCTCCCACGTCGTAATTTCGTTCCGGAGGGGTTAGTTTCCGGGAGGCAAAGGCTACTGGATGTAGAAGGGATTTGGGACCCAGCCTTTGAGAGAGAATGGCCCCAGTGGCTGTTTCGGAAGCGTCTACTTCCAATGTGAAAGGTAGTGAAGGATCTGGATGCCGTAGCACAGGTGCTGAGGTGAAAATGTCTTTCAATTTGGTGAAGGCTTCCTGAGCCTCTTGTGTCCAATGGAACCGTTTACCCTGACGTGTCAATTGAGTGATAGGAGCCACCACAGAAGAGAAACCAACAATGAATCTTCTATAAAAATTGGCAAAGCCAATGAATCGTTGTACCCCCTTCTTGTCAGTTGGAGCCGGCCATTCTTGGATGGCTTTGACCTTCTGCGGATCCATTGCAACCCCATCGGTAGAGATGATAAATCCCAGGAATTGTACCATGGTCTTCTCAAAGTCACATTTCTCAGCATTGAGATATAGCCTATGTTTCCTGAGGATGGTAAGGACCTTTGTGACATGAACCCGGTGTTTTTCAACAGAGGCAAAAAAAATGAGAATGTCATCCAGGTATACCACCATAAAGTCATCCAGATGTTCGCGAAAGATATCGTTGACCAGGTGTTGGAAGGTGGCTGGAGCATTGCAAAGCCCGAATGGCATGACCAAATACTCATAGTGCCGGAATCTGGATCTGAAAGCAGTCTTCCACTCGTCTCCAGCCCTGATCCGGACAAGATTATAGGCACCCCGAAGATCCAGTTTGGAGAAGATCCGGGCAGTTCGGAACCTCTGGAACAACTCCGGGATAAGGGGCAACGGGTATCTGTTTTTGATCCTAATTTTGTTTAACTCCCTATAGTCGATGCAGGGTCTCAGGGATCCGTCTTTTTTTTCAACAAAAATATCCCTGCACCGGCTGGAGAAGAAGAGGGACGAATAAATTTATTTTTTAGGTTCTCATCTATGTAGGCTTTGAGAGCCTTTAACTCAGTCTCGGACAAGGGAAAAATCTGGCCAAAAGGAACTTCAGACCCGGGTAGAAGATCGATGGGGCAATCATATGGCCGATGAGGTGGCAGTTGTTCGGCCTGTTGCTTGTCAAAAACGTCCCGGAATTCCAAGTATGCAGGGGGAACATTTCGTAGGTGGTCCGAGAGGGTTGCTACGGTGGCACAAGTGGTAGGAGCTGTGGGAAGACAGTGCTGGGTACAATATGATGAGGTGAAGTCGACTTCCTTCCTGGCCCAATTTATAAGGGGTTCATGCGCCTGTAGCCAGGGGAGGCCCAAGATGATGGGGAACATAGGAGAGGGAATGAGATCCAGGCGCAGAAACTTTTTGTGGCCTGAGTCCGTAACAGCAAGGAGGGGCTTGGTTTCTTGTGTGATTAGTCCTGAACGGGGCAGTGAGCCATCTGCCAGGTGCACTTGAAGGGAGTGGTCCTTAGGTTGCAGGGGGAAGTGAAGCTTGGAAGCTAGTGCAGAGTCCAGGAAGCAACTGCAGGCTCCGGAGTCAATAATCGCCGGTAGGCGGGTTGTTCCTTCCGGTAGCTGTAAGGAGAGAAAAAGGACAACATAGGTTTGTGGAAAGCCAGAAACCTGGTAATTCAGAATGTCTTTAGGAGGAGGCTTACTAGGTCTCACTGGACAGTTGCGAAGGAAGTGACCGGTGCTCCCACCGTAAAGGCATAGGTTGGCTTGACGCCTGCGCTGCTATTCTTCGGGAGAGAGAGGAGGGCGGACTAATCCGAGTTGCATAGGCTCTGGTTCAGGAAGGGATGAAACTGCAGGAGTCTGAACGGGTGGATGAGCAGGGGCTGATCTGGGAAGGGTCCAGTTGGGACGGGTGGTCTGAAAACGCTCAGAGCGTCGCTCACGCAAGCGCCTGTCAAGTTGTGTGACAGATTGGATCAATTCTTCCAGGGAAGTGGGAGTGCCAATCCTGGCCAACTCATCCTTGAGAGCTTCGGATAGTCCTTGGCGGTACTGGTATTTGAGGGCTGCTTCACTCCAGCCGGTATCAGCTGACCACTTCCGGAATTCCGCCGTGTAGTCTTCCACTGGTCTTTTTCCCTGGAGTAGGTTGTGAAGAACAGACTCAGCTGTGGCTGTGCGTTGGGGGTCGTCATATAACTGTGCCATATTCTCAAAGAAAGTGTCCACAGAGTTCAATACAGGGCTACTTTGCTCCATCAAACCGTGGGCCCAGGCTTGTGGTTCATCGGTCAAGAGAGAAATGACGAACCCTACCTTTACCACCTCAGAAGAAAAAGTCCTGGGCTGAAGAGCGAGGTAAAGGGAGCAAGCGTTTTTGAACGCCCGGTATTTCTTGCGGATGCCCGAGAACCGTTCCGGCATGGGGACCCTGGGTTCAGGGGTGGTCATCAGTACAGTGGGGCTCACTGTGGCTTGTGAGGTGGCAGCAGCATTGGTGACGGTGGCGACTGGGGATGCTAGACCTAAAGGCCCGGTGAGTTGCTGCAGGCGGCCATCCATCTGGGTATATCCCTCTTGTAATTTTTGAACTGCGTCGGTCAGTGCGGACACCTGCTGGCAGAGGTTCTCGAATGGGGAACGCGCTCTGTCGGCCTCAGACATCTGGCTGGTTTGTACTGTCACGTTAGGTACTTACCGAGGCCGAGATGCCGAGAGCGGTTCACCCTTGCAACTTAACGCACTCCGCCCCCTGGAAGTGAGACAGGGAGAGAATGGCGAGAAGAGGCACTGGTGACCAGCAGGTGGAGTAGACTTGAAAAGCAGGCTGAGATAGCTTGAGAAGTCCGTGAAGGTGCTGGAGGTTAGACACCAGGCGGTGGCAGGGTTAAACCGGAACTTAGTGGTAATAGTCCAGATAATCAGGTCCAGCAGGGATTGTTGGAAACCCGTCGCGGCTGGAGGTGCAGATCCAGGGTTTTAAAGCTGCTGATGGAAAAGTCCAGAAAAGTACAGGGATCAGATCAGAGTTGAGGATTTACAAGGAGGATCCAAGTGCAAGCAGAGGGGGGTCAAGGGCTGGAGAAAACAGCAGATCCGGGTCACAAGCCAAGGGTCAAGCACAGGTAGAAGGCAGAAGTCCGTAAAACAAGCAGAAGGTCAGGTCCAGGAGAGATGAGAGAGGTAGTCAGGCCGATCCGGGTCACAACAGGGCTTTCAAACAGGTTTTCAGGAAACAGGATTCACAGGAAAGCTGACAACAAACCAGCAACCTGTCAGTGGATTTGTGCCTCTTTAAATATACCCGCCTGCAATCTGATTGGTGCCGCAGCGTGCACGCGGCGTTGCGTCGGCGCGCGCACCCGCGAACGCCGGAGTACTGTCCCGTGCGCGCGCATGCGCCAAAGCGTCGTTACACCGCACGTGCGCACTGGGCGCTGGCTGGTACGGCTGGGTTGAATGTTTCCCTGACAGATTCTCAACCCCTTAACTGGCTCGAACCCTCCCTTGGCACAACTGGTAGTGAAAAGAATTGTAAAACACACTGGCTATTAGGGATGAGCCGAACACCCCCCTGTTCGGTTCGCACCAGAACCTGCTAACAGACCTAAGGTTCGCGTGAACTTTAGAACCCTATTAAATACAATGGACTTAAACAGTCGAAATCAAAAGTGCTAATTATAAAGGCTAATAAGCAAGTTATTGTCCTAAAAAGGGTTTGGGGACAGGGTCCTGCCCCAGGGGACATGTATCAATGCAAAAAAAAGTTTTAAAAATGTCAGTTTTTTCGGGAGCAGTGATTTTAATAATGCTTAAAGTGAAACAATAAAAGTGAAATATTCCTTTAAATTTTGTACCTGGGGGGGGGGGGGGGGGTGTATAGTATGCCTGTAAAGCAGCACTTGTTTCCCTTGCTTAGAACTGTCCCTGCACAAAATGTAATTTCTGAAGGAAAAAAAGTAATTTAAAAGCACTCGCGGCTATAATGAATTGTCGGCTCCCAGCAATACAGAGAAAAGTCATTGGTAAAAAAAAAATGTGTGGGGGTCCCCCCAAATTCAATTACCAGGCCCTTCAGGTCTGGTATGGATATTAAGGGGAACCCTGCATCAAATTAAAAAAAAAATGACGTGTGGCTCCCCCCAAATATCCATACTAGACCCTTCAGGTCTGGTATGGATTTTAAGGGGAACTCCACCCCAAATAAAAAAAAATGGTGTGGAGTTCCCCCAAAAATCCATACCAGACCCTTTATCTGAGCATGCAACCTGGCAGGCCACAGGAAAAGAGGGGGGACGAGAGAGCGCCCCCGCCCTCCTGAACCGTACCAGGCCACATGCCCTCAACATGGGGAGGATGTCCCCATTTTGATGGGGACAAGGGCCTCATCCCCACAACGCTTACCCGGTGGTTGTGGGGGTCTGCGGGCGGGGGGCTTATCAGAATCTGGAAGACCCCTTTAACAAAGGGGACCCCCAGATCCCGGCCCCCCCCTATGTGAATTGGTAAGGGGTACAATGTACCTGAAGGGTCTAGTATGGATATTTGGGGAGAACCCCACGTAATTTTTTTTTTATTTGACGCAGGGTTCCCCTTAATATCCACACCAGACCTGAAGGGCCTGGTAATTGAATTTGGGGGAACCTCCACGCATTTGTTTTATTTTTATCAATGACTTTTCTCTGTATTGCTGGGAGCCGACAATTCATTATAGCCGCGAGTGCTTTTAAATGACTTTTTCTCCTTCAGAAATGACATTTTGTGCAGGGACAGTTCTAAGTAAGGGAAACAACATGCTTTACAGGCATATTGTACACTCCCCCACACCCCCCCCCCAGGTACGAAATCTAAAGGAATATTTCACTTTTATTGTTTCACTTTAAGAATTTATTAAAATCACTGCTCCCGAAAAAACTTTTTTTTTGTGTTGATACATGTCCCCTGGGGCAGGACCCGGGTCCCCAAACACTTTTTATGACAATAACTTGCATATAAGCCTTTAAAATTAGCACTTTAGATTTCTCCCATAGACTTTTACAGGGTGTTCCGCTGCTTTTCGAATTTCCCACGAACACCCCAAATTGTTTGCTGTTCGGCGAACGTGCGAACAGGCAATGTTCGAGTCGAACATGAGTTCGACTCGAACTCGAAACTCATCCCTACTGGCTATAGGAGAACACAATTCTGCATATATAGATATATATCTATATATACCACATTAAGTACACATGTATATATATTACCTTTCTCCGTTGGGGTCCTTCAGGCTAATAAAAGTACTTCACACAGGTATATACTTAAACAAAAATAAAGTTTACTTTATCAAAAGATAGTAACAGGTTTATAGAATATATATATCTCTTTTTATAGCTTTAAGTGACCCTGCAGGGCCCTGCAAGAGTCAATAATGTGTATAATATGAAGGGTCTATAATATGCTAATGTCTACTTCCTATGGATAAACAACCTCAAGCTCGCGAGCTCCCCCTAGTGGGTATTATCACCCTGTGTCCCATCAATGTTAGTTCCAGTCAGGCCTGACTAAGATTTCTGTAAGATTTCCTCAATGGTGGGAGTCTTCGCTAGCAAAATGTTGGTGCACTTTATAATTGTAATCCAAAGGAGATTAAAGATGTAAGCTAAACTCCTGCAATGCTTTTGGGAGTTAAACTCTCAGTCAGTATAATGCAAACTTTAACTACGCAGCTACCACACGCTGCGCTATGTCCTAGTGTAGGTGCGGCTCACTATTCGGTTGATGGTGGGCCTTAAAATGTCATAGGCCTAACAACCAGTTGTAGATTCTGGTCAGGTGCCCGCTCACCCAAACAGGCCTAGTCCGCCTGACACGATCCGTTGTTGGTACCCCGATCTGCGACCTCTCCGCAACGTACAGTCTCCGGTCCCTCTCACAGCCGCCGTAGATGTCGGTTGGTGGATGACCCCAGTATCTGAGAAGCGCAAGCTGGTCACACAGAAAGAGATCCCTCTCTGGCTTGATGATCCTCCGCAAAACTACAGGCCCAGGCTTTGGGCCTAGTCGTTCCAGCAGCAGGCCTCACACAGACTTCCTGCTTGGTTGAGGGCGAAGTCCAGAGAGACCGAGCGTGGCCCCTCCCTTCCTTTATGTATCCTCCCCCAGCAGGCTGTGCGGTGGTTGTAATGCATTCTGGGAGTACAGCTGCACTGTGGGTACCATAGTCTATTAGGTATCCATGGCAACGGAGCCTCTCTCTCCCTGTACCATAAGTTCCACACGCATTACTGAACATAGCTAAACAATAGTCTATAAAGTTGTAACTGGAACATAGGAGGAAGTTTGGGGTGTACACACATAACAATAGTCCATAACAGTAGAACCCCGCTACACTTGATAATAACTATTTTTTTTTTCTAAGAAGTTAACACTATGGAGGTTATTTGCTACTGTAGATCCGAGTGGGACATGCAAGAAAAATAAAAAACAGCATTTTAGCTTGCACATGATTGGATAATAAAATCAGCAGAGCTTCCCCTCATTTCAGATCTACCCCTCAGATTTACAGCGACTGCACTTCCAAGTGCACTTTCAGTGCAATTTCAAGTGCACTTTGCACTTGTAGTTTGCACTTGTAGTACAAAGTGGATTTGCCTTTCATAAATAACCCCCTATGTCTGGCTGTTGTCTCTGAAACATGACACTGTTTTACTAAAAAGAAGATCCCAAGCTATGCTATGCAACTAGTTTTGACACTTTGGCAATTTGTGAAACCATGTACAGCTTTAGTGAATCCCCAAAGCATATAATTTGAAGGATTTTTGTATTTTCAAATTTGCTTTTTAAAGTGGTTTTAAAGGCTAAAGTTTTTTTTTAACTTTAATGCATCCTCTGCAGTAGGGTAAAAACCTTCTTGGAGCAGCTATGGATGGGTGTAGCCCTGCCTGGGCTGTCCCCCCAGTTACATTGAGCTCCGGCTCTGCTGCCATTGCTGACCCCTCCCTTCTGGGGTAGATGATGGTGACTCAATGCTGTAGGAAATGCAGCAGGTCTGACCCCAAGGCGGCCCCAGGGCAGGCAGCCTACCACTTCCCGCTATCCCGGTAGGCCAGTCCGGCCCTGGGAGGGAGCAGGGGCAGGGCAATGGACACACAGAGCCAGCTCGGGAGAGAGCCTGTGCGAGTTCCCCCATAGCAAGCAGCTTGCTATGGTGGGCATTCGGCTAGGGGTAGGAGCCAGGAGCACCAGTGGGGGACCCGAGAAGAGGAGGATCAAGGCTGCTATGTGCAAAACCATTGCACAGAGCAGGTAAGTATGACATGTTTAATGGGCTCCTGCCTGCCTATTATGACCTCACATTGTACTCTGACACTGCTCTAGTCTTGTGCTCCTGTGCCTCACTGCCTGACTGTGTATCAACCCTGGCTTGTATCATGACTCTGCCTCTGCTTGATTTTCCTGGACCTCGATGCCTGGCTGTTGAGGACCTTTTGGCTTGTGTCCGGGCTATGCTCCTACCTACTGATCAAGTGTTATCATGTTCCAGTTCCTTGTTCCTGCCTGGTGATCCACAGTCGTCTAATTCCTGCAAACCTTAGCTGGTGCTGCCTGTTACACTTACACCTTTTATCATCACTACCAGGGGTGTTGGACAAAAGGTGATTTCAACCAAGTATATGATACTATTACTTGCATGTGGTATAGCATTTCCCAAGGTTTCCTTCCTACGTATATTATACTGTATTCTTGTATTAGATGTCATTGTAATTGTTAGAATATATGTATTTTGATTAGGAAACCTCAAAAGTCCTGTAGTAATGATATGGTACCTACCTAAAACATCAGGATATTATTTATGTACCTGTGTCACACAAAAAAAGTAGCTGTATTCTGTATCATGTGAGAACAAATCCCATTCCCACCCCCCAGGTACAGGTTTCAGTACAATGGGGCACAAGTGGTCCCCATTGCAACGCCCTGCACTTGGAGGTAATATGAACCATTGAACATGCCTTATGTGTAAGGGTAAAATTAAAGTAATTGTAAAGGTACACTTTATTTTTTTCAATAACAAACATGTCTATACTTACCTGTTCTGTGCAATGGGATTGCACAGAGTGACTCGCGAACCTCCTCTTTTCGGGTCCCCTGCCAGGGCTCCTGGCCCCCTCCCTCTGTCCAGTGCCCTCATGGGAAGCAACTTCCCATGGGGGCACTTAAGCTTGCTCGCACCCAAGCTCTGCTGCTGCATCCATTGACACAGACAGCCGGACTTGTTACTGGCTTTGATTGACAGTCGCTGTAAATCTGAGGGGTAGATCTGAAATGAGGGAAGCTCTGCTGATTTTATCATCCAATCATGTGCAAGCTAAAATGCTGTTTTTTTATTTTACTTGCATGTCCCCCTCGGATCTACAGTGACTGCACTTCCAAGTGCACTTTCAGTGCAATTTCAAGTGCACTTTGCACTTGTAGTTTGCACTTGTAGTGCAAAGTGGATTTGCCTTCCGTAAATAACCCCCATTGAGTGTATATATATATATATATATATATATATAGGGAAAACCTTCTTTGTTAGTTATTGTATTCTGACAGTGGGGAGAATTCTGTAGTTCAGGAGGAGAACTGAACAGGGCTGACAACACTGCTTGGAAATTTACTGCAACAGGGGCACTTTGTAGTTAGCTTAATTAAAGTGGTTGTAAACCCACTTTTTTTTTTTTTTACAACCTGTAAAAGAAAGGCATAATGAGCTATTATGACTAGCATAATAGCTCATTATGTTCCACTTACCTTAGATCGGGGCCCCCGAAGCCGTCCTCGTCCCTCTGTTCAGCCGCAGACATCACTGCGGCGATAGCAGGAATGTTACTTCCGGGTATCGCCGCACCAGCCAATCACAGCGCCGCTCCCTGATTGGCCGGAGCGGCGGAGACGTCACTCTGCGCATGCGCGCGGGAGGCGTCCCACTCGGCTACGCCCAGCGATTGCTGGGAAGTAGCCGAGTTTGTGAATGGGATTAACCCCATGAATGCGCCGTTGTCTACGGCGCGCATGCGCCGTAGACAGCGGCGCTTGTCATTTTAATAAATATCTCCTAAACCGTGTAGGTTTAGGAGATATTTCTTGCACCTACAGGTAAGCCTTAATCTAGGCTTACCTGTAGGTGCAAGTTGAAAAAGTGGGTTTACAACCATTTTAAGAGCTAAATATATGTCTGGCAGGATTAACAGCTAATTTCCTGTATTTGCAACATGTTTAAAGCAATTAAACATGGGGAAATCTGTATGTATTGCAGACTTGTACTCTACATGCTTTTTTTAATTATTTTGTTGAGATGTACACCCTAATATATTGGGGTTTTTTTGGAATGTATTTTTTTGATTTGATTTAAAACACTATAGATAACTACAATGTCATAACCACTTAAAGCGTTTGTTAACCCAAAATAATAAAAATAAATGGATCCTGCTCCTTTAACCACCTCAATACAGGGCACTTAAACCCCCTTCCTGCCCAAGCCATTTTTCAGATTTCAGCGATGTCACACTTTGAATGACAATTGCGCGGTCATGCAACACTGTACCCAAATTTATTTTTTAATAATTTTTTATAGAGATTTCTTTTGGTGGTATTTGATCACCTCTGCGGTTTTTATTCCTTGCGCTATAAACAAAAGAAGAGTGACAAGTTTGAAAAAAACACAATGTTTTTTACTTTTTGCTATAATAAATATAATTTTTTTTTTTTGTATAAAAAAAAAAAATTTTTCCTCAGTTTAGGCCGATAGTGCCCCTGGAAAAAGCAAGTTTTTGCGAAACGGACGTAGGGCGGAGCGACGCACTGACGTCACCTCAAACGCTTCCGAGAAGGACGGGAAGGGTGTCTGATGAATGTGCAGCGGCCGGCACACCAGACTGAATGGGCTATTTTAAAACTGCATTAATGTAAGTGCAAACTTTATTTTAAAGGACAAATATTTTAAACGGTAATGCGCTATGTGGAGTGTGTCTATCTTTTACATACTGCCTGTGTCCACGGATGTCCATCGGGGATTGGTGATTTAGGAGTCCCAATTGCTGTGCTGACCTGTGGGAGGAACTGCTTAATCTCGGCATTTATTGATCCTCTGTCATGGGGGGTCAATTGTAGCTGCTAAGGAGAAATTTCTGTTGTTTGGTGGTGGAAGATCACAAAATTGGATGCAATTATTCACTTCGTATGATTTTTTACACGGAGCACTGGTGTTTCATAACGGACTTTACCTAAGAGATTTATTTTATGGACTTTATATCATTTATGGATTTTATATTTTGAAGTTACATCACAGTACACTTTCATAATTTATTGTTTTTTAAATTTTTTATTCATTAGTTCTTCATCGTTTGATGGGTGTTTATTTAATTTATTTTAAATTTATGTTTTGTTTCTTTTCAAACAATTACAGATTTAAATTATTCACAGACTCCTTACGGAGCCTATGACACGGGTTAGCGCGATTTTTCTCTTTTCCTATTTTGCTATTATGTATGGTGGTTTACATCTTAATCGCAGCTCCCATTGAGTCACCAGTGAGAACACTTGGTGTCTTTTCTCTATCAATATATTTAGCGCAGTTTTACTCTTTTTTCCGATATATATTCTTCTACATATTTTCGGTAAAAAACCCCGCAATAAGTGTATATTGATTGGTTTGCGCAAAAGCGTCTACAAAATAGGGGATAGATTTATGGCATTTTTATATATATATATATTTTTTTACTAGTAATGGCAGCGATCTGCGATTTTTATCGTGACTGTGACATTGCGGCGGACATATCGGATGCTTTTGACACTATTTTGGGACCATTCACATCCATACAGCGATCAGTGCTATAGAAATGCACTGATTACTGTATAAATGTGACTGGCAGGGAAGGGGTTAACACTAGGGGGCAATCAAGGGGTTAAATGTGTATCCTAGGGAGTGACTTTAACTGTAGGAGGATGGGACTCCTACGAAGGGGAGGAGACCGATCGGTGTTCCTCTGTACTGGGAACACACCATCGGTCTCCTCTCCTCTGACAGAATTTGGATCCATCAGAGGAGAGGGCCCTAGAGGGCCAAGAAGCCGAGGACGTCATATGACGCCCGCCCAGAACAAGAGCCGCACTGCCCAGCCGTCATTTGACTGCCGGCGGGCGGCAATCGGTTAAAGCATGTTATATGACACAGTGCTTGTTTTGTGTCATTTGGCCCCCTGTAACACCTAAAAGCCTGGCTGATCCTGCCAGTTTCTCCTCACCCCTCTGTAAACTGACCACGGTGTATCATGGCTGCTGAGACCAGACATTGTCATTTTACGTGCCTCTGTCATCAGCAGCCTGCTATCTACCCTCCTGTCTGCTCCTGTGTCCTCCTCCCCCTCCTCTCTGTCTGTGTGTGAGCCGGCTCCTCCCCCCTGCTGCTCTCATAACACTAACCTGTATACACCATCAGCACTGCCTCCTATTGCAGTGTCCCCCTCTGTGAATGATTTATAAACCTAAATGCTGCAAATACCTCATTTAAGAGCCGAGATTGCAATCACAAGACCAGCCAGCTCTCTCCTCCGCTCCTCCCCCCTCCAGACTGACATCAGCAGAGGAATCTCAGCCCCGCCCGCTGAATCTTTCCGAGGAGAAAAGGAGAAAGCTGGCCAGTCATGTGATCGCAATCTTGGCAGTGAAATTAGGTATTTGCATCATTTATTTTTATAACTCATACACAGAGGGGGATACTAAAATAGGAGGCAGTGCTGTTGGTGTATACAGGTTAGAGTGGCTTAACAACCACTTCAAGTTTTTAAGTTCTGCTGTATAATGAATAGCTTAATTTTAATGAACTGCTTGAAAAATGATAGTGATGGTGATATAAATAGTTTAATAATTTTCACTAAAGGATAAGACCAATTATAGTAATAATTAGAAGGCCTGAACATGTTTAGGGAAAAAAATACCATTCCTAGCAATTTTTCTCAAGGAGATTTTACACTGTGATGTAGTTAAACTAGTGTCCACAAAATAGTTTATGATATTTTGCTTCTGGCATTTGGATCCAAACTAAGCACAGCCAGCTGCATGTATTTTGTGTTATTCAAATAATGATTATGGTGTCTTTGAAAAGCCTGCAGTGATAGGGCATAGACTTTTCTGTGAATTATTCTCCATCTCCTGCTGTTTCATGACATAATCCTTATAAAAGAAATACTTTTTAAAGGCACTTCTAAAACAATGGAGAACTTAATTCACACTTTTATTCAAGTATGTCAGAAACAACCAGTGACAAAGTATTCATGGGCTGCTTAGGTCACATAGCTTAGCTTCGTTAAAAAATAAAAGATCACAAAAAGATTTTTATGTATTCAAAAGTCAGTAATGCATACGTATACTATTGGACAACATATTTCAACTAATATAGAAGGACATTTTTCAAGGATGATCATTTTAACTTTTATATGAGATCTGATTTTGAATAAGCGGCACATACTAAAACTATGCAAACTTTAATATGCACCTATTTCTAATTATTTGTTTTTCTCTTTCTTGTGGTTTGCATGCATGTGTCATGTACCAGGTGGAGATTGAGCTTAAGAGGGGGCATCTCTAGCAATTCTTGTCCTACACCCCTGGTAGTGGTGACAGGAGGTAGGAGCTGATGCAGCAGGCAGTGCCAGCTGTTGGTTGCTGGATCTGGATGACCGTGGATCACCAGACAGGGACCAGAGACCAGTACATGGGGACACTTGATTAGTGGACAGGTGAGAAGCCTGGTGACTCAAGCAAAAAAGGTCAACAGCTGGGCAGCAAGACACAGGAACATTAGGCAGAAGTAGAGTGAAGGCACAAGCCACAGTAACAACAGGTAGGTAGGAATCCAAAGACAGGGGGGGCATGGCTGGATGGTGAAGAGAGCAGTCGCATAGACACACTGCTCCGGCTCTCAACTGACATTCTTACCTTATCCTGAGTCCGATCTCGTCGCCAAAGGTACCAATCTGTTTCCCGCAGCTGTGGGCATCCAGCAGGCTGGCAGACATGATGAAAGACGGGCCGCCTCAGCCCCCATCCACGGCGGAGCAGTTGGCGCGGTTCCGGAGGCAAGATGGCGCTGGGACACATGTCCAGCAAGCTGACATGCTGCAAACATCCTCCTCTGCCGATCAGAGCTCTGCTGCGGGGGTGAGTGTATCTATTCCTGCCATATTCCGCTCCCAAACAGACCCCCCACTGTCCCTAGACTCCCAGAAGCAGTCGGATGACATTAGCCAGGCTGTGGATTCTCCCTCTGCAGAACCTACACTATCCGCCATTATGCTGGCTATACAGGACTGTAAGGCCTCTCTCTCTACCCAGATAGCCTTTATCCGCATGGATTTCTCACTCCCGAAGAAAGATGTCCAGAACCTTTGTGATAGAACTGGGGAAGCAGAGGACTATATTGGCTCTCTGGAGGACACAGTAAATCCTCTGTCAGTTACTATGCAGGACACCATTAGTGAAATGGCGGCGCTCTGCGCCAAAATTGACAGTTTGGAAAACCGTTCTCGAAGGAACAACCTTAGATTAGTGGGGTTCCCTGAACGATCGGAGGGTCCTCACACTGAAAAATTCCTATACAACTGGCTGCAGGACATTTTTGGTACAGACGCACCATCATTCTTCCGTGTCATAGAACGTGACATCGCACCCCCCCTCCCGGTCTCCCTGAGGGTGCCCCACCACGTTCCATCATTGCACGCATCCTTAATTTCCAGGATAAAGTTGCCATTCTGCGCCTAGCCAGGGAAAAGGGCCCGCTCAAATTTAACGGTAATACTATCTCTGTATATCCTGACTTCTCTGCTGAGGTTCAGTGTCAGCGTGTCTCCTTTTCAGCAGTGAAATCTCGCCTGCGTGAAGAAAGCCTGTCCTATGCTATGATCTTCCCTGCTAAGCTTCGCATCATCCACGATGGTAAGGCCCACTTCTACTCCGACCCCAAAGAGGCCATGGCATGGCTGAACGATCGATTCGGTGTTGCTTCCAGACGCAGAGGTAACTGAAGGTATGCCTGGTTCTAAAACATCATCCACTTGTGCCTTACTACCGGACCCCCCCTGTACATTTCTCTCCAGTGTAGGACCACAGATTCCAGGGTGCCTTGGCGTGGCTCTGTGGCTCACGCATGCGTTTGCAAATGCGTGCGGACAAAACCCCTGTTTTTAACGCATACTGTTAGACAGGTTTATTGGTTGTCTGCGAGCTGGTCGGTAAGTAGGCTTTGTTTTTCCTGGGCATTCCCCAGGCTTTGTTGTTACATTTCTCTCCATGCCTGGAGCCTCCACAGGGCTCCATGTTGCCTGCAACTTGTAGTTCTCCTGTTTCTCCCCTGCTGGGTGATACACCCTGTTTACTGAACCAGTTACTGTGAATCCCCCTTTCTCATGTATGTGTTGACTACTATCTCCAGACTATGCCCCTCATCTTTATCTTTCCTGCCCATCCTCTCTGAAGTAGAGACCATCCATTCCTGCACTTCCTTGGGGTAGTCAGACTCATGTATTCTGCAACAGGACACGTCTTACATGATTCTTTCACTGTCGGTTGAGAGCCAAACCGGATTTCACACTACCCTCGCACCAGTTAGTGGCGAGCCACAGTACAGTTTTTGAACCCCCTTTCTTTATTTTAGGGGTTAAGGTTCTAAGTTTGGGATCCAAGGTTCGCTGTGTTTGGGATGGCCGCGGAGAGAGGGGGCAGGGAAGTTTTGGGGAACTTTGTGGAGGGGTGTTTTTTTTCCTTCCTCTTCTTTTTTTTTTTCTTATTTCTTTCACATAACTCAGGTATGCATTTCTTCAGGTTTCTGCCTATGGCAGAGTGTTAATGTTTACATATTTTCATCACGGGCACATGTCCTCCTGTTGGCAGATCCACGCACTTTTTTGTTACATGTGCTTGCATGTGCTCTGGAGGGTGCGGTCTGTCTGGTCATTTCTGTATCTGTTCCTATGTTATCCTGTACTTTATTAATACTGTATGTCTTACAATGGCAAAGCCCCTAAAGATAGTTTCTTGGAACACTAGAGGTCTGAATGCACCCCAGAAGAGATCTTTGTTTTTTTCTGTACTGAAAAAGAGTCGTCCACACATTATTTGCCTCCAAGAGACTCACCGCAAAAAAACGAGGGCCTTGAAGCACCCATGGTTATCTAAATTTTACCATGCTACTCATGCTAACTTCTCCAAGGGGGTTTCTGTCCTATTGGCTAAATCTCTCCCTGCTGAGGTGCTTCAGGTAAAAACGGACCCCGAGGGGCAGTTTATTATTCTTACTTTACAGATATCCATGGTGACCTTTACACTGGTAAATGTTTAAATTCCACCCCCCTTTTCTGTAGAGGTACTCTCCAAACTGTCCATTCAGTTGCTGAACAGACCCCCTGGGCCCCTGCTTTATGCTGGGGACTTTCATGCTGTTTTGGATCCAGTATTGGATCATTTGGGGGGTGGGGGGAGACCATTTCCCTCCTTTGTGGACTGGGCCCAGACTCATGGCCTTACTGAGGTTTGGCGTTGGAAGCATCCGGATGTGCGCCAATTTTCCTGCCACTCGGATTCTTTCCACACCATGTCTAGGCTGGATATGGCATTCGTCCCAGCTGAGACTCTCCCCATAGTCTCTGCAGCTTCATATCTACCTAGAGGGGTTTCAGATCATGCTCCCCTCTAAGCACTAGATTTAGTGTGAAACGCATCAGCTACCCAGGTCTTTTTCGTTTGCTGTGACTTGTAGTGCTGTTCCTAATTCAATATAGGCAACCATTGTTCAGAGTGCGGCTGTCCAGAAACATCCTTTGTTCCTGTCTCACCGAGGCCAGGCCACGGGGTGGCAGTGGGTGCAGGGGCGGCGCCGCGGCAACAGGGGGGTGAAGGCTACACTGCTCCAAGGAGTCCCGCCATAGCCCGGGTGAGAGCGGCTTCATCCCACAGCAGGCAGAATGAACAGGCAGGGACTGTGCAGGGGGCGTGGCCCGCCTGTATACTACACATCGACATGACGTTGGTTACCACGGAAACGCATTCCGCCCTGAACTCCTTGCATGTTCCCGTTGCTCTCCCTCCATCCGGGCTCCTGGCTCGCCACACAGCTGGAGGAGCAGAGCGGCGGCCCCATGGCAGAGGATGCGGAGTGGATGCTGAACAGTGTGCTCGCCTTCCTGAGGTGTCCGCTGTGGACGGGGCTGGTCACCGACTTCATGAAAAATATAAATGCTCAGATAGCGGGAATAAGGGGGGGCATCTCCCACAATGCTGGGCGGCCCACAATCAGGGGTTCAGCGGAGGAGGCAGCTGTCTGTGCGGGGTATGGGAAAGCTTCACTCCACAACGCATGCGTGTTCCATTTATTTATGTTGCCTTGCAGTGCATTGCGTTTGTGTACATTTGAATGAGTTGCATTAAAAACAAAGTAGTGCATTCTGTATGCATTCTGTATTTTTCTCAGCGTTGGACAAATGCAACATGCTGGTGTGAACGGCATTCATATGGAACCATTATTATTTTGGTTGCCATGCGTTAGAAATGCACTCACAAATGCTCCCCAGAGACCGCATCTGGTGTGAATGTCTCCTGACGCTCTATTGGACACAATGGTCAGCTTGTAAGGGGATAGGGTAGTAGACAGGTGGTACCTCCTCTATGTGCCCCTCCTCATTGGGGGGGGCGGCATTAAAGGACCCGGCCTTGGGGCGGCAAAGGGAGTAAATCCGGGACTGGTGACAGTGATTCCGCTCCCTTTAAGAAACGCACTCCCTGAATTTAAATGCCTTGCACTCTCATGCTCGGCATCAACACTTTTAAACCCACCAGGCTTAATAGTGATTTCGATATCTGACCGTGCACACCAGAAGAGGATTGCTCCACATGTAAATGAAAGAGTGTTTCCAATGGTGTAATAACGTAAAACCATTTATTGCAAAACAAACAAACAAAATCTTCAACCATTAAACTCACATCAATTCAATCACTAAAAGCATCAAAGGCAAACTCCTGTTAGTGAACTGTAGCGGTGTATTGTGGTCATGGCAGACCCAAGATGCAATCTCTATGTCTCACCCTCACTCGCTCACTAGTCAATATCGATACGTCACATCCAGAAAACGTCACGCGTCACAGATGGTTGCCGTACAGCCCCGCTCCGCTTATTCATGGGATTGGCTGTACGGCCCGGCAACCCCCCTCTTTATACTTGCCTTACCAGTTACTGGCAGAAGTGATTCCAATGCGCATGCGCACCCCCGTGTCCCCATGACCACAATAAACCGGCTAACATGCCGCTAACCATGGGCATAGAGACATATGATTTTAACAGTAAATGCTTAAATCAGGGTTCGACAAACCTCGGGCGCCAGGTCGCCATTGCGACTAGAATTAGCGACCTGGCGCCTGGGGCAGCACAGCTGGGGTATCCTGTGTCTCCGTGCCCCCCCCTCCGCGCCGTGGGATCGCGTTGGGCCGGTAATTGAAGCCACGGCTTTGCGGCCTTCTGCAGGCCTATGCTTCCTTCTGTGGTCTAGCGCCATCTTGTGGTGGCCGTTGGTATGACAACCAGCAATGCTAATGGAGTTTCCCTGTCTGTTTTCCTTGCCATTTCCTTCCCTCTAATTAGAACCCCCAAACATTATATATATTTTTTATTCTAACACCCTAGAGAATAAAATGGCTGTCGTTGCAATACTTTCTGTCACACCGTATTTGCGCAGCGGTCTTACAAGCGCACTTTTTTGGGAAAAAAGACATCTTTTTTAATAAAAAAATAAGACAACAGTAAAGTTAGCCAAGTTTTTTTTTTTTATATTGTGAAAGATAATGTTATGCTGAGTAAATTGATACCCAACATGTCACGCTTCAAAATTGTGTCCGCTCGTGGAATGGCGACTAACTTTTACCCTTTAAAATCTCCATAGGCGACGTTAAAAAATTCTACAGGTTGCATGTTTTGAGTTACAGAGGAGGTCTAGGGCTAGAATTATTGCTCTCGCTCTACCGAGCGCGGCGATACTTCACATGTGTGGTTTGAACACCGCTTTCATATGCGGGCGCTACTCACGTATGCGTTCGCTTCTGCGTGCAAGCTCGGCGGGACAGGGCGCGTTCCTGGCTCCTAACTTTTTTAGCTGGCTCCTAGATTCCAAGCAAATTTGTCAAGCCCTGGCTTAAATATTATCCAAACATAACCACTGCATAGATTTAACTTATATCCGCATCTAATTCATGTACAGACTGACCTTTACAGTAAGTTGAACAAGAAAGAATCAATGTGGACATATAAAATTAAATCAACTCTAAAATGACTGGCCAGAGTATATAATAAAACTTAATATCAGCTTATACATTGCTATATGGGCAGACGAGATGGAGATCCTAATATTAGGGTTGAGCGAACCCGAACTGTAAAGTTCGGGTTCGTATTGGACTTTTGGGTTTTTGGTACCCGGACCCAAATAATTTACTGTATGTTTGGGTTCAGGTTTGGTGTTCGGCAATGTAATGGCGCGCTGCAGGGCAGCCAATCAACATTTGTTTAACTTGTGTGCCCTTAGAAGCCATCACAGCCATGCCTACTAATGGCATGGCTGTATTTGGCCAGTGCAGCATGTGACCCAGCCTCTATATAAGCTAGAGGCACATAGCACAGCACGTCACTCTGCTTTAGATAGTGTAGGGAAAGGTTGCTGCTGCTGTTTTGAGGGAGAGAATTATCATAGGAGTCCTGATTCAGAAATCAAATTACTCAGCGATCTACATAGCACAGCATGTCACTCTGCTTTAGATAGTGTAGGGAAAGGTTGCTGCTGCTGCTTTGAGGGAGAGAATTATCATAGGAGTCCTGATTCAGAAATCAAATTACTCAGCGATCTACATAGCACAGCATGTCACTCTGCTTTAGATAGTGTAGGGAAAGGTTGCTGCTGCTGCTTTAAAGTGGTTGTAAACCCACATTTAGTTTTTTTTTTTTTTCCCCCACCTGTAAGAGAAAGGCATAATGAGCTAGTATGACTAGCATATTAGCTAATTATGTACCACTTACCTTAGATCGGGGCCCCCGAAGCCGTCCGCGTCCCTCCATCTAGCTGCATCCATCGCTGCGGCGATAGCCGGAAGGTTACTTCTGGGTATCGCCGCTGCAGCCAATCACAGCGCCGCTCCGGCGCTGTGATTGGCCGGAGCGGCGGTGACGTCACTCTGCGCATGCGCGCAAGAGCCGTCACAATCGGCTACGCCCAGCTATTGCTGGGAAGTAGCCGATTTTTTGAATGGGATTAACCCCATGAATGCGCCGTTCTCTACGGCGCGCATGCGCCGTAGACACGGAGCAATGTCAATTTTACTAAATATCTCCTAAACCGTGTAGGTTTAGGAGATATTTCTTGCACCTACAGGTAAGCCTTAATCTAGGCTTACCTGTAGGTGCAAGTTGAAAAAGTGGGTTTACAACCACTTTAAGGGGGAGAATTAGATAGGAGTCCTGATTCAGAAATCAAATTACTCAGCGATCTACCTTGATTTTGTTGTGTGGGTGCAGTGCACAATCTTTTTACCCTGCCCTGAGCCCAGTGCCAGAGAAAAGATAACTTTTATCCGTCTGTTAGTTAGGTTGGCGTCGGCGGGCATTTTATGCAAGCATAGTGCACCAGCACTGCATATGTTACTGTGAGATACACACTTTAGATACTGTTGCTCTATTCTGCTATTCAAAAAACACCCATTTAGGGCAAAAAAAATTTTTTTGCAGTGTTTCCTGCATATCTGTACGTGTGAGATACACACTTTAGATACTGTTCTTCTATTCTGCTATTCAAAAAATAATAATTTGGGCAAATACATTTTTTTGTGCGTTTCCTGCATATCTGTACGTGTGAGATACACACTTTAGATACTGTTCTTCTATTCTGCTATTCAAAAAATAATTATTTAGGGCAAATACATATTTTTTGGTGCATTTTCTGCATATCTGTACGTGTGAGATACACACTTTAGATACTGTTGCTCTATTCTGCTATTCAAAAAACACCCATTTTGGGCTAAAAAAATATAAGTGTTTCCTGCATATCTGTACGTGTGAGATACACACTTTAGATACTGTTCTTCTATTCTGCTATTCAAATTTTATTTATTTATTTATTTATATTTTTTATTTAGGGCAAATAGTTTTTTTTTGGTGCGTTTCCTGCATATCTGTACGTGTGAGATACACACTTTAGATACTGTTCTTCTATTCTGCTATTCAAAAAACACCCATTTTGGGCTAAAAAAATATAAGTGTTTCCTGCATATCTGTACGTGTGAGATACACACTTTAGATACTGTTCTTCTATTCTGCTATTTAATTTTTTTTAATTTATTTATTTATATTTTTTATTTAGGGCAAATAGTTTTTTTTTTGGTGCGTTTCCTGCATATCTGTACGTGTGAGATACACACTTTAGATACTGTTCTTCTATTCTGCTATTCAAAAAACACCCATTTAGGGCAAGATCCTAAATTTGAGAAATATGAGGAGAACATCAAATAAGGGACGTGGCCCCGGTCGTGGTGCTGCTGGTGGAGCTCCTGTTGCAGGGAGAGGACGTGGTCGATCTGTGCCAGCTACAAGCACAAGTGAAACACCTTCCTCGGGTGCGAGTAGGCGACAGAGACTGCAGCGGAATTTGGTCGGGCCTCTACGAATGTTGAGGCCATGACAAGTACAGACGATAGTAGATTGGGTTGCTGACAGTGCCTCCAGTTCCTTCACATTGTCTCCCATCCAGTCTCCTGCTGAAAGATCAGAGTTGGCACCTGCAGCCGATGTCCATCAGTCTTTCACCTCACCCCCTTGCAAATCAGCCAAGCAGTCTGTCCAGAGCCAATGTGAACAAGCTCACGTTCATTAAAATGAACCAGGCATGGATCCCACAGGACTTGTCCGTACCTTGTGCAGAATAGACATGTATACCGGCCTTACCCAGCCATTGTTGTATTTTTGATCTTTCTCCCTCTTTTGGGGTGTACCCTAATAAAAAAAAAAATTTAAAACAAAAACCAGTGTTGGCTACCTCGTCCTCCTCCACCGCCGCTTCCACCTACACCGCCACATCCACCGCCACCTCAACCTCCTACTCCATATGGACCTCGTCCTCCTAGGTCAAGATTATAATTTTTATTTTTATGTATTTTATGTTATTTTAAGCTATTTCTCTACCCACATTTGTTCGCAGAGCACTTGCATTGCTCTTAACAACATTTTGCTGCCATTTGCAGCCCTCTAGCCCTTTCCATTACTTTTTTAGAGCCATTTTAGTCCTCAAAAGTTCGGGTCCCCATTGACTTCAATGGGGTTCGGGTTCGGGGTCAAGTTCGGGTCAAGTTCGGGTCCCGAACTCAAACTTTTTTGTGAAGTTCGGCCGAACTTGTCGAACCCAAACATCCAGGTGTCCGCTCAACTCTACCTAATATGTCACACCTGAGGTGTATCCATGGTAGGTCTGTCAACCTAACCC